>JALJEV010001430.1:6255000-6880000 GCA_026586105.1 Hylodesmum podocarpum | reverse complement strand
AAGTCTGTTAAGAACTGCAGATATCTAAGAGGCACTCTTGAGCTCTGTTTATCAACAAGCAACACTCCACCAATGAATCGTAATATCCAGGCTCAAGTAAAACGCCTCATGGCCTCAACATCCCCAAGGAATGGAGTGATATCAGCAAACTGATCGCCTAACCAGGACAACTTCAAAAATGATCCTCTCATATCCTCTTGAGTAGGCCTCACACCTAGTAGCTGCTCGCACAGGTCACCCCAATCACCAGTGGTCAGTCCTAAAAGCGGCCTACCATCGAACCGGTATACCCACTAACACTGACACATACTCTAGTGTAATCATACACTCCCCTTATGGGATGTGGAAAGTGTGAGTCTCAGGTCGCCAGCTCTCTATGAATGCACTAATCAATGATGAATCAATCTTCATATAACCAATTTTGCATACCCAATAGAACCCTGCCTCGTGCAAATACTCATAAATAGTCTCAGGAAACATATGTTGTCCTTAATACATAAGCACGACACGTCTGATCTTCAACTTTTGACTGTCTCCAGTATTCCATATATGTTCAGAGACATGGTAAGACTGCATCCACAAAACGTCCCTCTCAACGGGACCAGACTCAATCCTAATCTCGGTGGTAGGAGATGAGGAAGTCATTATACTCCTGTTATATACATAATTTTTTTTACAAAATTAATTGAAAAAATAATCAATCAGTTAAATATTAAACATTAATATTTACTTCAAATAAATTAAATGATAACCTGAACACTAACAAAATAATTAATTTAACTATAACTATAACATAAATTTCTTTTATTTAAAATTAACCACAAACAACATTAAACAATAACTATCAATAAAATATAAAATTTAACTACAACTATACGTATTACATAAAATATAAATTAACTACACCAACGTAAATTTAAATAATAAATTTTGTCCTAAAATAAACGGTATTACGTAAAAAAAAATTTAATCTATTCTATTATTATCTAAATTCCTCTAAATTTCATATTTAAACTTTACTATACTTTTCTAACCACTATAATTTTTTTAACTACTATAATTTTTATTTTCTAACCACTATAATTTTTCTAATTACGTATCTAAATTTCTAGACATATACAAAATTAAAATTCTAAATATTTTTCCTATAATAATTAAGTTATCTAATTATCTACTTTTACCTAAACATTACTTTTTCTACACTTATAATTTTTCTAATAATCTACTTTTACCTAAACATTAACATTTCTAAGTACCTATAATTTTTCTAACAACCTAAATTTGAACTAAACTAACACTATATTACTATACAACAATTTTAAAATGGTGGAGAACAATTTATATTTTAGAAATCGTACCTATTAATATGAGTGGGGACCGAAGCGGGAAGGAGAAGATTGTGGTGGACCAATTAGAAGTAAAAAACTGAGTATTGTGGATGGAGTAGGAGGAAGAAAATGGGGAAGAAGAGAGTAAAAATTAAGAGAGAAATGAAGACTGAAAGTTGAGAGTGAAAGGTGAGGGTGAAAAATGAGGGGCAACGGTCAAAGTAAAAGAAGGATTACGTCCAACGCTGGGACGTAATCAGTTCCGGTCACGCAACAAGCGTAATCCATGAGAGAGTGACACATGGAAACACCCTCAAATGTTACGTTCGTTCAGTGGGCGTAACCAACTCTAAGGGTTATATATATGGACTGAACGTAACCTCCAGCCTTTTGATTACGCTCAACAACTCACTTGATAGGCTCATTTGTGTAATTATTTTTAAATGGGCCCTATTTGCGTAAAAAAAACGCAAAAGGGCCCATTTAAGTCGTTTTGCCTCAAAAGTTTGATAAGAAGGTATACCATGCTTAAAGTTTAGTATTTTCATATGCAAACTGGGAAAGGATAGAATACTTGTATTGCTCTTGTATTTAGTTTATACGGTATATAGATGGAGATAATTATGTTTTAAATGTTGCATTATTATTTTATAATGAAACTTGACTTGATCAATCAATAAAAAAAATTAAACTTAAAAAATTACCCTTGTTTTTATAATAAAAAACAATTAAATAAAATAGTGTTAGTATCTTTTAATGTAACGTGGAGTTACACAACCCATGAACCTACTTTGAAATAATTTTCTTCACCTACATGAGACATGCACTAGTATAAAATATGTATTTTACGTCAATTTAAAATTATTTTTCTCTTCAATTAAAAATTCTGTTGTACTGTATGAGAGACGTTAAAATTAAAGATTTTTAAATAGAGATTTTTAATAGTGATTATTCACCCACGATTAAAAATATTATTTTTGGCGATTATTAAGTTTAAATTATTGTGAAAAATTCATATTTTCTATGTGAGTTGTTAAAATAATTGACGTAAAATGTGTTGCAGAAATTAAAAAAAGATGAACTTTCCACTTCGTTGTAAATACAATAGATGTAGAAAGTTCAATTTTTTTTAAAAAAGTTAATAATTTAAACTATTTTGTGCATACTTAATTATTTATAATTATAAACATGTCACCTCATTTTTATTTTATTTCTATGTGAAACAATTAAATTTTTTTATAAAAAAGTAAAAACAAAACAATAAAAAAAGATATAATAAAAAAGACAATAGGCAGAACAAATAAGAAAAAAGAATTCCAAAATCAGTAAATTAGGAAGTTAAATTTTTATTAGGTGGAAATATTTTTACGTCATAATTTTGCACACAAGGATCCTGATCATTTAACCCTCAAAGTTCAAATGGTTGAAAGTACAAGACTTGAATTGATTTACAGGGCTGCTGCAGTGCTATTAATATGTAACCAACTAAAGTGTGAGTTTGATTGATAAAGACAGGGGATAAATAGGTTAATTCAAAGTACAAGCAGATATAATAAAAATAGTGTTAGTGTCTTTTAATGTAACGTGGAGTTACAAAACTCATGAACCTACGATGAAATCATTTTCTTCACCTATGTGAGATATGATTTCTAAAAAATTATTCTATTTCTATCAACAATCTACTATGAAACTACTCTTACATATGAAAAAGATGTTCCATATTGACAACAAATTTTGAAATATCATTTTCAAGAAATAAATAATATGAAATATTTAGTAAAGAGGGGGCAAAAGCCATCATTTTATCTATAGGGGTGATTAATTAAACCATTAATTTGCCCCTTTGGAATTAAAAATTCATGGATTTTAGGTGTCATGAAGTGGCAAAATTAGATAATATTCAATCAACTCTTGATGCTACACCAAAGAGTAATATGCACAACTACAACTGCATTCACGTCCTATAAATAATGCAGCTCCAACAACCATATTTTGGCACCGAAATAAAACAAAAAATAGTCCTTGGAGAGTGTAAACACACATATGGCTCGACTTGTGATATTGTTTTGCTTGCTAGCATTTTCTCTTTCCCTTCTATGCTCCACCGTCATGCCAGCTGGGTTCACAATTACATGGGGTACGCGTCAACTCGTTCAAAGACATCGATCAAAGAGTAATGTTGGTGAAATTCAGAGGGGAGATGTTAGTGGAACGGGACATCGACTAAAGAGTGATGTTGTTGGAATAGAAAGGGGAGATGTTAGTGGAACAGGATATCGGCTAAAGAGTGATGTTGGTGGATTAGAAAGGGGAGATGTTAGTGGAACAGGTCATCGGCCGAAGAGTGATGTTGGTGGATTAGAAAGGGGAGATATTAGTGGAACAGGACATCGGCCGAAGAGTGATGTTGGTGGATTAGAAAGGGGATATGTTAGTGGAACAGGACATCGGCCGAAGAGTGATGTTGGTGGATTAGAAAGGGGATATGTTAGTGGAACAGGACATCGGCCTAAGAGTGACATTGGTGGATTAGAAAGAGGATATGTTAGTGGAATAGGACATCAGCCTAAGAGTGATGTTGGTGGATTAGAAATGGGATATGTTAGTGGAACAGGACATTGGTCAAAGAGAGACGTCGGTGGATTAGAAAGGGGAGATGTTAGTGGAACAGGACATCGGCCAAAGAGTGACATTGGTGGATTAGAAAGGGGAGATGTTAGTGGAACAAAAAATCGGCTAAAGAATGACATTGGTATTGGTGGAACAGGACATCAATCAAAGAGTGGCGTTGGTGAATTAGAAATGGGAAATGTTAGTGAAACAAAGACATCGCCCAAAAAATGACGTTGTGAATTAAAAAAGGGAGATGTTAATGGAACATGACATCGGCCAAAGAGTGAATTAGAAATAAAAGATATTAGTGGAACATGAAATTAACTAAAGAGTGATGACCTAAGTGGTGGTAGAAGAAGTAGTGGAGAGTGAAACGAGCTCTTGCGTTGATGTTTTTAATAATAGGGACTATGTAATCATAAATATCATAGTTTTATCATGTTATTATTACTAATTAAATAAACAATATCTCCCCACTTGTTGAACGATAATAAGAAAAGTATTTTGAAATAAAGTTACCTTGTGTTTGGATAGAAAATTTAAAAAATCCTAGAAAATTTAAATGCACGACATTTTAATAACTAGATTTAAATTCTTTTTATTATGTAAAAATCTAGTTTGAATGAAATAATTCAATTTTTTAGTATTTTAATTTTTTTATTTGGACAAAGTAATTCAAAATTTAAGAAATCTAAATTTTCATTTTTAAATATTATTTATTTAAAAATTAAATTTTTTAATATTGAATAAAAATAAATATTAATTATTTTTAAATAATTAAATATTCATAATAATTTTAATTCTACGTGATGAATTCTGATGTTACAAAATATTTAATAATTAATTTTTTGATATAAAATAATTGAAAACATAATAAATACTAGTAATTAGAAATCACATAATCCCACAATAATATTAGAATTGTATTAAAAATAAATAATTATGTAAGTTATAGTTATTTATAAGAATTTAAATGAACTTTGAAAATTAAAAGGTATAAAAAGATAAAATATTAAAATAATAAATAATGAAAAAAATCTTAATAGTTAAAAAATTAAACTTATTCAATCACTTAACAAAAATTTAATAAAATAAATTAAAAACAATGACAACATTTACCAAATGCTAAATTAAAAAAATATAAATTATCATTATTTAATCACTTAACAAAAATTTAATAAAATAAATTTAAAACAATGACAAAATTTATGAAAAGCTAAATTAAAAAAATAAAAATTAATTTTTTGTGGCCACTTTTTATTGTAAAATTAATTGTCTTAGTTATATAAAAAAAATTTACTTATTTAATCACTTTACAATAAAAATTTAATTCATTCACTTTTTTTAAAACAATTTAATTCTTAAAATCAATTCAAAATAATGACAGAATTTACAAAAATTTAATTAAATTATTTCACTTTTTAAAATTAAATTTAATTAATTCATGTATTTTTAAATAAACAATACATCATGTCATTAAATATATATTAATTCCAATAATATACAAAATAATAATTAAATTAAGTTTTAGTTTTATGTATCATTTTTATTTTTATTTTGAATTATTATTATAAGTTCAATTAAATAAATATTAAAATAATTTCAATTAAATAAATATTAAAATAAATATTAAATAAATTAATATAAATGTGACGAATTTTAATATTTAAATAAATTTATAGTTTAATGTGATTTAAAGAAAATTTAAAATAGTGTAATATAATTTAATTGAGAAATGAAAAAATTGAAATGCATATTTTAAGTGGAATTTTAAATTCTCTTAATTGAAATTCCTTTAAGTAATGATATAATTTCAAATTTTTTTAGACACTTTATCCAAGTAAATCAATTAATAATATGGTAATTTATTCTCTCAAACCAAATAAATTATTTTATAAAATTGACTTATTCAAACAGAGAGCAATAAAATATTCTAGAAATAAAAAGTTCGTAAATGTAAAAAAGTAGTTATATGGTTGTTAGCCCATTTACATGCCTAAAAGTATTTAGGATTATCGAAATTTAGGATTGGCCCCATGTAACCGTTCCAATTTAAAAGAATTTAGCCTTATATATTTTATATATTTATTAATATGTCGTTAGAGTTGTCATTTAATTATATATATATATATATATATATATATATATTGTTTAAATATTATTTGATTAAGTGAAATTTTATTTAGATTTGATATATTTGATTATAGAGTTTTTTATTTTATTTTATCTTATTGATATGAATTTTTGAAAGATTAACTTAGTATGCTAATATAGTCATTACAAAAATTTATTTTAGATCGACATAACCTATTTTTAAATAATTTAATCAACTAAGGGAACAACTGTAAAAAAAGGATTTTTTAAAATAATTTAAAAACAATTAAATCAAATAGTGAAAATCGGTATTTATATGTTCAAACTAGTTTAAAAAATAAGTAATAATACTTCTATAAATACTAGATTTTACTATTGAAAAACAAGAAAAAATAATATATTTAAAAGTAAGAGTATCACATTCCAAATTTACGTTGAAATCTTATCACAATTTTATTATACTCTAAATTGATTTACATAAATATTAAAATATGGGTAAATATAATTTTTTTCGAATAATCTTTTTGTCAAACATAAATTTCGAAAGTGATATTTAATAATGATATAACTCTTCTAGCGGGATAAATGATGCTAATATAATAAAATATAACAAAATATAATTATTATTTTTATCATTTTTTTTATTATATTCTGTTAGAAAAATTAATGATTAATTTATGTACTTTAGTGCATTTATGATATATGGATTAATTAGATTTAAAGTGTAATTTGTAGATTAATTCAATGCTTAAATTTTATTTTACACATTTTCAGTATTTTGAGCATATCTCGAGTTATAAAACTCTAATTGCCTTTCGTGCGGGTCAGAACTTACCCGACAAGGAATTTCGCTACCTTAGGATAGGACCATTATAGTTATGATCGCCGTTCACCGGAGCTTCGGCCGTCGATTCTCCTGTCATCAGGTCACCAACTTCCTTGACCTTCCGGCACGGGCAGGCGTCAGCCCCCATACATAGTCTTATGACTTTGCGGAGACCTGTGTTTTTGGTAAACAGTTGTCCATAAAAGAGTTATAAAAGTTATAAGACCTCAAAACCCAGTTTAGATCGCTATTATGACAAAAAAAATGTTTAAAAATGAGAAAATTTTGTACTAATTTTTAAAGGAATGACTTAACATAAGAATTTAAGACCCAAATATTATATAAATTATATCATTTTATTTTATATTTTGGCAGATATTCACTTAGGACACAATCAAGTCACTTAAATGGACATAAATCTATTAGTACTTATCTTTTAAAAATAATAGGAAATTAGTTATGATAGGTAGATAATTAAAGCAATAATTCAACTACTTAACTAAAACTCTATCTTGTTGTCACATAAACAATATTAATATCAGAAATTATCACTCTCACTTTTACCTTTCTCAATATTTTCCGTTTACTCAAATGGTATCACAACTCCAATTGGAGCTCTGTTGGACATCTTGATTTACGTCTTTGACCACAAATCGTTACAACAATGGAGCTGGATCAAGCAAC
This sequence comes from Hylodesmum podocarpum, assembly GCA_026586105.1. NCBI lineage: Eukaryota > Viridiplantae > Streptophyta > Magnoliopsida > Fabales > Fabaceae > Hylodesmum > Hylodesmum podocarpum. The sequence continues at coordinate 6,872,455 of JALJEV010001430.1, read as the reverse complement.
AATGGAGTTAGTTCACATAACGATGGAGCAATGAACACCCAAGCGAATCTCAAGGATCTCAATGACAGTCCCTACTACGTTCATCCGGAAGAGTATCCTGTTACAGTACTAGTTCCTACTCTTTTTAATGGTTCTAATAATCATCCATGGCCACAGCCAATAAGAGCTACTAGCAGGACAAACAAGATTCAATTTATTGATGGAAGTATTCTTATGCCTATTAATTGTCATCCATATTTTGATTTGTGGGAGCATTGCAACAATTTTGTGCAGTATTCTCTGATGAATTCAGTTTCCAGTTCCATCGCGTAGAGTATTGTACATGGATTTAGCTGCTGATGTGTTGAGAGATCTCAAAGGCAGATTGTCACATGGCGATCTTATTCACATAGCAGAATTATAACAGGAACTCTATAGCTTCAAACAAGATTTGTCACATGTCACGTATGACTAATTATTTCACAGAATTGAAGGTACTTTGGGAAGAATTGGAGAATTTTAGGCCCACTCCAAGTTGTGTTTCTGTTGTGAAATGGACCTGTGAAGCTTTATGTATCTGAAGAAATATAAAGAAGATTGCATTATCAAGGTCTAAACGACAATTTCATTGTTTTTAGTGTTGAAAATTAGAATATTATCTTTTGATTCTATTGATAATTGCAATTTCTAGGTACATTATCTTTGATTTAGAGGAAATAAAACATCTATTTATGTATAATTAACATGATTAGCCTATATAAACATGCATCAACTGTGTACTCTAACACATGGTTTTCACTCAATGATACCTCTGATTCTCCTATTTTAACATTGTATCATAGTCTCGGAGGAATAATGAAAATAGTCCCCATCAAGGACACGGGGGACATACTGTCCTTGGTGGACCTTTTTCTTGTCTCAACCTATTTCTACATCCAACAAATTGTCCGGCTTGTTCCCTAGTTATTGACACAACTACGGAAAAACCTACTTCTAACATGAAATCTTAATCTAACTATTATATTACTAATGTATAAAGGACTAAAAGGCACTTTTTCGTCACTAACTAACATTTTTACACGCTATAATCTAAACATAATATCACAAGTAAAATGCATAAGTAATATGAATGCAAAAGAACAGGGACACAGATTTTGCTCAACAGTAACATAAGAGCCAGACCAGCTACCAAACAAGCAGCAAATCCATAAATTCTCTGCTTAGTCAACAACCGAAAGTGTCATAACATAGACCTTTGGAAAATGCATAAATCAATCCACTTTACTTCACTAATAATTGCAATACGCAGCCAACCAGCCAATCCATTTACAGAATATATACGTATTTCTCTCTCTTCACATTTTATAATACACATATGTGTTTTTCTCTCTTCACATTTTATAACTAGTTGTCTGGTTGGTTGTCTGCGTCTTTCAGCTGTGTACCAAATAATTTTCTAAATTAATCTCAAAGAGAAAGGTTTTTGCACTGTGTACCAAATATTTTTCTAAATTAATCTCAAAGAGAAAGGTTTTTGCAAAAAGTTTTGACAGCACCTGCGTTGTAGAGAGGGAGAAAATGCCACCTGAATCCTCATCCAACAAACTCTCACCTTGCTCTTCATTAACTCCTGTTAAGGAGCGACCAATGTTCCACATTGTATATAAACAAACTCACACTTGGCACTGTACGAATTACATGGAGAAAACAAAAATATTTATCAACAACATCTAATGAAACTGTAACAAAGGGAGTTGGCTCGTCCGTCAACTATTTCATGTTTTGGGTTTTAATTCTTCTAAAAAAAATTTCTAACTTCTGAGGCCTTGTTTATTTTTTAACCATTTCTAGCCGTTAAATCGGGACGGTAATGTGATGTGGATGACTCAAAATATTGACGAAAATTGACAAAACATTATAGAAGAACTAAAATTTGAAATTTGAAAATTTTAGGAATTAAAAATTTAATTAACCCTAAATTTAATATTCAGTAAATGCATTTTATTTTATTCTATTTTACTATATAATATTATTCCCATAATGTAAGTATTATGTATAGTTTGTCTCATCTATGTTATATAATATTCGTTATGTACGCATGTTTATTATATTCCTCTAAATAATGTTTTATTGCATTGACGTCATGTGTCGAAAGAAAAGTGTTATGTTTTATGGTAGTCATGCATCAAAGTTTTATGTTTGGAAATTATTCTCTGGCATACAATCATTTTTTCGAAAAAAAAAATAAATTTCCCCATATTTTGGGACATAATGAAAGTAAAACTTTTAAGAGTTAAGCAAAATAATAATAAATGTCTGTATAAATTTGGGGTGTGACCACATGCACCATTATTGTTTATTGTAGTGACTTTAATTCTAAGTTAGCTATTTTTATGTGCTTAGTGAGAATCTAGTATCAGTTTAAAGGAATGTATCTTTTGGATTCTTATGTTTAAGCTAGTGTTTTCATTAGCTTTTAGGAATGTTCTCAAGTACCTCGCTGTACTTATTTTTTTAATGTTTCACACTTGTTATAGATGCATATATGTCTTATAATAATTGTTTAGCGTTCAACATGCATCATGTTTTCTTTTACACAGTTTAATATGTTTTACTTTTGTTTTCGAGATGATATAATTCAGGTGATATATTTTTTTTATAATAACTACGTTACCTATTCTTATCATTAATAAAGAAAAGGTTTTTCTATTCACATTTCCTCATAAATATAGGCCTAAGTTGTAAACTATTTCTAAGAATGATATCAAAATAGGTTAAAATCAATCAAGAAACTAAATGTGTTACAATAAATATCTCACTCATTTATTTTTGCTTTCTTTTACAAAGATTTTCATGACACGCAGACACAATGGTGAATCATGCATAAAGTTCTCTCATTGCTGCACAAAAATATTAGATTCAAAAGTTTGATAAGAAGATAGTTTGATAAGAATAAAACTTGACTTGATCAATGCAAATTAAAAAAATTACCCTTGTTTATTAAATAAAATAGTTTTAGTATCTTTTAATGTAATGTGGAGTTACAAAACTCATGAACCTAATTTGAAATAATTTTCTTCACCTATATGAGATATGGTTTTTAAAAAATTATTCTATTTCTATTAGCAATCTACTAAGAAACTACTTTTACGTAATAGAAAAATAGTGCCGGTGTAAAACTTACACCGTTAATCTATAATATTTAGAATTTAATAAATAATTTTTAAATATATTTTTAGTTTTTCAAATATATTTAAATTTATTATTGTTTTATTCTCATTATTTTTGTTTTGTTTTATCAATTTGGTTCTCATGACCCAAACTCGATTAAAACAATATTATTCGATTCCTCGTTAAAAATAATACGTATTTCATTCCTCTTTTAATAAATATTTTATTATTTATTGAGTGTCCATAACGGATGAGATCCAATACCGATGCTAAAAGAATAAAATTGGACATTAGAGACACTAAAACAAAAAAAAAAACATAATTATTAGAAATATAATCTTGTTCCGTGTTTAGATATAATTTTATTAAATATACTACTACGTAGTTTAAAAATTAAGAAATTTTTTACCTTATCTTGATCCGTACATGTTCACAATTAATATTATAATTCATAACTTGCATCTACAAAATTATATACGGAGTATTGCAACATTATTCATATAAAAAAAGATGTTCCATATTGACAAGAAATTCTGAAATATCATTGTCAAGAAATAAAATAACATGAAGTATTTACTAGAGAGGGGGCAAAAGCCATCTTTTTATCTATAGGGGTGATTAATTAAACCATTAATTTGCCCCTTTGGAATTAAAAATTCATGGATTTTAGGTGTCATGAAGTGGCCAAATTAGATAATATTCAATCAACTGTTGTTGCTATACGAAAGAGTAATAATATGCATAACTACAACTGCATTCACGTCCTATAAATAATGCAGCTCCAACAACCATATTTTGGCACGGAAATAAAAACAAAAAATAGTCCTTGGTGAGTGTAAACACAAACATGGCTCGACTTGCGATGTTCTTTCTCTTGCTAGCATTTTCTCTTTCCCTTCTATGCTCCAGCGTCATGTCAGCTGGGTTCACAATTACATGGGGTACACGTCAACCTGTTCAAATATTCTCAGGAAGTGAGAGTGGTACGGCACAAGGTAGCGACATACAAGGTGATGACAGCAATGTTAGAAACATTCCTCTGCGTATTGATGGAGTCCTGACCAGAAGTAACAGTAATGTTGGTGGATCAGAGAAGGTAGATGTTAGTGGAACAAGAGATGTTGGTGGATTGAAAAGAGGAGATGTTAGGAAAACAAGAAATCGGCCAGTGATAACCTAAGTGGTGATAAGAGCCTGTGGAGAGTGAGTCTGGCTCTTGTATTGATGTTTTAAATAATTGGGACTATGTATTCCTAAATATCATGATTTTATCATGTTATTATTATTAATTAAATAAACAATATTTACCGGACAATTTTCCTTCGTTAATAAATGCAATAAGTAATCAGTCAATTAACTCATTTATAAGATATATATTTATTTCTTTCTTTTCAATTTTATAACTGGTTGTGGTTATATGTTTGTCTATTAAATATTTTTAATCTTTAAATATTAAATGGTAATAAAATAAAAAAATATTTTAAAATAAAATTATGAAATATTAAAAGAATATCTCGAAGAGAAAGAATGAAAAGGTTGTGAAAGTAAAAAAGTGGTCATGTGGTTGTTAGCCCAATTACATGCCTAAAATTATTTAGTTTTCTTAATTATCTAAATTTAGGATCGGCCCATGTAACCGTTCCAATTTAAAAGAATTTAGCCTTATATATTTTATATATTTATTAATATTTCGTTAGAGTTGTTATTTAATTATATATATATATATATATATATATATATATATATTGTTTAAATATTATTAGATTATGTGAAATTTTATTTAGATTTGATATATTTTATTTTATGGTTTTTTATTTTATTTTATCTTATTGATATGAATTTTTGAAAGATTAACTTAGTATGCTAATATAGTCATTACAAAAAAATTATTTTATTAATACTTTTTGATCGACATAACCTATTTTTAATAAGTTAATCAATTAAGGGAACAAATGGAAAAAGAAAGGAATTCTTAAAATAATTTAAAACAATTAAATTAAATAGTGAAAATTGGTATTTATATTTTAAAACTAGTTTCAAAATATAAGAAATAATACTTCTATAAATACTAGATTTAACTATTAAGAAACAAGAAAAAGTAATATATTTAAAAGTGAGAGTATCGCGTTCAGAGTTTATGTTGATATTTATCTCAAGTTTACTAAACTATTATAGAAACTGATTTACATAAATCTAAAAATAAAGATAAATTTAGTTTTTCTCAAACTTTTATGTCAAACATAAATTCAAATAATGCATAAAATATGAATGACATAACTCTTCTCGTTCGATAAATGACGTTAATGTAATAAAATTCTACTTAGATAAATAATTTGCTATTATTTTTATCATTTCTTTTATATTTGATATATCCGATTAGATCATAATTAATGATTAATTGATGTATTTTAGTGCATTCATAATATATGGTTAATTAGGTCTGAAATATAATTTTTAGACTAATTTAGTGCTTAAATTCTGTTTTGCACAGTATTTTAAATATATCTCTAGTTATAAAATTTAAATTTAATTATTTTTGTTATCATTTTAAATAAGACTTTAAAGACACAACTATGACGAAAACATATTTGAAGATGACACATGAATTTTGTCCTGAATTTTTAACAAATGAATTAGCATAGGAATTTAAGGCCTAAATATTTATGTAAATTATATTATTTTATGTTATGCTTTGGTCGAGATTTGAAGTAAATTAAATTCTAAATACTTATGTAAAAAATTTACCCTTATTAAATAAATAAAATAGTGTTAGTATCTTTTAATGTAACGTGGAGTTACAAAACTCATAACCTACGTTTGAAATAATTTTCTTCATCTATATGAGATATGGTTTCTAAAAAATTATTCTATTTCTATTAGCAATCTACTAAGAAATTACTCTTACATGATAGGAAAAAAAGTACACACATAGTAATCTATGATATTTAAAATTTAATATATAATTTTTAAATATATTTTTAGTTTTTCAAATATATTTGAATTTGTTATTGTTTTATTCTCATCATCTTTACTTAATTTTATCAATTTGGTTCTCATAACCCAAACTCGATTAAAATAATATTATTCGATTCCTTGTTAAAAATAATACGTATTTCATTCCTTCTTTAATAGATATTTAATTATCTATTGAGTGCCCATAACGGATCAGATCCAATACGGTGCTAAAAGAATAAAATTGGACATTAAAGACACTAAAATAATAATAAAAAAAACATAATCATTAGAAATATAATCTTGTTCCGTGTTTAGATGTAATTTTATTAAATATACTACTACATAATTTAAAAATTAAGAAAAATTTTGACCTTATCTTGATCCGTACATGTTAACAATTAATATTATAACTCAAAACTTGCATCTATAAAATATATACGGAGCATTGCAACATTATTCATATCAAAAAGATGTTCCATATTGACAAGAAATTCTGAAATATCATTGTCAAGAAATAAAATAATATGAAGTATTTACTAGAGAGGGAGCAAAAGCCATCTTTTTATCTATAGGGGTGATTAATTAAACCATTAATTTGCCCCTTTGGAATTAAAAATTCATGGATTTTAGGTGTCATGAAGTGGCCAAATTAGATAATATTCAATCAACTGTTGTTGCCACACGAAAGAGTAATAATATGCGTAACTACAACTGCATTCACGTCCTATAAATAATGCAGCTCCAACAACCATATTTTGGCACGGAAATAAAAACAAAAAATAGTACTTGGAGAGTGTAAACACAAACATGGCTCGACTTGCGATGTTCTTTCTCTTGCTAGCATTTTCTCTTTCCCTTCTATGCTCCACTGTCATGTCAGCTGGGTTCACAATTACATGGGGTACACGTCGACCTGTTCAAATATTCTCAGGTGAGAGTGGTACGGCTCAAGGTAGCGACATACAAGGTATTGGCAGCAATCTTAGAAACATTCCTCAGGGTATTGATGGAGCACTGCCCACTAGTAATTCTAATGTTGGTGGATTAAAGAATGGAGATATTAGTGGAACAGGACATCGTCTAAAAATAGATGCTGATGGATTAGAAAGGGTAGATGTTAATGAAATAGGAAATCGGGAAGTGACAGCCTAAATGGTGGTAGAAGAGACGGTGGAGAATAAATCTAGCTCTTGCATCGATGTTTTAAATAATGGGGACTATGTAATCCTAAATATCATAATTTTATCTTGTTATTATTATTAATTAAATAAACAATAATAAATAATATTTTTCAGATATCTTTACTAGCTAAATCTGAATATATATTCATTTTTCTTTCTTCATAATTTATATATATATATATATATATATATATATATATATTCTTTATAATTTATAATCAATTGTTATAATTGTCTATTAAATATTTTTCTTCCCTAAATTTTAAAAAGTAATAAAAGAAGAAAAGCATTTTGAAATAAAGTCATGGAATATTACATGAATATCTCGAAAAGAAAGAATAAAAAGGTTGTGAAAGTAAAAACATGGTCATGTGGATGTTAGCCCATTTACATGCCTAAAATTATTTAGTTTTCTTAACTATCTAAATCTGGGATCGGCCCATGTAACCGTTCCAATTTAAAAGAATTTAGCCTTATATATTTTATATATTTATCAATATTTGTTAGAGTTATCATTTAATTATATATATATATATATATATATATATATATATTGTTTAAATATTATTTGATTATGTGAAATTTTATTTAGATTTGATGTATTTGCTTTTATGGTTTTTTATTTTATTTCATCTTATTGATATGAATTTTTGAAAGATTAACTTAGTATGTTAATATAGTCATTATAAAATTTTATTTTATGTTAATAATTTTAGATCGACATAACCTATTTTTAAATAAGTTAATCAACTAAGGGAACAAATGGAAAAAAAAGGTGTTTTTTAAATAATTTAAAAACAATTAAATCAAATAGTGAAAATCGATATTTATATGTTCAGACTAGTTTCAAAAAATAAGTAATAATACTTCTATAAATACTAGATTTTACTATTGAAAAACAAGAAAAAAATAATATATTTAAACATAAGAGTATCACATTCGAAATTTACGTTTAAATCTTATTTCAATTCTACTAACTATAAACTGAATTACATATATATTAAAATATTATATAAATTTAAATTCTTTTACAATAATCTTTATGTCAAACATAAATTTCAAAAGTAATATTTAATGCATGAAATACGAAATACGAGTATATAACTCTATTCGTTACATAAATGTCACTAAATGACGTGTTATTATTTTTATTATTTTTTTAGTGCTTATTATATTTTGTTAGAATAATTAATGATTAATTGATGTATTTTAGTGAGTTTATGATATGAGTTAATTGGTTCTTCAATTTTTGGACTAATTAGTTTTGTACGTGTTTAATATTTGAGCATATCTCTTTAGTTACAAAACTCCGATTGAGTTATTTTTGGTGTCGTTTCAATGAAAACTTAAAAGGGCTATAAAAGATATGAAGACTTTGAAATCTAATTTATAATGCAGCTACACAAAAAAATATTTGAAAATGACACTTATATTTTGTCCTGATATTTTAGCGGACAAATTAGCATAGGAATTTAAGGTCCAAATACTTATATAAATTGTATCATTTTATTTTATATTTTGTCAGGGATTCAAAGTGAAGCACTCATGTCAGTTAAGTGGGCATGTGACTAACACATGATTCACACTCTATAAATATCAACCTTGTGCAATTTGAACACACTTTTTTTTTAATTCATTTCATGCAATTCATTCTTTTACGTTTTTGGTTCATTTCTTTTCTGTCTTAGGTTTTCTAATTGTGTTTCTTTTTTGTTTTTGGTTTGCTCTTCCTTTTACTTCTTTGTTTTGCTCTATGATTCTGCACTTTCAATTACCTCATTTTTATCTTCCAGACATGATTAACTAATTCCTCTAGTCAATTCATTTTCATATGTTCTCTAATTGCCCTAGATTGATTGTTCTTGATTGAGATAGAATGCATGTTTTAGTCATTTGAGATTCTGTTTTATTTTTTTATTGATTCAACCGATTTAGAATTTTGTTTTGTCTGGCATCATTGATTAATGGTAAATGTAGAGAATCAATTAAATGATTCAATACACAATTACGTGCTCTTATACAATTGTGTGAACATCAACTGTGTTTTTGTGATTATCTTTTATCCATAAAAGATCTATCATATGATGAATGGTAATATTACACTGCATAAATCTGTTGGTACAAATCTTTTAAAATCAATTAAGAAGTTAGTTATGACAGGTAGATAGTTAAAGCAATAGTTCAACTCTATAACTAAGAACTATCACTTGTTATCACATAAGCAATAGTAATATTAGAAATTATCACTCTTGTTGGTCCCTATGTATGAATCTAGAGGGGGGGTGAATAGATTCTTGTTCAATTTTAGCCGAAACTCGCAAGACTCTAATTCCTTTTGAATTCAAACAAATCGGTTCTAGATTCACCTATCAATTACCGTATCAATTACCGATTCAATTACCTATTCTATTACTGATTCAATTACCGTATCAATTACTGAGTTGATTATCAATACAGTTACCAAATATACTGCAGAATTTAAACAATGATAATAGCAATATAAGGAAAACTGTAAAGAGGATAAGGAAGAAAAAGAGTGCACAACGATCTATACTGGTTCGGCCAACTGCCTACGTCCAGTCCCAACCCAACAACTGTTGCGATTGGCTTTCCACTATCAAATGATCCCTTTTGTGTTCTTTTACATTCACTCTGCAACAAGCAACACAAAAACGAAATCAAAACACCCAAAACCTGTTCTTCAACCCAAAGAACAGTTCTTCCCTGACCTTGGCACCTCCAAGATCAAACCTTTGAGAAATCACTTCTCAAATACAAATACTCTATCCGAGAGACCTCTCCTAGAGTAATAACCCAGAAATTGAAATATAAATAAAGATCAAGTATAGAAAACACCTTGAGTGTAGATTCGATCACAAATAAACACAATGAAATCCACCCAATCACAGGAATGTATCAAGTTTGCCATTTCTCTTTGAAAACCTTGATGAACTCTATTTACAGAGCATATGAAAGTGTGAGAGTTTGTTCACAAGCTTAGGTTTTCTCTACTTTCATATGTTTCATCAAGTTTTGTATTTATAGAACCAATTTGGAGGAAGAAAACGTGCAAATCAAATTTCAACGGTCAATGTAATTGATCCCAAATGCATGTAATCGATTACACTAGCCGTTAGAGCCTCCAAACTGATTTTTCAGGCATGTAATCGATTACCACGAGCATGTAATCGATTACATTGAAGAGGGAAACCCGAAACATGAATTTCAAACCATGTAATCGATTACATTGGAGATGTAATCGATTACATCATGAGGTTGTATGTAATCGATTACATCAACCATGTAATCGATTACACAAAAAAAATAATGTAATCGATTACATACACCATGTAATCGATTACACCAGAGAGCAAAACAAATGTAATCGATTACATCACCCCTGTAATCGATTACATCAGTGAAAAATGGATTTCCAGGTTTTTCAAAACTGTTTTTCACATAGGGAAATCAAACATTAGTCACATGATCATCCATACTCAAGTTTTAACCATTCTCTGGGGCCTCAAACAAAGAACTCAACACATTCATGCCTAAACTCAACAAACAATACATGGATCAATCCTAATTACACTTCATCTAAGGAAAACCAAAATTACTTTACATCAAAAGCAAAAACACCAAGAGAGACACTAAAGCATCTTCAAGCTTTAAGTCCAACAACTCTCACTTTTACCTTTCTCAATATTTTCCGTTGGAGCTCTGCTGCACATCTTGATTTACGTCTTTGACTATGAATCGTTACAACAATATTGCTGGTTAAAGCAACAATGGAGGTAGTTCGCATAACGATGGAGCAAAGAACACCCAAATGAATCTCAAGGATCTCAATCATAGTCCCTACTACGTTCATTCAGAAGAGAATCCTGCTACAGTACTAGTTCATACTCTTCTTAATGATTCCAATAATCATCCATGGCCACAACCAATAAGAGCTACTAGCGGTAGCGGTACAAACAAGATTGAATTTATTGATGGAAGTATTCTTATGCCAAATAATTGTCATCCATATTTTGATTTGTGGGAGCAATGCAACAATTTTGTGCATTATTCTTTGACGAATTCAGTTTCCAATTCCATCGCGTAGAGTACTGTACATGGATTTAGCAGCTGATGTGTTGAGAGATCTCAAAGGGAGATTGTCACATGGCGATCTTATTCACATAGCAGAATTATAACAGGAACTCTATAGCTTCAAACAAGATTTGTCACATATGACTAATTAATTCACAGAATTGAAGGTACTTTGGGAAAAATTGGAGAATTTCAGGCCCACTCCAAGTTGTGTTTCTATTGTGAAATGGACCTGTGAAGCTTTATGTATCTGAAGCAATATAAAGAAGATTGCATTATCAGGTTTCTTATGGGTCTAAACGACAATTTCATTGTTGTTAGTGTTGAAAATTCGAATATTATCTTCTGATTCTATTGATAATTGCAGTTTCTAGGTACATTATCTTTGCTTTAGAGGAAATAGAATATCTATTCATGTATAACTAACATGATTAGCCTATATAAACATGCATCAATTGTATACTCTAACACATGGTTTTCACTCAATGATACCTCAGATTCTCCTATTTTAACATTGTATTATAGCTTGACAGAAGAATAATGAAAATAGTCCCCCCATGGGGGACATACTTTCCTTGGTGGACCTTTTTGCTTGTCTCAACCTATTTCTACATTTCAACAAATTGTTCGGCTTCATCCCTAGTCATTGACACAACTACGGAAAAACTTACTTCTACTGATCGTTATCATTCTAACAACTTTTCCATGACTCTGGTGCATCTTTCTGACGACTATCTAGCACCCTTGACATCTTTCTGGTGTTGTCTAACAACTTCGGTGGCCTTTTGGCACATTTTCTATTGACTTCTTTCCCGCCGAGGTGGTGCTTCTTTGTTCTTGTATGAATTATATTGGTGATGACTTCTTTCCCACCAGTGATTATTCTGGTGGTTTCTCTTTTCCCACAAATGATTCATATTAGTGGTGACTTCTTTTCCACCAACAATGTCATCAGTTTGAAGCTTTCAAATGTGGTCTTAAGGTTAAAACTTGCGTTGCTTGCCATAAATTTTCTTATGCTAATAGTTATTCTAGCTCTCTGCAATTTTGTCTTTCTAGCAATACTCCTAAACTTTGCAACATCCCTGAGTTGTCTTTTAAACATTGCCTTTCGGTGAAATTTATTATTTTATGTCTTTTTATTTATTAGTTGGGAAAGAATAATTTTCTTGTAACTAGCTAAGACTTAATAAGCTTGAGCTTGAGGGAGAGTGTTTAAAATCAAAATATTACAATCTTATTTTATTAATAATAACAGCTTATAGTGGGGGAAAGTGTTGTCCCCTAAACTGCAGTTAGGGCATTCACCAGGGATTGAATGCGTAAGAGAAATTCAGAAACAGAACTTGATTAAGGGTGGTTGCGCAAAGTTCAATTTGGAGTTGTCTTGCCCAATTGGAGAACACCTGTGAGGTGCAACCATAGTGGCAATCCACATCGGAGAGAATCTCTTGCAAAATGAAAGGATTAACCAAGAATCAATGAAGTCAGTGACCTCGGTTCAACTTGTTGTAACTAGAGCAGAAATATGTTGAAGGTGAGTTTTCCGAGATCAAGTGCGTGAAGGGGGCAGGAAATGGCAATGAAATGGTGGTTTCAGGTTTCACAAACATTGGAGGAGGCCATGGCAATGGGGAAGGTGGAGGTGAAGAGTAAGCTTCAGGTTCTTGAGCAATGGTAGGAGGTTGTTGAGAACAAAGGGATTAGGTTTGGAGAATTGAGAATTGGGATTAGGTTTAGGGATTTGGATTGAAACTAGAGCCTTGTGGATGTGCTAGGTGTAGAAGTTCTCAAAATGGATTTCCTCTTTAGTTGTGCTTCAATCCTTTCGACCTTATGGATGACTTTCTCCAAAGTGGTGTAGTTTTGAAGCTCCAAGACATCTTGAATATCTCTATTCAAGCCTTGTGTGAATCTAGCCAAGGTAGCTTCTCTACCTTTTTGGTATTGTGCCCTCAACAAGGTGATCTTCAAGTCTTTGTAGTACTCTTGAACACACCTAGGCCCTTGAAACATTTGTTGTAGTTTGATGTGTAGGTCTCTAGCATAGTGTGGAGAAACAAATCTTTCCTTCAAGCCTTGCCAAGTAGTGACCTTAGTCCTCATTTGTCTCATGATGTCCATTTGAATTTGGTTCCACCATACCAAAGCATAGTTTTCAAACTCTAGTGTAGGAAGGTTCACTTTCTTTTCTTTACTTTACTTAGTATAGGATGACACAAAAAGACTTGATCTACCTTCATGTACCAATCAAGATAGACTTCAGATCCTTCATCCCCATTGAACTTGGGAAGCTGAATTTTGATTCTCTCCCCTTCCATCCTTGCTTCCTCATCAAAATATCCTTTTTTTCCCTCTCGGCCCACACTCTTATCTCCTTTATCCCTTCTCCTATCATGTCCCCTTTCACAGACAAACTTTCTAAAGGCATACTATTCATCTTTCTCTTCATTACTCTCACCATCACTCACTCTAGATGAGATGTGATGACTTCTCCTCCTTTCCTTCCTCTCATTTTCTTCTCTCACCCCTCTCTATCTTGTCTCTCGTTTTCTTCCCCATAGGTCCTACTATTTCCCTCTTTTGTCCTTCTTTCCCCCTCCTTCCTCCTATCATACTCCTCCAAGCTAAGGGTTATCATGTTTTTCATAAGTTCCATCATTTTCTTAGTCTTTGGAGAGAAATCATCACTGACACTTGATGAGATTTCCATGGCAATGTAGAAGGATTCCATTGAAGAAGAACAAGCTCTGATACTAATTTGATTTAAGCATTAGAATCCAATGCTTGAAAGATTGCTCCTATCTTCAATTCTTTAACAATCCTTCAAAGAGAAGCTCAAATGAGTCTCGGCCAAATAGAATACAAGAAAAAAAAATATAAAGTGGATGAGACAATAAGATAGATTAGGACACCATGGCTATGCCAATAAATCTTGAGGAATCGTCATAATGGTGTGGGAGGTCATTGATAAGATCTAAGTTCCTCCAAAGGAATAAGACAAGAGAACTCTTTCTCTTAGGAAAAGCGCAATGCTTCAAGTTTTATTAATCATAAAAAATACAAGGTTCAATTTTTGGGCCTTATATAGAGTGAGGAAGGGCTTGAAGAGTAAAAGGACCTAATCTAGGGTGGAGATTGAAAAGGCTTATGAACCTTTGGATCCTTGGATTCAATGGACATGGAAAGATCAAAGGGTCCATGCTAGCCCACCTAAGCTTAAGTAGCCGTGTGATTAAAGGCTTTAAGCAAGGGTTAGGAATCCTTCTTAGAGTTAAGTATAACTTAATTCTAAGTTAGATTCTTCATAAGTCTTGTCTCTTGGATTCACAAATGTAATTTAAATTTAACTCAAATTAAATTCAAATTCCACTTATGAATTTTAGTGAATCTATGGTTCAATTCCTTTCCATCTTTACAAGTAATACAAGCATGAACTCCTAATGCTTGAAAGGATGTCTCAATCTTCAATTCTTCAAAGTTCTCTGAGGAAACTTGACTCCTGAGTTTCGGCCAGTGGTGATTCTAGCACATATATGTTTCGATCAAGATGTGTTTAAGCAAGGAAACAAAAGAATTAAAATGAAAAAATGGTAAAGGTTTAGAAGATGGATGATGCCATGGTTGAAAACCAATAAGCCATGATGAGGAATCGTCACAAAGAATGTTCTTTGATAAGATTCAAGCTCATTCAATGGAAGAAGATGCAAAAGTACTCTTTCACTGAGGGAAAAACCTTTAGCGTCAATTTTATTAAAATGATTCAAAAGTTCTTGCAAAGGGTTGGAAGAAGACTTTTATAAAGTGAAGGAAAGCATGGAGAATAAGTAAGGCTAATTCAGGGGTGAGGGTTGAAAAAGAATTTGGTCCATTGGATCGTTGGACTCAAGGTTCATGGAAGGAAAGCCTATGCTCTCCACCTATGCTTGTAGTCGTGGGATCCAAGTGATAGAGGACCATCCCCATTGTATATTACAAGATGCAAATAGAAGAATAATAAGGTCAATGCTCAAGAGGATACAAGAGCAAATAAAAAAAGAATTGACCAAGTCAGAGTCAACCATTGAAGAGTTGACTCTTATTTTAGGACCTTGTAATCTTATTTTGTATTTTATAATTTTCTTAAATACTTGAATACTTAAATAATTGTAATTCGGCCATTGTATGGATCTTGAAGCTCACGACCTAGGTTAGAATAAGTGGACCGAAATATTGAGTGAATGTGAGTGAGAGTGAACCACACTTGCTTAAGTGAGAGTGTTACATGTGCATGTGCAAGTGAGTGAAAATTTCACTAACCAAGTTTGAATTAGAGCCTTAGGATGGGGTCTTGATCTCAAGGGTTGGAATTTAAAATTTCTTCCCACTAATTAATTTGAATTTAAACCACTAGATTAGATCTAACCATATGCCTGAAATTTAAATCAATTAATCACATTTTTGACACCACTTTGGATTCAAACTTAGCCCTTAGATTAAGGTGGAAATCTTATGGTTAACATTAAGCCTTGAGTGGTGATCTGTGGCACTCTCTTGGATCACCATCACTGTAACGCCCCGCTATTTTTCATTACTAAAATAATTTCTTTTTTTATCTATTTATTATTATTATTAATTGAAAATATATCCTTTCATTTAGATTTCTTTGAATAAAATCTTAAAATAATTTCCTTGTTAAAAAAAAACGTCACCATAAAAAAAAAAAAAACATCACATAGATTACATCATAACCATACATCAAAAGTTGTTTACAAAACGTCACATAGATACGTAATATTGTGACAATTATAAAATACACATTATTCATAAAAATCCTCATCTTGGCTATCCTTGACATCTCCACACATGATTACTGAATCTACCTGTCAATCTGCTCCTCCGAATAAAATTCAGGATCATCACAGGTGTCAAACCACAGACACAAACACGCAAGGGTAAGTTCCAATATCTTAATAAAAATACTTATCATGTAAAAATATTTATATAATACATATCATATAAAAATGTCAATATAATACATATCATATAAAAATACTAATATGATACATATCATAATCAAATCAATAAAGGATGAATTATGACTTAAATGAAATTTCTATATGATGCATGTTCCAACCTCAACTCCAAAAATATGCAATGTGGTACCATCTCAGATAATACGACATCATCATCGTAAAACTTACCGACCAGTTGGGATTCCACAGTGGTGCACAGAATCTCATAAACAAACATGTGATCATCATGAATTAAATGAATTCTCACTGTTGGAAATCCCCCAAGTCTGGCATCCCACCAAGACGCACGGATTAAGTTATTATCTGCACCTCTAACCGAGGCCACCTCTAACCGAGGCCACCTCTTTTGAGGCATGTATGCATGAATGAAAATTTTACCTCCCTTTCTAGAATATCATTTATAATCATTCATATTTTGATGTACCATCAAATACCAAGAATACCAATAAACATCATGAAACCAAGAAATCAAGAAACACCAAGAAAACACCCATCAAAAGTAACGTATACGTGAACAGTACAGTATACGTGAATAGTAACGTATAAGTGAATAGTATCGTATACGTAAATAGTATCGTATAAGTGAACAGTACCGTATACGTGAATAGTACACCAGGTAAGTTCCCAGGAAAGAGAGGTGGGTCACTAATGGACACACTTAAGTACCAAGTCTTTCCTTAGCCAGAACTTTCCTAGACATGCACTTCCACACTATCACCCTTTTCCTAACAACAAGAATAATTCTGTTCTGATGTGGAAGATCGGACAAAACCGCAACCACAGAGCATACTAAGAATTTTCTCAAGACCTTTAGTATCGATAAAATAAAGATAATAACAACAAAGAATAGTAAGATAAGGATAGCTCCCCTTACCAATTCCTCCTAGCTTCCTATCTTCCTCTACCTATTTACTTCTCTCTTGATTGAAGAGATTTCTTCCTAAGAGATTTTGAGAGAATGAAAGAATGTTCTTAGATTTGTGATTATAATTGAAACTCTAGGCCCTATTTATAGAATTTCAAAAGTTACTATTTGCACAGTAATTTTTACTATTTGCACAGTGATTTGCTTATTATAATGGAACCCGTGAAACCCGTGTTTTTATATTTTATTATTATTATTATTTTTTTTTTTTTTTTACTATTTGCACAAAATTTACTATTCGCACAAGTATTTTACTATTTACACAATAGTTTACTATTTACACAGTAAATTACTATTTACACATTTTTATAGAATTTTTAGTAAATGTTTTAACTACGTTTTTAATATACGTATGAAAATAAATTTTTGAGGATGTTACAATTCTCCCCTAAAAAGAAATTTCGTCCTCAAAATTTACCTCATTGAAATAATGTAGGATAGCTTTTCTCATCTCACTTTCCAATTCCCATGTTGCATCATCCGTTCTCCAGATAACCTTTACTAAAGGAATATCTTTTCCCCTTAAGGTTTTGATTCTTCTATCCTCAATTCTTATTGGTAATGCTTCATAGGTTAGATTATCCTTTATTTGTATATCATCTAACTCAATTACATGTGATGAATCAGGGAATGTATTTACTGAAGTTGTGAAACATGAAAGACATTATGAAGATTAGAAAGAATTGGAGGTAAAGCAATTTGGTAAGCCACGGGCCTACTCTTTTTATTATTTGGAAGGGACCAATGAAACGCGGTGAAAGTTTTCGGGATTTTAAAACTCTTCCAATACCAGTCCATGGATTTACCCTTAAGAATACGTGATCACCAACATCAAATTCCAAATCTTTTCTTCTTTTATCATGATAACTTTTCTCGCCTACTTTGTGCCATTTTCATTTTTTCCCGAATTAACTTAATCTTTTTTCGAGGTTTGTTGTACAATATCGGTCCTAAAATTAAACTTTCTCCCGATTTAGTCCAACACAAAGGAGTTCTACATTTTCTTCCATATAAAGCTTCAAACGGTGCCATACCAATGGAAGAATGAAAACTATTATTGTAGGTAAATTCTATCAAAGGCAAAAAGTCTACCCAACAACCCTTATGTTCTAGAACACAAGCTCTCAATAAATCTTCTAAAGATTGGATTGTTCTTTCGGTTTGTCCATCAGTTTTGGGGATGATAGGGCTGAACTTAATTTTAATTTGGTGCCTAAAGCTTTATGTAGACTCTCCCAAAATCTTGAAGTAAATCTAGGGTCTCTATCGATACAATACTAGATGGTACACCATGTAATCTTACAATCTCACCTATGTACAAATTAGTTAATTTATCTAAAGAATACCTAATATTAATAGGAATAAAATGTGCGAGACTTAGTTAAACGATCTACTATAACCCAAATTGAATCAAATCCCCTAGGGCTTCTTGGCAAAAGCTACCACAAAATCCATAGATATGCTATCCCATTTCCATTGTGGTATTTCTAAAGGTTGCAATAAACCCGAGGGTTTCGATGTTCTATTTTAGCCTTTTGACAAATTAAACAAGAATACACATATTCACAAATTTCTTTCTTCATTCGAGGCCACCGAACATGGTTTTCAAATCTTTGTACATTTTAGTGGCACCAGGATGAATACTTAATCTACTTTTATGTGCTTCCTCCAAAATTGTTTTTCTAACTTCGTTATATTAGGAATACAAATTCTATCTTGAAACCTCAAAATACCATCCATTCCAATCTTAAACTCACTATTTTTTCCTTGATTCAAAATTTCCATTTGAGTTTTCTTAAAAAGGATCAAATTCTTGCTTCATCTAATTTCCTCCAAAAATGTGTTAGAAATTTGTAAAGCTCCTAATCTAATACTCGTATTAGTAGTTTCACACACTAAACTAAGATCTCAAAATTGTTCTAATAAATCCATTTCTCTAATCAATCATCAAGAAGACATAATCAAAGATTTCCTACTTAAAGCATCTGCTACCACATTAGCCTTTCCTAGGGATGGTAATTAAGTTCAAAATCATAATCTTTTAAAAATTCCATCCATCTTCTTTGTCTCATGTTTATTTCTTTTTGACTAAATAAATATTTAAGGCTTTTGTGATCGCTAAATACTTCAAATCTAGTTCCATACAAATAGTGTCTCCACATTTTAAGTGTGAATACTACAAGCTAATTCTAGATCATGGGTTGGATAATTTTTCTCATGAATCTTAAGTTGTCTAGAAGCATATGCTACCACTTTACCATCTTGCATCAATACTCCTCCTAAACCCATTTTAGATGCATCACAATACACTACAAAAGGTTCTTTGGGATCAGGTAGAGTTAATACTGGAGCAGTGGTCAATCTTTCCTTTAATGTTTGAAAACTATCCTCACATTGAGTTGTCCAAATAAATGTCTGATTCTTTTTAGTCAAGGTAGTCAAAGGTAAAGCTATTTTAGAAAAATCTTTAATAAATCTCCTATAATATCCTGCTAATCCTAGAAAACTCCTAATCTCTGTTACGCTTTTAGGTCTCTCCCATTCCAAAACAGTTGTACCTTACATGGATCTACGATATTCCTCCTTGACATATCACATGACCTAAAAAATTTCATTTTCTCCATCCAAAATTCACACTTAGATAATTTAGCAAAAAGTTTTCTGTCCTTTAAAATCTGTAATACTATATTTAAGTGTTTGGCATGATCCTCCCTAGTTTTACTATACACTAATATGTCATCAATGAATACAATTACAAAATGGTCAAGATAAGGGTGAAAAATTCGATTCATGTAATCCATAAATATCTTGGAGCATTAGTCACCCCAAAAGGCATAACTAAATACTCATAGTGCCCATAACGAGTCTTAAAGCGTTTTGGAATATCCTCGGATTTTACCCTAATCGATGATATCCTGATCTTAAATCAATCTTACTAAAAATACAGGCTCCTTTTTAATTGATCCATAAGATCATCAATCCTAGGCAATGGATATTTATTCTTAATGGTTACTCTATTCAATTGTCTATAATCTATGCACATTCTCATGGTTCCATCCTTTTTCTTAACTAACAAAACTGGAGCTCCCCAGGGTGATACACTAGGCCTTACAAACTGTTTACTTAACAATTCTTCAATTTGTTTCTTGACTTCTGCTAATTCTACAGAGACATTCTATATGGTGCTATGGAAATTGGTCCTGTTCCTGAACTAAATCAATGGAAAACTCTATTTCTCTCTCGGAGGTAACTGATCCACTTCTTGAAATATCTCTCAGAAAATCTTTTACTATTGGCACACTACTCACCTCATTCTCGGATTTAGTTTCATTAACGGTGATCATGTATACTTGGGTATTGTTTTCCTTTAAAGATTTTAAGACTTTATTTATGGAAACAATTTCAATATCCCTACTCACTTCCTTAGGGTCTCGAAAATAATTGTTTTGTCAAAGCAATTCAACAAAACATGATTAGTGGACAACCAATCCATACCTAAAACAACTTCAATTTGTTGAAGGGGTAAACAAATCAAATTGACACGAAAAGTTTTATCACCAATTTTTATTTTACATCTAGACAGATATCCGAGGTTAACACCTAAGTCCCAGGTTGGAGTATTTACTTCTAATTTAAAGTTTAATGAAGACACAGGGAGTTTCAATTTTTGTACACAAGAATATGACACAAAAGAATGAGTAGCACCAGAGTCAAATAACACAGTTAAAGGAGTTTCACTTATGAAGCATTTACCTCGAATCAAAGGTTCTGAAGTCTCAGTTCCATTAAAAGAAAAAATTCTTCCTTGAGCCTTCGGTTTTTCAGACGGATTTTCTGACATGCTTCTCTTTCCCCGGACAATCTTTTGCTAGATGTCCCTTTATGTTACATTTGTAGCACCAGATGCATGATGAAGCATAATGTCCAAATTCTCCACACTTAAAACACTTGACATTAACAGGATTAGATTCACGATTTCTCATAGGAGTTTTAGAAAAATTTCCAGCAGAACGTTCCTTAAATCCTTGAGAAGTTTGGTATGGTTTCCCTTTATTTTCGAACCCAAATCTTTTATTTTTAATGGGTCCTCCAACATTTTTATTTTTATAATATACAGCCCTAGCACGAGAATCCTCATCATATATTCTACACATATTTACAAGCATTGGAAATTGGTGAATACCTTGATAATTTATAGCCTGTTTTATTTCAGGACGCAGGCCATTTAAAAATTTAACACATTTTGACCTTTCACCTTCTTTTCCATGGTAGTGTGTAGAATATCTGACTAGATCTTCAAACTTAACCGCATATACTCGCCATCAAATCGTTAAGTTCCCTTGTTTTAATTCTAAAAACTCCATTTCTTTTTTATTTCTTATATCTTCAGGAAAATATTTTTCTAAAAACAATTCCTTAAATCCTCCCCATTTTATTGTTTCTCCTTCCTTCGCTTCATACTGGTAAGTATTTTCCCACCAGTATTCTGCCTCATCCACCAACATATGAGTTGCGAAAATTACCTTTTTATCCTCAGAACATCCCATTACCCGAAAGATTTTCTCAATTTCCCTTACCCATCGTTGAGCACCTTCAGGGTCATATCCACCTTCAAAAGTAGGCGGATTATTCCTCTGAAAACGCTCCAGGCCACGATATTCGTTATGTTCGTTGTTGTTCCTACTTTGACTTCCAATTGCTTGAGCAAGTTTTTCGAGTGCCTCAGCAATTGCCTTATCATTTCCTCCAGCCATCTATTTACAGAAAATAAAATCTCAAAGCACATCAACTAACAATCAAACAAGAATATAGAACACATAAACAAACAATCATTCACACAACCTTATTGCTTCTAAGCTCACTACTTAATCACAACAAAAACATGGTTAGCTCAAAATTCACAAGTCCAAGAAAACATACTGCTCTGATACCAACTGTAACGCCCCGCTATTTTTCATTACTAAAATAATTTCTTTTTTTATCTATTTATTATTATTATTAATTGAAAATATATCCTTTCATTTAGATTTCTTTGAATAAAATCTTAAAATAATTTCCTTGTTAAAAAAAAAAGTCACCATAAAAAAAAAACATCACATAGATTACATCATAACCATACATCAAAAGTTGTTTACAAAACGTCACATAGATACGTAATATTGTGACAATTATAAAATACACATTATTCATAAAAATCCTCATGTTGGCTATCCTTGACATCTCCACACATGATTACTGAATCTACCTGTCAATCTGCTCCTCCGAATAAAATTCAGATCATCACAGTGTCAAAACCACAACACAAACACGCAAGGGTAAGTTCCAATATCTTAATAAAAATACTTATCATGTAAAAATATTTATATAATACATATCATATAAAAATGTCAATATAATACATATCATATAAAAATACTAATATGATACATATCATAATCAAATCAATAAAGGATGAATTATGACTTAAATGAAATTTCTATATGATGCATGTTCCAACCTCAACTCCAAAAATATGCAATGTGGTACCATCTCAGATAATACGACATCATCATCGTAAAACTTACCGACCAGTTGGGATTCCATAGTGGTGCACAGAATCTCATAAACAAACATGTGATCATCATGAATTAAATGAATTCTCACCGTTGGAAATCCCCCAAGTCCGCATCCCACCAAGACGCACGGATTAAGTTATTATCTCGCACCTCTAACCGAGGCCACCTCTTTTGAGGCATGTATGCATGAATGAAAATTTTACCTCCCTTTCTAGAATATCATTTATAATCATTCATATTTTGATGTACCATCAAATACCAAGAATACCAATAAACATCATGAAACCAAGAAATCAAGAAACACCAAGAAAACACCCATCAAAAGTAACGATACGTGAACAAAGATCAAAGATACGTGAATAGTAACGTATAAGTGAATAGTATCGTATACGTAAATAGTATCGTATAAGTGAACAGTACCGTATACGTGAATAGTAACGTATAAGTGAATAGTATCGTATACGTAAATAGTAACGTATAAGTGAACAGTACCGTATACGTGAATAGTACACCAGGTAAGTTCCCAGGAAAGAGAGGTGGGTCACTAATGGACACACTTAAGTACCAAGTCTTTCCTTAGCCAGAACTTTCCTAGACATGCACTTCCACACTATCACCCTTTTCCTAACAACAAGAATAATTACGTTTCGATGTGGAAGATCGGACAAAACCGAACCACAGAGCATACTAAGAATTTTCTCAGCACCTTAGTATCAGATAAAATAAAGATAATAACAACAAAGAATAGTAAGATAAGGATAGCTCCCCTTACCAATTCCTCCTAGCTTCCTATCTTCCTCTACCTATTTACTTCTCTCTTGATTGAAGAGATTTCTTCCTAAGAGATTTTGAAAGAATGAAAGAATGTTCTTAGATTTGTGATTATAATTGAAACTCTAGGCCCTATTTATAGAATTTCAAAAGTTACTATTTGCACAGTAATTTTTACTATTTGCACAGTGATTTGCTTATTATGATGGAACCCGTGTAACCCGTGTTTTTATATTTTATTATTTTTTTTTTTTTTACTATTTGCACAGTAATTTACTATTCGCACAGTATTTTACTATTTACACAATAGTTTACTATTTACACAGTAAATTACTATTTGCACATTTTTATAGAATTTTTAGTAAATGTTTTAACTACGTTTTTAATATACGTATGAAAATAAATTTTTGAGGATGTTACAATCACCACTCTTGATTTAATGCTAATCCTAAGACTCACACTTTGTCTTGGTTTGCCTTTAATTTCTGCTACATGCATCATCCTACACCTAAGCAAGTTGGCGCCATTTTCATTAAGAGTATAAGTAGGAGAATTGTAGAATTTTGAACACTTTTGACAAAGTTTTAGAAATTGGATATAACAAGTGCTATTTGATTGAGAGAATTCTCTCTTAGGTTTTCTTCTTGAACCTTAGAATCTTATCAATGGAGATCACTCCTTGTGGCAATTCCTCACTTGGCTTATTGCATTGCATGGCGCTATTCCATTTCTATTCTTCATCCACTTTCTAAATTTCTTCATGTTCTTAATTTTTGAGTTCATGTTTCGCAAATTTCATATTCAAACCGTGGAGTTCCTAATTGAAGAATGAAGATTAGGAAAAATTCAAGCTACTTCTCAAGCAAGCTTGTAACACCAATGCTAGAAGCAAGGGTGAGAATCCTTTCTTAGTTTCAAGTGAAGGCTTAATTCTAAGGAAGGTTCCTCAAGAGTCTTATCTCTTGAATCCACAAATGCAACTCAAATTAAATCAAGTCCCATTTGTTAATTTTAGTACATTCAATGGTTTATTTCCTTTTCCAACTTCACTAGTCTTACTCTCCTAGCTTTCTCCCCTAATAAATCTATCAACCAATGAAGAAACAAAGGAAACAAGTACTAGGCCGAAAACACATAAATGACCTTTGAGTCATGGTTTACACATCAACTATACTAAGAAGATTACAAGAGTTCATGGTGTTGTAGGAAAGGTCTTGAGCTTCTATCTTCAAGAGCTCATTCTCCACCTCTTCCTCCATTCTCTTAAGCGTCCCTCTTGTGATTCCTCTAGTAATGTTGTCCTCCTTGGATGATCCTCCATCAACTAGACTTAGTCTTTTAGCTTTCTACTCTTAAAGGATACCAATCTAATGACGATTACAAGGAACAACAAGGTTGGCCGAAACACATATAATGGCCTCCTTGGGTTATGTTTACACTTTATTCAAAATAAGAAGATTACAAGGGTTTGAAATATAAGAAGAGTCTTGAGTCTCCATCTTCAAGAGCTTCCTCCATCTTTTTGAGCATCCCTCTTGTAATTATTCTAGCAGTGCTCTATTCCTAGGATAGACATCCATCACATGGCCTTCAGATGCATCTAAGGTTGTTGCTTCATTTGACTTCATAGCTTCGTCTAATTTGAATTCTTGTCCTTGAGGTTGATTAGATGGTTTAATCTACAAAAACTGTAGTGTCCTCTTGTGAGAGCGTCACGGTTAGACATGTATTCTCGGACTATACCTCATAATCTTTTAATTGTATCATATTGCATGGTTGAGATGTCAAACGTGGAACATACATCATTTTACACTGCATCTATTGTGAGTCATCTATACAATGTTATGATGTGATGTGGATGTGATTGTCTTGTAATGTGATGTTAAGATTGATCTTGTGATATAGTTTTGTTGTGGATGGATGGACATTATACTTTATAAAGTGTATCTAAATGAAAATGCTTAGAATGATTGTATAATTATAATTATGTTGATTATTATCATTACTATCATCATAAATGTCACTATTATCATTGTATTTTATTGATACTCACCCTGTTATATGTTTTATTATGGTTAACACTTATTATGACTATGTGTGATATTCGGGGAATCAGTTAGATGATAGTGGTAGTTTGTGTTTGGGCAAAAGATGACTTCTTTATAGTATTCCGAAAGAGAGTTATTCAATGATTAGCCACCTCTCAATTTTTTTTGTCCCTTCAAATTTACAATTTATGAATGTATTTTAAGTACACATGTACTCATGTTTAAATATTCTTTTTATTTTCATGATAATATTCATAAGAAGAGTTAGTTTTGGAAAAATTATAAAATGAATTTTAAGATCAATAACTATCAATATAATTGTTACAAGCTTACTTACAAACTTGCATGAATTTGGTCCAATCTTCATTCTTCAATTAGAATTCTTCATGACACAAATAGGTATGATGCATAAGCCAGTCTCAAACTCAAGAATAAGAAGTAAAATAGAAAATGAATTAGGTTAGAAGATGGAAGGCGTCATTCTTTTTATGCATGACAATATTCATAAGAAGAGTTAGTTTTGGAAAAATTATAAAATGAATTTTAGAATCAATAACTATTAATATAATTGTCACAAGCTTACTTGCAAACTTGCATGAATTTGGTCCAATCTTCATTCTTCAATTAGAATTCTTCACGACACAAATAGGTATGATGCATAAGCCAATCTCAAACTCAAGAACAAGAAGTAAAATAAAAAATGAAGTAGGCTAGAAGATGGAAGGCGCCATGCTAGTGCAATAAGTCAAGTGAGAAATCGTCACAAGGAGTGATCTTCATTGATAAGATTCAAAGGTTCCAAGAAGAAATCTAAAGACAAGACTCTCTCAAGAAATAGCTCAAACTGTAAAATACAAATACACAAGAAGGGGGGTTGAATTGTGTTTATTAATTAAAACTTTTTCAGACGATGCGTTTTGCGTCTGTATAAAAATGTTTGATCAGACGCAAACTTATACTTATCTTTCAAAGATCAATTTTTAACTAAGAATTCAGTTTGAGTTGTTATCCCCGGTTAGTAAGCAGATAGAAATAATTAAAGCAATAATATTTTTATACTGGTTCGTCTATTCAAGACTACGTCCAATTACTCAGCAACTTGCTGAGATTTCACTAAGAGTATTCTTTGAACCCAACCACTCCTGGCTAAAATACAGATATTCTTTGAACACAGCCTTCTTAGGCTAAAACGGTATTCTTGGACCTTAGCCTACGTAGGCTAAACCCAGGTATTCTTTCAACACAGCCTCCACAGGCTAACCAATGTATTCTTTCAACACTTGGTCTCCTCAGGTTAAAACAAGTATTTTTTGTACCTTAGTCTCCTTAGGCTAAACTCAAGGTATTCTTTAAACACTTAGACTCCTCAAACTACAGATTAGCACAACAATGGTTTATAATTAAGATCAAATAGAAAATAGTCTCTAAGTAGAGAGGGATTTTATAAAGTGAATTCTATTATAAGTTTGTGGCGAGCAAACTTGTATTTTGAGAGCTTGAGCTAGTAGATGAATATAGTCTTGATCAAAGTAGTTCGCCAACTTTAACTCGTACCAATGAAGTCCTTTTATAGGCATTCTGTGAAGTATCCGTTAGATTATAGAAGTGAACGTTAGTCTTTTGTCTTGGGTACTTTCACATCTGACAAAGTGAGCAATCAAAACATTAATGTAAAGTCAGTGGATGTCAACATGAGATCGGGTTTTGACTTGATATGCTCAGAGATTTCACTAAAACGTACAATTGTTTTTCGTGTTGCAGAGGTTTATTTTGAAATCTCTTTCCACCTTTAGAAGCTTCTGAGTAACTGCTTGATTTGAAACGAATGCACGTGTTACTCAGCGTCTTAAACTTCATTAAACAGATAGACGAGTGAACAAATAGATGAGTTGTGTTGAATTCATTCGTTTGTCTTCTATCTTCGTTTTCAACTTTAGTCTTTGAATCTTCACTCTTGAGCACATGACTTGAAGTTGGGACTAGCTCTTCGTCTGGTCTATGAAGGTTCTTCGTCTGATGAGATTGCCTTGAAACATGATGACTTGAAACTTTTGTCTGTTGCATCTTCTATTTTGAGAATGCATCTTTCGTCTATGCTGATAATGATCCGTCTGATCATTATTCTCTCTGCGTCTGTTGATACATTCGTCTATCTTGTAATTATAAAAATTAAGATGCTAAGTCATTTTAACTTAACACAAGCTATATTCAATTTCTGAAGATTTGTCAAAAGTTCTAATACATTGAATTTCTAAGTATTTATAGAAGCATGTGGTGCCAAGCTTGCCTAGGGTTGAGTGAAGCATGTGACAGATTTAAAAATTAGAGCCAAATTGAGATGCATTTTGGAGCTTAGAATTAGGCACAAATGAAAGGTGATAAACATGATCCAGGCCTTGAGGTGAGGATCACCGTCACAGTTTGATGTCAACCACAAGATCAAGATTCAAATTGGATGGTTCAATTTTAAATCAACGTGGTACAAAAAATGTGACTAGCTAGTTTCAATTCTAACCATGTGATGAAATCTCGTCTAATGGATAGAATTTAAATTAGGTAGTAGAATTAAGTTTAAACTTGAGTCATTAAGATCTAGATCTAATCCTAAGGCTAAGTTTTAAACTTAGTGAAAATTCCACTCATATGCACATGGCTCGCTCTCTCCTTAGGACCATAGTGAAACACATTCTCTCACACAATGACCGAAACCCAAGTCTAAAAGTAATCAAACAATTACAAATTACAGAGAAAATTATAAGATGTTTTAAAACTATAACTAAGTATTCTAAGGTTGACTTTGACTTGATCGACTCTTCTTTTACTTGCTCTTACATATTTTTTTGAGGATTGACTCTGTCACTCTCCTATTTAGACCTTTTGTTGTTGAACTAATGTAGATGATCCACCATAATGATAACATATAATATATTATATAAGATGTGTTTATTTTTTATCAAAAATAAATAAAACTTTACTCATATTTTCATAATTAACTCAATTAAATGTTTTACTTAAAATTAATTTTGTATTAATGTAATTTTAATGTGATGACAAATTAAATTAATAACATCAACTTAAAAATAATGGAAAAAATTCATAAATTATTGTTGTATAATATTTTAACAAAGATGTGTTGAGAGACAGCAATATAATCCTAAATTGTGACGTAATTTTATAGTTTATTGTAAACTAGTACTAGTTCATATTCATAATTTAGGGTAATGATTTTATTTTTTTAATATTATGTATTTCTGATCAATTTAAAGTTATAATAAAGAAATTCACTTAATAAAATTCTCATATCTTTAATATTTTATTATTTTATAATTAAAATTTATAATAATTATTTAATATATCAAAAATAAATTTAAATAGCACTCAAAAGAAAATATGAGATTTACCTAGGGACCTTAAAAAATTAACTCAAGAATTTAAAATTGATTTAATTTAAAAAAAAATATGAAAAGTTGGGTCTATAGTTGCGAAAGCCAGAAAAGATGTATAGCCAACAAAGTTGGCTCTTAGTCACACGTGTCCCTTGAAAGAAGTATAGGCAGTCACTAATTGCTAGTTACGTATGTCTTTTTGATGGAAACTCGGCGCGGGAAGGAAAAAACCGCAGCTGGCACTAAGATATTTTCCCATAACTTCGGGCCACGGGTCTACCACTATAATAATTCACCAAACAGAATGTACCAATATTGATTTTTCAAGACTAAACAACCCAGAAGAACCACCATACTCAACAAACAATCATTCACTTGAAAAAAAAAAAATGGAAAATATACCACATAAACAAACAAAAAAAACCCGATAAATAAGATTTCACAAATAAAACATAAAATAAAAAATAATAACACAAGAACAAAATGTCCAAACACGAAATTTCATGATAATGGCTTGAGAAAAGATCGCACATACAAAACATAAAGAAAAAACAAGATGCACAATTAGCATGGGTGATGGGTGAAATAATATCAACATGGACAGAGACATTTAGAGAGAGAGTGTGTGTGTTTGCGAATCGTATGTTGTAGTAGTTGGAAAGGATGCAATGGTATCTATGGCCCAAAATGAGAGACGCAACCCACCTTCACTCAACACGTGTCTTCTAACATCGCGAAACTGAAAAAAAGCAAAATTTACGGAAAACAGCCTCTGTCTTGCCACGTAAACTAACCTATAACTCTGACCCTTCTCTCTCTTTCTTTCTATCATCCCCTTTCACCAACCGGGCCCACACTTACCACACCTTTCACACAACTGTATCACTTTCCTCAACATCAACGCTCCACGTACCCTAACATTCAATCACAACCGTCCACGTCCACCTCACTAAAATCCAACTCACTGGTCCTTAAATGTCCACCTGTTACCCTATCACACCCTCCCTTTCAAATCAACGGTTCATATTCCACCCTTCTCAGATCTCGCAATCAAACACTTTAAATTCCCTCCTTCCTCACTACACGCCGTTTCTCTTTATTGCTATTTTATTTCTCATTTATTTTTTTTATTTCTTAAGTTTCGTGTTGCGTTGCTTGCTTCGTGTTGTGTGTTGTGATGCTGTGTTGTGTAATTCAGTTCGTTACATGCAAAACAAGATGAAAAAGCCAAAACGGAACAGTACCCGGCGAGTGGAGGCGGATTCCGGCGAGATCGTGGCGAAGTTCAAGAATGCTCGACGGAGGAGGCTGAAAATCCGGCGAATGAAGTACACTTGCCAGACGAAGCAAAACGAAGGCGTTTTGTCGGAAGACGGAGAGAGGAGGGAGATTCATGAGCATGTGGAGATATCGCTATCGTTAGCTTCGTCGTCGGAAGAGGAGGAGCGGCCGTCATTGAAGCAACACGATGGCGTTTTGTCTTACGGAACGGCGTCGTTGATAGGGAGAAGGAAGGAGATGGAGGATGCGGTGAGTGCGGAGTTAGGGTTTGTGACAAAGGAGAGAGGGAAGTGCGACTTTTTTGGTGTGTTCGATGGCCACGGTGGAGCTCAGGTGGCGGAGGCGTGCCGGGAGCGACTCCATCGGCTGGTGGCGGATGAAGTGGAGAGGAGTGATAGTCACGTGGAGTGGGACTGGCAGGGTGTCATGGAAGGGTGTTTTCGTAAAATGGATGACGAGGTCGCTTGTAATGCGGCGGTGAGGACGGTGGGTTCCACCGCCGTCGTCGCTGTTGTTGCGGAGGCGGAGGTTGTTGTCGCCAATTGCGGTGATTGTAGGGCCGTTTTGGGAAGAGGTGGTGAGTCCGTCGACTTGTCTAGAGATCACAAGGTATATATTTGTTTCCATTTTCTTATTTATTTAATGAGAAACATTTGCAACTCATTCTCTAATTTACCGTTTTAAATATATTTTTAGTGATTTGTACGAATTCTTTAAAAATTACGTATCTTTGTAAGTCTCATGGTTTTTTAATAGAAACAAGGATTAATTATAACTTTATTTTCTCTATTATTTTTAATGTTTAATTTAGTTTCTGAATTGTAAGATTTTTATAGACGAAAAATGAAAAGGAAATTTTTTACACGGCTATTTTTTTAGAAAATCATATATAGCTTAATAATTAAAAACATCTATATTTATTTAATAACATATTATTATTATTATTAAATTTATTAGCTTTTACAATTATTATCTTAAAAATTATAATTATTCTGAATGATTTTTTATTAGTTAATAATATAAGCCAACTGTTCATCATATGTACAAATTAAACTCGTCTCTTTACCTTATGTTTTATTCATACGAAAAAAGTGATCTTTTTTTTTCTTTCATAAAATTTGCTTGCCATTTTTAAAAGTTTTGATTTATTGTAGTATTTTCACTTTTACTTCTATGTTAAAAGCTGGAACAGCACCATTTAACGGACAATTTTGGCATTGTCTTAATAAAATCCGGACATATGTAAGCATGTAAGTGAATGCTCGCGGCATTTGTTGTGAGTATCGTCCAAAAGAGAAAGATGTATTTTTGTCATATCATAGAGTCAATTTTTTTATATTATTATTATTAATAGATTTGAGATCTTCTTTGTAATGGGTGCATAGATAATGAACGAATCATGTTGTGTCTTATTTTTGGAGGATACTGTTAAATAATGAGATCTTCTTTGGATTATATTATTAATTAATAATTTGTCTCCATTTTTTTCATCTTGGAGCAATTTATTGATAATGAATGAATCCCTTCTTTGTGCACAGCCCAATAGACCGGATGAGTTGATGCGAATCGAAGAGGCTGGTGGAAGGGTGATTAACTGGAATGGCCAACGCGTGCTTGGTGTTCTTGCCACTTCAAGATCCATTGGTTAGTTTCATCTTTTAAGGCTTTACTTTCACTTACATGCTGATTACTAATGTTAATGGTTAATTAATAAATTTAATTAAGTTGCTTCGTTGTTATGTGTGCGCGTGTTAATCCTTCTGGTTTGCATTTTTTAACACAGTTTTTATCTGCTCAGCGCTGAAAAAGCAGAAGAATCTTGGCACCTCTTTACCTTTTAGAGTATAGCATAGCAACATTGACAAAAATATGAGCATTATCATTCTTTACATCGGCAACCTCTGACCTTAAATTTGATTATCTACTATTATTGCCTTAAATCTTAACCAATCATGATGACACGTTTCTTTGCTCAGATCCGTTAATTAGAAAGAAGTCAGAACGTGATTAACGGTGTTTGCAGGTGCCGCAGGTTATTTAAAGTCCTAAACTTGAAAATAGGACAACAAAAATATAATAAATAATGCCTCAAATACCTAGGACAAATTTACCCAATCTTCCACATGCTTATTTTCTCCCTAACAATTGTTTCTCGTGAAACACGTGGATGTGGTTTAACTCAAGATTAAGCAATCTTGATCTATAAAATTACTTGGAAAACTCTAATTCCGACATGCCTAAATAAATTATTTATCTATATATCCTTAATAAAATGTTAAAATTGAAGTGCTTGTGATTTATGAAGCAGATCTAGAAAAAGGACAACCATAAATAAATCATCATATTTAGCCGGATTTGACTTGTATTGTTTCAAATGTATTCATTTCCTAAAGATGCATTATTCAGTAACCTGGATTTCTAGATTTCATTCTATTTTGTAGTTCCATTTTGCTTCACCATTTTCGATCCGTTCTGACTGCACAATTTGGTTGATGCAGGAGATCAGTACCTTCGACCTTACGTAATATCAAAACCAGAAGTGACAGTGACAAAGCGAAGCAACAAGGATGAATTTCTGATACTAGCAAGTGATGGGTTGTGGGATGTGATGTCCAGTGAAGTTGCATGCCAAGTTGTAAGGAAATGTTTCAACGGGCAGATTAGGAGGAGAGTGTGCAACGGAGGTGGGAATAATCAAAACCGCGCTGACGAAGCTGCAGGTCTCTTGGCTGAGATAGCATTAGCAAAGGGAAGCAGGGATAACACCAGTGTCATTGTTGTTGAACTAAGAGAAACAGTAACATGAGATTGAAGCCTCATCTGTGCCAAAATCGTGTATTTTTTTTTTTTTTCACTTGCAACTTTGGACTCATACCCAACTTGTGCGTCCTAGAAAATAATGAGTAAATATTTCCCTACATCATTAGTGTTTTTTTTTTTTTCCGAAAAACCAAAACAAAATTGCCTCTAATTAATTCTTAAAATATCTAAAATATATCAACGTTGATTTTTTACTATGCACAGGGTAACAGTTACATTTTATGTAGTATTATTGTATGTATTATTTGCAGTTGATGCATTTTATGTAACTGAAAATTATAATAAATAATGCTATTGAGTGTATATTCTATTTTAAATTAAAGTTCGTAATAAATAGATATTTTTTAACAGATTATATTTTTTCTTTATGATGAATGATTTATATTATAATATCAGTTTTTTACTATTGGTTTTAATTATAATCTCTGCTTTATTTATTGGTCCGAGTAAAATACTACTTATTTGATTTGTAATTTTTTTTAATGAATTAGAAATTTTTGGATAAGATATTCTATGATTTTAACTAAAAAAAAACTTTATCCCTTCTTTTTAATTATATAGATTATTTTTAAGTATTAATAGGTGTTAGAAATTTTGAAATAAACACGAGATAATATATTGATAATATATTTAAAGAGATAAACGGATAAAAAAATTATCAAAAACACTTTTGTTGAAGAACTCTATCAAGAATAGCCTTTGAAATATTCTTATATTTAATAAAGATATTTTAGTTTATGTAAACACGAGCATATTATGATAAAATTTAATGGAAAAATTTTATTGTTTTTTGTTGGTTTAAATTTAGTGACTGGGCATAAAAATCTAAAAAATCTAAACAGTGATAATTTATATCCGAAAAAGGTATTAAGAGACATTTAATTAAGTTTTTAAGTATTTAATAAAAGAGATATTTAATTAAGTTTTTAATCTGCTAAGTTTCTATAATTTTTTAGTTTTTAACTTTTTTTAATTATAAATTATTCATTTGTTTTTTACAGGTATTTTTAATTTATGTCATTAAATTAGAACTATTTAATGTCAATGTGATTATATTTTTTTAGTTAATATTTAATTATTAATTTAATGTTAAAAATTAAAAATATTAATAAAAAATAAATGAAAAAGCCTTTGATCCATATGATGATATTCAGAAATGTTCCTGATAAAACTTAAAAAAAAAAAATTAATTTACAAGAAGTTTGGTGATGACATTGTCAAGCTTAACATTTTTTAGGCCTTGATGGGATACTTTGTTTTGTTTTTTAGTTGTAATTGACTTGGTTATAGATAATGTAGATAACTGTGTTTGTGAGTTTTCTAATTTAACTAACTTTTCTAATCTTGATCTTGGCTGCACTTGTGATGATTGTCATTGTACCATTTATGCAAAGAGTATTGTTGCCATTGCAGGTGCAGATTCTTGCATCCATACTGAGGTTATTATAACAACCTTAGAATCATTCATTAAACATTCTTTACCTTCTAGTAACAACCTCATTTTCCATTATATTAAATCACACCATCATAAATTTCATTTTTACGAGAATTCTTATTTTATGTTATTTTATGAAAATATGGATGCAATTTTTATTTTTATTATCATTAAGTCATTTGCCAACGCTGGTTAACATGCACATGTTTATCACAACAACGATAATTTGAATTACAAAATACATTTTTACTAATTAAAACATTGGTCTCATATAAATAGTTTTTTTTTTTTAAAAAAAAAAAAAAGTCTAGACATAAACGCATCACTGTAGCTATAGCAATCCTAATTACACTTACAGACATCCAGTTTAATAGATAACCATAAAATTTGCAATGAGATGCCATATGTTAGCCCTTACTTCTAGTCCAGTTCATTAGTGTTACATGTTAAATACTACTTTAGAGTTACAGCAAGTTTCAGGAAATTCAACATAAGGTGGGTCTCAATTAAATATAAATATATATATATATATATATATATATATATATATAAATATAAACATATATAAATATAAACATGAATATATATAAATACGTAATTATTATATTATAATTCACACTTAATATAAAGAAAAAAATCACACTCTAAGATATTGATATTATTGTACATCTCATTACGTGTAACATTCACTACAAGACAAATATCATATCATTATAATGTATATTTTTCATTCTCGCACACAGCTAGGAACAAGACACATGAATAAAACTCATTTTTGCACTCACCCAGGGTACACACCATACATGTACTATTCATATGTGCACATATCTAAGGTACACACAAATTAAGATACAATCATCCTCGTATTCTATGAAGACACGTGTATTTCCATAGGTAGCACATCTTCGCACTTAGCTACAACTCCATAAGCATCAACAAATATCCATCTTCTCACTTAACTAGGACATAATGGTTATCTCATTTTCATAATCAGTTAAGGAATCCATAATCATCAAATACCCATCATCACACTTAGTTCAGGTGATCATCAAAAGAATACATTACCCATCTTCATACTCAATTAGGACTCTACAAGGAAATTTCATCATTGCACTCTAAGGTATTGGCCTTTACCACTAAATTAGGGATTCTTTACCTAATAACACACATATCACCCACTATGTCATCTCTACTAATAAATAACATTATCTTCATATCATCATCTCATTATTTATTTACTATTATTATTACTATTTATTTATTATCAAACATACAATATTAACTCACACATACATGCAAATATATACCTATACTTAATCTTTTCAATCCAACACTTCCTCATCCACACACAAATTATCCATAATTTATATTCATATGTATTACTGAAGCAATCAACCATTAATAAAGTCTGGATGTCTCTTTGAATTTTCCCCACAGTAATCTTCATACATATATTCTACTACGGAAATACCTGGCTTTCTAGTAAGTCCCTTTAGAATCCTTGTGGAATGGCGCTCACGCCACGCTCAGCATAGACCTTCAAAGGTCACTCGTAGCTTTTGGAGCTCAGTGATTAGTATAATGGTCTATAGGTACATCTTTGTACCTATGCACTCTCATACTCAACGTGAGCCACTATCCACAATCAATATGGAATGACAAATACTTAGTGCAGATTTTTCTATACTATGTCCTTATTTAAAACGACTACCTAGACAAGTTTTAATTGACATTCCAGGCACAAAATCGAGTTTATAACACTCCAAAACCTTTGAATTATATTTTGAATCTTCAAACCACAATTACACTAAAGTCACTCTAAATGTCCATATTAACGTAAAATTTATCTAAAACCAAATCAAAGCTCACTCAAAGCTACAAAATCCTATTCCAACACTCATTTTGGATCGTCTAATAACCAAAGTCCATCCTTGGGTCAATACCACTTAAACAAGGTTATCTAACCATACTTCCGAAATCACCTTATGATGTGATCCTTGTGGAATGATGCATGTTGCTCAAATCTATCTTTAATGGGTCTCAAAGATCCTTACCAAAACTCAAAAAGAAAAGCTAAGAAGATCTTGGCTAGGATTTGAATTGCAAGGAAGAAGAAGAAT
The DNA here is from genome assembly GCA_026586105.1 of Hylodesmum podocarpum. Taxonomy (NCBI): domain Eukaryota; kingdom Viridiplantae; phylum Streptophyta; class Magnoliopsida; order Fabales; family Fabaceae; genus Hylodesmum; species Hylodesmum podocarpum. Next base: position 6,835,721 of record JALJEV010001430.1, on the reverse strand, counting down.
TGCCACGTTGGTTCCTAAGAAGCTTTTAAAAGAATCCTCTCTTAGAAAAATTATATCAATTTTATTAAATTTGGCAAAAGGTTCTACAAGATATGAAGTTGAGGCTTATATAGATGATGGGTTAGTGAAGTACAAGGCATGCTAATGAGGCTTGGGCCTCAAGATAAACTTGGGCCTCCTAATGATCATTCACAACCACATGCATATAATTTAAGTAAACTCTCAAGTTCCATTACACAAAAAGGTACACAAGTATGTGGTAAGTTGAAATGATCGGGACCTAATATCAATCTAGACTATCAAAGAGATGATATAAAGGTCCTCGGGTCTTCATTGGTCTTCAAGGCTAAAAAGGAGTCCACCTCTTTACTCCAATCTCGGGTCATGCTTCTAATGATCCTCTTGGTGTCCTCTTCCCTGAAGTTCATGTCCTTATTATTCTTCTTTCTTTTTGGCAATTTGCCCTCAATTTGACTTCCTACAAAACAAAGGTAACCATCACCACCCGAATCATATACATTTACCACAAAACTATCATCAATAATGTGTAAATCTTCTCTCAAGACACATAATGCATATGACTTAAAATGTAGACATGCATGTATACTATATTGAGGGAACAATGATAAAATTGATTAAGCATCTCTAAACCACCACTTATTCCACTTACTCTTAGCATCTAATTTAAACAACTTACATGTTTTTTGATATCAAGAACAAAATTTAAAGAATGAAAGGAAGAATTTGGATGTTCCTTTATAGCATGACTGAAACCCTTAGGACTTTCTACTTCCTCCCAAAATTGTTTGTTTCATAGGTCCTTGATCAATAATTCCTCATTAGGCATTAAAGTAAAAAGACTTTTCACTTGAGGTATGAATTCTCTCTTTGACAATTTATTTTCCAAGACCCTACAAGATTCAGCATCTTGAAACAAGTTAATAGGTACTATTAATAATTCCAAATTTCTAAATCAAGGACTTTTATTAGTGGAGAACTGTGACATTCTAATGTATGATATAGTATATAATTCAAATTACAAGCAAAAGTAGTTAGGGACAAGAAATTTTTCTCTATTGGAAGTTCAAACTCTTTAGGTACTTCCCCCTCTGTACTTTGCTTGCTCCAAGGCTCCCTTAGTGTACCTACATAGTCACACACTCAAACACAAGCACATTTTTAAATTAAATAAAGCTTTGTATGATTTTAAACAAACACCTCTTGATCGGTACGAAAGACTAAGTACTTTCTTTTTAAAAAATGATATTTCAAAATGAAAGGTTGATACAACATTGTTTCACAAAAATGTCTAGTCAAACGTTGGTATTATTCAAATCTATGCAGTCAATATTAATTTTGGTGTTACTAACTCTATGTAAAAATTTTGAAAACCTTGTGAAAACAAATTTTGAGATGTGTAAAATAGGAGAACTGAAATTCTTTCTTAAATTACAAATTAAACAATACATCAAATCAAGTATGTCAAAGAACTATAGAAGAAATTCAAATTAGATGATACTAAAATCACGAATACACTAATGTGTTATTATGTTAATAATTTTTATATTATATTCTATTAAAACATAATTATTAACATATTTTAATGCATTCATGACTTAAAAAACAAGAAATTATTATTAAATTTAGTTAAAATTACTTTATCATTAAATAATATCTTTCAATACAAATGTTCATTTTCATCCTTACAACGTTACATACATCCGGTTGTCCATAATTCTCAATCATGATAAATTTCATTAAAATCTAATTTATATAAGTAGTGTCAAGATTAAACTTAGACCTATTTAAGAAATATTCTAAAACCCTTAAAGACTAGTAATAGTAATTTTGGCTAAATTAATTTTGTCTAGTCTAATCAATTATAATTTCTATAATCTATTAAACTAGCGATTTCAAATTTTCAATATATTTCACTGTAATCCATCACAATATCAGATAATTGATAAAATCAGTAGCAAATCCTTTACTCCTCCTGAAAATTTATTTTTTATTATTTTTAAAAGACTTTTGATTTAGATGATTTAGGATGTTTCCTTGTTACTTTGCAGAAATAATATCCGATAAAAAATAAAATTGCAAATTAACTATGAAGGGCTTAATCTCAATCTTTAAGTTTGCTTATTATTCAAAATTTAGTGGTTTATTCAAGGGTTAAATAATTGAAATAGTAAAATACTAATAATAATTAAATAATATATAAAACATATTAAAAATAATATTATATTTTTAACATTTAAAAAAAATAACATTATTTTATACATTTTTAATTTTAAATTTACTTATGTCTTTTGAAACATTTTTAATTAAAATAAAATAATTATTCTAACTTATATATTTATATGTTGAATTTCATTAATTTTTTAAAAATATATCAATTCTTAAAAAATAATTTATCATAAACCTAAAGAAAAATTGTGTATTTAAAATATTTATGTATTATAACTTTAATTATAACATAATTTCGATATTCAAAATTCTTTATTATTATAAATTTTAATTGTATAAAATAAATAATTATTTCACGCCCTACACAAAATAAAATGTTAATTATATTAAAAAGCATTTAATAATAAGAGATATATACAACTTGCCCCAAATTATGAACACCATATTGTTATTATTATTATTATTATTATTATTATTATACACTTAAAATACCATTCCATGTTCATTTTTCATTCTCAATAACACCCTCTATTCCTCGGCAGTAAAATCAGGTTCGGCAGGCTTCTGAAGCAGAATGGGTGGTAATCTCTCTGGCACCCTACCCTTCTTTGTTCTATTGCGACGTAACAATCTGAGTGCATTAGCAGCAAATCTTGAAGCATATATTGTAGCACCAAGGCTAGGTGAGCTACCACCTGCATTAGCCAATGCATCTTGCAACCTATTCTCCTCTTCAACAAGAGACTCTTCAAGCTTCTTTTTACTATAACGCCGCCATGCTGCTTGTATGAAACATGCAGCCCAGGTGCGCCATTGTAGCGAGTAGAACCTGAAAGTGTGGCGTAGCTGTTTACTGTGAAGGCGCCGAAACTGTGATGCAACAAACTTTAAGTCATCAGCTTTCAGGGCGAAGGCTTCCACTTCTGAAATGGTTTGGACAGTCCTTGTTGAGATGGGAAGGTTAGATGAGGAATGAGGATCTAAGGCCCATGTAAGAAGCTCCTCGCCACAGAAGTCACCAGCCTTGAGGTACTCAGAGTTGAAGAAGCCTGTTCTTCCACCGTTAGTTGTCATCGTCAATAGCTTGCCACGCATTATGAAAAGCATCTCATCAACTGGGTCTCCTTCCCGGACAATGTAGCTTTCTTCTGTGTATAGCACTGGCTTGAGACGGTCACACATTGCATCCAGAAGTTGTTCATCCATTTTCTCAAACATTGGCACCTGAAGTTTTATACAAGAGAAAATATTTGGTTGGTTGTTACTAATATTAAATTGAAAATCAAACAGCATCGGTTGGTTGTTATTAAAAGCACAAAACAGTTGGGGAGATCCAGCGTGGTAATAACTAGTTTCCAACAATAATAACACTAATGTTATTATCTAAGTAGAATACATTACCAAAATGAAGACAAAAACATTTTGAATGTAGCAATTAAACATGCACAACAACACTTTGAAGGGTTCAAATGTAAAACAAAAATTGAAAAGATATGTATGATTCTTTTTGGTGGTATACAAAAGCAACTTTACTTCGCTGACAACTCTGCAATACACAGTCAACCAACCAACTCACTCATAGAACATATATATGTATACATATACGTATTTCTCTCTCTTCACATTTTATAACCAGTTGTCTGGTTGTCTGCATATTGCAGTTGTCTACCAAATATTTTTCATACAAAAGCAGCATTGACAAACGAACCTAAGACTTCATGCATACTATCCCAAACCCTTACCCCTAGGCTGACCGTAGTGGTTCTTGCTATTGTATGTATGATTTAGCACACCAGTATTGTATTACACTATGTCCCAAAGCGGAAGTCCGGAGAAGTTAGAAAGTAGCATTTTAGTTGAATTTAGGCAAAACTATATCTTTCTGGTAAATGGAGATTTCAACTACATGCTCACCAATCAAAAGATAGATATTCAACATAAATAAGAAATTCACAATCACTACACGTAGGTGGTTCAAAATATGCCCATGATGACTTAAAGGAGTAGAAATCAGGCCCAAGGTGAAATAAATCAATTAAAAATGATAATTGAGGGGGTGAAGGGACTTTACTCTCATCAGCAAAGCCAAACAAAGATGACGCTTAATATCTCTTCTTAGATCCTTGGGAAGGTTACGAATCAAATTGTCTTCATCTACGCCTCTGGTTTCTTGCCATCTGTATTGTTCATATCGTCTGATTCGCTCTCGCAGGCCATCCGGAAGCAACCGATGCGACATCCACTGTTCTGCATCCCTCCTTTTTACTCTCATCTCTTCCAATCTGGTGGTTGTTGACTGCAAATATGTCTGTTTCAAAACAAGTATAATTGGTCAAAACCTAGAAGATTATAACCTCATAACAGAATTGGTCAGACAGCACAGGCAATCAATGTACTAAGATCCAAAATCAATAAAGAGTGTTTGCCATCTCCATTGCATGATTACAAGAAATTCTATAGATATTTGGTACAAACCTGCATATTTCCAATGAGGAATGAAAATAATACCAGACCAGATACAGAAATGAAAACTGAAAAACAGATTTCCCACACATAGGTACTTGTTGCCAGGTTCTGACCAAGAGAACTGCAATAAAAAGCATCCAGCTCCCCAAATGGAGGAACAATTACAGAAAATTAGATAATAACTTCAATAATAATATTCTCAATTTTTAAATTTATAAGATATGGACTCGTGCTGGCTGAAAATCCCCACCCCAGACAATATTTTCATTTAGCCATTGAAGATACAAAACTGAAGTGAAAATCATTTTCCAGCCTTCAGCAATAAATCAAATTATCTAATATGGACATGTTTTAATTTAATTGATCATCTATTCTTTGTCAATAAAAAATGAATATGGCAAATTAACTCATTGTTGTCTATTTATCAACAAATATGTGCCCAACCATTTCTTCCAAACAAAAACACATGGACCTGAACAATCATGCACTTTGAACTATTACATACACTCGTAAGCTATGAGCATGCAGACATACAGAATCCACTTAGAGCAACAGTTTGCATAATACTCTTATTGTGCATTAAACCTCATAAAGCAGCCACCAAAATATGAACATATTATAATATGATTTACTTTAGAATCTAAATTCATATCATACACTAAAAAGAATTAATGAAGCGCACCTCAAATTTTTTAGGCCCCACCAAAAGCAGTAAAAGAACTTTTGTGGAAAATCTCTTGACTCCACAACACCAGATTGAAGGGCATCAAGGAACATTCCAAAATCAAAAAGCTTTTTATCTTCATTCTGTATTGGGCAAGAATCATTCAGGAATGTGGAAATGTTGCTCAACCCACCCCAATAATTATTACAGTACATATCTGCCTTGTTACACAGTGTATTACTTCGACAAGCTTCTTGCCAACATGTGGTTTCTCGTTCTATAGAAAACAAGTACCAAAAAGCACCAACAACCTAAAAGAAACATTTAACTCAGAAATCACAAAGATATGCAGAAAACAATATGAAATCATTTTGAGCTTTCATTAATAAATAAGATTTGGACATACAATATTAGGAACTAATACAAAGTGACAGATAGAACTACAATATACAGAGAGACATGAGAAGCATGAACATACACAGGCCACAGCATGAATATTACAAGAAAAATTTTGAAGCATTGTCTCATATCTGACACAAGTGCAAAAAATGTGTCCAACCACCAGGCACATCTTTTAAAGTATATATGGGTCATCAGTGATCATAAACACCTTGCTGATCACAATACTTGTCTAATTTGACATACAGAGTAGGGTGCAAGAGATTTTATTTATATTCTACAAACAACTATAAAACTAGCCATAGTTATGGAAATTAGTAGATCCAAGGTTGTTGGCTTCGTTGTACATTTTTACATTTCCAGGATTTCTATGAGCAAAAATGCTATTAATAGGTAAACTCAAACATGTTTGATTAAAATTTAATATTTCTGATAATATTGTTTTATAATTAAAATGATAAGAGGCAATTATGGGGTGGAAAAGGAAGTTAATGCCACACTAAAAGATAACATCCAATTTTCCCATGGAAAACCCTCCTCTCACCAAGTGGCAAATGTGGATCCCAACCCACTTGCACAAGTTCACATAGCCACCACAAAAGCATACGTACGTGACTACCAAATGCAATTGCTATGGATAGAATATAACTGCAACCATCACACATGCATAGTTGTAATTATCAATAATGGATTAAAAAAGGAACCAGTAAACCCAGAAATAGAATGTAAACAACACAAACAAATACCTATAGTAAAAGTAATGTCACCAAAAATAATTTTTCATAATTATATATGAGAAAGTATATAAACTTACATGACTTGCAAGCATGTAAAGAAAGAGATTAAATGCAGCTCCAGCCCAAGCAGTTTCAGTGAGAATGCCAGAGGTCCTTGTAACTTCCCTATATAATGGTAATATTCGCCATAGACGAGGAACATATTGGAAAAAAACGACAAATTTCAGCAAGTTCTTTGTATTAAGTGATTTAAAACCACTCATCTCTGGAATGATAACTAGAATCACCACCTACCAATAGCAAGAACTTGAGTCCATAAGATTACAAATGAACCCACATTGTAAAATGGAATCTAAACCATTAGGACATACAGATGATGAAAGTATCCATACCTGTGGGAGGGGAAGAACAGCAAGAACGTCAATTAAGAAATATGATGACAAATACCTCCTTGCTATTGCCCAAGAATCTTCAACCAAAACACCTCTTCCAAATACACGAGAAGAGGGAGCAATAAATCCAGTACGAAATTGGAAAATCATGTGGATTATATAAAAAACATCAGAGAAAGATCTTAAAACAGTTGCTGTAATCTCCATCTTGTTATCCAGTGAAAGACATTTCTTCTCATCATCAATAACCGGGACATAAAAGAATAAAGGATCCAGCGATACTGCAATAACACATAATAATACAAAAATCTTGTTCCACTTTTGGAGGAACGGACCCTGTGGATCAAGGATTTTCTTTCTAGAACTAAAGCTTCTAGAAAGAACACTACTATAGGAAAAAGATTTGAATGATGTTCTGAACTTCTTTATCCTCTCAGAACCAGATTCCAATCCATTTTGAAACTTGTCAGAAACTGAACTTAATGTAGTTCTAAATCTCCCTGAGTGTGTTATCTTAACTGAAGAATTATTGCTCTCAGAACCCTTCTCTGAATTACAATCCTTAAACCTGAACAACATACAAAAATCAAATAATAAATAATGATATTATAAACTTTGCTCATGTTTCTGATATTCCCCCTTAGAAATGCTGATTAAGGAATAAAACTTCTGTAAATAAAAGGTTAACAGCATGGAAATTTTGAATCACTTTATATGGAGAAATGATAACTGAAAGTTTGGCTCTTAGCCTCAACGGCAGGCATGGAAAAACACGCTATGAATCAAAAACATAATTCTTTTAAAATTTTCCGGAGACATCAACATAAAATAATTGAGAGTAAATATGGTAGGCACGCATCTTCAAACCAACCTAACAAACTTCTCTTGTTGTGTAGTACTCATAATTTTGGCCTACTTCAAAATTAAAGCAGAAAAACCAGCCTTCAAATCTCAGAGTATCTCCTTCATGCACCACACTCCCCAATCCTGAAATTAAAAAGAGAACTGTTGACAATCAGATACTCCAATTATCAAGCAAAACATACCATCACAAAGTCAAAAACACAAACTGGTGAAACTAATTCAAACTTCTAATACTAAAATATAAATAAAATATGTTATACCCAAAAATATAGTTCTCCAGAGTGCATCGTGTATGTACCAAAGTCAAAAAGGGAAAGATTCCATTTTAAAAACAAATACCTAAAAATACCTAATCTTTTGTTTTTTCAATTAAAACCCTTTTAAAAACCAAACTCGTTGAAATTAACTAAGATATCCCTGTGATTGCATAAACTTTACCTTTTATCACTACACTCAAAAACTATTAATTTCAGTTTCTATACAAGCATTTATAGTTTCATTTTACTCATTATACAGTTTTAGTTCTGTCCCTGTCAATTTTAACATCAGGGGTCAAAACAGAAGTAAAAGTACTTGCGTAGAAAATTAAAAAAATGGTTTTAAGCATATGGACATAAAGATGAAGTTCATATGATTATGGGAAAGAGGCGAATAATAAAACAGACATAATGGCACATAAGCAATGGAGGGAAAATAAAACGAGAGGGGCATGTTTAGTAAGCGAAGTAGGTACAAAGCGATGCAAGGAAAAAATTGAAGAGAAAGATAGAAAGAAGAAGAAGAAGATGATCATATACCCAATGAGAAACATGAAGGGATATGGAAGCAGATTGCATGTAAAGAGGGAAGGAAATAGAAGAGAGGAAGGTTCCTTGAAAAGAAATGTGCAAGTAACAGTTACAAGACCAAGTGGGTTGGTTTTGCATTCGAAAAAGTTTGGGTTTTTCACAGATACTGATAGGGAAGTGGGAAGAGAGAGAGAGTGTGTGATTGGTGTGTGAACGGGGATGATGAGACAAGAAAATTCATGTGACTGGTGGGTCCCGCTAAAGGGTTAAAGTAGGATGATTATTAAATACGTTATTTTTGTCTGTGTTGGATTTGTGGGAGTGGGATGAGACTGTGTTGTGCGTCCACTTTGTTCTGACGGGTCAAGTCCTTTGACAACAGGGTCCTGCCTCTACGTGATTTTCCATGGTAATGTTCTTTTTCCGGGGAATAAAATAAAGGAATAACACACCTTGATTTCTGAACTATTTTGAAATTTATAATTAAGTTTTAAGTTTTAATTTTTTATTTTTTAATTAGGTTTTTAAATTGTAAAATTTATAATTAATTTTTTTATTAGGTATATAATAAGATTAATAAAGCATTTTCGGGAGTATTCAATTTACCCAAAATATATTTTTATTCCTTTTCTCGTACTAGAAATTATCATTACTTTATAAATTATAACGTAGTTCTTAATTAGGTAACTTGCTTTTTTTAAAAAAAAATGTTGGATAGACAGGCTCTATTGGGGATGGATAAGAAATTAATATCTGTGGCTTATTGATAAATATAATGTTTTAGTATTATAACATATTCAAACGAGTAAATATTAACGAAAATAAATGTATTATCATATTTTACATAATTAAGTTTGTAAATATAATATATATTTAAATTTATGATAAATATACTAAAATAATTAATTGAGATATTTTAAATAAAATATCAGTAAATATATTCAAATTTAGAATTTTAATTAAAATTGAATTGCACAAGTTAGATTGATTAATGTAATGTTAGGTTGGACGACGTAATTCATTAAAAACCTATATATTTATTCTTTTTATCTTTATCTTACATTTTCATGTCTTTTTATATTACAGTCCTCGTGTATTCCTTATTTTGATTCTGTCATGCCTACGTTTTATAAAACAATCATATTTCTTAGTGTAAAAGATAATATTTAAATCATGTTGTATAAGATATATATTATGAATAAATATGATTTGCATGTTGTATTTGTTATAGAGTATTTATTTGTATATATTTTCTTGAAATAACACATTATCCTAAAATATAAAAAGAAAAAAAAATTATTCATATTTTCATAAATTAAATTAATTAAAATTAAATTTCAAAAGTTAGATTGCAATGGCAGATTGGATTTGGTTAGTTCACTAAAACCTATATATTTATTTATTTATATTTATTTTTATCATACATTTTCCTAAACGAAAAATTGTTTAAAAATTGCTTAAAAAAAAGAACTTCTTCAAGCCAGGTTTTAAATTAACACTCAATTTACCCTCTTATGTTTTTTTTTTCACTTGAAAGATGTTGCAGTTCTCTTTTTCGGTTATCCTTGTATATTTTAGTTTACCTAGGTTATCAACAATATAAAATATTCTTTTTTATATAAATGAAGAAACTCATTAAAGAAACACAAGGTGTTTCAACCCTCAAATGCAAGATAGTATTTAAATTACTAATACGCATATTATAAAACAAAAAGTTAACATAAATTTTTTTTAATGCATGTTAACATAAAATGTTAAATCATAAATGTATTTTAGCTATCCTTTAATTATGAAAATAATTTTTTGTCTATAATTATCTATCTATCAATTTATCACAAGTAAGAAGGTAGCATATAATAAAAAAATATTTAACATAAAATTATTTTTTATGCAAGTTAACATAGAATGTTGAAGCATAAATGTATTTTAGCTATCCTTTAATTAAGAAAATAATTTTTGTCTATCAATTTATCACTTTCTCTTTATATCTATCTATATATGTGTAATTTGTAAAACCTATCTATACATGTGTAAAGAAATTAGATTTGGAAAACGTAGTATTTAATGTTATTAATATAGTATTTATATAGATATGTAAGTAAATAACTTTTCATAAATTGAAGGATCGAGTTTTATTAAATAATTAATATTTAATAGTTTCTTTATAAGGAGTTTGTTTAAAAAACCTCAAATTTATATTGATATATATAAAATTAGAAGATTTTTCTTGATATAGTATTATTGGCTATTAAAATAATATGTATAAAATATATAAATAAATAATTTTTTCATATACATATGTATATAATTGACTGTTTCAAAATCGTTTAAAAAAGAATATTTCCAAATTATTTAGTGCTATAACTATTTTTGTCTAAGATTTTGTCAAAAAATAATAAATATTCTAAATTAATAAGGTAAATCTATTTTTGTGACTTATAAATTGAATAAAAATAACCAACACACATTGATTAATTAGATAAAAAATAATTGAATAGAAAAAAATAAACGATATGTTTCAAAACGTTAAGTCTACATTATTTAAATATAATTCAAAAATAATAAAAATTATTAATAAATTTACTAAATAGATAATATTTTCATTTATTTAAATTAATTAGAAGAGTTATATTAGATGGATATCTTTGTTATTGATGTTAAGACAGTCATTTTTTTGAGATAGCTGGTTTCCGCACAAAGTTATTTTTTAACCATTCTTTAATTCTATTTTAACAAATTAAGTTATTATTGGATTTCTTTCACCATTAAATCTCTACTATTTTTGCTAACATCTTGATCTTTATATCTTTATATGGAGTTACTAAGGTATAATCCCAAGCTAAAATCTAAGTTATGGCTTGTGAAGTTAAAAACGATTTGAGTTTATTCTAATACAAATATTGAATTTTGTCTAAAAAAATCATATACTTCAATTATTTCTTATGAATATATTGTTGCTAAGGGTCCATAATTTGCAAACCACTTGATGAACCATCTTGTAAATTCTAGAGATATACCTTTCTTGAACCAAATAAATCAAAAGTGTTTTTCAGGTTTATCTAATAATACATTTGTTCATGTTTCCATGTAATCATACTAAGAAAAATTTGGAGGACTAAAATTTCTTGGAAAGGACTTTTTTCCATGGAATGGTTGACCCATTGCTGTGGAGTAAGTACCTGTAAAATCTTTACTTTTGAAAATTGAATATCCGTATCTACTAATATGAATTCGTAGAAGTTTCTAGTTTTATTAATGTCTAGGAGAGGATAGAAAGTGAGGAAATATATTTTTAGCTATTTGTTTTGGGTATGTAGTTATCTATGTTTTTTCTAGAGTGATAATAGGTATGACTTCTGATTTCTCTAAATATTCAAAGGTTTTTCCAACAAAATCCCTAGATCCAATTAAAACATTTTGGTAATATATAATGGAGTAAATTTATTAGATGTCATTAAAGGGTTTGGTATTGAATAAGGAAACTTTACCAATTCTACCAAAGTAGAAGTTAAGTCTATAGTCTTAAAGAAATTAAGTAAGGAACTTTATTTAGTTCTCTTAGAGAACCTAAATGATTTATTGATGAATTGCAGAATTTATTTGGTTCAAGTGGGAAACCATAATCATCTTTTGTCGTTGGCTTTACACTCGTGCTGAAGCCTATAAAAATTCTTTTGTTAAGAAATCCAAAAGAAAATTGTATTTTCCTTTAATATATTCTATATCAAAATCAAAACATGATAATAAAGCTTGTCATCTTGCAAAAATATGTTTGGAAACTAAATTTTGAACATCTTTTGTTAAAATACTAGCAGCTACCTCATAATCAACGCGAATTAAAATCTTTTTGTTAAATAAATCATCTTGAAATTTTTGTAAACATAAAACGATTGAAAGAATTTCCTTTTTTACTGTACTATACTTTTGTTGTGTGAAGATTGCCAAATACTTGAATAGTATCAAACAATTTGATTTTTTGACTTTTCTAAAGATTTTTGTTGTAAAACTCTCACATGTCCTAATGCTGAAGCACCAGTTTCAACTATAAGAAAGATTTCTGAATCTCGGATTCTTAAATAGGATAATTTTAATATGTCTTTTGTCTTCTTAATTGCTAAAGTCATGTGCTCATTCCAGTTAAGAGGATTTTTTCTAAGTCTAGAATATAAAGGAGTATAAATTATTCTTATATTGGGGATAAAATATGCTATATAATTCACACATCCAAAAAACCTTATTCTAGTTTGAAATATCTTCATTTTTCTGGCTGAAACTACTAGTCCATTTTCTATAATCAAACTTATAAATTTTTGAAATGCTCTTCATGTTCTTTAATATTTTTTGAAAATATTAGAACATCATCCAAATAAACTATTGTAAATTTCATATATGGATAAAATATATCATTCATTATATTTTCAAATTCACTAGGATCATTCTTTAATCTTTGACATTACATTCCATTTATAATGGCCAAAAGGTACAACAACCGTAGTTTTGTACTTATCTTTTTCTTCTACTGATATTTGATAATATCCTGATTTTAAATCGAATTTTGAAAATATAGTTGTCTCATATATTCTTCTAATTAAACCAATTTTGTTTGGTACAAAATACCTAATCCATTTTAATACTTTATTTAAAGACTAATAATTATTATTAGCCTCAAAGCATTATCTACCTTTTCTATGCCTTTTCATGATATTGCACTTTAGTGTGTCATTTATGTGTTGTCATTAAACTTAAGAGATTAATATAAGTATCTTTTGAAATTTCCTTAGAAGATTCTCTTTGTTATAATAGTCTTTGTTATTCTATAATATTATTTTGATTTCTGAGCATTTCCTTTCCCTCTAGCCCTATTCATGTATATTCTATTGAAATATCACTTTCTTTTAAGAACTATATTTCTTGTTTTAAATTCTTAATTTCTTTTTGTAAATCTTTTATAGTTATTTGTTAACTAGGACTTCTAAATCTTTTATAAATATTTTTATATTTATAGTTTCTAAATTATTTTGAGATTCTTCATTTATCTTTATTAAATTATTTAATTGAGACAAAAATTCATCTCTTAATAGTGAATCTAAATTCTATAATTGATATCAAAGTACTCATTTAATTTCTAGTTAACATATTTATCTTTTAACAATCTATACAATTAGATAAATTAGGATCTAGACAATAATCGTTATCACTGTGTCTATCTGTTGATTCTCTTGATTTTGTTTCAGAATTAAAAATATTTATTAAGTGTTGCCTTAATTTTTCATATTCTATTTAATTTATCTGTTTTACTATCTTATATTTATTCGCATGATGACCCATTTTTCCATATTTCATGCATGTGTTATTTTATTTATTTTTATCATAAGGTTTCTTATATGATTTTGTTTTTATTCTATATTGTTTCTTAATCATCTTTTTTCTTCTTGCACTTAGTGCTCTAATAGGCTCCATATCGTATTATTGGCAAAAAGTCTCGATTTCTCTTTTATTTACTATAACCTTTTTTCTCATTTTATTTTTTTATTTAAAATATGTACAAACCACTATTCCAGTATCTATTATTATATTATGTATTTGAACATAAGTTAATGTATCATAAGATACTAGTTTCCCATAATATCTTTCTAAGTTTATTTTAACTTTTTCTGCAGATAGTTTTGGTAGTCCTGCAAGGAATCTTTCCTTCCATAACCTTGCCAAACCATTTTCTCTTAGAGTTATTTTAGATAAAAAGTTACTTTTATACCATCTATAATTAGACATTGTTGGATAGTAAAGATTTGATAATTGACTAGTTGATCCCTCTTTAAAAATATTTGGATCTCCTACAAAATTTTGAATTATTGAATAGATTAATGTTGGTCCAACATCTTCTTGATTATTTTCAGGTTTTATACTGTTTAATATTGTTATTTTATTTGCTTAATACAAAAATTATCCCATTAGCCTTTTAGTTGACCAATGAATCCTTGTACCAGCACTATAATTGTCGATTTATTGCTACAACCTTTTGTTTTATAGGCAGTTGCTGTCATACTCATTTGATAGGTTAGGTTAAATCTAATAATACCCTCCCACTTAATCCATCTAAATTCCATTCTAAAATATCATTTCCTGAAAATTAATTTTGTATTAATTCTCCTCTCTTCAAATTGTACATTTGCTACAATGGGCTTAGGATAATAATTTCTAAATTTTGGAAAATGTCTCATTTGATTAAGTTCTAAAGTATTGATTGATGGTTTATTGAGTTCCTCTAACTTCTTTTCTAATCTCTTCAATTTTTAAACCAGTGCCACTTTTTAATTTAGTGTATCCAATTCTTTTTTTTGGAACATGAAGTATTTTATATATTGGTTGTGTTGGTTGTTTAGAGCTCCGTCTAAAGATAGTATCGACTTATTTTTCGTCTGATGACTTGGCTTTGGGACAGACGAATGACTTGATCATGAATGATCTTTGAAGGGTTATCTTCCGTCTGTGCTTGTTCAGTCTGACTTTGGCTTGCTATGCTTCAGTCTGATATGTTCCGTCTGTTCTGTAATTAATCAAAACTTGAGATGTTAATCATCTTGATCTAACAATAATTGATTACTTTTGAAAACAAAACTTAGAGGGAAATTCAACCATTTGAATCATGAGAAAACACACAAAATCAACTTAGTTTTCCATGACATATCATCAAAGAATAAACACACAAGTAAGCCTAAACTAAACAATCAATATATAGGAAATTCCTAGTTACAATTCATCTAAGAGAACCAAAATTACATAACATCAAAATTAAAACAACAAGAGAAACACTCCAAGCATCTTCAAGCTTTAAGTCAAACAATATCGATTTATCCTCTATTCTAGTTAATTGTTATGTCATTACTCTTAATATTGTATTTGAGTAATTTAATTGAGAATATAATTTTTTTATGTCTTTAACCTCTATATTTTCATTTTCATTTTTTATATCTACATAAGAGCAAGTTTCTTTCTCTAAACCTTTAGTGGCCTATATCATTATTTTTTTGTACTTGTGGATGTTCTAACTCTATAATCTAATTATTTATTATTTTTCATGTATTACATATTTTTTTCTAATGGACTAATTATTTTCTGATTAAAAGGATAATTTAAATTTTGTTCTTTAATGTATTTTGCAAATCAATCAAAGAAATAAAGACTTATCTCATGTTCACTAAGATAGTCATAACATTCTTTATCAATTTTGAATGGTTCTTTTGTAATTAAAGTATTTAATAATTGTGAGACTACTGAGGAATATTGAGGAGATTTTGACATTTTAGATTCTTCATGTACTTACTCTTGGAATTATCTTATCTAATCCTCTTAAATTTAAACTCAAGTCAAGATGACTTAACATCTTAAGTTTCGATAATTACAAGACAGACAAAGTAATTAACAAACGATATCAGACGGAAGATAAACATACACATATGAAGTGAGCACCTTCAACATAGATGCACCAGCTTCAACTTCTATAAGACGAAGTTTTCAGAAGAATGTCTATCAAACGGAGGATTGCTTTTCTCACATCAAGACAAAGTCATAAAGCAAAGACAGAGAAGAACAAAGAAGAAGACAGACAAAGGCTTAAGTAAAGATCTTCCGTGTAATAAAGTCAAATGAAGTAACTCGCGCCAAAATTCAAATCAAGACATTACTCTCAAAAGTTTCTAAAGGAAGAAAGAGATATTATGGTAAGCCTCTGCAACACAAAAAGTAGATAGTACTTTTTGATGATATCTCTGAGCAAATCAGTCAAAACCCGATCTCGCGCTGACTCCATTGTGAAAACATTAATTATTCTGATTGTTCATTCTGACATCTCTGAAGAGCCCAAGAAAAAGGATAACAGTCAAATAGCATCTGTCTAACGATTACATCGAGAAGCTTGCCTATAAAAGGACTTCATCTTCACAAGATCAAGTTGGCGAACTTACGCTAGAAAAGCTATTATTCAAAGCTTTGCTCACAAGCTTAAAATCTTCTATGTTCTGAACTTTCATTGTATATCTAATCTTTTTATATCCACTGTTGTGGTGCTTTAGCCTGAGGAAACTGTGTTTTAAAGAATACCTTATATTAGCATGAGAAGGTTGCGTTCCAAAGAATACCTTGTGGTTAGCTTGAAAAGGCTAAGTTCAAACAATATCTATATAGCTAGAAGTAGTTGGGTGCAAACAATACTTGTAAGGGTATTTCACTGGTTATAGTGAAAACTTAGCACTAATTATAGTGAAAACTTAGCACGTTGCTAAGTAATTGGACATAGTCTTGATAGACAAACCAATATAAAAATCTATGTGTTTTTATATGCTCATTTTCTTACTAAAGGGGAATAACAACTTTAACTTCTTTTATTAAAATCAATCTTTAAAGAAAGAAATTTGTGTTTGTTCGTTTCCAAATCACTAGACGCAAACTCATTTAAAATTTTCTTAATAAAAATAATTCAACTCCCCTTCTTGTATTTTATCTTATAATAACCATTCTTTTAGAATTTTATCCTTTAAATCTTTATGTTTTAACTTTTTAGGGACTTGTATTGAAGATTTTTTTAAATTTTTTATACTAATATCGTTTCTTCTATTAGTGATGATCTTAAAGCTTTATAATTATAATAAACTTTTGTAACCTTATAATAAATTTTAAATATTATTTGAATAAGTCTAAAGTCTTTATTTATTATATTATTAAGTATTTGTATATATAATTTCAATACCTTACTTATTTTATTATTATTTAAATTTATAGAAAAATTTAGATAACAATTAAAGAAGATCAAACTATCATAAATTCTAATATTATTATAATTAAATTATTAAATTGTTGTAATCTTATATTTTGAATACGAGATTATTTATTTCTTATCTAAAATTAAGTTTTGCAGTTACTTGTATAAATCATAAATGAATAAAATTATAATTTATTTTATATGTTATGGCAGGGCCGAACTCATTCCCAGAATTGGATTCGCTCGAGCATTCCTAAGCCGGACCACAGAGGATAGCCAAGCTTTCTTTCTCTTGGTGTCAACATAGGAATCATGGCTGTTTGAATGGATGCCTTTTTCTCCTTATTGAATCAGCCAAGTCAGATCCTCATTAACCTCCGATCACATGAAAGAAAAAATGCAAGAGCACAACTTAAGATCCTATTGAGTCTCAAACTATAACTATTATCGGATTTAAAATTTCTTGTCCTAATAAATTTATAATTTTATTATTTTCTGTTTCTAAATAAATGAACTTTACAATATATATTTCATTTTAATTTAATGACTAGATATTATTTTTTATACATTTGAATTTTACTAATAATTAATATTGACCACCAATTTTGTAATGAAAATTTTATTTCAATTACTTGTGATTCAATTACTTTATCATAACTTAATGAAAAAATATGTTGTTATAAAATATTAATTATAATTTATTTATCTTTATTTCTTTCTTGTTCTAAATCCCTCAAAGTTATAAAGAAATTTAATATTTATGGTACATGACCACCTATTACAAGAGATTTATTTTTTTTTAGGTATTATTATCATGATCTATCTTTTACCAACGAAATTACGTATGTTTTCTTAATATAATAATTATTTTTTTAATAAGATTGAGATAACATGTGTTACGTATTTGTTGAAATATAAATAATAAATATTATAAATTAATAAAATAAATCTATTTTTGTCATTTATAAATTGAAAAAACATAACTATCACACATTAATTAATTAGATAAAAAATAATTGAACAGAAAAAAAAAATAAAAGGATAAGTTTCAAAAAGATAAGTCTAAATTATTTAAATATAATTTAAAAATAATAAAATTATTAATAAATTTAATATTTTCATTTATTTAAATTAATTAGAAGAATTATATTATGTAACAGTTTGTGTTAGCTCAATATCTCCCAAGTTATAGTTATAGATTTTACGCATACGTAATTACATATATGATTTAACACAAAATTTGGACGAAAAAACAGGAGTGACATTTGGTACGCAAAAGTATCATATATAATATAGTTGTAATTGTATTATAAAGTATAAAGTATAAGTATAAAGTATAAGAGTAGGTACATATTATTGACACAATAATCATGTAACAGTAGGTGTCAGTGAGTAATTTCACGAAAGAGAAGTATATATGAGTGAGTACTTGTTAGACTTCCACGTTGCTATATCTACTTTCTCAGGTTTTTTTTTTTTTCTCCCCTTCCTTTTCTTTCTCGGTTGGTTACTCTTCTCTGCCTTTCTCTCTGTCGCTTTTGCCAAATCTCGCTATGCCTCTCTTCTAGTTCTCTCTCTCTAGGGTTTCGTTCTCATTCTAGGTTCCCAAAGAGATTCTATCTCTGCATGTTTTTGATTCTTCTCCCAGCCTTTACCCGATCCCGATTCCGATTCCTGGCACGTTTTTGATCCGATCCCCTTCACATCTGATCCTAACTCGAACATTCAACTCTTGATTCCGCATTTATATCCGAATTTTGTGTTGAATTTGCTTTTCCAATCCATGGTTACAATAGCTTAGAGAGTTTAATATTTTGAAAAGGTTCCGATCCTCGTACTTTGTTTTTTTTTTTTTTTAAAAAACCATTCAAGAGATTCTGTTGACTGGATAATTAGATTGATTAATAATAATGATGATTGTGATTATGATTGTTTCAACGTGGTTTGTGAATTCATGAACTTTCGTTTTACCTTTTTATTTCTGTCTCTTTTAGCCTCTATTTTTTTAATCTGGTTTACGTTATTGAGTTCAATTATTGTTAGGATTTGATAGTATTTTGTGTGATTTGGTAGGTATATCGGTTAGATGGTATGCAGCAGTTGTGTGAGTTCTTTGGTTGTTCAAGCTGGAATCTTTGCCAACAGAGTGAAAATCAGCGGCATTGGGAGGAGTTTACAGGCAGTTAGGAGTTTTTCTTATTCTCCGATTCGTGAATATAAGACTATCATAGGGATGATGGTTGATACAGGTTCAATGTCAAGGGCTGGACCCCTTGTTGATATGATACCGGAGAAAGATGATGATGGTCGGTTTGCCAGTGGAGGTTGGAAAAGGTGAATACTTGTGCCGATGTGTTGAAAAGTGTATAAATCTGTTTTGATGGAATCTTTACTTTGTTGCCTTTGAACTATGTACTATGTTTAACGTCTTTACTGGCCTTTAGAGTGCATTTGTGAGGATACAAGTTCCAACGGCCTTTAACTCTGGTTGTTAGATTTTAGATTTGAAGAGAATCATGGTTTGAAGGAATCAGTTGTATGCTGTTTGTCCTTGTGAGGAAAATTATTCTTGATTATGTTTTATTTTAATTTATACAAGATGATGGTGAAATTTTGAAAACTTGAGATGGTGTTAAAGGCCAAAATAACCTTTAGCCTTTGACAGCAAGATTTACAAAGGCCTAAAGGAATTTTCAAAAGACCCAATATATCAAAGTTGGTGACCTAGTTAGGAAGTGATTTTAGGAATGAGGGGTGTAATCTATAAAAGCACACGATGGCCATTTCTAAAGTTCTTTAAATCATTAGGTTCATGTGCTTGCTTATTTTTTTGTTTATTTTCTTCGTGAACAATAGAAGCAATCCTTATTTGTATTGGATGGATAGATTTGATGTTGTACTTTATACTTGTTTTGATCTACATTGTGACTGAATTGTACTTCATCAAATTTTTTATATGGCAGTGAAGATGGAAGACTTAGCTGTGGGTATTCAAGTTTTAGGGGGAAGAGAGCGACCATGGAGGACTTTTATGATATTAAGACATTGAAGATTGGTGGCAAATCAATTTGTTTATTTGGAATTTTTGATGGTAAGATTTTTCTACTATCATTACTTGCATGTGAGAAAAATAGTTCTTTATTCTCAGTGATAACAAATCAGTTATGCAGCTGTGGTAACATGTCTTAATAAACTTTTAAAATTCCTTGCAGGACATGGTGGTTCTCGTGCTGCTGAGTATTTAAAGGAGCATCTCTTTGATAATCTCATGAAACATCCAAAATTTTTGACAGATGCCAAATTGGCTATTAGTGTGTTTGCTTTCTCTCATTCGTTTTCATGAATGTTTCATTGTAATCTGTTGTTTATTATTTGTTAATGCTTACTTGTGTGATCCAACTTTTTTGAAAGTGTATTATGCACATAAATCACATGTTTGTCGTATTTCCTTATGGTGGGTCTGCCTCAGGATTCCTGCATGGAAGCTTTTGATCATCCATCATCATTTTTTGCAATCATATTAACCTCACTGAGCATGCAGGTGAAACATATCAACAGACTGATGCTGCTTTTCTGGATTCTGAAAAGGACACCTTCAGGGATGATGGATCTACAGCTTCAACAGCGGTTTTGGTTGATAACCATCTTTATGTTGCTAATGTTGGAGATTCTAGGACGATAATATCAAAGTCTGGTAAAGGTACTATTTATATAACCTACTATTTTATGATATCTTGAATTTATAGTTACTATTAGTTAACTCGTAATATTTGGTAAGTTTAAGTTCTCTTATCCTTTATAAATTCTTATGTAGTATTTGGTATTATATTTAGTAAAATTTCTTTCTTTTTAAATGAAAAAAGTCTTCATATCTTGAGGATGTGATGTTGGAGAAAAGCTGCCTAATAATGTAAATACAGAGATCATGCGGAAGATACAGCATTTCAGACAAGATTTCTTGTCTGATCTTATTTTAAATGTTCTTCTATAGTTCCATTTGAATGCATTTTGGAAATAAGAGTTACAGTAACATCTTGAACTAACTGTTTCTCTTATGGCAGCAATTGCTCTCTCTGAGGATCATAAGCCAAATAGAAGTGATGAACGGAAGAGAATAGAGAATGCTGGTGGTGTTGTCATGTGGGCAGGTGAGATATGTTATTTCAGGCATATAAATAGCTTTATTAATAGTGCCACTGTTGACGTTCTGCTTCTGGTACATTCTGTGCAACGGGGATAGGTCAGTTTTTGATTGGGATTTCCCATGTTTTCTTTAGCTATAGTTGAGATTTGATGTAAGTTGATTGACATTGGAAGCTTGAGTTGACTCTATCTCAGATCATTTTGATCATGGGTTATGTTGGAAACTTGGCCTAATAATATGCATGGAATTATGTTCTGGCTGATGGATATGCCAAATTAGTCCCTACTACCTGTAAAATGTTTGTTATCTCATTGGATATTATGAGTACATGGAAATTTATAGAAGTTCATTGATTCAGTCATATTAATTTTTCATTTGCAAATCTTGAACAAAATGTAAGTCATTAATCACATCTTTATGAGGCAGCCAAAAGATTCCACCTAGGATTGGAATATTGGATGGGAAATGGAGAGGGAACACTTAAGTTGTGTAATAATATGGGATTGTGGGCAGTAATAAAGTGAATGAAACCTGCTGGGCTTCAGGATGAATAAACGTAAACAATTGATTTTCATCTTCCATGTTTCACTACAAAATCAGTAGTTCATGTAGGTCTTGATTTATTTAGTATTGACATTGGATTGATTTATTCAAGTTGTATCTATGTTCCGAACTTGTTCTAAAATGGAATAAAATGCTTCCTTTGTTCACCTTAACACAAGGCCAGCCAACCAAATGATGGAATTATTAGTTTCGGCAGGTGATATTTACATGTTTTTTTTTATGGTCCAGGTACTTGGAGGGTAGGTGGGGTGCTAGCAATGTCTCGCGCCTTTGGTAACCGTATGTTGAAGCAGTTTGTTGTAGCAGAACCTGAGATCCAGGTGATCCTTGATTACCATTTGCAGTCTGAAAATTTATTGTCTATTAATAGCTAAAGATGATTCATTAATTGTTTGATGAGGAATAATTTGGTTGGTAGAATAAAGTTTGATAATATTACATTTCTAGCTTTTAGCATTCATTAAGAGGATTGGAGGGTCCTGACCTGAATTTTGAAGGGGCCAAATTAAGTACTCAATTTATTTATTAGTTAATATAATATAAGAATATAATCATATTACAAAAATATGCATTGAAATTTCAACACCTGCTATTAATTTAGAATTTACTAATTAGGCATTTCTTGTGATTAGGAAGTTCCGTTATTAAAACAAGTTTCAATTTTTTTAAGGGAATCATGTCCCTTGAAGATCTTCATCCGCCGAAATTGCAAGATATGTTGTGTATATCAACTTGTGGTTGTATTTCCCATGGTAGCAAGAAAGTACTTAGACTATCTATTTTCTGCTCATAAGTACCCTGTAGATACCTTAGTAGGGCCTAAATTTAGATTTTATGCTGAACCACTTCTGTGATGTACATCACCTCACCCCACCTTTGTAGCCATTGGTGGTTAGATGTGGAAGTGATATGCAATGATAGTTTGACAATGTGTATCTTTTCATGTGCTTTCAGGACCAGAAGGTAGATGAACAAATTGACCTGCTTATTCTTGCAAGTGATGGACTCTGGGATGTAGTGCAGAATGACGTAAGCTTTGTCTTCCTTCTTAGTGATGCATTTCAGACATATGTGCATACGGTGATGCCTCCTATATTCATTTCTAATCTGCTAGGAGTGAATTATTCTGGTAGTTCATAAAGCTGGTAAGAGAAACAAGCAAAAAATGAGCATAAAGGTCTATGAACTATCCAGTGGAATGATGTCAATGTCATCTTTCCCAGGACCTCTCATCAAATCCTGTCTTCAAGATTGATTTTCAGTAGCGGACCAGAAAGGATTACCTATCATAAAAATAACATATAAGTTGGGTAAAGCAAAGAAGGAAGAAAAGGAAAGCTCCCCTGTGAATTGTACACCCAACATTCACCTGGACATGTGATTCACTGTATCAGTATAATTATTATTGGTCTCGCCCAGGCTATTGTGATTGCAAATGAAAATTAAATACTTTCATTTATGGGTCTATGACATTATTTTATTTCTGCAGAACATTGTTTTGTGTACAGAAGAAAATGTAGTTATGTTTGCCTAGGGCATTGTAGTTGGAACGAAATGAACCTGTGATATTATGCAATAGTATCCATGGTGCCTAATGTTGTGTTTTGTGATCTGTTTAATATGACATATTTACCCTCTCATCTGTTATACTTGGTTCAGGTGTTCTTGTTCTGTTTGACATTCCTTATCTACTCTGTATGTTCAGGATGCTGTTTCTCTTGCCCGCACAGAAGAGGAGCCTGAGGCAGCTGCTCGGAAGTTAACAGAAGCAGCGTTTTCTCGCGGTAGTGCAGATAACATTACATGCATTGTGGTGCGCTTCTATCATGAGAAACCAGACCTAGCTAATCCTGACAAAGCAGAATCAGCAAGTGCTCAGCATGAAGAGACCACGTGAAAGCACCAAAGCATGTGATGGTTATACCTGCGTCGAAATTGAATGAACTGAGATCAGCACATGCATGATGGCTCAAGGTGCATGTCAAAAGGCAATTTGTTTATTCATTAGTTTTATTATGTATGTCGTATTGGGATTTTTGAGTCCGTGTTCCGATGATAATTGATTTCAGCTTGTGTTAGTATATATTTCGACTTTTCCTGCTGGTAGAGGCAAGTTGGTATTTTTGTTTTCATCTAATAAATGAAATGTGCATTTTTTTTTTTTATCCATACCAATTGGAGTTCCTTGAATTGAAATGCATGTTCCAAATATTGTACGAAATCTCTCTCTCTATATACACACACATACATATATATATATATATATATATATATATATATATATATATATATATATATATATATATATATATATATATATAATTTGATTTTTACTTCAAAATATTAAATATTTTATAGGGAAAGTAGAATATTATTTTATTTTTTAAATGATAAAAATTATATAATGAAAATATATTGTTAACGATAAATTTTTTTACCTGCTAATAATAATATTAATAATTATAAAATTTACTATAAATAATATAATATTTTACTATTACATGGTATTAATTTGATAATATTTTACTATTACATCATAGTATCTTCATTTACTTTTATTTTTATTTTATTTTATTTTCCTTTTTCGTATTTATTGTTTGATATCATTAACTCCACGTAAATTTATGGCAAACCAAGACAATAAATATCTTTTTTTGTTGAAATATTTTATATTTTTTTTTACTTTTCTTTGGTTTTATGTTCCTAATTAGGTTCAGTGTTAAAATTAAAGTTGTTAACGATAATTGTTGAAAATTTTCATATTTAAATATTGTAATAAATATAAAAATATATTTAATAAAATTTTAATATACTTAAGTTTGAATTTAATTGAACTTAAATTGATTTGATTAACATGTTAAAATTAAAATATAATATAATAGTATAATTATTTTGAAAATAAATAATATAATAATTTAAATTTGATTTAACAAAAATCTATGATTGGTTTCTTATTGTTTCAACTTTCCAAACATTATATTAATTAAACATTGCAAACCAAAATCAATACCATTAATAATAATCATCAAATACAAAAAACTTTGGAAATTCACATATACTTGGTGTCCCAACATCTCGAGGGTATAGTAAGATACTCTCTACATTATTAATACTATTTCAGTCACGTTTTTAGTTTGCTCAAATAAGTCTACATGCTAATCTAAGACCAGCTCGTGTAATTCAATTTTAGTCCAGAGAAATTTATGCAGTAATCATAACAAAATATATGACTATCAAATGAAGCGGTAACGCCATTATAGAATAATATGTATTTAACATATGTCACAATTGGTTGGAATTCCAACATAATTACATATCATATCCGAGTGTGTTTTCCTGACTTGAATGTGGGTGAAATGTTAATATAGCTCGTGTAATTCAATTTTAGTCCAGAGAAATTTATGCAGTAATCATAACAAAATATATGACTATCAAATGAAGCGGTAACGCCATTATAGAATAATCTATATTTAACATATGTCACAATTGGTTGGAATTCCAACATAATTACATATCATATCCGAGTGTGTTTTCCTGACTTGAATGTGGGTGAAATGTTAATATAGATGTTGTTCTAGAGGAGTTAAGATAGGGCAGGCGAGGTAAGATGAACTGACGTGACAACTAAGGAGAGAGAGGTATCTGCAAAAGGTACTTCGAATTAAGGGAAGGGTATCTGCAAGTTTAGAGGTAATAAGAGAGACATACTTCTTGAGAGGGAGACTTCCTCTTTTTATACCTTGGTTAGTCCGAGTTGTAAGGACAAATAATGATTATTTCTCTTGCCGATTCGGCGATGTTAGGTAATGATGATAGGAGGGGGGTAGATAGCTCGTCAATCAAGACACACGTGCTGTGTATCCGTTGGCTCAGATTTCTAGAGAAAAACCCCATGTTAGGTGGACACCCCCCTCACGAGAACCATCCCATCGAACTAACATTTGGTGGCTTCTTTGTGGATTGAGCTCGGCATGGATCCAAGGGGTTTCACGCATGACCGAGCTGGGTGACATGGAGACTACGTTACCTCGGCTCACTACACAAGCCCCTAAAGCTCGTAAGCGAGGACTCGTAAGTGTGAGATTTCGAACTTTCATGTTTCTAGGGAAGGGACACAACGCCCCCACATTCTTGGGATTTGTAACCATTTTCCTCCCACTCGCCCCACTTTTATGAGGCAATTAATGTTGTTCGTTTATTACCTACTCAGTAACCGCCATTGGTGACGTGGCTAGGCAACTGTAAGGCCTTTGTTGCCTTTTATTTTTGAAACGTTTTCTTATAAGCGGGAGATTTGTAAACACTGTCATTTTTTCTTTGACATTTCGTTTTCCCTATCTCTTTTAGGGCTTCTGTTTCTTTGCTTTGTGTTTTTCTTTCTTTCACTTTATCTCTTCGCTTTCTCCTTCTCTACACTCAGCCACCCTTCACAGTTACACGTTTCAAGACTCATCATTCTTTTCGTAGGTACGTATTTTCATGGCCTCCTCCTTTTTTTCTAGCTCCTCTGTTTCTTATGAGCAAATGCCCAATATTTCCCCTCCTCTGCCAAAGGTGTCTACTAGTGGCTCCTCCTCTGTTCAAGAGGTTGCTGCTATCCCTTTGGGAAGACCCAAAGTCACACGAGTTAAGAAGTCATTTCCTCCCATCTCACCGTGAGTATCAATGGGTCATTGATGAGGCCAATGCCTATGCTTCAGTCTTAGATTCTGGCCGTATCCATGAGATTGTTAATACTCATCAATATGTGAGGCCTCGATGACCAGCCTTATTAAGATCGAGGCTTGTTCTCCTTTAGAACGTATTTTTTTGAAGCCCCCCGTTGGCGAAGAAGACTTTATCTATGTGTACAAGTATTTCTTTCGCGATTTCGATGTTATCTCCCCCCGACCCCCTTTGAGTGTGAGGTATTGAGGTTAGTTAACGTTGCTCCCAGCCAGCTTCACTCGAATAGCTGAGCTCTTCTTAAAGCTTTTTAGCTTTTGAGTAAGTTTCTCCAAATCGAGTGTTCCTCCCTTGTTTTCCTTTATTTTTATCAGTTGAAGCACGGAACTCAGATAGCATGGGTCTCACTGAACGGTGCCCAATATGGTCCTCTCTTCTCTCCTTATACCCAATCTTTCAAGGGGTTTAAGGATAAATTCTTCAAACTTAAGCCGGACACTGGGGACAATCGGTTACTTTTCGATCTGGATGGGTCCCCTTTGTTCCCATTCTATTCTATTGGGCCTCTTCTATTAGGTTCAAGACTTGGTCTGACTAGTTGCTCCCCCCTCAGAAAAAAAGAGTGTTGAAAGGATTAAAACTTTGGACCGACCATTAGATATCCATCGTGTCTTGTCTTTGACATAAGTTGAGGATCTGTGGGCCTTATTTTTAGGTATTTCATGTTGCACTTGCTTATTTTGTCTTAATGCTTGGTTTTTTCTGACTTCGCTTTCTTTCGTAGGGATCATGGCCGATCAAAATGTATTCGACCGTAATCAATTTGCACGTTCATCGCCCTCACAGGTTCGACCCCCTTTGAAAAGAATCAAAACCAAGACCAAGGGGGAAGCGATCGTGGTAAGTGTTAGATCAAGGGGATTAACACTCTTAAGTTTTGATAATTATAAGACAGACGATACGAACAGACGATGCAAGTGTAGACGATGTGAGGACCACAGACGAAAGGTGACTCCTCAATCTGATAAGACTTATTCCATGTTTCCTCAAAGATGTCTCATCACAAAGAGCAGACGATGCAATCACGAGTGAAAACGACATTAATCTAGAGCGTTAGTTGAACGTCTTTTGCTCTATTAAAGACTCATCGTCTACTAGAAGCATAATGAAGACAAACGTCACTAAAAGTGAAGACAGACGAAGTAATGCGTGCAAAATATTCAGCCGTTACTCTTAGAAGTTTC
The DNA here is from genome assembly GCA_026586105.1 of Hylodesmum podocarpum. Taxonomy (NCBI): domain Eukaryota; kingdom Viridiplantae; phylum Streptophyta; class Magnoliopsida; order Fabales; family Fabaceae; genus Hylodesmum; species Hylodesmum podocarpum. The sequence goes on along the minus strand of JALJEV010001430.1, from coordinate 6,807,849 downwards.
CAAAAAGGCTATTGGGTACTGTGCAAAACCTCTGCTACACGAAAAGTAGATCACACTTTCGTTATCCAAACTGATCAAGTCAGAAAAAGGTGTTGAACATGCGCTGACTCTGCTGCGAATCATTGATTATTCTGATTGATCTCTGCCACTGATGGAAAGTTTCAAGAAAAAGGACAACGATCATATCTCTTGAGTCTAACGGATCTCTTTAGACTGTTGCCTATATAAAGGTCTTCACCTCACCATTTCAAGTTGGTGAAAAACGCTATTACAACCTGATTATTTAAATTCGCTCTTGAACTTATTCTTCATTGTATAAACTCTCTCTACGAAGAGGAAACTTTAGTTTCTTTTGACTTATCTAAATCCACGTATGTGATACTTTAGCCTGAGGAGGCTGTGCTTGCAAAGAATACCCTTTCTTTAGCCTGAAGAGGTTGTGTTTCAAACAATACTTGGTGGATTAGTCTGGGAAGGCTGTGATAAAAGAATATCTTGTATTAGCTAGAAGTGGCTAGGTTCAAACAATACTTGCAACCTTTTCACGGTTGATATTGAAAACTCATTTTTTGCTGGGTAACTGGACGTAGTCTGATATAGACGAAGCAGTATAAAAACTTTGTGTTTTCTAGATTTTATCTTGTGACTAACGGGGATAATTAAAGAATAACTTAATCTCTTAAATCAAGCTTTTCAAGATAAATTTGAATCGTCTGTACTGGTTTCAAAACAACAGACGATAGGATAAAATTTTATTAAAATCACAATTCAACCCCCCTTCTTGTGATTTATTCTTTACAGTAAGTGACTCGTCGGCCTAGGGGGAAGCACCTCGGCTAAGTCGGCAGAGGTTCCACCTTCAGGGTCCTCTCCCGCTATGATGAGCTCGTCGGATGCCCCGACTCACGAAGTGCCGCCCCAAGTTATAGGCGGTCCCCAGCCCTAAGGATCCGAACAACAAATGGTTTGCACTGGATCTGATGTTCCTCCCCTTGGTTCTAGGCTGCCACGATCTACTAACCGTCTTCCTCTTCCTCCTGGACTCATCTTGCATGGGTGTTTGGAAAAGTTGTCTCGACTCGAACATCTCTTTATCCGCAACATAAGGGTAAGCTCCCTTTGGAGCGCCGGCCTGCGAGGTCATCACATCACTAACTCAAATAGCAATTTTCCCACTTCCTATGATATTGAATTGATGAATTATGTGGGAACCCCGACGGCCATAGATGGGGCATATCTGATGTTGATGAGGTGCATGTCCGTCTTCCATCACTGTCGGTAAGTGAATTAATATTGTCTTCAAAGTTCCACTTTTCCTCCCACCTTTCCACCATTCCCGTTTTCTAATTTCCATTATGCTTTTAGAAATGACATGATGCATGCCGCCGAAGTCCACGAAAAGGCGAAGGAGTTGGATAAGCTTAACCAAGAACTCCTTCAACATAAAGTGGAAGTAGAGCGGATTATGACTTCTCTGGGTATAGAGCTAGGCCAAACTCGGAGTCGACTCAAGGCAGTAGAGAACGAGAGAGAGTTAGTGAAATAGGGGATGGAGGAGCTGCGACAGAAGTTGCAAAAGGCAGAGGGGTCGGTAGAAGTGGCCCGAGTTCGTGAAGAGGCATCGATAAAGGCCTTGGAGGCGGCCAAGGAGGAGGCGAAGATTAAAGAAGAGGCAACCAAGAAGAAATTACTAAGTTGCGGGATGTGGCAGTCGAGACCGAGGAGAGGCTGAAGGACTCCAACGCGACGTTCTCCAAGACGGTAGAAGCTTTGGAATCTGAGGTGGACGAGAAATGTGCACTAGGTTTGAAGGCATTCTCGGGGGGCTTCGCTTGAGCCTTGCACCAAATCAAGTTCTACTTTCTCTTCTTTTTCTATTGCTTTCTTTACGCAAGTTTTTCTTCAAGTGTTTCTGAAATTCTTCTGCATAGATTACTTGTTTACGAAGTCTAGCTCCTTTTAGTCATGGAAACGATGACGAGAAACACTTAACAAATTCAAGTTTTTCATTAGAATTGAAATCCTACTTTTTGCTAAAGCCTATATGTGGAGTAACACCTCGAATTAGTGATGGAGAGATAAGTGAAAGGGTCGCTACTGAATTTCCTATATGGTTTCGAGAATTTGTAAGTTGGTGTTCATGAAAGTTAATTAATAATATTATTTTGTTAATCTCATTTTCATGTTTATTAATGAACATGTAAAATTTTATGACATAGGTTCATAATCCAAACAATGGGTAGCCGTCATTAAAACAAAATCAAGGAGCATAACTGATGATCCTAATATTGAAGTTAACCGACATGCATACCAAGGTGATGAAATTGAAGAAATCACACCAGTCAACATTAACAATGATGAACTTCCAAGTCCAAGGGACTATCAAGGTGCACATGAAGAGATTAATGGATCATTTATCAATTAAGACTTGAGTATTAATGAAATTGAAGAGGAAGAGGACTGCGATGAAGATAAATCATGAGGGGATGAACATGAATCTTATGATGATTTCTCTTATTAAACTATATTTGTAATGTGATAGTTCTTTAAATTTTTGTATGACTTATGTAGTGATATTTTTTTTTAGGGATTTAATGTTTTGTTGGTTTGAGAAAATATAGGTTAATAGACCTATGGGTTATGGCTAGACTGCGTTTCAAATTATATTTAACAATTTATCCAGGCATTGATATGTAAACATTAACTACTAAACTCACCCTAACTTTTGTTGTATATCTTATTTTAATGTTAATGCTTTTTTTATACTACATATGAATTAAAAATATCAAGTTGTCGGTTTACAAAACTTTTTTGTTTTGTGTTTGACCATAAAGATGTCAAGTGGAGTGATTCGAGGGGCAGAAGTAGCAGTAGCAGAGGTCGTGGTGGAGGTCGATCAATAACCCGACCGTCTACTGCTTCCTTGGATGTTGAAGATTCTCCTCGATCAAGTGAGCAACAATGTACACAATTTCTACATGAAGACATCACAACTGTTGGGAAAGCCCCCAAACATGGGGAAATAGATCCATCAGATGGCAAGATGTGGACCTATCCTGATAAAGACACGTAAGTATTAATTATTTTCAACAGTTATTTTTACACATTTTTCAAATGAAATTGTTTAGATGAAAAATTAATACATATGACTTCTCTAAAATTGCAGGTTTAATTCAGTTGTTCAAACAATCAAATGTATTACAAGTGTCACTCAATCAAAATATAGTAGACCAATGTATAATTGGAGCACAACTCCTCTAGAAGTTAGGGAGCTGCGGTTAGGAGATTGGAAGGTTAATTTGAAATTATTTTATCATTTTATATATATATTAATTATGACATAATTAATAATTTGCATTATTTTGTTATAAAAACCTTTTAAGTGGTTACCGACACATGAATCGAAGATTATGGATAATTGGAACCAAAGGTGTTCAGATTGTCTTCGAGCAACAATATCTAAAATTAGGACGGTGAATGTGCCTCAAGGTAAAAAACCTGCTTAATACCAGACCCTATTTTTGAACAATCCAAAGAAGCTTGGAATACAGATTCTTTTAAATAAAAACAACATATTGCTAAAGTAAGCCCTCTACAAAAAGTACAATACATGGTTGTGATAGCATCCCTGCATCTGAACATCGAAGGCGAATGGTTAGTGACCAATTGCTTGATTATTTGAATTGTAAATTATATCTTAGATTAGCCATTTATTTTCAAATATAAATTGCAAAGTCAAGAATCTGGTAAAGAACCTTAATTGTTTTAGTTGTTTATGCGAACTCATAAGAAGAATGGATCAAATGAATTTATTGATAAAAGATCAGCTGAGACATTTGTAAGAGTCTACAATTTAACTTTTTAGCTAGAAAACTAGTTTTGAAGATTATATATTTTATAATTTGGGTTGTTTCTTGGTTGTCTATGATTATATTTTTGTAGGAGGCTTATAATAAATTGAAACAAGTTAGGTCTTCATAGGCTCAACTTATGTTGATGATGGTGGGGTTGAGGAGATCTCTCCCGAGAATGACACTGCTTTGTGGTTGGAGGTAATGGGTGGAAAAAGTAAAAAAGACGTGTATTTGGTATAAGATCAAAGGTACATCAAATTATCTACACCTAGGACAAAGCTACCAAGTTACTAAAAATCAATCATGGATAAGTCCTAAGTTTAGACAAGAGTTAATTTGTACATGTGAGAAATACAGAACTAATATGTTGGAATTATAAATGCTCTACAACAACGCATGGATAAGCTAGAAGAACTAATTTGACGATTTGTGCCTGGTGGGAACACATCTCAAGGTGATAACTTATCACATACCGGGGCATCATCGCATAGTATCAATGATAAAGATGATGAGATAAATAGACGTAACATTTATTGTTATGTTTGACACCAGTAGTGAACATTGTTGTTTATGTTTGAAACAATGTAATACACCTTTTGTGATATTAATATATTTAGTGTATGAAGATTTATTACATGAATGAGAAAATATTCAATTTATATTTGTAAATTTGAACATGTTATAAATTATAATTTTTTGACAGCTATTTACTTAGATGATAGTTAATAATTTATAAACAAAATTTAGTGACAGAAAAATCTGTCTCTAATTCAATTATATACTAAAAAATTTGAAACGAAATGTGATATCGTGTGTCTAATTAGACATAGAATTAGATACATGACATTCTATTTTTAACTAGAGAAGAAATTAGAAAAAAAAATAATAAACTTATTTGTGTTTAATAACACGCAAAACTAGAAAAAAAAAATTCCATTTCTAACGGAATTAAACACCATATATTTAGTGTCTAATTTGAAATTCCACCGCATATATTAAATCTCTAACTCATTAACGACAGAATTTTAATCCGTTTGATATGGAAAATTCTGTCTTTAACTTTAATTTTTTTTTAATGTTTTTCATATGTTTATACATGCATGATGTATAATCTAATTTTGGGAAAATTCTGAAATTACTTTATTAAATATTTAATATTTTAGGTTAATTCTTAAATTAAAAATTTATTGACTTCCTAAAACTCTGTTTCTATTTTATCTATAATTCTTGTTAAAAGTCACTGTTAAGTGATGACATTACAGTTTTTATCGGGACACATGTTATAAAATAATAACAAAAAATTAACTCATCATTACCGAATAATAATGATTAATAGCCAGAACTAAAAATAAAATTTAGATACTACGTGAGAATTGAAATAAAAAATTACTTTAATTTTAAAGACTAAAACATAAATTTTCGTATATAAGCTTTTATTACATGTTCTTAGATTTGGGAGTTTCTTTCAACTCAGAGGATTATGTTCTTATACAAAGATTTTATTCACGAAAAGATTCAACGTATCTTAATGTTGCTTTAATTAAGCTTTGCATTCATCCCTCAACTAATGTTTTGAGTTTTAATCTTTTTTTTTAAAAAAAATCAACTTTTAATTTATTTATTTATTGATATATTTCTAATCTCTAACATTAAATCGGAATGTTTAGTGTCAATACAGCCGCACAAGAACAAACGATGCAACATCTCCATATCAATATTTAACGTTTAATATATCGTCCAGACTAAAAATAGTGATTAAAATAAATAAGGGATTAAAAATTGGTAAAGTTTTTAGAGAAATTAAAAATTAAAACTTAGTTAACATCATACTTCGAACAACTAAAGTATATGTGGATTTGAAAATAAAGTAAACTGAGTAATGTGTATTGAAATATTAATAGATCCAACAATATTCGAGACATTATAAAATCGAGTACACAGTGATACATTGCCATAAATGTTATTGTATACTTTATCAAGCGTATAAAATAATCATGATTCATGCTGGGCGGAGCTAGAACGTAAGATGGGAGGGGTTAAAAATTATTGTTCTGATTAATAATTTTTTAAATAAATGTATAATATGACAGTAAAATTTTAAAATTAAAGATTAATATTAAAAAATTTAATTATAATTTATAGATAAAGTAATAAAGAATATATAATCAATGGCTAAAACTTGGTATAATTTAAGAATTTTTTAAATAAATATATGATATGACAATAAAATTTTAAAACTAAAAGTCATAAAGATGAGATTTTAAAATTAAAGATGAATATTAAAAATTTTAAAATTAAAATTCATTTAAATAAAATCTTAAATTTATATGTTTTTAAAATTAGATATAAAATTATAAATAAAAAATAGAAAATCATCAAAAATTAAAATTTATTATTTATTATTATATAATATATATTATTTATTAATATAAATTATTATATATAATATATATTATTTATTAATATAAATTATTATATGTAATATATATTATTTATTATTATAAATTATTATTTAACATAATTATTTTAAGAATATTATAATTATTTATTTAAAATTATAAAACTAAAATTATAAAATTAAAATTAAAATTATTTATTTAATATATATATATATATATATATATATATATATATATATATATATATATATATATAAACAAAAATGAAAATAATTTGAGGGCCATGGCCCCTAGTGTTAGACGTGGCTCCGTCACCGGGTTCATGGTTGTAACAAGCCAGCTTTATAGTTGATTAAAACTAGAGAAAGAAAAGTAAAAACAAAAGTTCCTAAGTCATTGTTATTAAAAAAATAAATTGAGTCAGCCAATAATTTCAAAACAACTTACATTTCAAAAACTTGTAAAACCTTCAATAATAATAATAAATTCATAAAACATTACTTTTATTTTTGACAAAAAGTGCATGTATTTCATATAATAAGAGGTTGGTGTGGAACGGCCAGGCAGGGTAGTAAGATGAAACAATGAAATAATACATTAAATACATTAAATAAGTATTGGGCAACGATTGAATTTGTTACGAAATATTGGTGATGGGCCTATCTGATCCATAATACATTCAATGCTGAATTTGTTAAGCCTAGTGTACAGACACTGTTCCAATATTTCAATAACTAATTTCCAAGAACGAGGTATAGAGATAAGAATCTTAATAACACGGTACATAGGAAAGAATCCCTGATAACAAAGTATAGAGGGAAGGATTCCGACAATGAAATACGGAAGATTTTAAAATAGACTATGATACCATGTTAAAAATCGAGTGAATGGTTTAACTCAATCTTATAAAACTGGTTTGGAAGATGATAACTGTTCCTCACTTATAAATATGCAACATGCTCTGTTTACAAATGATGTGCGATTTTCCACATACTTCTCTCACGCCAAGAATGACTGACAGTGTTCCAATATCTCAACAACGGGTGTAAAGAATCCACAACAACGGGATATAGAAGAAAGAATTCTTGACAACAAAATTCAGTATCAAACCGCAAACAAAATTTCACGCAAGTAAACTTCAGATATTTATAAACAACATAGAATAGGCATGCGCATCAACTAGAAAAAGCAAAGCACAAGACAAGAGTAAGAGAAATTGCTACAACAATCATCTATATGAACAATACCAAGTCTTAAAATTATACAACAAAACCGAAATACTGTAAATTATCGTCCAATTGTGACACCAGAAAACACTATTAAATTGTCGCGGAGTCAGGAATATAAAATGAAGATTAACCTATGAAAGTATATTTTCACCAATCTTGAATTTAATCTCTTAAGACTCTTTGCATCATCAATCACATTACTTCTCTATACTATGCAAGGTCATAATACTTTACCTGTCTGCTATTCAAGGTTTTGAAGCATTCTCCCCACCTTTATCAGCAGCAGCAGCAGCAGCAGCTCTATTTTCAGGTGATCCTAAGAAAGTGTGTTCCATCATTCTTCCAATATTATCCAACACCACGTTAGCCTCAGCTGTTGTTTGAACGAGATCTGAAGAAGTAGCTGCCGGATCCAACTCTCGACAACCCTTGGGAGCATTATGAGCTTCTTCCCCAGTAAGGCAATAATTAGGAACCTGATGAGAGAATCGAAACAGCTCCACTTTTGGAATCTTTATTGCCAGATCATCGTTCTGTCTGCGAAACACTGACCTGAAACCATCAACCTTAACAAGTGGTGTGACCAATACACCTTCCTCTTCATTGAAATCTTCAAGCACTTCCACCATATCATACTTGTGTATAACTTCATCTGGAGTAGTTTCATTCCAATCAGGAGACCAGTTTCTATACACAGCCCAGATTTCACCCTTCCCAGGAAAGATGCGAACAGTTCCTCTGGCACCTTTTGTCCACCTTACCTTATGCGAAAAGGAATTTAATGATGAAGTTATTTCATGCTTGCCAGGCCTGAAATCCCCACAGGTTTTGGTAAAACCAGAACCCACCCAATCTAGTGGGCCCAATTCACTGGTGCGTCGAGAGTTAAGCCAACTGATCTGCATTCTAAATGGCCTTCTGGAAACTACCTTCTGAATTTTAGCATAATAACGAGGCATTCCATCATCGTCATCATAAGCAACCCAGACCTGGTCCGCCGCAAAGGAATTTGCAGTTCTATCCAAGTCAAATTTGTGAAAATCAGAATCTGGAACGTTGATTGTAACAGTGCCTGGGTTCTCCTGTACAGCATCATGAGGTGTGGCTAAGACAGAACCCACTTGCCTGTTACGATTAATAGCCGAACCTCCACGCTTCTCTGCACCAATTTTGTCATGGAATGCGCTTTTCTGTCCCTTGTTTGCAGTCTTAGGTTCAGCCACTGATCCCATTTCTTGAAGTTTCTTGCGAATTTCAGTCTGTGCCTTGTTCATCAACATATTTCGTATTTCAAACGGCGCTAATTCTCTCACGCGGTCATCCTTGGTATCAGTGCCTGTAGAAAGATGAGTCCTTTCTGTTCCCATGTTAGCTTTTCCTGTAGAAAGATCAGTCTTTATTTTCTTAGTAGGATTTTCAGAACTTTTCTTATGCTTATGACTCTTCTCCAATGCAGCAATTGACGGGATTCCCTCACCTTCTCTTCTTGTCTCACGTGACTTCTGCTTAACATTTGCAGCAGCAACAGATGATGATCCATCTCTTCTAACAGAACCAGCCATGCTTGATTGAGGACCCCACTGGATGTTTGTGTTATTAAAAGATGTTCCTGTAGGAAAGCTTGACTGTAGATTTTGGGAAACTGCGCTAGTTCTTCCTGGATTCATCGGGTGATTCCTTCCAACACTGGGATGTTGCTGAGAAGGATTCTGAGGATGTTGCTGAGAAGACGAATCAGGTGACGAAAACATATGGGTAGGTGGACCCTTCTCTATAGCCTCAAAAGGGTGACCGCAAGTAGGACATTTAAGGATCTGATTCATATATACTGAGTAAAACTGAAAATGTGTGCCGCACCCATCACAGGTAGTCCAAAAGGTACCAGCCATTGTATACTGAGGAATGGGAGCATTGTGCTGAAATCCTTCTGAACTCCTCGTCTGGTTATATGCTAGTCTTTTGATCTTATCTGATAGTAAACTCCATGCATCTGAAACAAGCTTAAATGCACTTTCTGCACCTGGAGACTTGTTTTTGTCAGGATGAAGATTGAGAGCCAGATTTCTGTAATGCTTCTTAATTGTCTCTTCATTAGCAAATGACGTCAGTCCAAGTATACCATACCAATCCATTTCTCCATTTATTTTATTCTCGGCAGAGATTAAAACATCAAGAGTTGTTATAAACTGGGAAAGACCCTCCAGTGCAGGAAACAAACTTAGAGCCTTGAGAACAAAGGTTTTTGCACCAGCATAATCCCTTTCAGAAAATTTCCTCTCTGCCATTTCTTTGGCCTTAATTGCCTCTTCTTTGTTGCGCTCCATATTTTCCCAGCTGCCTCAGCTCTTAAAAGGTTGCTTCCACACGTCGCTGAAAGGCAAAAGATTTCAACCATCAGAAATGGATTCCATAATACTGTTGCATGGTGAACCTTCAATCATACACCAGTCGCATAGAAGAACAAAATACAACATGCTACAAAAATTCTTATATTCTAGTAAAGCAACAGTTATACGTATACCATCTCAATATAAAGTTTTCACCAAGGAAGGGCATTCATTCCTCAAACAATATAATTCAAAGTTCAAACATCTTGGAAAACACATGGACAATAGGTATTCAATTTTATATCTTCTAAATATCTTGACAAGTCAAACCCTAGTCAATGGTCATCAAAATCAAAGAGAATAGGAAAATTTTAAAAATATCATTCAACTCAGACTGTTGAAAGTACAAACTAAATTTTACAAAAAATGGAATACGAAGGAAATGACCAAAATTGAAACATCAATATCACAATATTTTGGAAATCATACATCATATCACAAATCTGGTTAAAGTACTTTCAAGTGTTTTCACTCGTCAAATTATATATTTTTCCAGGAAGAGTAGCTAGATAGTTCACATTTCAAGAAAACTCAAGTAAAACATTAATATGATACTTTTAAGGAATCTATTCACAAATACAATAAAAAGTTTTCTACAATTTTGTTCCATTCTAGATGAGCAATGTTGCATTAGACCGAGTTCACAGGACTTGTAAGCATGTTTTATCTACTAATGAGTGTTGTTGATGGCAGATGGTGTCAAGCCCAAAATCCATAAATTTGTGCAGGCATGATCACAGAAATGGAGAACATTTTTACAGATCCAAAATGGAGAACATTTACACATAAAAATAGAACATTTACCATAAATAATGTGTGCAGATGTGTGCAGGCATGATCACAAAGAGAAAAATAAAAACAAACCAATGACTCACCAGAAAAAAAAAAAGAAGATAAAAGATATATATCAAGAGGGACTCATTAGAAAAATACAAAAAAAAATAATTTTATCGAACTAGAAAAAAAAAAAAAAAAGGAACAAAGGCTCACTTGATATGGAGCTCGCCGTAAAATGGTCGATGAAAATGGAGAACATTTACACAGAAAAATAGAGCATTTACCATAAATGTGTGCAGATGTGTGCAGGCATGATCACAAATAGAAAAATAAAAACAAACCAATGACTCACCAGAAAAAAAATAAAAAATATATATCAAGAAAGGCTCATTAGAAAAATACAACAAAAAATATTTTATTGAACTAAAAAAAATTCAAAAAAAAAAAGGAACAAATGCTTACTTGATATGGAGCTTGCCGTAAAATGTTCGGAGAAAATCACTGACACTAGTATAAAAATCGTCAAAGGCAGTTGTTTGTGTTGGAATGCTCTTGAACAAGTGGCCACGCCGTAAAATGGTCGGTGAAAATCACCGACACTGGTGTAGAAATCGCTAAAGGCAGTTGTTTGTATTGGTATGCTCTTGAGCAAGCAACCATAAGAGATATATATTATTTCGGCCGCCGCAAACCTGTTTAGGGTTTTAATCCTTTCACTAAATCAGATTGGGTCGGGTTACAAGGCCCATTAGAAAACCCAAAATTTTTGCCATGGCCGACACATTCGCTACAAATGTCATGTGTCCATCAACCCTCGTAAGTCACGATTTGTAAGCCACCTCATCATTACCATTATTTGACATATGTGAAAATGGCCATAACATTCTACCACAATGCCACCATGGCCACTATTTAATGACATTTTAAATGATACATACTAATCCTTTCACTGAATTGGATTGGGTTGGGTTACAAGGCCCATTAGAAAGCCCAAAGTTTTTGTCATGGCCACTACATTCGCTACGAGTGCCATATGTCCATCAGCCCCATGAGTCGTGATTTGTAAGCCACCTTGTCATTACGATTGTATGATATTACGTGAAAACTGGCATAACATAACATTCTACCACAATGCCACCATGACCACTATTTAATGACATTGAAAATGATACATACTAATACTCTTTCTAACCTAATCTTTAATTACATTCAACTGAAATTCATGCAAATTCACTATTGAGGTGGGACCTACACCTTATTCCGTGGATCCTATATAAATTTGAAACTAAATGAATGTGTTCAAAAGAGTAGCATTTATCAGGTATAATAATAGTATTAAGTTTAGGATTGAATCTAAATTAACCCTAACTAAAAGTTACCATATAGGGTTAGGATTGTCCCTAACTCATACATTATCTTACATCACTAAATAATGGGATTTCCAGCACCTACCCCCCTTTAACTCTCCACCCTAGGGACTAAATGTCTCAAAAGTGAAGTTTGCATAGCTAAATATTTGCATGTAGTCTAATAATGACCTAATAAGACAATAACAATATGTCTAGACAACTATTAAGATATAGCTTAATACTATCTTGAAAATTGAGTTTAGGCCTTCAACCCAAAACTTAGATCATTTTGAGAGTTTGTCCTTCACTTATATACATTATTTTAGTCATATCATTGAACTAATGTGTGATCTGTAATACCTTGAATTTTTTTCTTTTCCATGTTTCATGTGTTTGTATAGATGTTTACATTTGTTAACTACCAAACTTAAAACTCATTTTCATGTGTTTTGTAGTTTGTAAGTTCACTCAAGCAAATTGACTGCTTAACAATGAAGTAAATTGCCTAAAATTTGCTCAAACAGGTGAAAATTCGCTTAAGAAACTTTTGTAGCTAACCCTCCTCCATTCACCCAAGTGAAATCCTAGTTATCCAAGAGATTGCATTTTCGCCAAAGAACATTTATTGGTGAAGTAAACTGACCTTTATTTGCTCAAGCAAATTTTTGGTCACTTAAGCAAATGGCTAGGGTTTATAAATGTACAAAAGTTTCTCGACAAGGCCTTGCTCATTTTCCTACTCAAATTCACTTTTTCCACCTGTTTCTTCCATTATCTAAGTTTATATCACAAATCTAACATTGTTTCTAAGTGTTTTAACTTATTGTTTCGATTTTTTACAAAATATTTAAGAATCATATAGAATCCCTATTTTGAGTACTCACAAATTTTGAAAATGATTCCTTTTTTATACTTCTTTAATTCCTCGGAATAAAAATTGAGATAGTTGATTTTGGCTCATTTGTTGACCATTTTGGCTCAAAAAATAAAGTTTGAACTGGTTATATGAATGTACATGTTGTTGTCTTTGCTTTGTGTCGAACGAAATTTCAATCATAGTCGAGAGTATATAGTCGCAATTTACAATCTCGATAATGAGGTTGAGATTTATCTTCTGAGTGATAAATCACACTATGAGGGTCATTACAAGGTTGTTACACAACCATATGCAACAAGAGGAATGAGTTTTAAGGCCAAAACAATGGGTGGTTGTTGTTTAGGAGGTGGTGGAGATCGACATGATGCTTTCAATGATAAAGGAAGTTTTAGCTACAAAGGGGTGGATTCTGTAACAGCCGATTGTTTAAATAAAATAAAAGATAAAATAGAAATAGAAAATATCTTGAGGAAGTGGATATATTTCATGTGAGTGGGTATGTGTGGGTTGTTACTACTTTCCCTCACTAGAAAACTTTATTTAATTAATTTTTTCTGTTTTCTTTTTCACAATACATCCCTCATGTTCTTGTGTTGCAAATTTTTCTGAAAAAGAGATTGAAATTTCTAACTAAAAGTAAAAACCAGGACCCTATTCATCTCAATTTTTTTCCCATGTGCGTGATCGGTTCACATCCAAATCAGAGTGTTCTCAATATTAATAATAATAATAATGAATTATTTTTTTCTTATTGATGTAGGAACATCTAGAAGGATTACTAGAAGCATGCAAACGAGGCTAGAAGAAGAAGTGGAGACACTCCAAGACCAAGATTATAGTATAGGACTTGAGACATTTAATGTAATTGTAAACTTGTATGAACAAGAATAGGTCACTTGTATGAACAATAATAGCTCCTAATGTACTAGCTCTAGGGTATGACTCAAGGGTCCAAAGCCCACAGTTTTCATAGGTTTAGACAAGCCATAAAATCCTTAAACATCAAGAGGTCACACAAGGTCTTTTAAAAAGTTTTCAAAACAAACTAAGTTTTCAAAAATCTCTTGTGTGAAGTCTTGAAACCACTTAGGATTAAGGAGGAAACCCTTAATTAAGTAAAGGATTCATGCCTTCACTTAATCAAGTAGATCTCACCCTTAATCACTAATTGGAAAGGATTGATGACTTGGCTAATCACATGGGCACGGTTTGGAGACAAACCCATGTGCACCCATGTGAAGGCCGGTGCTAGCCTAACCAACTTAACTACAAATTAACTAACCTAGTTACTTGATAGGCTTAGGTCCTTAACTAGGATTAGTTTAGTTTAACCTTGGTTAGGATTACTTGGAGGCCAAGCAAGGCTAGATATAAAAGCCTTAGCTGAATCACATGTAACGACTTTTGATCAAATTTTGAATGAAACCAAGAGTTTTGTGAGAGAATAGTTCTCTTAGTTCCCTTAGGGAAATTCCTTGAATCTTTTAATGGCATCTTGTTTCTATTGTGGCAATTCCTCTTAGGCTTATGAGAGCTTCTCCTTGGCGCCACCCATCCATTCCTTACCTATTCCACTTTGCTTTTGATTTCTTAACACTAAAACACCTAAACACGCTCCTTGGCTGAGACACTTCTTCTTGGTTCCACTGGTGATCTTTGGTTGAAGCTAGATTTGGAAAACGTTGGAGCCTTTTTGGATCATTCCCCAAGGTGTCCTCTATTAAGTGGTATCAAGAGTCAGGTTTTCTTCTCCAATGGATCATCATTTCGGTTAACTTTTAAGTATTCCATGATTTTTGGTTTTTCTTCTCTTTGAGTTTTCCATCTAGTGTCTTTCTTTATTTGAGTAGCTAGTCCTTTTGATTTCTTTGAGTTGTCTTGTTAATTAGTTTATTGGAGAATGCTTTTCTTCTTTTGGTTATAGCCTTAGGTCATGACTCATATGATGCATGTTCTACTTGGTTATTTGAATACATAGTTAATTACCTTGCAATTTTGATTCCATGATCTTTAAGATTTCTCTTCTTGCAAGTTTTTAATTCAAGTATTCCTATAGTTTTTTTTTTTGTTTAGCCCTTGTTATGTACAGGACCGTGAGGCATGCCGACATATTTTACTGCACTTGTTAGTTTTATTACATGTTTACTAGTATATGTTTCACATGATTCATGCTTTTAGAAATTTTTAGAGTACCCTTTTGATTAGTAATTTTGAGTAGTCTTTGTAATTGCTATGATAAGCTAGGATTTTAACTTAAAAGTGGCTTTAGTTCCCCTAAATGTTTCGGTCCAGCCATAGTTGATACAAAAGAAAGAATCAAAATCAAAATAAAAAAACAAAAGTAAAGAGAAAGAAAAATAAGTGAAAAGAAAAACTAGTAGTGAAAAGAATTGATTCTAAAAATAAAAGTGAAAGTTTGAAAACCATACAAAAGTGAAAAGAAAAGAAGTATACAACAAGAAAAGATTTGAGAAAAGTGAAAGTGAAAAGAGTTACACAAAGAAAGCCCTTGCACCTAGGAGAGAGCCACATCATTCTAGTTGAAATTCTAGTTTTGAGCTTCCTAGTATTGTGGGTATCTTTTGATGCTATGTGTGTAATTTTTCATTTCTCCACTGTACTTCACTTGCTGGACATGATAATGTACTGCACTTGATGGCATTTAATTGATTTTGCATTGAGAAGCATGATAGCTAGCCATTTTTAGAACCTAGGAAAAATCGGTTGCTAAATTTTTGTTGATTTTTCAATTCGGTTGCTATTTTCAGTTTCTACTTGATTTTTGGCTTGCTGTCCAGTTTTGAATGCTATATGGTATGCCTCTATTTTGATGTGTTTCCTTGGGAAAATTCATGATATTTTGCTTCCCTAGTATGTGCCTTTGTCTCATTAAAATTTTTCCACAATTTGAGTAGCCTATCATTTCATTTTTGAGCTTTTATTGCTTGTCTCCTTTGAATCCTTGATTTTATCTTAGAGTCTTTATCTTTTTGGCCCTCTTAAGCCTAGCTTGGTTGTTGTTCCTCTTTCATAATGGATTGATAAGAGCATTGTTAGTTGATTAGATGATATTTTCTAAGTGAGCATAAGAGAAAAGAGTGATAAAAGGCGAGAGAACATTAGAGAAAAAGCCCTTGTTTAGTGTGATACATGAGTTGTTAAGAGTGGATACACTTAGTGAGTTGTGAGGATTTATTTGCCTCATATTTTTTGTGTACTAACCTTTCTTTGCAGCTATGGCAAGTTCTCACAGTGTGGGTAATGAATACTCACCAAGAACCCAAGCTTCAATGGATAAAATGATGGAAAGGATGAATGAGATTCAAATAAGCTTGAGAGAAAGTGTACAAGAGGGTATGAGGGAGATAAAAGAGACACATGAGAGGGAAAGACAAAATAATAATGAGGGAGGAAGAAGAGAAAATGAGAGAGGAAGTGGGAGAGAAAGTGAGAGAGGAGGTAGTAGAAGAGAAGAACACATGTCTTCCATTAGTAGTGATGGTGGAGCACATGGAGAGAACCTTTTTGTGAATGATAGAAGGGGTGAGAGAGGTGCTGGACATGTGGGAGGAAGAGGAACTCGTGGCTATAGGATAACCAGTTGGGAAGATGAGGATAGATTTGATGAAAGAAGTGTGAAGTTTTTCATTCCCAAGTTTAATGGAAATGGTGGTGCCAATGCATACTTGGAATGGGCTATGAAAGTGGACCAAATTCTTGGAAGCTACCCTATGCCAAGTGAAGAAATAAAACTGCACCTTGTCACTTTGGAATTTGAAGAATATGCACTAGTTTGGTGGCATTAACAAGAGAGAGGAAATGGGTACCTAAGGCCTAGAATCACCACTTGGGGGGAATTGAAACAAGCATTAAAGGAGAGGTTTGTGCCTCTAACTTACATGAGATACCTTCACTATAAACTATTAAGGCTTGTACAAGGATCAAGAAGTGTACAAGATTACTACAAAGATCTAGAAGTTACCTTGCTTAGAGCCAAAATTGAAGTGAACTTGGAAGCTACAATGTCAAGATTAGTCTATGGCCTCAATAGGGAGATCCAAGATGTGCTTGAATTGCAAAGGTACTCCAACCTTGAAGAAGCTATACCCTTGGTCGAGAAAATAGAATCCCAATTGAGAAGGAGAAGTAGCTTCAAAAGAGCCTCCAATACTAGTACTTCAACTTGGAAGGGCAAAAGCAAAAGAGATCACTCACCTAAGCCTTCAATAAAGAGTGATTGAGACTTCTATAAGGGTAAAAAGGTAGTCCTTTTATCTAATTCTTTTAAGTCTAGTAGCATCAAATGTTTTAAATGTTTAGGCACAGGACGCATTGCTTCCCAATGCCCAAACAAGAAGGTGATGGTGCTAAGACAAGATGGAGAGGTTACAAGTGAAAGATTCAAGTGAGTCTTCAAGTGAGAAGGAAGATCAAGGTGAAGCACACTCCACCTATAGTGAAGAGGCCGAGGAAGGTGACTTGTTAATGATAAGAAGATTACTAAGTTTGAACCATGATTTTGATGAAAGCCAAAGGGAAAATATTTTCCATACAAGTTGTAAGGTAAAGGATAATGTTTGCTACCTTATAATTGATGGTGGTTCATGTACCAATGTAGTAAGTGAAAGACTAGTTTCTACACTTAACTTGCCTACTTTAATTGATGCTAAACCATATAAGTTGAAATGGTTAAGTGAAAATGGAGAAGTAAGGGTAGATAAACAATGTATGATTAGCTTTTCTATTGGAAAATATATTGATAGTGTATTGTGTGATGTAGTGCCTATGGAAGCCACACATTTACTTTTAGGAAGACCTTGGTAATTTGATAGAAATTTTATTCATGATGGTCTTGCTAACATTTATTTGTTTTCCTTTGAAGGTAGAAAAGTGTTCCTAAAGCCTTTATTTACAAAAGAAGTATGTGAGGACCAAGTCAAGATGAGAATTAAGAGGTCCCAAGAGGCAAAGGGGGCCTGGGCCGAGAGTTCCAAGCCTTCCAAGCCTTTGGCCAAGAGCTATGTAAAAG
Source organism: Hylodesmum podocarpum (assembly GCA_026586105.1). Classification (NCBI taxonomy): domain Eukaryota; kingdom Viridiplantae; phylum Streptophyta; class Magnoliopsida; order Fabales; family Fabaceae; genus Hylodesmum; species Hylodesmum podocarpum. Next base: position 6,789,948 of record JALJEV010001430.1, on the reverse strand, counting down.
AAAAAGGCTTGAAAAATGTTGTAAATAAATCTAAGTGTAAAGTAGCTTTGAAAAAGGATTGTAAAGAAAATTTTCTTATTGAATGTAAAGAAATAAAAAGAGAATACTTAACTAGAAAATATGTTTTTGTGTTTGCCAAATCCATTGATTTTGAGTAGTACTTGTTGTAATATCCCATTTTGTTGAATAATAATAATAAATTCGCTAATGTCTATTTTAATAATAATAATAATAATAATAATAATAATAATAATAATAATAAATTGTGTAACATCTCATTTTAATTAATTGTGTGGCATATCATTTTAATAATAAATGAATTATAATGTTTCAATTTAATAATATTGAAGAACAGATTTTATGTTATTTCTGTATCTTATTCAAAGAATGAATACAATATGAATTTATAGACTAGGTACAACTTAATCAAGGAAATAGGAAATAAGTAATTATGTTGGTACAAATCAAATCACCACAAAATCTGTTCCAAATCACCACCAAATCTGTTAGAAAGCAAAATGTGCACTAATTAAGGAAATAATTATCTTCAATAAATAAAAAAATAATGAAAATTGATTACGTAATGTTATAATTTTAATGGGTAGTAAATGTCCAGGGGTGGTTAAGCAGTTATAAAAGGGCGAGTCTGCTGCACTTTCTGATCACATATTCTTCCCCATTCTTCCTTTCTTTCCTTTCTTTCTCTCTCACGCTTTAGCACTGTCTTTTTCTCTAAAAGGAGATTGAAGTGTCTGACGAGAGGGTGGAGATCAGAGCTCTACTAACTTCAACTTTTCTTCACACAGAGTGTCTCGAATCAGGTTAGGGTAATTCTAAATTAAATGATAATAATGGATTGTTTCTCCTTTCCCTTGCTTTTGTTTGTTTGGACGAAATATTTATCCTTTGACTGAATGTTAATTTTTCCTTTCTCACTTTTGTGAATTATTATTGCTTAGGATTGTTTAGGTGTTATACTTTATTGTTGTTTAGGGAATAGGGGTTCAAACTCTAATAATAATAATAGACTTTTCTGAATTATCTGCTATTAGATCTATCATCGTGCCATTTCATTCATAATCAACGTAAATTTAAAATTGCAAGTTGGGATTGCATTTGATGGTTTGTTTTTTAATTTATTTGGTTAGATTAATTATGTTTCACAAAAGATAATACAAATTCTATTTGTGATATTGAAATGAATATATGATGCTCATGAACGTAGTTGAGGGATAAAAACCTATTTTTATGTTGATTTAATTTTATGCCTTGATTAATATATTTGGATATGTTTTATTTATGAAATTGTAATATTTTTATGTACATTATCTAAAAGTTATGGTGACGATGAATAGATACAAGTAATTTCTAAATAATTATTTTGCATATATATGCATATTTAGGAAATATTTATAGAATACTTACTGAAAAAGAAAGGGGTAAATATTTAAAAAGAAAATTTTGGAATATTATATAATATACTCGTGTTTAATTACCAATAAGTTTAAAATTTAAGTTGTGTGGTCTGTTTCAATTTTAGGATTTACTGATTCACTCGTATCTATTTTTTTGTATCATTTATTTTTGATAATTCTATTTTAAATGACTATTTATTTGATTTATAATTTATTTGAATTAATTGCTATGTTATGATAATTATTACTTTATTAGTATTTATTCCTTTTAGTTATATTATGTTTTCTGATAAAATCTTAATGAGTTTAATTGTTTTTGCTAATTACTATTTTATTAATTTCTTAATATCTCTATCCTTCCTTGTATAATTTTTCCTTTTGTTTGGTAATTCTCTCATAATAGCTATTTATTTGGGTTTAGAAGTTATTTGGATTGTGATAATTGTCATTTAATTTGTGCTTAGTCCTTCTAGCTATATGATGTTACTCATATTTAATTAATTGTATGTTGATCTTAATGCCTTTTGTTAAATAAAATATTCAGTTATAGGGAAATGATTGATATGGATTAAGAAACTAATTATGCGGGTCATATTGCATTGATGAAAAGTTTAGGTTCATGATAACCTGTTTTAAAAATATTTTTTTAATGAGAGGGATGGATGCCTACCGTTAGAATGAGCGGTGAGGTTGTTCCTGGTGAATATTCTTTTAAAACATTGTGTTTTAAGAATGAGAGATTATTGTGAATGCTAAACGAAGTGAAAATGTTTTCGAAAGGTGAAGATGAATGGAACTAGTACGGTTAATCCCTGATGGGTCGTTGTAATGACCTAGTGACTCCTGTTGCAACACTGGTTGCCCTAACTGTAACTGTCTAGTATTTTTAATGAGAGTGTCAGATTTGACATGTACTCCTAGCATCGCTCGATTGTTTTGATGGTACCACATGGCATGAGAGTGAAATAAGAGTGACATGCATCATATTGGGTTGCATAGTTAATTGTGATAAGTTGTTGATTGAAATTTCATGTTTTCTTTATATCTGTTGTTTGTGTGTATTGTTCCCATGATTTTATTATTATCATTAAATTATGAGCTAACCCTATGGTTGTGTCTGTGGTTGACACATGTGATGACCCCACGAACGGGCGAGCAGATGAGCAGTTGCTTGGAGACACCACGTCGTAGGCTAGAGGAGAACATGACTTCTTGAAGACATTATGATGCTATTCCATTATATAGGAATGTTGAAGTTCAAAACATTTTATTTTATGAAAAATTTATATTTGCAGATGTAGAAACTTTACTTTGAAAATTTACTACATGAAATAAGATTTGGTTTGTTTTAACAAGAGACATAGTTATTTACCATAGAGAAATTGGAGTATTTAGTTGAGAAGTGGAGGGGCATTACACTTGTGTAGGTGGACTGTTGGACTTGAAGCTTGATATGAAGGATATGATGGAGACTATCCTTAAACGCCTCAATGAAGAAGATTATTATTTTTCCTTAAACCATCTTATCTCTCTTTTTGTTTGATATACCAAATAGGGGGAGAAGTGATAAGTGGTTATAGGATTGGTTAAGTTAGGGGGAATCAGATTCTTAGCTATCTTAGTTCTTAGTCTTTATGCCTTTATCATAGTGTGTTATATTTTGAATAATTTAATATTTTGAACTTTTAAATTGGGTTGTAATTTGAATATTTACCTTATACTTTATAATTGTTGAATTTTGTTTATGCTTTTATTTCATGATAAGAAAAACAAAAAGAAAATCTTTGTATAAGAGACTGTAATTTTCTATATATAGTATGGAAGCTTAATCTGGCAAGTTTCATATAGAAGCATCACATAACCTAAGCACTAAGAAAAACCACATCTTAGATTTGGTACATCAAAACCAAAAAGGGGGAGATTGTTGGACTTGAAGCTTGAAGAAACTTAGTGTAGTCTCTTTAGTTGTTTTGATTTTGCTGTTCTTATGAAATCTTGGTTTCCTAAGACGATTTGTAATTAGAATATGTTCTAGCTTAGGCATGTTTATGTGATTGATTAGTCTTGAAAGTCAAGGTGAATTAAAAAATATCTTAGTGATTTGCTCAAAGAGTTTCAAAATTGATTGATTCCCTTTTACAAAGAAAGAAAAAGTGAAGTAATCAATTACCAACTAAAGTAATAGATTACATCTTATTTTGATTTTTGCAATAAATCAAGGTAATAGATTACCATTTCGTGGTAATCGATTACCAACAGTTTAGGCATAGTGGGAATACAATTTTGCTCTAGAGTAATCGATTACCAGCTACCTGTAATCAATTACCACAAGCCCAAATTTACAAGTTAGATGTTAATCCACTAGGATAATCAATTACCACTTGCTAGTAATCGATTACCCACATCAAGTACATGTTTTCAACTGCCAGAATGTGTTTTGCTTTAAATAGTTTTATGAAAAATAACTTGGAGAGATTCTTTTTTATCTTGGATGAGCAAAAATAGTTTTCATAAACTTTTAAATCTGAGTATTTTGAATTCATATCTTTTCTCCAAGAAATTCATCAAGAGTATTTTTGAGAAAGATTTTAAATGACATTGTGAGAATGAGAACATGATGAATGTTTGAAGATTTAGACTTTATCTTGATCAAACCTTGCACAACCACGTGTATTCTTTTCTGATCTTTTGTATTTTCATTTTAGAGATTTAGATTACTCTAAGAGAGAGTTCTCTCTAGAATAGAGTAAATTGATTTGAGAAAGTTTTCTCAAAGGCTAATTCTTGGAGGTACCAAGAATATAGGAGAAATGTTCTTTGTGAGAAAGAACAGATTGTATTGTGTGAATTTGATTTCGTTTTGTGTTGATTGTGCAGACTGAATTGTAAAGAACACAAAGGGATGTAGACTGAAGGCTGAACCAGTATAAAGTTCCTTTGCAATCATTTTTCTTCTCCTTACACCTTTTATATCTCTATATCGTTTAGGGTTTATTCAAATGAAAATTGTATTGTCTATGAAATTCATTTGAAATATAACTCTGAATCAAGAAGTTTTGAAAAGGAAATGATATAAAGTTGTATATCTTCTTTTGATTCTGCTATATATCTCTGAACTCTATTTTGTATTGACTGCTAACTCAAATAACAAAGCTTAAACAAAGTAGAACAAAAGTTAAAAATAAAAGAAGATAGATACAAACGTGTTAAAAAAGTCGAAACAGGAACAAGAATCTATTCACCCCACTCTAGATTCTAATAGGGACCAACAATTGGTATCAAGAGCTAAAATCTAGTAGGATAACCTAGAAATTGGTCCATAGGTTCCTAAGATGGCTGGAAATCTTTTACCCTTTGCTGAAGGAGCATCTATAAATAGACCTCCATTATTATTCGGTGATAATTATCCGTTTTGGAAAAATCGCATGAAAATCTTTATAGAATCTATTTATAGAAGCATCTGGCAAGCTGTGGTGACAGATTATAAAGTCCCAACTTACATAGTTAATGAGAGTGAGATAGAAAAACCTTTTGAGAGCTGGGATGTAGATGAAATTAAGAGGGTTGAAAACAATGCTAAGGCTTTAAACATTATTCATTCTTCGTTGAATTCGAATGAATTTTTCAGGATATCAGCATGTACAACAATGAAAGAAACTTGGGAACTCATCAAGGTAACACATGAGGGTACAACTGAGGTTAGGAGGGCTAGAAAGAACACCCTTATACAAGAATATGAGACATTTTGAATGACACAAGGAAAATCTGTAATGGACATGCAAAAGAGGTTCACACACATCATCAATCACTTGAAAGGTCTTGGTAAAACCTTTGTTGAAGAGGAAGTGAATGTGAAAGTGTTGAAGTCTCTAAGTAAGAAATGGCAACCTACTATTACAGCTATCACAGAATCCAAAAATTTTACAGTGATGTCTAGTACAGAATTATTTGGAAAACTTAAGGAATATGAGATGGACATGTCATGTATGGCTAATGAAGAACAAAAGTGATGCAAACCCATGAGGTGATTGGATTGATACTTCACGGATTCAACATAGGGTGCCTAATCTTCATTCACCAAGTGATCCTTCACTCCAATTCAAGTGTAGCTTGTGGAAAACTTCTCCAAGATACCAAGGTTTGAAGATGGTTTCTCGGTTATGGAAAAAAAAAAGGAAAGAAAACGAAAGAAAACGAAAATGGAAGGAGGTTTAGTAAGGTGGTAGCACCATGGATCATGTATCTAATAAGTTATGTAGAGGAATCGCCACTTGATTATGGAACCAAGATAAGATTCAAGTTTCTTGAAGAAACCCTAGGAGAGTCAACTCTCTTTTCTCAAGACTAAGTCTTAGAAATATCAAAATTTCATTTAATTCAAAAGTGAGTCTACAAAATGAAAATTGCCTAAGTTATAAGGCCCTCCCCTTGTGTTTGACTGTGGAACCTCCTAACCATTTAATCCTTGATGGATTGATCAAGTGATGCTAAGCACCCCTCACTTGATCAATTCAATAAGGATCTAGAGTTAATGAGATCAAGAGGCTCATAACTCATCTAAGTGTGTGATGATCATGGATTAATTAAGATGAAATTCTATGCCTTGGATTAGAAGTAATCCAAAGGCTAGAATGCCTTCTTATATGAGAGTCAACACTTTAGAAACTTGACTTAAATTTGCACCATTGATTATGGTATGATCAAGTGGTGGAAATTTAAATGAAGCTAGTGGAAATTCCACTAATTCTCTCTCCTAATCCATCTACTCTCTTTTAAGAGAGTGTAATACACTTGCTTAATTAGGTCATAAGACACTTAAACCCATCTTAAGAGGCTTTGACCAACACAAAAGTAGTCAACATGTCCATTATATCTAGCTTAGCCGAAGTCCAAGTTTTACACAAAATTAAGCCTAAACTAATTACAAACTACTAAGAAAATTACAAGGCTTTAATAGCCCATTTTGTTGACTTTTTAGAAGAGTTGATCGTTGACTTTGACTTTAACTAGTTGACTTTGACTTGGTTAACTTAAAATTTAATCTATAAAATGAAATTTAGTTCCCTTCACTTTAATGGTGTAGTATTTTCTCGAAAATTATAGAGAATTTATGACATTGCGATCGTAGTTGTTTAGGGGTGTTATAGATTCTGAGTTGTGGGAGGGAAAAAAGGAAGGGAAAAACCAAGCTTCTAGCAATAAAAATGTAATCTGCTTAAGTCTATTTATTAACCCGCAAAATTTGCTTCATTGGATTATTTTCTACTTAAGTGAAATACATGCATACTAGAAAGCTTAGTGAATTTGCTTATGTGAATGGAATTCAGATGAGCGGACTTTGGAAATTTACTTGAGCTAAAATGTTCACTTGAGCCGATTTGATCCAACACAATTTTGAATTCGCTTAAGTAAATTTGATTCACTTAAGGGATTTATCCAAGTGAAGAATATTGATATGTTATCTTTTAACAAAAAAATTAATCTAAATCAAACATGTACCGCTTCAATTCAGTTAATCACATCTTAACAAACAATCTAAACAACTCAAAACATGTTAACATGAACAACAACTGTAACAAAACAACATTCTCGTGGATAATTAAATATTACTAAGAACATGACAATCCACACCATCATAATACAAACACAACACTTAAGTATAATTAAATATTCACTAAGAATTAATTTGATTAACTTCCAGTAATCAAGGCATTACAAAGTACATCCTTTCAACCACAATAGTTATAGTGAACTCTCCAACCAAAAATGTCTCGTATATGATCAAGGTTACCAAGTTGATTTTGTGACCTAGTTACCACTTGTTCCATGACCTTGTCGCCACTTAGCAACACACTTTTAAGATGATCACACCTTACTATTCATTTCTTAGGGACCATTTTAAGAAATTACTAGTTGAATAATCCCCTCATAGGATTATCCTTTTCTTGTTATAACAAGGTTCTCCTATATGCATATGTTAGTCAAAATGACCCACAAGCTCAATCTTACATCTATCGAGTGAATTTAATCATTCAATCTACTTCCTTTAAGCTCATCATACTCGCAGTTGGAACCTCTAACATAAATTTCATTTTTTCATACTTATACTTTCTTCTTATCAACCACGTGTGCATTCTCATTCTTATAGCGCATCTTGAATTTTGTTGTGTCTTGTTTTAAGATGATCACACCTTACTATTCATTTCTTAGGGACCACTTTAAGAAATTACTCGTTGAATAATCCCCTCATAGGATTATCCTTTTCTTGTTATAACAAGGTTCTCCTATATGCATATGTTAGTCAAAATGAGCCACGAGCTCAATCTTACCTCTATCGAGTGAATTTAATCATTCAACCTACTTCCTTTGAGCTCATCATACTCGCAGTTGGAACCTCTAACACAAATTTCATTTTTTCATACTTATACTTTCTTCTTATCAACCACATGTGCATTCTCATTCTTATAGCACATCTTGAATTTTGTTGTGTCTTGTGTTAATTCAAAGTCTTATATCGAAGAGCATTAGAAAGAGAGATGAGTTAAAAACCTATATAAAGTAGAGTATTTGGTTTTATTCACTTACACCACATCCTTAAATCTATAATAGATGTTTTATATTTTAGGTAGTGTGTGTCAATCACTTTGGCAAGGATTTATAGTTTTTCCGTCCAAAAATTAATGTTGTGAGGGTATGTAGTTTTTTCATCCAAAAATTATATGTGGCGAGGGTTTGTGATTTTTTCAAACATTACAACCAATAAATTTTGTTCTAGTAGAATCGTGAACTAGATCTTGAGGGACCAGACCACGTTAAAATTTTTATGTGTTCTTTTTTTTTTTATCCCTTGTACTTGTTTCAGGAGGTTGAGTCCCCCAACAAATCTAATACTACATTCAATAAAATACATCCCAGAAATGAAATGTATGCCTTCCACAAAATCTATAATAGCTTGACACATTGAGCTTAAATGTAAATGGTTTCCACATATATATCAATTTACATTCCAAAGAAAAATGTGTATAGCTTTTACTAATATGTCATGAAAAATATGTTGTTTGAGAAAATTTGAATCTAAGAGAGGAGGTATACTGATGCTGTTAGCACCGTTTGAGTCACACTTCTCAAAATCCGCTAGCTAGTCCTTCAACACCATTGGCGTTCTAGTGATCACTACATTTTATTATATATACTTCACCAGACTTAGTGTCATCGACCAACAATGGAGATTAGGGACTAGTCTGACAACCTCAATGCGAGGAACCCATCTTAGACATCTATGATGACTCTAGCAAGCTAAATGAAAGAGACATTGGAGAAGATCTATATGACTTTAGTTGCTTCACACAAGTTCCACGAGGATGAAAGAAAGAGGTTATTCCAAAAGGGAAGCACAAGTCACAATTTCTTCCACGTTTCTCCTCTTTTTATTGTGGGTCTTATCATTATTTTAATTTTTTTTCACTAATTTTATTCTACCAAACAGAGGAATTTTGACGAGATTAACTTAGTTTTACTATTGTTTTTTTTATTTCTCTTATACCAAAGAGTCGAAAAGAAATTTTGTTATTGTAAGCTCAACCACGTAAGTTTACGGGTAAATTATTATTTTTATCTTTAAAAGCGTGATAATTGAATAATTTAATTTTTGATTCGGTAAATAATTAAAATAAGAATAAATGATCGATTTCAAATATCAAAATAACCATAAACAATTAATCTAAAACTTAAAATGACAATATATATTTTATAAAAATTATTTCAATATTTTATTTATCTTTTTGAACAATCAAGTAACATGGAATCAAAATCTCACTTCAACTTCTTTTTATTAACTCTTTCTTGTTTAAAGTATCATTGTAGTGTTTCGATTTGAAACGGTATCATTTATTTTTTAATTTTTGAAAATGAATAAATAAATCTCTAAATTTGATAGTTATTCAATTTACTCCCATGATATATATATATATATATATATATATATATATATATATATTTATATCATTTCAAAAGTAAAACTGAATAATAAATGTAAATGTGAGGAATTCTTTATAAAAATTTTTAAAATCAAAAACCAAAATAATTCAAAGAATTTTACATACAAACATCTAGTAATTGAGAGATATTATTCGATTTGTCTGAGTCTCAAAATTTTATTTTTAGACTTCTTCTAACGTGTTGTTTTCAATGGAGGTACTATATATTAATAAACTCACTTCACATCTTTTATAAATGTAAAACATTATTTGCGTCTTCAATAAATTCTCCCATCTTATATGGCTATAAAGGTCAAGTTTTTATCTCTTGAGCAGATCTCAACTGCATTGACCCAAAAGCTTTTCCAAGGTGAAACCATTTAATAAGAAACGAGCATCGTGTGAGTGCCCATATAGCATTTAATGGTATACTGACCAGACGCGCTGTTAGGGCCGAGAACAGAAGGAAAAGGAAAAAGAAACAAGCGAAAAGAAATGGTACTACATGCTTCCGATTCTGACGGCACTTTCTTTTCTTTTTTCTGCTATTCTTTTTTTGTTTGCTACTTATTAGCTGTATGGAGTACCTTCGCCATCACTGGAATAACGACAAATAATAAACCTAACTTCTCTTTCTGTTTTCACTGTTACATGCTATCTCTAATTGTTATCTTAAATTTAGTCTGAATCTTGCAGGCTATAAGAGCTGAAATTCTATTAACATTAACAAAAAAAAATCTTTCCATTGTAAGAAAAAATAAGTAAAATGGTTAAAATATAACAGGTTTTACTTCATTTAATGTAATTATTTCTATAACATTTTTTATTTAATTAATTTTATATCTTAATGTTTTTTAGTCGAATTCTAGTGAAAATTAATTTAAATAATATTTTAAATAGAATTAATAAAATTACATAATATTTTTAACATTTTTAATTAACGTAAATTAATTTCTTTTACTTTTATTTGAAACCAAGGACTAAATTAAATGATTCTTACGGTATGTTGGATATGGATTTCAATTTAGCCATATGTATTTTAAAGATTTTGTAGGAATATAATGTTTATAAGTTTTAAAAAAAAATACTATTAAATTTTCTAATTTAGATTACATGTAACTTATATTATAAAAGGATTTTTTTGATTTATAATTTCTAAATTTTTACGGTCAAATGTTTTCTTATCTTTTTCTTTTCATGATTCTTATCTTAATTTTTGTCTTAATCTTGCAAGAAAAATACCTAAAGTTCTATCAAGAAATCTCTTCGTTATAAGAAAAATAAGTAAAATTAATTAAAATATAAATTTTCGAAACTGATTTTCACTTTATTTAATGTAATCATCTCTATGTATTTTTTATTTAATTAGTTTTATATTTTTAATATTTTTTCATATCAAATTCTAATGAAAATTAATTTAAATATTATTTTTAAATAGAACTAATAAAATTACATAATATTTATTACCTTTTTTAATTAACATAAATTAATTTCTTTTACTTATGCATTTACATTTCAGTAGAGTATTTTAAGGTTTTATAGAAATATAATAAATAATAATTATAAAACTGTTTTTCAAAAGTTTTACTATTAAGATTTTGTAGTTAGGATTTTTTATAATTTTTATATTTTAAGAATGTATAGAATTTAGAAGAATTTTTATAGAATTGAAGAGATATCATGTATTTTAAAAAATCTCAATACATTCTCTTTCTAGATTTTACATGTAATAAGTGTAAGGTCAAAAATATAATGACAATAATATTTTGTAATATAATAATGATTATAATTTTTTTAAAGATTTATTATTAAGATTTGCAGTTTGGAATTTTTAAGATTTACATCATAAAAATTTATAAAATTTAATAGAATCTAATATATTTATAAGATTTAAAAAAAATTATGAATTTTTAAAAAATATTTAATTTTTTAAAATAAAAGGAATAAGAATTTCAAAATAATTTTAGATTAAAACATAATTAAAATATGAGGAGAATGGCGATGGACTGTTAATGTATAGTCTTTATTAAATACTAGGAAAAACACAGGCATTCCTATACATGTGTACTTGCATTTTTATGTGACTGAAGAGACTACTCTTATTTTCTAAATTATTCTTAACTTCAATTACTAATTACTAAATTAACAAGGTAAAAATTTTAAAAGAAATAAAAATTTATTATGTAGTTTTTAAAAATTTTATAAATCCAAAAGCAAGTAATATAGCATTATCACAAGTAACATTAGTTGTGGTAAATTTGTTATTCCTGCATGTATCTTCTCTTTTAAATAAATAAAATTTGAGATTATTCTAGTTGTCAGATAAATAAGTAAGGATATACTTCTTTAATTAAAATTAGTTAAAATATGAAAAATTCAAAATGTTAAAAGTAATCACTCAAGATATTAATTTTTTTTAAAGATAACAGAAATGGATATATGAAAACAAAATATCATATATCATTATAATAATCAAATTTATTTATTCTTAAGATTATATTATGCATGCATCTTTGTCATACTCTCGTTGTGCAATGTGACAACATTTCCTATTATTGTGTGAGGTGTATAATTTTCACATTTTTCAAACTCTCCAATGGTAGATAGTTCATAAATAGTTGAGGTTCTTTAAAATATGGCAGAATTTCCTCCACTATATATAATTATCATAAACAAGGCGATTTTTCCATTAAGAACACCCTTAAGTCTACGACATTTCACTCACATAACTAAAAATCGTTTAAGGATTAATAGACTTAGTCTACTACTATCTAGTCCCTTACCCTAGTCACGCAACATATTAAGTCCTTGAACTGTGTGATGACTTTCTAATTTCAAGGAGTTCTACTCAAACAACTATAACCATGATACTTTAAGTAATGTCAACTCTCTAAGCATCACTAAAGTGTCCTTATTCCTTCTAAATCAAATTCTCTTAGTCAATTTCACAATTCAAGTTCTCATTCACCAACCAATGCAATTGCACACTCAATTATACAATCATACTCTTAAACATTTGAATATACTTATTATCATCCATCATTCATTCTATCTATATCATCTTATAATAACCTTCGCATAGACTTAATTACTCAAAATTAATATATCACCTACCACATGCTAAATTATTCATAATATAGTATCAATTAGAAAATAGTAGTTTATACAGGGAGGAAGCAAAAATAACTCAATATAAGATAATAATAATTTAAGTGAAATGTTTCAAAATCAAGAAAGTAATTAGAAATCAAATCATAGACAATAAATAAACACATTCTAACCAATTAAGCTTAAAGAAGGATCTCTTACGAGTTTCTCTTAAAGTTATTTTCTCATGTGTTTCCTTTAGTTCCTTCTATTTTTCTTCTATGGTTTCTCTTCAGTTCCTACATTTTGTTTGGATAGAAATGACTTGGATGATGAATTTGACAAGGATTTACTCAAGAAAAGTTTAGAAAATAATGTAAGTATGTTGATAAGTTATATGTATAATTTGGAAGCCCTTATATCTTATTTATAGGTCTCTAAAGTCAGCCATGGAATTCTCTGCTAAAACTTAAAATCAAACCGTGGCAAATGTAAAAAATTTGAGAATATCAAAGCAAGTCAAATTTAAAGAATAAAATTAACCGAATTTATCCAATGTAGAAAGAATTAAGAAAGCTGTATAAATAAATATATAATTTAAAAAAAGTGACTATTCCAACTAAATTTACTTATATAATAAAAAGAGTCACAAATTTATCTCTCTAACAAATCAAATTAGCTAAAAATAAATATTCACGAATCCATATTAATGTTTCAATCAATTTATGATAATATCCACGGTAGAAAATTAAGAACATAAATATGTAGTTTTGAATAAATTTATCATTACTCATGGATCTATTTTATAAGTAATTTGCTTAGAGGAAGGATGGTGGGATTAGCCAAATAATTTGTTTGGAGGAAATATGGTGGGACCTAACTAAATTTTTGTCTTGATTTCATTATTATTTGGCGAATCTAATTCATTTAGATAAATTTATCTTATTTTAATTTCCTAGTTTTTTATTTTTATTTTTATTTTTCATTCTAATTTTAATTTCTTTATTATTAATGACTTCTTGTAATCATTATTATCATATCGTCAACGGACCAGAAAAAAAATAAAAAATAATATTGTAAGTTATTGATCCAATTTTTTAAACAAAAATATAAAAATATTAATCAAATATCAATCATTTTTTTATAAAAAAAATTCTAATGCAACCCCTTCTAAAAAGACTTTCAAACACAGGGACATTTATTGTTTATTTAATTATGGATGGTTGTATTGGTTTCTACCAAAAATATCTCATATATATATATATTTATACGAATCTTAAATTCCTTTATCTCATATCATCATTTATATTTTCTCGTTGTTCTTTCTTTCTTATTTTATTAATCAAACATATTTGTTCGTAATCTACGTTTCATGTTGTTTGCTTACATCTAGTAATAACAATAAAGTTTTCTTCTTGACGGGAGAGTAATTTTACATTATTTGCTCAGAATAAAACATTAAATTATTTGTTAAATAATATCATCTATTAATTAACAATTATCTCGTCGACACTGGTAAAAGCTTGAATAGTTTAATATTAGATTCACCTTCTTTTCTTTTAACTTCAATATTAGAATCACTTATGCACAGAAAATTGGTTTGTACATGTTCCCAGTACAAGTTAACTGTTTAGGAGAAAATACAAGTCAAAACTCATAAAATGACGAACATACATTCTCAGTTTTAGCTTTACTTTTATTCAATTCATTTGTCGTGTATGAGTAAGCAAATAGTTTTGTCTGATTAATTTTTTGAATTTTTAAATTTCACTATACAATAAGTAGAAATGGTTTAAAAGTAAAATCTTTTACTTGAAAAAAGTTGTAAAATTAGTATTTTGTTTATCTTTATGTTTAATTTTCACAATCATTATTTTCTAATTTAATTTAATTTATTTTATTTTTAATACTTTTTTAAAAAAAATCAAGCATTTCGTTGTTTTGTTTTGCTGATTAGCATTCCATCGTTTTTTTTTTTTTGATTAGCATTTCATTGTTAATTCCTCTAAAAATAATCTTAATTACATTACTTTTTTAAAATTAAGTACTCCTATTTCATTGTTAATTCTTCTAAAAAAAAATTTAATTAAATCTAAATCGCACCTAAGTCGGGTAAAATTTGGTTTACCCTGAAATAAATACGAACGCAAATAGATTATGAAGGGAAGGGCGTTTTAATCAGAAAACGGCACCAGCGCAAACGGACAAACATATTGTTAAGTTTGTAATAATAGCACTATGTGGGCCATTTTGAAATTATAAAAAGAGACAAACAATATTTTTACCCAAAATATTTATTTCTTATCATCAAATAATAAATCACCAGACCAAGCACATAAACCAACAATAGTAGATAGTTAATTTTATTCCTTATTTTTAAATAAATTTTAAAATATTAAAATCATATATATAATTCTTTAAGTATTAAACAATCTTTATTTTAAAAAATTATTAACTTATAATAGAGTGATTAAATTGATAATTTTTAATAATTTAAAAACCATTAGTACTTTATTAGTTTAGAGAATATTTTAAAAAATTAATAATTTATTCAAATGTAATAATTCAAACAAAATTTTGACGAATTGTCCTTTATCTTAAATGTAAAATTACGAGTTTAACTTTTTAGAGAGAACATGATTTTAAAATTCAGGACACATATAAATTGTAATAAATGAGAAATTTTTTAAAAAAATCTTTAAAGAAGTAATTGTATTAAAAAAAATGATTTTTTAATTGAAAAATAAAAACTAGTCAGAGCAAATAATTGTGATAGCGGTGATACCCTTTTACTGAACATAGTATATTCCTTTTACTTTTTCATGTTAGCGGTGATATTTATTATGTGGGTGGCGATGATTTCATAAAAATAAAAATAAATAATGATATAAACCATTTGTTATATTTAAATAATTAAATTATATTTTAGTAATGAATTAATTATTATTGGTGATAATAATAAAGAGCATTCGGTAGCAGAAATTTCCCTTCATGGTCCGTGGCGGTGACTCTGACTCTGACTCTGACTCTCACGCGCATCTTCATCTTCATCTTTGTATTTCCACAAAACCTACGCGCTTTTCTCGCCGGACACCGATCGCCGCCGATCGATTCGGCATCGGAGTTTCATGGTGGCGTTGGCGGTTCTCGCAGTCACAAGGATTTCAAATTGAAACGGTGCGTTTCGTTATTTGGGTTTTAGCGTCATAGAGAGAGAAGGAAGAAAATGAATGGGATTGGGAATGGAGAATTGAGCAACGTGGAGATGGAGTATATAAGAAGACACCACAGGCACGAGCCTGGTCAGAATCAGTGTGGTTCTGCGCTTGTTAAGCATATACGAGCACCAGTTCCTCAGGTCCTTTTTTTTTAAAAAAAAAATAAAAAATTATTTTTTAATTATTGTTATTTATTGAATATACTTGTGTGTGTTACTGTGACGCGTGTTTTCGCGCTTCATGTGTGTGCGCATATTGGGTGTTCGTAACTGTTGTTGGAATGTGTGTATTTGTGTGTGCGTTTTTTTGTTTTTTTTTTTTAAGTTGATTTCAGTGATTTGGCTTAGGGGGTTGGAACTTGTTTTATTTTTTTTTGGGGTTTACCTGCTTTCTCAATACCGTTTGATCTGATCCTTTTTTTAGGTTTTGGGAACTTATGTTTGTGCTTGGAGCATGAGTGAGAGGTGATCTAGGTCATGTTTGGTTTAATTTATTTTGTAAAAAAAAAAAAATCATTTTCCCCCTAGGTAGATGATGATTTTCCAAAGAAATATTTGCCAAATATACGCCGATTTTGTTGTCAAAGAATGGAAAACAAACAAGGTAGTGTGATTCCAGTGAAATGTTTAGTGGAGATCTTATTTGTTATCATAGAGGGAGAAGTTATATTACTTATGTATAGTTCATTAATTTGTGGTGATTAATGCTCTTAGTATATTTCAGGATAAAGTTTCAATTCCTGAATCTTTATGCTCTTGTAAAAATCTTGTGGCATAACTTTTTGCTTATGTTTGATTGGATTGATTTATTGCTGTTTTGAGAGGGAGGGAAAGGGGATTTGCGATTCTGAGGTTCTTTACATTCTGCGTTTTAGCACATTGAAGGTGAAATAAGCTTGATCTGTGTCAAATCATCTCATTTTCAGATTTATGGGAAAAAAAAAATGTAAAAGCTAGTCTTGATATCTTCAATCTAATGTATACTGATGATATATATCCTCTAACAAAAGAAATGTGGTTAGTTTTGTTTCTGTTGAAGTCTAATACAGTAGTCAAGATGAATCATTACCTTTTTACAGCAAGGTTGACTACATAACTACAACAATGACCAAGTTCAAAGTGATTGTAATTTGTTCCATTTTCTCTTCCTTGCTGCTTCTGTTTTGGAATATAGAGTTCCATGTGCTTCCTGACAATATGTTTACAATTTTGTATGATACATATTTTATTTTGTGTTCATTGAGATTGCCTGAATGTTTATACTCCTCCGGCCTCTGTCTGTGTGAAATTGTTTATTTATTGTGCATAGATTTTCTTTATCTAGGTATGGTCCTTAGTGAGGAGGTTTGATCAGCCACAGAAGTACAAGCCATTTATAAGTAGATGTGTTGTAAGGGGAAACCTTGAGATTGGGAGTCTGAGAGAAGTTGATGTTAAATCAGGGCTTCCTGCCACTACAAGTACAGAAAGATTGGAGCTCCTTGATGACAATGAACACATTCTCAGCATCAGAATTATTGGTGGTGATCATAGACTTAGGGTATTAATTCATCCTTTTAACAGCTGATGTTTTGCTTTTGATTTACTTTGCATAAAATCTTGTGCCGGTGCGAGACTGAATTCATTCTTCTGAAAAAGCATTTGTCTTCCTTGAAGTGAACACACTTCTCTGCATATTCATACATTATATTCATCCTTGTTTCCAATATAATTGTGTGTGAGAGAGAGTTACGTTTATCTGCCCTCCAATTAGAAGGAAGGTATACAAATTGGTTTTCTTTCCAGCTGCTTAAAGCATCTCTAATTTGTAAACTGTGACATTGGTGCTGTCAGTGAGGCATTTGTTAGATTATTAGGTGTATACATTGTGTTTATTTCTTATAATTAATTAAATGTGACTGATTGCTCAATTGAGGCAAGCTGCTGGATAATGTTAGTACATAGTCATGATTATCTTTAACTTCTATTACTTTCTTGTAATATGCAGAACACTTTCAGTTCTAAACCAACGTTGTAAAATGTAAATGTTGACACTTTATGTTTGGAAGGGGGGCAGGGGGGCGTGTGTTGTGGTGAGGGGGAAATCTTGTTTGTCTCTCTTTCTGATAATAAGTTCACGATCATTTTGATGCACGTGGCATTTTGTATTGGGGTTTTCAACTAAAGTAGTTTTTCCAAATCAAAATATCAAAGATAGCTGGCTTTTTTGTAAGTATCACTAAATGTAGAGTAGATTGGACTGTTATTTCTTACAGACATGGGGAATTACATGGTTTGATTTTAGTTTATATTTCAAGTCCTGTTCAATCTTTTAGATAACTGAAAATAGTTGAAGGTTGCAGTTGTTCTGTCATTTTGGGCTAAATGATTAAAAACAATATTGTCCTTCTGACCCAGCAATAGATAAACTTTTAACCTAAGTTGTATTTTTTATATTTCAGAACTACTCCTCTATCATGTCCCTACACCCAGAAATCATTGATGGAAGGCCAGGTACACTGGTAATTGAATCTTTTGTGGTGGATATACCTGAGGGCAACACCAAAGATGAGACCTGCTACTTTGTTGAGGCCTTAATCAAATGCAATCTCAAATCACTTGCTGATGTCTCTGAAGGGCTTGCTGTGCAGGATCGCACTGAGCCGATTGATCGGATTTAAGATCTTATGTTCACAAATGGCTGAGAACTTGGGTGCCATGGATGATGCTTCAGGGGCTTTCCTATTTCAGGGGCTTAGGAGACGGACTGGCAATTACGCTGCTTCCATTAGTATAGAGTAGCAGTGTTTTTCCTTGTGATATATGCTACTGTTTACTCTCTTTAGCAGTTAAAGAACAATATTTGAGACAGGTTACTGAATCCTATGCTGTATCAAGTGAAGAACCAGGTGCTCCTTGGAGATGTTCATGGTTTTTGTTTTCTGTTATGTTCTTTTTTGTATATAGGTGGTGGTGAAACTTGGTCTGTAAAATTATTTTGATTGGTCACTCAACTGTAGTTTCTAATTGCGATAAAAGTTAAACATGTAGTGGAGTTCCAGTTGCTTTGGTTCTTAGTTCTTTTTCCATTTGCTACATACGTGAGCGGTGAGAAAAATATCAATTTGGCCCCTAATTTTGTAAATTTTTTTGTAGAAGACTGTCATAATAGTCCTGATATTGAAAGAATAATAAATAAAATTTTCACTCTTAATTTCTTTAGTTATTTATTTAGATTAAAATAATAAATTATAAAAATTAAGAATTACAATAACATTAAGTTATATATATAAGATGAAAATGTTAATAATAAATTATAAAAAATTAGAGATTATAATAAAAATGAAGAATTTATTATTATATTTTTAATCTTAAAGACTAATATAATAATGTTCAATAAAATTAGACATCTCATTAGTAGATAAGAAAAAGAAGGAGTGAAGTATTAATTTGTGTCTCTAATTCTGTAAGTTACTTTGATATTAGTGTTGACACTAAATAAGAGTATTATTTTTAATTTTTTAGTCATTTTTGTCATTGAAATGACATGGTAAATAAATTTATATATGTTAAAGATTAAAATAATAATAAATTATAAAAATCAATGATTATAATTGAAACAACAGTAAAAATATATTTAACTAAGTTTTTAAAGAATTTTCAATAAAAACGAAATAATAGAAAAAAAAAAAAAAACCGTTTTCAGTGTTTCCTACTCATTAAATATACAATACACTCATATGCTCTCTCCTTTCTCATTTTCTGCCCCCTGGATCTCCTTTTATCATGTCTGTTGCTCTCTAACCTTCTCTTGATCTCTGCTTTCTCCTTGCATTCCTCTCCTCTTTTCTAAAACCTTTCTTATTCTTGGCCTCCCTCTCGCCTTCTCGTATCTCAGACGCAACCTCCTTTTATCCTCCCTCTCCTCTTCTCCCATCTTTGATTCATAATACTTTACTATATTATTTTATTAGTTATGATTATCACATTATAATCTTTATATTCAAGTTCGTTAATTAAATAATTAATTTTTAAGAGAACGATTGAAACTTTTTCATGGTCCTATTTATAAGACAAAGTACATAAATCAAATTATGTTAAAGAAAATTTCATTAATAGTATTTTAAAAAAATATATATTTATTATTCGTTTTTTTTTTTAACTTTATATGAAGTATAGACTTTTTTTAATTAAAAATGGATAACCCATTTCAATGTTTTCATTTTAAAACAGGAAATAGGAAGTCAAAAAAAACATGCTTTCTTATTTTTAAAATTTGAAAATGAAAACATGAAATAATAGCATAAATTCTGAAACTAAACAAATCTCGCCTTCCTTGATTTTTCTCATTTATCCTTTCCTTATTTTTATTTTCTTTACTTGGCTAATAATCTTAATATTTAATCTCGAAATATTTTTTAAAGAGAACAAATATTTAAAATGAAAATATATTAATCATAAAATTTAGTTAATTAAATTGCAATTTTTTTAATTATATTAATAATACATAAATATTTTAAACAAAGAAAAGCTCAAGATGAAAAAATGTTGTCCTACCAATTAAAAATATAAAACTTTTGTTCTTTTATATTATTTATTTATTTTAATTGTTACAATATATAATTTTTATTTAATTAAATAAATATTTTTCACATATTTTATGTAATCCATTATAATATAAATTTTACATATTAAATTTAACTTATGTAAAGCATGGGATAAAATATTAGTATATGTAAATTAAAATAGTTATTTGTGTTAAGAATATTTCATTGTCCGTGCTCTGGTATTCAATTTCACGAGTATAGTTTCTTCCGGTGAAGTATTTAATTATATTCTCTTGTTATGGCCGAGTTCTTATTCTCTTATTTTTAAATCTAATTTTTATCTTGGACAATTGGATTTTTTTCTTAATTTTATCAGTTTTTTTAATATTTATCTCTTTTATTTTGCTTAAAAATCTTAGTATTTGAATTGGACTGTATTTTATTAAACATTTAACAATATTTTTGCAAGGTTATAAGACGATTTGTTTAATTTGATTGACTTAAATATTTTCGCAAAGGTTTCACAAATTAGATAAACAAATTCAAGTATAAGTAAGATGAGAACATATGTATAATTAGTTTATATTGGTTTGTCTAAATCCCAAAATTACATACAATTTTCAACGACTAGGAAGGTTTCGTTATAACTCAAGAGTTATTGAAAATGTTATGAATACCCAACAAACCAAAAGGAAGGGTTAATTAATTTTTGCAAATTTGATTTTCAAAAACTTATTTTTATAGTTATGTGGATTGTATTAAAAAATTTGTTTTGAATGACAATAGTTTCTTAATTGATAGCTAAGACAAAGAACAATTATTTAAGAAGACTATCCAACAGCTAACAATAAGCAATAATAGTAAGATTCTAATGCAACATTTAAGTTATACGAGATAAGTAGCACAAAATTTAAATTAGTTCACCTAATTACGATTCTATCACAAGCATGTCAGTTTTATAAGTTATATAATTACTCTCATTAAACACTAGATCAAGAATAATGCACATAAATCACATGTAAAGATAAATACGCAAAAGGGAGATTGAATTATATATTAAAATGTTTTCATAAACTTTTTATTTTTCCTTTCATGAATATTAGTGTGATAGATTACAAAATGCAGTATTTATCATACCAAATAAAGTATTTTTAAATAAGAAAAATATATAATATAACTTTATTTAATAACAAGACAATAAAGCAATAAAGATAAATATAAAAACATTTATATTGATTCATCTTATTAAAATTATGTCTAGTTTTAAAACTCTACTATTATTGAGTGAATATGAGTATTTTTAAGTCATTTTTTTTATTAACTTAAATATTATTTAGACACATTCTTTTTAGGCTAACATAACTTAAATATTGTTTGAACCTAATTTCTTTTAGCTAACAACTTCAAATATTATTTAGATTTAACATCTTTAAGTTACAATAAATATTATTTAATTTCAGCCTCTCTAAATTACAATAAGTATTGTTTGATTTCAATCTCTTAAGGTTAATTACCAATAAAGATAAATTACACAGAAAGATATATAACTTAAAAAGTTCAATATCTATTAAAAAAGATATGTTGAAAAATATAGATTATAAAACTTTTTAAAATACAAAAGAAATGAAGTTATACAAAATGAATTTATTAGAACTTTATTCTCTTTAATCAAAACATTGCGGGTTATAAATAATGAAATTTGTGTCAATAGGATCATGGAGTAAGTTTTAAATACATCAAACTACGTTAAATTGCACTGTGCAATCTTACTTTCTCCCTGTGCTTTTCGGGTGAGTCCCAACGATTTTCCTCCTTAACATCAAAATGAATTCAAATGATTACTCACGGCTTTGAGTAAATTTTTCTATTTTTAAAGCAGCTAGTACCTAGAGTAGAGGTATTATTGTGTAATCAACAAAGATCCATATTTCATTTATGATTATTCCTTCCTTCTTATATTATATTCTATGTGCTTGAATTTATGTAAAACTTTAAGCACTTTTAACTATTATTTTAATATCACAATAAAATATATTAATATTTATTTATCACAATAATAATAATAAATATCAAAATTAACAAAATTAATTGTGTAAAATTATTTAACTGCCACAAAGTACTATTTTTTTAATTACTTGATAGAAATAATTATTTACAAACCTTTTATATATATATATATTTACTATTATTAGAAGAGTATATATATATATATATATATATATATATATATAAAGGTTGGTAAGTTTTTGTCCTCCTTTTACATAATTTTTTTTCTCTTTCGTCCTTTCAATATATTTTATCTAGTATTTTCCGTTAACTTTTTGTTAAATAATTAAACGATAACATTTTGGGATAGTGAAATGTAAAAAAAAAGAGGGCCATAAAGTACTATTTATTTAATTACTTAATAGAAATGATTAAAAATAGTGACTACATATTTTCAAAGACTAAAAAAAAAATAAAAATATAAAAGACTAAAAATAAAAATAAAAATGTAAAAACTTGATTAATCCTATATAAAATTATATTTAACTGTGTATATATAATATTTCTTAGAAAAAAAATTACAGGCTTGATTACTAGTATAGAAGTAGTATATCTGATGCACATTGGCAATGCAAGTAAAAGGATTTAGAGCCATCCAAATGTACTAGCTAATTTGTTATATAAATAAACATTGCAAAATATGGCAACTATAGGTGTTGTTTGATTCAACCAGTGCTCTATGTACCCCTAATTAGACTCCATCCAGCCATGAATAACCGAATTTCCCTCTAAAATTCATTTCTCTTGATATTTCTCATTCTCCCTTCTCCATAGCTTCTTCTCTAAGCCTCAAAACTCAAAAAAAAAAAAAACACCCAAACATGTCAAAGGCGGTGGTTTATATCGTAATAGCCACCGCCATGTTGTTCTTCTTATATTTGTCCCCATTGAACCTTAATGAACCAAGGGGTCACATTCATCGTAGGTTTGGATACAAAATGCGTGAACAAGCACTAAATTTTGACCCTCTTTTGAGAAATATCAATGATGAGGGAGAGGTTGAAATGAAAATGCATGGTGAACCTAGTAGTATTCGCATGTCCTCAAATTTGGATGGTACCACATCGGTTAGTGATGTTGCGGAGACATACCAATATCTTACATCGGCTGGGAAATTCAACACGACGTTAAGGTTGATCATTCTGTTCCCTTTGTTAGATAGAGAACCGAAAGATGGGGTGGTTAGTTTCAATGAGTTAGAGGCTTGGATTACTCAACGAGCAACAGAGAGATTAGATTATCTCACTCAAGCTGAGTTGGATTCTAAGGACATAAATGGAGATTTAGCCATCTCTTTCAGGGAGTATTTGCCTCAATTTTCTGAAGATGATATAGGTAATTAATATATTCTCAACATTTGATTTTAATTTTCTTATTAATTCAACAAATTTTATGTCAATTCATTTGTTTCCTAGAGACTCAAAAAGAAATTCAATGCAAGTAATCAAACATATCCCATGTAAAAGATGAAATTATGCATTAATCTTCGTGTGTTGTTATTTCATGGTTTAAACTTTTAGAAGTACTAAATGTAAAATATTTTGTTAATATTGAAAATTAACATTGCATTATAGGAACAACTACATTGATTTTGTGAAATTACACAATCATCTTTTGTTTTTTCCATTTTTACATAAAATTTTATACATTTGTTTACAATTTTTTATACATTACATTAACATTTCTTAATCTTGTAAAGTATTTAGTATATTTTAACAAAAATCTATATTTCTATAGGATGTATCAATAATATTATAAAAAAAGTCGTCAATTACCATCTAGCAATTAATTTGGTGGTTGAAAGTTGTATCTCAGTAATTTGGTCTATATCATTATAATTTAGTCATTTGGTCTATATCATTATAATTTAGTCATTTAGTACATTAGTTTGACAATTAATAGTCAAACTAATTTGTAATGTTAAAAACTAAATTCATTACTAATAACAATTTTACGAAATAAATTAATTATTTTTACTTGATGATTGATTATGATATGATTTGAAATTATCTATACTTAAAGTTGTTAAATTTCCATTCTTACTACTTAAATCAAATCAACTTTTATGTGATAATTATATGAATTAATTTATAGACTTTTATTTAATAAACTTCAACTTTGGGTAGAATGTCCAGTCTCAAATTCATCATGCCTATAAAAATGACTCCTCTTAAAATTTTGTATTTTTTTTTCATCCATTTGTATGAGTTATTGTACCATTGATAGTTTGCCATTGAAAAAATCTAATAACAAAATAATTTGAATGTGTTACTTTTTCTTTATTTTAACGTCTTTTTATTTTAGTCTTTACAAGTTTTTTTTTTTAGTTTTAATCTTTGTAATTTAGCTTCTTTTCATGTGATGTCTTTGTAAAATGTTGTTTTATTTTTTGTCTTTATAATTATTATTTATTTCATATTCCATTCATGTAATTATTATTATTTTCTTTTTAAGTCTTTATAAATTATCCATGGTAAGTATTAAAGCAAAGAATATAATTTACAAAGACTAAATATGAAAAAAAATAATTTACAAAAATAAAAAAGGAAATAAAGATTTTAAAAGAACTATAAATAAAAATGCACTAAATTATAAAGACTAAAAATAAAAGTAGAATGAAGTAAACTAAAAAAAAATATTAAATTATAGAGACAAAAATACAGTTAAGCCTAATAAAAATCGAATTTAAAATATATATTATTGGATACTTGTTTAACATATACGTTTTATGCTGGGACAGAGAGGAAAGAAATGAGTCATGGAGAAGCTGGATGGTGGATGGAAAGATTTCAAGTTGCAGATATTGATCACAATGGGCTTCTTAACTTCACTGAACTCAGAGAGTAATAAATAATTTATCACTTTTTCTTCTTTTTTTTTCTCCTTGATCCATTATTTTCAATATTCAATTGGAGTTTACTTCATGTTGAAATTGTATATATTTTAGGCATTGGAACTGTTCATAACAAACTTACCTCTTTATGTAGTTTTTTGCACCCAGAAGATAGCAAGAATCAAGAAATGCTGAAATGGTTGTTGAAAGATAGACTAAAGTAAGACCTTATTTTATATATAAAGAAATTTAAAGCACCTGTGTTCTTTTTATAATTCTCTTCCTTTCTTTGTAATTACTATGGATTATAAAAGGAGAAATAGTGTTGCAATGGTTAAGCAATATTTAATTTATTTTGAGATCATACTTCAATTTCCATAGACTATAAATGAGAAAGAGACTGTATTTATGGCAAGGTGGGTGGGGGCATTTGTTTTAGGGTTTTATAAAAAGGTTTATGAGAAAATTTACATAAGAATATTACATACTCATGTTTGTCACAAGTTTTAAAGAAATACTCTCAAGAATGATTGATATCTGAAATGGTTGATATTCTCATGATAGAAAAGTGGGCAAATTTTATTCTTAGACATGATATTACAATAACTTGGTTCTTGATAATATAATTTCATACATTGAAACAAACAACCAAGTTTCATAATTCATGTAGAAATACATACACAAGCAAATGAAATTAACATATATATTACTTTGTTTACGATACAGACACATTGATGATGAAAATAATGGAAAACTAAGCTTCGGTGAATTTGAAGACCATCTATATAGTACTTATGAAAGTTATGTGGACTTCGAAATGAATGGAGCAGATGTACCTTCAGCAGAGGATAAATTTGTTCAGCTAGATGTGAACAGAGACCAGTAAGTTTTTCTTTTCAATTTCAAAAATATGTTTTTGCAAATAATTAAACATTCTAAAATTTTTGTTTATTCTTTGATGTGTGTTATCAATGGTTTAATTGATATTAAGGATTTGTTGTTTTTGTTTCTAAATTTTACTATTATTATATGTATTTGGCAGATTTTTATCACCAGAAGAATTGATTCCGATACTTTCTTATCTATACCCTGGGGAGCTTGCTTATGCTAAATACTTCACATGTTATTTAATGAATGAGGTTAGTTACTTATCTGAGTTGTAAAGGTGTGTTAATTGTACTAAGAAGAATGCTAGCGACACATTTTTTAACCTAAATTTTTTACACTCGTTTTATGATTATTTAGAATTTTTTTAAAATCTTTAAAATCAAGACAAATAATGATTTAAAATAATAAGATCCAAAAAATATTTGATTTCAATGGATTTCAAAGGAGAATATGTTCAAAAAAAATGTTAAAGGGTATGTTACTAAATTTCTCAATACATATTAGAATATAGAAAGTGTTGTCATAAATAGGGATGTAACATATGACATATTTACATGCCATGAATCATGTATAAATTCTACTCCCTTTTGTATCTCAATACATCCCACAAATATACAATAGCAAGTTTTTAATGAGAAAAATGAAGTTTTGAGTATGTGAAGTAATTGGTTCTATTTGACACAGGCCGATGATAATGGAGATGAAAAATTGACACTTCAAGAGATGCTTGACCATGAATATACTTTCTACAACACAGTTCATGCTGAGGATCACCAAGAAACTGATGATGACCATGATGAGCTTTGATGTACGAACCTAATTACCAAAAAAATTTAACACGGGAATATAAATGAAGTAGTCATCTAGTTGTTCTCCTTAATTATTTTTTGTTTTGTAAAATATAGAACTTAAGTAAATCTAAAACAAAACAATTTTTCCTTTCTTCATAGGATACATGATTGACATTTTAAATTATCTTTGGAAACTTTGTGAACCCAGATTTACCAGTCCTAATCAGATTTACTAAAAGGGTTTTTTTTTTTTTAAAGTCAAACCATGGATATAAAACCACCACCATGTTATAAAATTGCTAAAAGTATAAAATCATACATGCATATAGGTGAGAACACGAATAAATATAGTAGTTCATAATGTGTTATATATACACACACACACTTATTTTAAGAGTAATTTTGAAAAAAAAATCTAGAAATTTTAAAATATAATTTAAAATATTAAAAAATGAAGAATAATTTTTTAAAATTACTTATAAAATAAAAAAATTCCTTCTTAATTATTTAGATATAGTTTCATCTTATCAACAACAGCACGTGGTTAATATGGTGCCACATAACTTGTAGGAGAGAAAATGCAAAGAGTTGGGAACAATGAGATGTGAAGCCTTGACATGCTTAGATGTGCAACTAAATTAGGAAACAATGGACGTGATCCTAAACCAGTCTTGGGAAAAAGTGATTCAGCTTGGGTGAGTGTGAAAAACAGTTAAGAACTACGCTTCAATCGCTTTGAACCAAGTCAAATGTACTGGTTTGTCTAATACAATATTGGTTCGATGATGTAGCATCAAATTAAAGGTATAAACGATTTGGTGTTCAACTTGACCCAATCTGGGTTAGATTCCCATTCTAGTTGATGATTCAACTACTTGATTCGAGTTCATCTTCATTGAAACATTGATACAAAATGTTTTGTTGGTTAATGCACTGGCTCTATATGTATATACAAGTAAAACAAAATTCAAATATTAAATTGCTCATTTTTTTGAAGACATGTTTTCAGTAGTCTTCCAAGTCTTAATATATATAGATATTTATGTTCTTTATGCACTTCGAAATTTATTTTATTGCAATAATAATCACGTACTTAGGTTTAAATATTATACTCAAAAGATTGGTTGTAATTTGACTGAAGAGATCTATAAATTCAAACTGGAAAAATTAAATATCTGAAGTGATCTTAATGAAAAGTTAAAAAGTAGAATAAATGAAAATAATTATAATAATCTTTATGAAACTGTATAATAAAAGCTTAAATTCGTAATCCATTCTTAATTTATTAGTCCTACACCTAATAGATCAATAATTCTGGTCAATAACTAATTTTGGTAAATATAGGTAATTACTTTTTGATCATGACCATTATTCCATTTTCTAAATAGGATAGTCACTTAGTCATATAAAGTTTTGGATTATTTGATCACTCAAAATGAGAGTAGACACCTAATAAAAGAGAAAAGAAAAGAGAAAAACATAGGCATGATAGGTGATATGATGTGATAGAAAGAGAGATTAAAAAAACAAGATGTATTGATGGGGTGCTTAAAACAAGAGGGTGTATTTATATATTATCACTTCATTCTGAAAAGGATTCAAGAACATGCATGTATTACTTTGAGGATTAAGGCAAAGTTGGTTAAGTAAGACCCTTAAGTTCAACTATTTTAAATTCGTCAGTTTAACGCAATTGATTATTAAACTAAATTCAAGTTAAGAGTAGTTAATTCTTAATAAGAATTAAATTAATATAATAGTTCAATTAACACAACTAATATTAAAAATTAGAATTCATAAACTTTCATTACATTGTAACTCTAACGAGATGAATTAGTCACTTATATTAAAAGAATAATATTAAAAGAATAGAGAATATAAATTGTAAAATTATTAAACGTAAAGGGTGAATGAGTTTATAAAAGTTGAAGACCGATCAATCGTGAGAAATTTTTTTTAAATCGTCTCTCTTTAAAACATTCATAAAAAATAAGAAGTAAAATTAGAATTAAAACTAGAGTAGCAAAATACAAGGTTTGGAAACTATTTATAATGATATACGTCCGTGTTCATCTAAAAGTACAAGGATAGGTACAACTATCTATAATAAAGCATGACTATTGATTTTATTGTTTACAAAGCTATTAGAGGTATATTAGAGTTATATGTATATCTGTACATGATGAAGTATGACCATGCATGATGAAATATAGACTTGAGCAAGGCATGCATAATGAATTTTCTTATATATAGAGTTGTTGGAGATATCGTGCATTATAAAACATGGTTGTGTTTAATTAGAAGTTCAAGTCTGAGTATAACAATGCATAGTGAAGCACAATCATGGATTTTCTCATGTAAAAAACTATTAAACACATGGATGATCTAACATAATCAATTATGATTTCTGCATATTGTCAATTTTGTCTTCTTCCATTGGCTCTAATTCATCTTTATTTGCTTCTTTTTTCTCTTGTTAGTGCTTAAATAACAAATTGTTGCTAAACTAATTGAATATTTGAGAGATTATCAAATGCTATGTAAAACATGCAAATAAAGGAATCTTAGATATGAATTTTTAAATGGTTTATTACTTATCAATTATTTTCCTAATTTAGTAGTTAAGCTCTTTAATTAAAACTATGTTATAATATTATTTGTAATGCATTGACATTATAGTTAATGCTTGAGTTCTTTATTGATTTTAATTTATTTTTACTTAACTTTGTCATCTTTGTAATTTGTTCCAATTTTAGGGAAAAACTATTTTTTTTTTAATTAAAGATATAAGTATCTTGAGGTTTTTCAAGCAAAAGAAAGAGTCCAATTGTTTATTTAAGAAAATTAAAATGAGATTGTAGAAAACATTTTGTAGGAAGAACATTAAATGTGCTAGAAGATAAATATTTGTCAAGCTTATGCACATATGTGCGTGAAGAACATTAAACTTGCTAGAAAAACAACTGTAAGGAGTGTAAAGACACAAACATGTAATTATAATTGTGAGTGTGCATGTTGAAAATATACGAATCTTTGGCGAGATAACAAGAGATAATGTTTCTCGCACAAGTCAAGCTAACTAACTTGAACACACGACATAAGAGCCTGAAAGAAACTTACAAAAACCAAAACTTGGTCTATAACTAGTCTACACATAAAGCTAATATAGAATCAGAGCAATCGGTTAACACTATAACACCTTAAAAATTTAAGTTTTAAAATCTTACGATTTTTTGTTTACTTGCATGAGGACGAGAGGATGATAGTTGTGGATATTAGACAAATTATAGATTAAAGTTTGACTTTATCTAGAGCTCAAGAACTCATTTGTTAGTACTTCGTGCTAAGTCAATTTGTTCACCTGAATGGAAATTCGTTCAAGCGATTTTTTTTTTTACTAAATTGACTTATTATTCTCTCAAGAGAAATTCATGTATATTTTGAATGAATAATTAAGTATATAAATAGGTGGGAGGGAGTCTAGGTTTGTATAGAAGTTTTCAACGCAAACCTGGACCCCCTAAGCTCTTTCTACATTTCAATAAGTTTTCAACGTAAACCCAAACCCCCGTAAGCTCCTTCTACATTTCAATAATCCCAAGCTCCTTCCATGAACAAACTCCAACGTTACACTCATTTTAGTTTTTGGTCGTTTAAATTGGGGCAAAATGAGTATATATAAATTGCAGGAAAAGTTATCTTTTTGTAAAACTAACTACATTTTTTAGATCTTAGTTACATCCTGATCTAGATATATAGTTAGATTTTGAAAAAGACATTCTTTTGATTATTTTTTTTCTTTTCCAAAGTATAATCGAGTTTGATTCATATATAAGCCATTTTGGTTCAATATAAATTTGAACCATTTAAATTAATCTATGTGTTATTGTTTATATTTTAGTTTAAGCAAAATGATAATCAGAGTTTTAGAACAATAGCCATCATTAGTAAACTCAATGTGAGGTCAATAGCCATCATTAGTAAACTCAATGTGAGGTCAAGGTTGAAATTTACTTAATTAGATTAAAAGCATGCTACGATAGGTAAACATAGTTTCTATGTTCTTATGATTTATGTTTATGATTGGGTGTGAATTTTAAATGAAACAAAGAATAATTATATTTATGTTTTTTAACCGATGAGATGCGTGATTAATATAGTGTTGTATTGGAATGTGAAGTTGTGAAAATGTAGATTCTATAATTATTTTTAACTGATGGAATGTGAATAGACTATATTTAGATATATTATTGATATATGGATGGTTTAGATTGAGTCTAATGTGGATATTATACAATTTATTTTTTAGAAAATGTCTTAATTATAGGGGAGACTCTACCAAATTTTCATGATAATCCTATGAAAATAAAAAAAATAGTTAAGTTAAATTTTAAAGTTGTTTTTGGCTAAATCCTTCCAATGAGTAGGTCTAATGGTATACCTTAGAACCTTTTTATCTAATTGGAAGTTAATGTTTAGTTTATGAATATTAAGTTCTCTTATGTCTTTAAAGAACCTAGATAATATTCTTGATTGAATGTGTGACTATCAGTAATAATATTGAGATTTGTGATTGTGATAGGGTGGAATGTTTAGACTTTTGTTAATATGATAATGATGTTGAAGTGATGATTATATTGTTGAGAAATTGTTAAAGTCAAAATGACTTAGCATCTTAATTTTGATAATTACAAGACAGACGGAAATATCTATAGACGTAAAGGGAACACTAATCAGACGAATCATTACTCGCATAGATGAAAGATACATCCTCAAAACATTAGAAGTTCCAGACGTAAAGTTCAAGTCGTCATTTCTCCAAGTATTTTCAGCAGACGAAGAACTTTCAAGATTAGACGGAGAGCGCGTCTCAACTTCAAGTCATGAGCACAAGTGTGAAGATTTGAAGACTAAAGTTGAAGACGAAGATTGAAGACAGACGAATGAATTCAACACACAACTCTTTATAATTATTCATTCGTCTATCTTTTATGAAGTTCAAAGACTCTAAGTAACTTGTGCACTCATTTCAATTCAACTGTTACCCAAAATGTTCTATAGGTGGAAAGGGATTTCAAAATAAACCTTTGCAACACGAAAAACAGTTGTACGTTTTAATGAAATCTCTGAGCGAATCAAGTCAAAGGCAGACCTCACACTGACAACTGACTTTTCATTAAATGTTCTGATTGCTCACTCTGCTATATGCGAAAGTACCCAAAATAAGGACTAACGTTAATATCTACAGTCTAACGGTTACTTCACACAATCACCTATAAAAGAACTTCATCCCTACAAGTTCAATTTGGAGAACTACTCTGATCATGACTATATTCACATACTCGCTCAAGCTCTCAAGAAAACAAGTTTGCTCGCCACAAACTTAGAATAGAAACTTCATTGTAAAATCCCTCTCTGCGTAGAGGATATTTTCTATTTGAACTTATTATAAGCCACTGTTGTGGTAATTTTGTAGCCTGAGGAGACTAAGTGTTTAAAGAATACCTTGCATCAAGACTGCAGAGGCTGGTAGTTCAAAGAATACCGTGAGTCTAGCCTGTGGAGGCTGAAGTCTAAATAATACCTTCTTTAGCCTAAGGAGGCTAAGTGTTGAAAGAATACCTTGGTTAGCCCGTGGAGGTTGTGTTCAAAGAATATTTGTATGATTAGTCAGGAGTGGTTAGGTTCAAAGAATACTCTTAGTGGAACCTCACCAAGTTGCTGGATAATTGAACGTGAATAGACGAACCAGTATAAAAATATTATTGCTTTGATTATTTTAATTGGTTACTAACAGGGGATAATAACTTAACTGCAAATTTAATTAAAACCAATCTTTGAAGAACAAATTTAAGTTTGCGTCTGATCGAAACACTTTTATACAGATGCAAATCACATCGTCTGAAAAAGTTTTTATTGATAAACACAATTCAACCCCCCTTCTTATGTTTTTGTATTTACATAAATGTTGAGACATTTGTTGATGTGTTATGATGACTTGAGTTATTAATTGAGATTGCTGATACAATTTTATGATTTGTTGAGAGAGGAAGAGAAAAAGATATGATAATATGTGAATGATCATGGCACAACATGATAAGATATGTATTGGGATATACTCATAGGAGGTGTAATAACTCATTGACATATTTTGTGAATACCTATAATAGAAAGTAAAAGGGTGCTCTAGACAAAGAGCTAATGGTTATATATATATATATATATATATATATATATATATATATATATATATATATATATATATATATATATATATATATATATGTTGTGGAATGGATCATTACAATGGTAGATCGTATGTGGCTTAGGTGCATATTTTGATGATTTCAAAATGAGAATGGTGTGAGCTTAGTCAGTTAGTCCTTAGTTGGTCACTCGGCGAAGGACCAAGGTACTTATAGGTGCATTTAGTTGAGAACCTTATATGGTATGGTAAGGCTGTCAAGTGTCTTGGGAATCTTATGTAGAATGGAAAGGTTATTGTGTGCGGTGAAGTGATAAATGGACATGTATTCCTAGGTTATACCTCACAATGACTTAAATGCTCCTAGGTTATTCCTAGTGTTGTGTATTTTGTTAATTCAAAGTCTCACATTGACAAGTTTTAGAAAGAGAGAGGAGTAGAATACCTATATAAGAGAGAGTGACGTGTTTTATTCACTTGCACCACATCCTAAATCTACATAATGAGCATATTTAAATTTTGAGTAGTGTGTGTCAAACACGTGTATTTTCCACTATTTGTTGAGTTCTTTTGAAGAAATTCTTTTTTGTACTCTTTGATATTTTTCATAGTGGAGTTTTTCTAAACTTGATCTTGTGGTTTTTGTCTCTTTCATTAAGGGTTTCCATGTTAAAATTGTTGGTGTTCTTTTTGCTTATATATTACATTTCTCTTATTTCCCTCAAGCGGAAAGGTTTATTTTACACGCTTTCAGATCTGTGTAATTTTTTCACTGCGCAACTTATACCTTTCTTAACAAGTACTATTAGAACTGATGATTCAACTTGCCGAGAGAAAGTGTGGTCCTTCTTTACAGAATCTTTTAAATTCTACAAAATGTAGAACTTTATTTGAATCCGAATAAATCCCTCCCCATTTAACTCAAGGAATATCACTTAATTCTCAACATATCTTAGACCATGACTTTTTTCTTGAAAGCATGACTCTTTTCTCTTTTGCATTTATTTTCTTCCTATATTTAAACTTATTTCCTATAAATATTGATAAAATCTTAGATAAATCATCCTCAGACAAGGAAAGCATTTTAACTACAATTATATATAAAATATAATAAAACCTGAAGAGAGAATTCTAAAAATTTACCTAATAAAAAAAAATAAATGTCATTTAAATAAATAAAGTATAATATTTATCACTCATCTTCTCCATATTCATTCTCATTAGTTCTAGACTATTATTAACTTTAATTATACTCTTTAAACACATAATAACATTCTAGATCATGACTTCCTCATACATCCTGTTTAAACCTCAACTTCTCAATTCAAAAATAAACAAGACATAGACTTCTACTCCATTCAAACTCAATTTTAATTGTTCATTGTGATAATTTAAAGGAGTCAGAATTTTCGCAAATCCTCCGATTTGATCCTAACATAGATTATAATCATCAATTTGTAAACATCCCAAAATTTCTCAAATCTTGAGGGTTTTGGAAAAATCCCTTCATAAATAACAATAACAATTCCTCAAGTATTTGAATTCTTTCTTTACTCCGAAAAACAAGCACAACTGCAACGAGAATGGTGGTGTCATAGTTCAAGCTTCTCCTTAGACAGTTCCAATGATGTTTTCATAAAATATAATTTAACTTATAAATCATTCCAAAAGTAATTAAATAATTAAATCAATTTGGAAAGAAGAAATAGTTATTTAATATATTCTATTAATATTTACATTCATAGAAAAATTAGAATGTTACACTGTGAATTTCACGAGTCACCAAATTTAGTAAATTAGAAAAATTAAAAATAAAAATGCAATACGTCATTTATATATATATATATATATATGCCACACAAAAAATTTAAATTATATTAAATTTAACTCAAAAAATGTGTTGGCATAATAATGTAAAACATTTTTTTACATTGTTATCAAAATGAGTCCGATAAAATTTAACAAGCTAATTTAAAACTTAATCATTTTTCTTTTTATGAAATTGTTTTTAAAGTAGTTTTTTAATTTGATTAACATGACATTTATAATTATATTTATGTTGTTAAAGAAAAAGTTATACTGATAACTCTAGAGAGTATCTGTCTCGTCATCGTATTAACTTCTTTGTTCAATCAACAAGAGTATGACATGTGGTTAATAAGTCACGTCCAACCGTCAAAACTTCTATTATAACAATGTGAAGGTTATAGTCAGTTTTTGGTCATATCAACGTGTTGACATTAGGCCACATTAACCAGACTGAGGGTGACATGCACGAAAAGTCATATATGGTACATACCCTAACCTATAAATACATCACAAGAGAATACACTTGATTCTAATAAATTACTTAATACTTATACATTGTCGTCTAATAACTTTATTTACTTTATCTTGTCTTTTTAGAAATACTTCTACACCAACCACGTTAAATCCGACCTACCCTACAACATATAAGTCATCATCTAACACATATTAAATAGGCATCTAGACAAATTCAAAAAAAATAAAATACTGATCTTTTTGGTAAGAACAATATCAAAATTACATAATTAAAAATAAGTTAACAAATAATGTGAAATTAAAAAATTTATAAAAATATTCTAGATAATTAATTTAACTTCTTTTAATATTATATTATTAACGAGTTGTATTAACCTTTTAAAATTTATGTTTAACTTATTTAAATAATCAAGTAAAATCTCCACCTTGATTTTGTTTAAGTAAGCAAACATGAGTTGAACCTAATAATTCATAAATAATTTGCCTCTTTTATTCTCCTAATTGTGTACACCAAACAACTTTTAAATAAAGTGAATGACTGTAACATTTATATATCATAATTTTCAAAAACAAATTATCTTACTTAAAAGTCAATTAATATCATCTCAACTAAATAATAAATCCATATAGGATATAAATTTTTTTTACTGTAAAATAACATTGCTAGAATAAAATTGCGAATACAACATGACATACGCACGTGTTTTTTCTAATTGATATAATGTTTAGAATAAAAATTAATAATTAATTTTATTAAAGATTTTAAATATTTGAACTATAATATATTTTGTATCGAAATTCATGAAATTTAATATCTAAATCCCTTACTTAAAAATAAAAATCCCTGTCATCAAGTGTTGGTACCAATACCCCCATAATAGATAAGTTGTTACCAATTCTAACATCATCCTTACATTTAAAAAAAATAACGGTATGACTTAGTTAGTAAAAGAAACATGTTTAAATGGATAAATTAAAAGGTTAATTAAATTTTTAATTCTTTAAATTCGTAAGGTGTTCATTTTTAATTTTTATAATTTTTTTTGTTAATTTCTGAATTATTTTATTAATATTTTGAATATTTAATATTAAAGTAATTATAAAATATTAATTTAAAAATACCATGTGATCCTTTTAAAATGCCATTAATAACATAAATTAAAAGTATTGACACAAAATAACCGTGGATGTGCACTCGCACGTTTTGGAGTTGGAATTTTGACTTTGACATTGACAAGTCAAACATCTATATCCGCGTGGAGGAAAGACAAACCGACCATCCGACGTGGTACGAGCCAGTTCTTATCCGCCACGTGTTCCCGCCGAAATCCTATAACAACCCCCCAACAAAACACCGTCCATTTTCTGGTCCCTTCCCTTTCTCTTATCTCTCTTCCCCGAAACGATGCCGTTTTGCGACGTCGGATCGCGGCCATCTTCCCCCGTCGCCGACGCCGCGCACCTCAACAATGACGACATCAAGATATTCTACAATACTTACGGTCGCGGTTCAACCAAAGTGCTCCTCATCATTGGTACCCTTCATCGCTCCCTTCATTTTTTTTTATTTATTTATTTGTCTTTTTTTTAGCTGATTTTTTAGAGATTGAATTCACGGTCAGGATTGGCCTCGACGCACGAGGCGTGGGGCCCACAAATTAAGGGCTTGACGGGAACCACCGTTCCCAACGATGACGACGACGACGTCGTTTGGAGCGGAGAAGAAAGCAATGGCGGCATCCATGTTTGCGCGTTTGACAATCGCGGCGTCGGTCGGAGCTCCATTCCAGTCCAAAAAACCCAATACTCGTGAGTTTCTTTGTTCACGCTACGCTGCGTTTTGAGATATTATTACGCTGAATAAACCGTTAATTTTTTCCCAAACTCGTGAGTTTCCTTTTTCTTTTTTTTTCCCCTGAAAAGTCTTTGGGAGAAGCTCATCCAAACTAGCCTTTGAATAATTCATTTTGTTGTCTTATTTCTTAAATAGTTCATAAACTAATAGAATTGCATTGGTAGTTTTTGAAATGTTGAAAATTCATTTAGTCCCTTTGAAAATTCTTTTTTGAAAATGATTTTCGGAAAAATTTAAACGAAGTTGTTGTTTATTTGTTTTAACACGTGTTGATTGTTGGATGCAGCACCAGTATCATGGCAAAGGATGCAATTGCTTTGTTAGATCATCTAGGTTGGAAAAAAGCTCATGTGTTTGGGCACTCTATGGGTGAGTGTTGTGTTGAACTCTGACATGTATTTAGTTTCTATCTGTGTAAACTGCTCAATACATTGGTAGGGAAAGAAAAGATAAAATGAATTAAATTTCTCTTGTAAGTTAAAATGAGCTTCTGGAGGAATAAGTTATATAAGAAAGCTTCTATAAAAAATGAAAGTTTATTAGTTGATTTTGACTTGTAGGTGAAACTTAATTCATTTTACCTTTTTATTTTCTTCCTTTGTAAGTATTTATGAAAATGTTTATCCAAAGAGAGCCTTAGAATAGTTCTGTGTAGTTTAATTATCTTTCCATGTAAAAACAGGGGCTATGATAGCTGGTAAACTAGCGGCAATGGTTCCTGATAGAGTCCTATCTTTGGCTTTGCTCAATGTGACCGGGGGAGGTTTTCAATGTTTTCCAAAGGTATTGTATTTTTCTTATTATTTATTGGGAAACCTCCAATTGTAGGAAAAGACACTTCTTTTACTGTTTTTGGAGATGACCATAAATTTCAGAGAACATTGGTTGGGAAACATCCCTTACTCGCTTCTTGCAGCTATTGTTGATTGTATCTTAGTAGATGTTGTTTAGCTGTTGTCATTGTTAACAAATAATCTATAAGAAATGATGAACTATAATAAATTCACATGAGGTTGACATAGGTAAAAAGAGAAAACAGCTTAGATAAGAAAAGAAAATATATTGATGGATTTTTAATTTGGATTGTCTTGAAAACAGGCCAGAGAAACTAATATTAATTTGACCCTATTGGTAATCTGTCAGTAAAACTAAAGTTATCAAAAGAAGCATGACTTTAACCACGAATTGATAATAGAACCAACAGTACAAAATTCTTAACCCAAAAACAAATCACAATGAGGAAACACTCAATTTGATTAATCTACTAATTTTGCCTTGGTTGCTTGCAAGTGGTTCCCATTTATCAGCTAAGGTAGGGAACTCTTGAAATACAATAAGTATCTTTCCACTAAGAACTCCACTAGGAATTAAATTCCCACTAACAATTACTTCCCATCTAGCTTTTATTTCCCACTAGAAATGATTTCTCACTAACTCGCTATCCATCATAATGGTTTAGAAAGTCTAAAGACACTAAAATGTGACCTAGAAAATGTCAAAGGACGTATGAACTTCCAACAAAAGTAAGTGCAATAATAACTACATGAAAAAAGGAAAATAGGCTTTAGTAACTATTTAGCCCAAAAGCTACAATATCCATCTAAAGGAAGTCCAAACCGAGTACGAAGTGTTAAGCTTACTATGCCCCCCAAACTTGGATTAGGCTCTAGTTTCATCGAACCATCTTTAGCTTGCAGCTCTGTGGCTAATAATTAGAAACCCTTTTTAATTCTTTTGGGTCCTGCTTTAGTCAATGTGTCTTCAATCTGTTCCGAAGGATATTTGAAAATTTTCACCCTTGGCATATTCCTATCATATACCTTAGGAATGAGAAAATGAAATGGTAATTCTGAGGGGTAAGATGGAAAATAGGCTTTAGTTTAGCCCAAAAGCTACACTATCCATCTAAATAAAGTAGACAAATGCATTTGCAAAGAGATGTGTAATGTGTGATCCATGTTTACACTGGTTTCAAGTTTTAGGCATCATGAATGTGAAGCACAATACCTCAAATCCCTATAAGGTGCGTTACTCATTTCATTTTTTGCAGTTGGACCGACAAACGTTCTCTGTTGCTTACCGTTTCTTGAAAGCAAAGACTCCTGAACAAAGGGCTGCTGTTGATTTGGACACCCATTACTCACAAGTAAGAACATTTTCTTGGTCTTGTTCACTATTTACCGTTAGCCAATAACAAGCTGTCTTCACAAGTGCATTGAGCCACTACTAAAACAAAAGTAAACATGGATTAAAAAAATGAATAACTCAGTATGTACTCAAATCATATCAAGAGTCTGGCTCTTATTGTGAACATCAACATTGAGCTGAAGTCCATTATTTGTTTTGTAACAACTTCAATCTACAGTTACTGATATCCTAGAAATCTATGTTCATTATGTTGTTGAGATGAATCATAGAGATAAGTTTCATATGTCACATGCAGGATTATCTTGAGGAATACGTTGGAGCTGATAAGAGGAGAGCTATCTTATATCAGGTACAGTATACTTAATAAGCTTATTTAATTAAGTGGAAATTAAGCCTTCTTGGAGTTTATTATTTTCGTGCTGTTGCTGTGTGTTTCCATAGTTAGACAGCACTACACCAGATGCATTTATAAAGATATGTGAAACTTACACATGTAGTTGCACATCCCTGTAAGTAAATAATCCAAAAATTGTATACCACTGGGCCTAAAAATTCATATGCTAGGACCAAAGTTTTACATTTCAAAAACTGTCATGTAATGATTGCCTTATTTCACTAAGAAATTATAAGATTAACAGTAGGACGACTACACATGTCTCATGATTATTTTTGCAGTGAGTATTGTAAAGGTATATGCTTGTATAGAGAAGATAGTAAGGGAGACTTGTGGGAGACATCTGTTAGATGCAAACGGAAATGAGTAATAACTAATGAGGAATTTTCAGTTAACCATCCATAATCCCCTGACATTCACATTTCTGATTTTTCTCAATTTGTGGAATTTTGGAGATTTCAAACCTATTGATATCCATATCAACCTATATCTGTATAGTAAATTGACTCAAATTATATAAAGATCATTTAGGATTCTTAATTATTGAATCTATAAATATTGACTCGAGTTCAATATATGCCATTAATATAGTATAAGCCATCCAAAATCCAATCAATACCTTTTAGCATTCATGGTTTCAACTCATGAAACCATTACATCACTCAGATGAAATCTACTTTTTATTCCTCATCTTTTGTAAATTATACTCGTGAATAGAATTTAAATATTATGATCAATTAGTTAAAGTTAATTTTACAAATATGCATCATAGTTAATCACTGGCTTTAATTGCTACCCTTCATTTCCTTTACCTTATTTACTTTGAACTTCCAAATAAGGGGAAGGAAAGTCATCATTTAGTAGTACCCTTCTCTTTCGTTTCCCTCTCAACCCCAAACACCCTACACAAATAAGTACTAATCATTATGTTGTTCTTCTTAAGTGTTTGAAATCTTAATTCTTATTTTCCTAATTCATTGACACTGTCTCTTACAGCAATATGTTAAAGCTATATCAACATCAGGAATGCAATCTAACTATGGTTTCGATGGTCAACTCAATGCATGTTGGACACATAAAATAACTGAGACAGAGATTGAGGTGATCAAATCTGCAGGTTTTCTTGTTTCTATCATCCATGGCAGGTTTGTACTTTGTTAGGAAACATTTATATGATGATGCTTCATAGGAATGTCACTTTCAAAATATAAATGGAACTTGACCATGAGTCATGCACAGATCATTCAGGCATTGAAAGCAAATTATGCATGAAAACACTGTACAGAGACTCAATTTCTGCATTTTATAGTTTTACCTAGATATTGAGACATTTCCTTCATGTTCAGGCATGATATAATTGCTCAAATATACTATGCAAAAAAACTTGCGGAGAGGCTTTATCCTGTGGCAAGAATGGTAGATCTTCATGGAGGTCATTTAGTAAGTCACGAGCGGACTGAAGAGGTATAATTTGCATATAATATATATAAATTATGCCTGATCATTTTACTTAATAGCATACTGGCAATTTGCATGCTGTACTTTGCTCTCAAGATGCATTGGAAATGAACTAAAGCATTTCCATATTCAGGTTAATCAAGCACTATTTGAATTGATCAAGGCATCAGCAGTGAAGATGAGCCCACGTGATTGGACTAATTTGCCAGAGAAAGAGTCTTGTAAGTATCCACATTCAAGGTTACAGATTTTCTTGTACTAGGAAATATAGCATGAGCTCACACTACACATGCTATGACCGTTTTCTGTAGCTTGGTGGGTTGTCAAAATGCTGCATTAATGTCTAAGCTTCAAGCAGAGACAGACCCATGTCAGTGGGTAAGGGCAGTGTCCCCACTCAAATGTACTACTAACAGATGATTAACAATGTTTTTACCCTAGAGCTTTAGAAGATTTACCCCAATACAAGGTTCATCACTAGGTAAAGTCTAATTTTTACAAACCACAGCCAATCCTCTCTTTTGGACTTCACCAAACTCTTTCTCAATAGCAACTACCAAAACTGGATTTCATTCATGAATGTTAAACTGATAATTGGTTTTGTACATGGTTGGCTGATTTAATTATCATCCAATAGCCATAAGTCTTTACAAAGAACAGAACCGTGTTTCATCAGTGCATAACCCAGTCCCAGGTGGATTTACAGGTGGACTCTTAAGAAGAGATGAACTAGCTCTCACACACAGCAAAAGAAAAATGATAGTCAAATTTACATTGCTTTCCATGCTACAAGTTACTGGGCAGGTTGACAACAAGATTTTCCCCCACTAGGCCACTACCCGAAATTTCCTGGTCTGTCATTGGCTCCCAAAGAGTTGAAACACATGGCCTGAGATCATAGGCTTCCTTGTTTCAAATACAATACATCTATTAGTCGTAACTGTATTGCAGGCTAGTGATTAAGCAAGTGTAATGAAAGGGTTACAATGGGCTGCTGTTGATTGGATCCAGTTAAGGTTTGTTTTTCTGTCATAGGCTTTAATCACTAACTACCTGTAATAGGGGAATAATTGTATATAGACTCTTAAATATATAAAAGGGGACTTTGGAGAATTAGAAATTTGTGAGGAATGGTTCCTGACCTCTTAAACATCTTGAGCTATGTATCATTCTCAGGGAGATTTCCCTTTCCATTCAATAAAATTTTGATTTCCTCATTTGCTTTTTATACTTTGTCTATCATAATATATTCTTGTGAATCTAGGCTTTTGAGACTGATGTTACAATAACCTATCTAGATGATATTGGAGATTAAAAGATGTGTCAGTAGATATTATCATATATGCACACATTTTTTCTAATAAGATCTACTGTGTACTGATCTTATTGCAGGGTGGAAAGAGAAAAGGGTGTTGATCAGAACAAACATTCAGGCTCGAAGCAATGTCCCCACTCAGGGCTTGTTTGAAAAACTGCATCTCTGCCTATTATACTTCTTTGGTCTCATTCTTTTAGCATTTGAGTATGGAAGGAAGTTTCTAAGAAGCTTAAAACCAGTTGGAGTTGGACGTTCCCCCTCATATATTGAAAGTCAATAAACTCCTTTTTGTTAATAGTTAGGTACTAGGTAACTACTATTACCTTTTCTTCTGCATATTAACAAAGGATTTTAACAATGAAAGTTGATGTTTATTACATTGATCTTCTGTAATCACTAGGTTTCCTAGTTACTGTTTTTAGTACAACTTTACTAATTACTGTAATTGGATAAGTCTAAATTATTGTTCTAATTACACTAACTAGAAAAGCTAATGATTTCAACAAATTATAAACACAAATCGGGGTCCGTTTATTTTAAGATGTAACTAGAATTGATTTTGGTAGAATTGTTTTTAGTAAAATTGGTTTTGGTAAAAGCTACTTTTTGTTACTTCTAGTGGAATGAATTCCTACAAAATGAAAATTTACTTACTGAAGCAAAGCATTGCAGCTAAACATGAATTCATTTATGGAGAATTAATTTTTGTTGATCAAAATGTATTGAGGGTCCAAAAAATTTAACCAAACACTCAATTTTTATCATTAGGTTTGAAATATTTGATTACTTCTAAAGATTTGTTACTTGTTGCAGGTGGGTGGTATATAATTTGGAAAACCCTGAAAGTGAGAGAGATCAAAGCAAGCTGAGGCATGCATACGGCAATTTGACTCTGCTTTCGCAGGTGGGAACCTTGGTTTCTCTTTTGTGTTATTTTTTTGTTGCACAATGGCAGTAACGAGGTTCGAACCCAGGATCTTGTGTATTCTATCTAGATCCTTCACTACCAGGCAGAGAATCGGGGTTTTTCTCAAACAGCAAGAAAGCACAAGAGAGAATGCTTGATTTGTGCTATCTGAGGCATGACAATAAAATATCCCTTTACTGTACACCCTAATGTTACGCATTTGATCAGAAGCTAAACTCTCTTTGGAAATTCTGCTCCATACAACACTTTTTGTATTTTGTCAAATATTTAGAAATAAATACCATCAAAACAAAGTCACACGAAAAACGTGTAACATTATTCCGCATGCATGTTTATACAAGCAGATCATTTAAGCGAAATTATATATAGGCAATGATGTGCAAGAAAACTGGTTCGAATCGACTAATCCAAAATTAATCTGAATCAATTTTGAAAAATTAGATCAGTTTGGAAAAAATTTAAACTGAATAATTTTATTGAAAATGGTTAGGTTAATTGAATCAGTATTGATAAAATGATTTGGATCCGTGTGTTACAATTCTTTGAAAATTTGATTTATACATGGGAAAAAAATGGATAGCTGAAATGAACCAAATAAAAAAAGAGCTAAACGATTTTAAAATAAATTCAACCAAATTACTTTTAAAAACAATTTGGTTAACCAAGTGATTCTGTAAAACGGTTTAGAAATTACTTTTTTTTTATTGAACCGGTATTTGCACATACCGGGTTTTCTGGTTCCTGGGGTTCCTTGCAAACCTCTTTCATTTTCATAATTATTCAAGAAGTAACCTTGTTCTGTCTTTTAGGGCACCAGTGGGGTTTGGGTTTGGAGAGTGGTATTTGGGTATGCAACCTGTTTGGCTTAGCTTTATTTGACTTTTCTTCTACTTATAGGTAGAAGCTTTATTTGACTTCATTTGACTTTTTTTATCAAACAATTTTTTTTAAGAAACTTTTTAAACTAAAAAAAAAAAAAATTACATCGAGAGAAAATATTTAGAACAAAATGTTTTTCTCAAATTATCTCAGAATTTAGCTTGAGTTTCTATAAAATATCTCTTAGAAATGGAAGGAAATCCTTTTTTATAATTAAGATTACAGCACAAGTTTTGTTAAGAGACAAGTAAAAATACTAACTCATATGTTGGCAAAAGTGT
Source organism: Hylodesmum podocarpum (assembly GCA_026586105.1). Lineage (NCBI taxonomy): Eukaryota > Viridiplantae > Streptophyta > Magnoliopsida > Fabales > Fabaceae > Hylodesmum > Hylodesmum podocarpum. The sequence continues at coordinate 6,745,420 of JALJEV010001430.1, read as the reverse complement.
CAACTTCTTATGCTATTCCCTGTATTTTCACATTATTCCTCACTTTATTATTAATGAGTTGCTAAATGATATGCCTTAAGCTTTGGTTAACAAAAAATAAAGGTTTTTTTCCATTACTATGGAATGATCATTGTTTTCTTCCTCTAGCTTATATGATCCACACACTATTTTGTAATTATTGAAAATAGAATTTTAAAGAGGTTTTTTTTAAAAATTTTGCTTACTAGAATTTTAAAGAGTTAATTGTGTTTTCGTTGTGAAAAAAGAAGTTAATTATGTTCTTAGTTCCTAATTTTATCTCAAGTTTTTGTTTTGGTCTCTCATACAAATTCTGACTGATTTTTATATCTTATAAATTTAGCCGTTTGGTATTTTAGTCCCTATTATTTTTGGAAAATCAAGAAGCTTGAGAACAGATGAAAAAGTTAACAGCAAAATTACAAAGACAAATTTACAAAGGAACTAAAAGTCCAAAACCAGTCAAATTTTATGAGAGACTAGAAGCATAAACTACGATAAAACGACGGACAAAAAACATTATTAACTCTAGGTTATTACATTTTAAATGAATGGGTGTAACTAATGAGTTGGAAGGTTTTAGTTAAATGGTTTATGCACGGTTCTTTTTCTCAAATAAATAGATCATAAATAGATAAATAGAATTTTTATATCCATCTATTATAATTTAACTCAAATTTTATGCCAATCATCTAATTGACACTCTAAAATTGACGAATAAACAAGTCACAATTTACCTAAATTAATTGAAATTGACATGAACATCATAAACACCTCAAACATAGAAGGAAATACACACATTACAGGACACACAGAAGGCAAAGCAATGTGAGACAACCAAAAACAATACCTATTCCATAGCAAAGAATTAATAAAATCCAACGCATAAAAAGAAAATGTTATTTTTACTTTGTCAAATGTTTAGGCCTAAACTTGTCATAATAAAAATAAGAAAGAAAATATATAAAACAAAAAGAAAGAAAAACAAACATGTTATAGTAAACGTACCTGGCTTCGTTTGGTCTTTCTTTCCGTCATATGTAGCAATCTCATGAGCGTTAATGAAAATCAAACATGAGTGAAAAAAAAATTCTTTATCTGAGAAAAACCATGTTCGCAGGAACAAGAAAGGGGAGAGAGACAATTATTATGCAGAGAATACGTGTAATGCCTAGTAATATGCCTCTTCCTGCTAGGAAAGTAATAAAACTAAAAGAAAATATTCCGCTGGAATATACCAATATGCTCACTCCCATGAAATATTAATAAAAGCTTAAGGGGGTCCCAACGGTGTTCCAACTAGCCAATTTCACTTAGCAACTAAATTTATCGTCTTCGTACATTTATTATTAAAATAGTTGAAGAGTTTTATAAATAGGATTTTAAATTTTTTTAAAATATTACATTTTATAAGAATTATATTAGTGATCAATAGTTTTAAAAATTTTATAATGTTAATTAAGATTTAGGTGATATTCAGCTAAGACATTGCATAATTTTAAAAAAAAATGTCATTTTTAATTCTTTAATTTTGAATATTTTTCTGTTTTGATTTTTTAAATTTAAAAATTTCATTTCAATCATTTATGTTTTTAAAATTAATATTTTGATTTTTTAAGTGTTTTGTTTAAAAGTTCAATTCAATTGTTATTAATTTAAAATAATGCTAACATTTAGAAACTATTACATGTTTGAAAGGAAGTAAAATTGTTAAGTCAAATTTATTTAAAAGTAAATTATATATCTTGATTTTGATAATTATATGTTATTAAGATAAAAGTTTTATTTATAAGTTGTAAGAGGTTAATAGATTAATAGAGCTAACAGATAGATCGAGCGTTGGTAAATGATTCAGATGAATGATATAATATTGGCAAAGATTTCAATTCAGACTAATGGGATTACATATGAAGCTTGAAAATAAAATAAATATTGATTTTATATGTCAACTATATTCTAACATACTCTACTAAAAACAATGTATTTTTTCTAGAGTCTTATCAGAAAAGTTCATTATTTAGAGCAAGTACAAGGAAGTCAACTAATCTCTCTTGAAAAGGCGAGCCAAATAAAATAAAAGAGGATTTGTCTGACATAAAAATTTGGTGTAAAAAGGAGAATACTTTTTTCAATACCTAATCCTCGATTCTTGAAGAATATTGCTACTTTGATGTTGACATCTCATGGAGTTGCATTTAATGCATACGAATGTTGAGTACCCTTCCAACGGATGGATTGAAAAAAATTGAAGTTGTTGAGTCTACGACTACTTTAATTTCTTCATCTATACAAAGGCTAAAAATTGAATATTTGAAATTGGAGATTACTTTGGAAAGAAACTAAGTTCTACTCTCGAATCTCTTGTAAAGATTTTTTTTCTTTATTGTATATCCCTCCTTTTAAAGAGGTTAATCTTAGTTAGACAAACCCTTTCTTGTAAAACCTTACCCTTAGTAGTAATGTTAGCCTAAAAATGTTGGAATCAAAGAATACTTGTCGTTGTTAGCTTGAAACGGCTGCGTTCAAATAATACTTGTCATTGAGGTTGAGTCTAAAGAATACTTGGGTTGTTTAGCCTGAGAAAGTTGTGTCCAAAGAATACTTGGGTTAGCCAGAAGTAGTTGGGGTTCAAATAATACTTGTAATATTTCATCGACAGTGAAATCTAAGAAACTAGATGTAGTCTTGTTCATAAGATGAACTAGTATAAATATATAAAGTCAAATTTGTTTAAAGACAAATTATATTCCTTAATTTTGATAATTACAAATTGTTAAGATAAAAGTCTGAACTTATAAGATAATTAAAAATTTCAAATTTTTAGAGCAATCAGACAAAGTGAGCACTTAGCAGACGAATGTTATGTTTCATATGAAGCTCATCATACTACTTAAGTAACAAACGAATTTCAAAGAATTAAGATAAGTATCAATTCTATCTATTGTTTTTATACACATAGACTTTAATCAAAGTGTTACTTCATGCAAAGTCTTATCAAGTCAGTAACACGTTCAACAAAATACGAGGAAGTCAACTATATCATTCTTAAAAGTCGTGCCTTAACAGAGGAGTCAATGAGGATGATTTCTAACACAAAGATATGTTGCAGAAAAATGTATAACTTTTTGTATGAAATCCTCAGACTATGAAGACTCTATTGCTTTAATGTTGATAGCCCAAGAATGCATTTAATGTAGAGGAACGTTGGGCGTGCTTTGGTAAGATGAAGTGAAGATTTTGCAACTGTTAAGCCTAATGGCTACTTCAAGTCCTCCATTTGTATAAAGGCTAAAAAAATGGAGATTTGAAGTTGCAGAAGTTGTTGAAAAAAGCTCTGGAAATTAGCTTTGTATAACTTCACTCTCTTTATGAAGCCTTTCATTATTACACCTCATTGTATAGACAACCCTTTGTAAATCCACACCTTAGTGGTAGTTAGCCTAAAGATGTTGGATTCAAATAATACTTGTTATTGTTAGCCTAGAGAGGTTGAAACCAAAAGATACTTGGAGAGTTTTTAGTCTGAAGAAGTTAGGTTCAAATAATACTTAAGAATTATTAGACTGAAGAGGTTGTAGACAAATAATACTTGGATTAGTCAGAAATGACTAGATTCAAATAATATTTATATTCACTAGTTATAGTGAAATCTTAGCAATTGTTAAGAAACTAAACATAGCCTTGATAAGACGAACCAACATAAAATTATTTGTGTTCCTTCTTTACTTTCCTGTTATATTGATTGTATTGTAATTCTTATCTTTGTTTGAAAATTATTTTATATCGTCGAAGAAAATCTTCGTCTAAAATTTGATCAAACTCATCTTTAATCCAAAAAGAAAAAGCTTGTGAACACATTTTAAAACACAATTTTACCCATTTCTTGTGTTTTTGCCATTATAGATCTTGTTTGTTCTTGAAGTTCGTCTTATTATTATCTAATTGATGTTGTGTTGTCAACTTATTTTATCTTTATGAAAATCATTTTTTAAAAAAGTTTGAAAACATTTGTTTAACTTATCAAACGATATCATCATGTTAAAAAATTATTTATGAAAATTTTTAATTAACACAATTCAACCGTTTTATTGTATTTTACATTTATAAAAATGATTTTAGAGCCTATGATTTTATTGCCACTATATTGTTTTCTCACTTTTAAACACACATAATGGTGGTTAAAAGTCATCACAATTTTAAATTATTGATTTTTAAATTTAAATTATAGCAATATTAGTGTGAAATTAACATTTTTTATCAGAAAAATAATTAAAAGGATCAAAATGATATATTTTAAAATATAAAGAGTATACATAAGAAAATTTAAAGTTAAAGGACTAAAATAAATGTGTCCAAACTTCACTAATTAAAAGTAATATTTAGCTTATTTAAAAGTATATAAATTTAAATGAATTATATGATATAATGAATTTTATAAAACTTTTTAACAAGAAATATAAATATTTCATTTGTATAACAATCTCACTAAGTCCTTAAGATTTTTGTTAGATCAAGATGATTAACATCTCTAAAGTTTTGATTATTACAAGACAGACGGAACATCTATAGACGGAACATCAAGTCAGACGCAACGAGCACAGACGGAAGATGACCCCTCAAAGTTGAAGTCATTCGTCTGTCTCAAGTCAAGACATCAGACGATAGGCTAAGACGAAAACTCTTAAGACTGAAGAAGTTCATCGTCTGCCAAAGAAGTGAAGCAAAATATGGGTCACTCGCGCCAAGATTTCAAATCTTAAGAAGTACTCATTAGAAGCATCCAAGATCAGTATGGGGAATCACGCCTACATATGCAACTCGAAAAGGTCTTCACCTTTTTTGTCAAATCTCTGTACAAGTCAGAAAAAGTATTGTGCACGCTATCTATATTCGCTGCACACGCCATCAATCAATCAAGTGCTCTCTGATACCTTTTTGGACTTCGCTTGGAAAATGCTCAACGGCTTTCTTCTGTGTCTAACGGATATCTGAATATTTTGCCTATTTAAAGACTTCGCTTCTTCAAAGTTTAGTTGACAAACTCGCTTCAATTTTCTACCTTATTGTGAATTCGCTCTCTGATATTCTTGTTCTTCATTGTAAAACCCTCTTTGCGAAGAGGAAAATCTTTTTATAGAACTCTTTCAAATCCACTTGTGTGGTATTTTAGACTGAGGAGGCTGGTTGTTCAAAGAATACCCTTGTTGTTTAGCCTGCGAATGCTGTGTTCAAAGAATATCGTGTTATAGCCAGAAGTGGCTGGGCGCAATAATACTTGTAACCTTTTCACAGTTTGTAGTGAAAACTTAGTTGTTACTAGGTAACTGGACGTAGTCTTGCATAGACGAACCAGTATAAAAATACTTGTGCATTTGTTTTATTAAGTATTTGACTAACGGGGATAATCAAACCATAACGTTTGTTCATTAAAATTAACCTTTGAAGATTAAAATTGTTTCGTTTAAACATATTTAAACGCACAGACGAAAGGAACAAATGTTTATAAGTAACACAATTCAACCCCCCTTCTTGTGTTCTATCTTTTACAGTTTGGTATCAGATCCAAAATGGAGGAGTCTCAAGGACCTTCGTTCTTGTCTGGAGGGTCATCCATGAACAAGCCGTCGACGTTCTCTGGTGATGATTATCCCTACTGGGCTGATCGGATGGAGATGTACATCAAATCCACCCAATACAGACTATGGAACATCATAACTCAAGTAGACATTCCTATTGTCAAACCCGAGGTTGAATGGGGAAATGAAGAATACTCGTGTTAGATCAAGGATGATTAACGTCTCAAGATTTTGATTAATTACAAGACAGACGAAACCAAGCTACCCAAGACTTGCTAAGACGAAATCAGCATAGACGAAACATGACCCTTCAAAAGTGAAATTTTGCGTCTGTCCAAAAGCCAAGCAATCAGACGATACATGCACAGACGAAAGAGGACTACTCAGTTGAAGTCCTTCGTCTGTCCCAAGAGTGAAGTTTTCAGACGATAGGATGAGACGAACCAGTATAAAAATACTTGTGCATTTGTTTTATTAAGTATTTGACTAACGGGGATAATCAAACCATAACGTTTGTTCATTAAAATTAACCTTTGAAGATTAAAATTGTTTCGTTTAAACATATTTAAACGCACAGACGAAAGGAACAAATGTTTATAAGTAACACAATTCAACCCCCCTTCTTGTGTTCTATCTTTTACAGTTTGGTATCAGATCCAAAATGGAGGAGTCTCAAGGACCTTCGTTCTTGTCTGGAGGGTCATCCATGAACAAGCCGTCGACGTTCTCTGGTGATGATTATCCCTACTGGGCTGATCGGATGGAGATGTACATCAAATCCACCCAATACAGACTATGGAACATCATAACTCAAGTAGACATTCCTATTGTCAAACCCGAGGTTGAATGGGGAAATGAAGAATACTCGTGTTAGATCAAGGATGATTAACGTCTCAAGATTTTGATTAATTACAAGACAGACGAAACCAAGCTACCCAAGACTTGCTAAGACGAAATCAGCATAGACGAAACATGACCCTTCAAAAGTGAAATTTTGCGTCTGTCCAAAAGCCAAGCAATCAGACGATACATGCACAGACGAAAGAGGACTACTCAGTTGAAGTCCTTCGTCTGTCCCAAGAGTGAAGTTTTCAGACGATAGGATGAGACGAAACAACAACATCTGAAGACACATATCGTCTATCCAAAAGCTGAAGTCAAGTGGAGTCATTAGCGCCAAGATTTCAAATCTGAAGAAGTACTCATGAGAAGCATCCAAGATCAGTATAGGGAATTGAGCTTACACACCAAAGTCAAAAAGGTTTTCACCTTTTGTCACATCTCTGTACAAGTCAGAAAAAGTACTGCGCACAATCTAGTCCGCTATATCCGCTGCGACTCTTCATCAATCAATCAAGTACAACTGACAAACTTTTTGGAAAGCTCTCAAGAAGATTTCTCAACGACTCTCAACGGCATTCAAATGAGTCTAACGGCTATTTGAAGAAGATGCCTATAAAAGGACTTCACAGCATCAAGAATCAGTTGGCGAATACGCTTTTCTTATACCATCTTCTGAGAATTCGCTCAATTCTGTGCTGAGAACTTTATTGTAAAACCCTCTCTGCGAAGAGGAAAATCTTTGTTTTCAAACATCTTTTCAAATCCACTTGTGTGGTACTTTAACCTGAGGAGGCTGTGTTTCAAAGAATACCTTTTGTATTAGCCTGTGGAGGCTGGGTTCAAAGAATACCTTGGTTGTTTAGCCTGAGAAAGCTGGGAGCAAAGAATATCTTGTAATAGCCAGAAGTGGCTGGGTTCAAACAATACTTGTAAACCTTTTCACGGTTTGTAGTGAAAACTCAGTTGTTCTTAATAGCGGACGTAGTCTTGAATAGACGAACCAGTATAAAAATACTTGTGTCTATTTGTTTCGTCTGATTGACTAAATGGGGATAATCATAATCTAACGTTTGTTTATTAAAATCAATCTTTCAATATAAACGTTGTTTCGTCTGAACCGTTTTGAAACCCACAGACAAAAGGGATAAACCTTTTCACAGTTTGTAGTGAAAACTCAGTTGTTGTTGGGTAACTGGACGTAGTCTTGAATAGACGAACCAGTATAAAAATACTTGTGTCTATTTGTTTCGTCTGATTGACTAACTGGGGATAATCATAATCTAACGTTTGTTTATTAAAATCAATCTTTCAATATAAATGTTGTTTCGTCTGAACCGTTTTGAAACCCACAGACGAAAGGGATAAACCTTTTCACGGTTTGTAGTGAAAACTCAGTTGTTGTTGGGTAACTGGACGTAGTCTTGAATAGACGAACCAGTATAAAAATACTTGTGTCTATTTGTTTCGTCTGATTGACTAACTGGGGATAATCATAATCTAACGTTTGTTTATTAAAATCAATCTTTCAATATAAACGTTGTTTCGTCTGAACCGTTTTGAAACCCACAGACGAAAGGGATAAAACTTTTTAATTAACACAATTCAACCCCCCTTCTTGTGTTTATCTTTTACAGTTTGGTATCAGAGCTCAACCTCTAAGGGTTGAGCGCTTAACAGCTGCTAGAGGAAAAGATCCAACATGGACTCACAAGGACCATCTTTTCTATCCGGAGGAGCTTCTATGAACAAACCTCCAACATTCTCTGGAGATGATTATCCATACTGGGCTGACAGGATGGAGATGTACATCAAGTCAACCCAATACAAATTATGGAACATAATCACCACAGGAGATATCCCCATTGTAAAGCCTGAAGGAGAATGGGAAAACGAAGAATACTCTATGATGGAGCTGAACAACAAAGCAAGATATGCTCTTATGTGTGCTCTCTTCAGAACTGAGTACAACAGATTCTGTGCCTACAAAACTGCTAAAGATCTATGGGATGCTCTCAAAATCTCATATGAAGGCACTGAAGATGTCAGAATGAGGAAGGCCGCTACTCTTCAAAGAGAATATGAAATGTTCTCTATGAAGAAAGGAGAGTCAATCGATATGATGTTTGGAAGATTCCAAACAATATTGAATGGACTCACTGCTCTGGGAATCACTTTCACAAAGGCCCAGAATAACATGAAGATTTTGGACAGTCTCCCACCTCCTTGGGAAGCCATGTCCACAGCTATCTCTGTTGGAAGAGATATGAAGACATTAACTCTAGACGAGTTAATTGGAGCACTAAGGGTACATGAGGTACACTTATGTAAAAGGGAAAAGATCAAGGTTCAAGAACCTATAGCTCTTCCATCCGTCAATAACATCCCTAAAGAAGATTCTGTCAAGAAGGACAGTAAAAAGAAAATAAAGATTTTGAAGGCTGATTCAACCGAATCAGAATCGTCTGATGGTTCGTCTGAAGACGAAGTCTCCCTCATGGCAAGACGATTCAAAAGAATGATGATGAAGAAAGGAAGAGGCCAACGCTTCTTCAAGAAAAAGGAGAAGAAGCTCCCTGAGAAGTCATCAACCAAAGAAGAAAGCACAGAGGTTGTGTGCTATGAATGCAGAAAACCGGGACATATGAGGTCAGAATGTCCTAGACTGAAAAAGAGGTGGAGCTCTAGAAAAGATAAAGGAAAGAAGAGCTTACTGACCTGGGAAGACCTTGACAGTGAAAGCTTAGAGGAATCCTCTAAAGAAGAAGAAACAGCAAACATCTGCCTCATGGCTGGAGACCATGTCTCAACAGAGGTAAATTACAATGAAACTTCTTCATCCTCTTCTTCTGAGTCTGAGTCAGAATCAGAAGAAATGTCATATGATACTCTTCTAGCTCACTCTCACTTTATTGCTCAGCAATACAAAACTTGCAAAACCAAGCTGAGACAAGCCTTGGAAGAAAATGCGGTTTTGAAATCTGAAATTGAGTTACTAGACAAGAAAGTATCAAATGATGTTTCGTCTGAGTCTGAAAAGGACATTTTTATTCCTGAAATCAAAAGATTAAAGAAAGAAAATGAGTCCTTACTCAATGACTTAATCAAGTTTACAAAGGGATCCTCCATTCTTGAAAATATTTTAAAATATAGGAGATCACCTAATGATAAAAGTGGACTCGGTTATGTTAATGAGATAGACGAAAAGAAAAACAAACCTGTTTCGTCTGCTCAAAAGAAGAGGAATCACAACAAGGTTCCTAATAACTACAAAAAGGTTAAAAATAAAAAGAAGCCTTTTGTAACTAACAAGAAAGGACCCAAAAAGATTTGGGTACCAAAGTTACTTATTATCCCTGTTGTAGACATCCTTAATAGGAAAAGAGAGAACTTCAAGGTGGTACCTGGACAGTGGGTGCTCACGACACATGACGGGAGACCTGTCTATGTTCCAAGACCTCAGACCAAGTAAAGGGTCTGTATCATATGGTTCAGTGAAAGGTAAAATCCTAGGTATTGGGACTATTGGTAAGACACTCAATCCTCTTATCCAAAATGTGTCTTATGTTAAAGGTCTCAACTTCAATCTGCTTAGCATAAGTCAATTTTGTGACAGTGGATATGAAGTAGTTTTTAACTCTGATGAATGTATAGTCAAGAACAAAGACAAATTTATTCTGTTTGTTGGGAAAAGAAGGAATAATCTCTATGAGGTTTGTCTTTCTGACCTTAGTGATCAGAATGTGACATGTTTGATTTCAGCAAATGATGAACGAGATATTTGGCACAAAAAGCTTGGACATTTAAGTCTCAAGTATATTTTGAAAATTTCTAAAAAGGATCTTGTAAAAGGTTTGCCAAATATATCTTGGAAATCCAATCGTCTGTGTGAATCTTGTTAGCATGGGAAACAACTCAAAGCATCTTTTAAATCAAAAAATGTTGTTTCCACGACAAGACCTCTAGAACTGTTACATATTGATCTCTTTGGACCTACTCAGACTGAAAGTCTTGGAGGAAAAAGATATGGATTTGTAATTGTGGAAGACTATACTAGATTCACATGGGTATACTTCCTAGCACATAAACATGAGTCATTCAGTGTCTTTGAAATATTCTGTAAACATGTTCAAAAAGAAAAAGGAATATGTATTACGTCTGTTAGGAGCGATCATGGAACAGAATTTGAAAATTCTGAGTTCAATGCCTTTTGTTTTGAAAATGGTATTTTCCACAATTTTTCGTCTCCAAGAACTCCTCAACAAAATGGAGTTGTGGAAAGGAAAAATCGTATCTTACAAGAAATGGCTAGAACTTTGTTGCATGAAAGCTCTCTTCCAAAATATTATTGGGCAGAAGCAATTAATACTTCATGTTATATTCAAAACAGAATATTGATAAGACCAATATTGAATAAGACTCCATATGAACTATGGAAAGGAAGAAGACCCAACATTTCTTACTTCCATCCTTTTGGATGTGAATGTTTCATCTTAAACACTAAGGATTAACTTGGCAAGTTTGATTCAAAAGTGGTGAAGGGGTTCTTACTTGGATATTCCAATACATCTAAGGCCTATAGAGTATTTAACTCTAAGACGCAAGTTGTAAAGGAATCAATTCATGTAAAATTCCAAGATAACTCAAAGGCTGATAAGGAAATATTAGACCTAGAAAATTTATTTGATAATTTGCAGATTAACCCTTCTGGTCAAAGTTCAAGTTCAAATGGTCAACCTGGATCAGACGCAAGAACTGACACAAGAGAGCGACGATAAATGCAGACGAACCCTCTTCGTCTGATGCTCACCAACATGATGATCAAGCTCCTATAAGAACGCGGAAGTTTGCCTTAAACCATACAGAAGATCTTATCATTGGAGAAGATCAAGACTTAAAGAATCGTCTGGCTATGCTCTCGTGTCAAACATAGAGCCCAAGAATATTGAGGAAGCTCTACTAGATAATAACTGGATTTTAGTTATGGAAGAAGAGTTAAATCAGTTTACCAGAAATGATGTTTGGATTTTGGTAGAAAGACTAAGAAGCAAAAGCATTATTGGAACAAGATGGGTGTTCAGAAATAAACTTGATAAAGATAGGAATGTGGTAAGAAACAAAGCAAGGTTAGTAGCTTAGGGCTATAACCAACAGGAAGGTATAGATTTTACTGAAACTTTCGCTCATGTAGCTAGATTAGAAGCCATTAGAATTCTACTTGTTTTTGCTGCTCATAAACATATCACCTTATATCAAATGAACGTAAAAAAGCGCTTTTCTAAATGGCTTTATTGAAGAGGAAGTATATGTAAAACAACCTCCTGGATTTGAGAGTTCATCTCAACCAGATCATGTTTTCAAGCTGAAGAAAGCACTATATGGTCTTAAACAAACTCCTCGAGCTTGGTATGATAGACTAAGTTCTTTTCTTCTTCAAAATGGTTTTCCAAGAGGAAAGGTTGATACTACACTCTTCAAGAAAAGTGTTTCAAAAGACTTTATTATTGTCCAAATATATGTAGATGATATAGTCTTTGAAGCAACTAACGAATCCTTGTGCAAGGATTTCTCTAAGTTAATGCAGGATGAGTTCGAGATGAGCATGATGGGAGAATTGAAGTTTTTCCTAGGACTTCAAATCAAACAGACGAAACAAGGCATATACATTCATCAACAGAAGTATACTAAGGAACTTCTAAAGAAGTTCAAAATGGAAAATACCAAACCAATGAAGACTCCCATGCATTCTTCTAGAGCCAGTCTTAATAAAGACGAATCAGGTAAGACCATTGATCAGACGGTATACAGAGGTATGATTGGATCTCTTCTCTATCTCACTGCCAATAGACCTAACATTATGTTCAGTGTATGTCTATGTGCACGTTTTCAATCTGATCCTAGAGAATCACATCTACAAGCTGTTAAACGCATTTTAAGATATCTCATTGGAACCACTAATCTCTCTCTGTTTTATAAGAAAAGTAGTGATTTCAATCTAAGTGGTTATTGTGATGCTGATTATGCTGGAGATAAAGTGAAAAGGAAAAGCACAAGTGGTGGATGTCAATTTCTTGGCTCATCACTAATCTCTTGGTCAAGCAAGAAGCAAAACTCCATTGCACTTTCAACCACTGAAGCAGAATATATTGTTGCAGCTGGGTGTTGCTCACAACTACTTTGGGTAAAACATCAACTTGAGGATTACTCCAAATTTGAAACCCAAATACCAATGTTTTGTGATAATACAAGTGCAATTAATCTCAGCAAAAATTCTATCCAACATTCAAAAGCCAAACATATTGAAATCAAATTTCATTTTATAAGAGATTATGTTCAAAAAGGTATTTTCGATATACAGTTTGTTCAAACTGATTTTCAATGGGCAAATATCTTTACAAAAGCTTTGGACGAAACTCGCTTTAATTTCATTAAAGAAAATTTGGGAATTGTTTCTTTAATTGATTGAGTTTTTCCGTCTGAGTATTTCATTTCGTCTGTATATATTAAATGCCTTCGTTAAGACGAAACATTGCGTCTGATCAAGTTGAATCAGTCTGAGAAAATTCAACAGACGCAAGGTTATTATTTAATTAATTTAAAGTTAAGCGTGCAGGGACAACTTAAAGGCAGCATTAAATGTGTCTGTCATTTATTGCACTATTCTAGGACTTTGAAGAGTACGCGCTGTGAATTGCAAAAGTCAAATCAATCATTAAAAGGGCAATGATGGGGCCACGTCAAATCAAGGACAGTTTCAACTTCTTTCGTCTGATGAATTATAACCGCTTTTTTTAACTATAAATACTCTCAAAGTTTACACCTTTACCTCTTACTGCACTCTTACTATCTCTGAGTATTTTATTCACATATTTTTCTCTCGTTTCAAAATTAGAACAATGGCCGCCAAGAACATCAAAGCAACTGAAACAACCTTCTTTGCGCAAGATCTCTTCTTGCCCAGCAAGTGGATCTCAAGGACCACCATAGAAGGCATCTCTGACAGGGTATCAAAAATGTTAATACACAATGTGTTAGATCAAGATGATTAACGACTCTAAGTTTTGATTAATTACAAGACAGACGGAACCAAGCTCTCAAGACTTGCTAAGATGAAACCAGCACAGACGAAAGAAGACCCTTCAAAGACGAAGTTATGCGTCTGTCTCTTAGCCAAGTCATCAGACGAAACTACAGACGAAACCTCAAGCTTACTCCTTCAGTCTGAAGATATATATCGTCTGTCCAAGAAGTGAAGCAAATCGCGCCAAGATTTCAAATCTAAAGAAGTACTCATTAGAAGCATCCAAGATCAGTATAGGGATTCGTGCTTACACATGCAACTCAAAAAGGTCTTTACCTTTTGTCAAAGTCTCTGTACAAGTCAGAAAAAGTATTGCGCACGCAATCTAATCCGCTGCACAAGCCATCAATCAATCAAGTACTGTCTGACACTTTTTTGGAAAGATCTCAAGTAAATCTTCAACGGCATTCTCATGAGTCTAACGGTTATCTGAAGATGGTGCCTATTTAAAGGACTTCTCTTCACCTAAAACAAGTTGGCGAAAACGCTTCTATCATTCTATCCTCTGTGATTTCGCTCATACTTCTGTCTGTACCTCATTGTAAAACCCTCTCTGCGTAATGGAATCCTTCTGTTTTAAAATATCTTTTTAAAATCCACTTGTGTGGTGTTAGCCTGTGGAGGCTGGGTTGAAAGAATACCTTTGCTGTTTAGCCTGAGAAGGCTGTGTTCAAAGAATATCGGTGTATAGCCAGAAGTGGCTGGGTGCAAAGAATACTTGTAACCTTTTCACGGTTGGTAGTGAAAACTCAATAGTTTCTGAGTAACTGGACGTAGTCTTGAAGAGACGAACCAGTATAAAAATATTCGTGTTCTATATCAATATTGTTGAACTAATTGGGATAACTTAAAACATAACGTCTCGTCCACTAAAATCAACTTTTGAAGTAAAACACTGTTTCGTCTCGTACCCTTTTCAAAACCACAGACGAAAGGATTTAAATTTTAAATTAACACAATTCAACCCCCCCTTCTTGTGTTTTGTATTTTACAGTTTGGTATCAGAGCTCAGCCTCTAACGGTTGAGCGCTTAACAGCTGCTAGAGGAAAAGATCCAACATGGACTCACAAGGGCCTTCGTCCTTATCCGGAGGAGCTTCGATTAATAAACCTCCAGCGTTCTCTGGAGATGATTACCCATACTGGGCTGACAGGATGGAGATGTACATCAAGTCAACCCAATACAGATTATGGAACATAATCACTGAAGGAGATATTCTCATCATGAAGCCAGAAAAAGAATGGGGAAGTGAAGAATATTCAATCATGGAGCTGAACAATAAAGCCAGATACGCTCTCATGTGCGCACTCTCCAAAACTGAATACAACAGATTTTGTGCCTACAAAACTGCTAAAGAATTATGGGATGCTCTCAAAATCTCATATGAAGGCACGGAGGACGTCAGAATGAGAAAGGTTGCCACTCTTCAAAGAGAATATGAAATGTTCTCCATGAAGAAAGGAGAGTCAATCGATATGATGTTTGAGAGATTCCAAACAATATTGAATGGACTCACTGCTCTGGGAATCACCTTCACAAAGGCCCAGAACAATATGAAACTTCTGGATAGTCTCCCACCTCCTTGGGAAGCTATGTCTACGGCCATCTCTGTTGGAAGGGATATGAAGACATTAACTCTAGATGAGTTAATTGGTGCTCTAAGGGTACATGAGATACTCTTATGTAAAAGGGAAAAGATCAAGATTCAAGAGCCTATAGCTCTTTCGTCTGTCAACACCACTCCTAAAGAAGACTCTGTCAAGAAGGACAGAAAGAAGAAGATGAAGATTCTGAAGGCTGACTCAACAATCGAATCGTCGATGGTTCGTCCAAGACGAAATTTCTCTTATGGCCAGACGCTTTAAGAGGATGATGATGAAAAAGGGGAGAGGTCAACGCTTCTTCAAGAAGAAGGAGAGAAAGCTCCCTGAGAAATCATCAAACAAGGAGGAAAGCACATAGATTGTGTGCTATGAATGCAGAAAACCGGGGCATATGAGGTTAGAATGACCCAGGCTGAAAAAGAGGTGGAACCCTCGTAAAGATAAAGGAAAGAAGAGCTTACTGACTTGGGAAGACCTTGACAGTGAAAGCTCAGAGGAATCTACTGAAGAAGAAGAAACAACGAACATCTGTCTCACGGCTGGAGACTATGTCTCAACTGAGGTAAATGACACTCAAACTTCTTCATCATCCTCTTCTGAGTCTGAATCAGAATCAGAAGAAATATCATATGATACACTTCTAGCTAACTCTCACTTTATTGTTGAGCAATACAAAACCTGCAAAACCAAGCTGAAACAAACCTTGGAAGAAAATGTAATTTTAAAATCTGAAAAAGAGTTACTGGAAAAGAAAGTATCAGATGCTATTTCATTTGAATCTGAAAAGGATATTTTCATTTTTGAGATTGAAAGATTAAAGAAAGAAAATAAGTCCTCACTCAATGACTTAACCAAGTTTACAAAGGGATCCTCCATGCTTGAAAATATTTTAAATTATGGAAGGTCACCTAGTGATAAAAGTGGACTTGGTTATGTTAAAGAGATAGACGGAAAGAAAAATAAATCTGTTTCGTCTACTCAGAAGAAGAGGAACTATAACAAGGTTCCTAACAACTACAAGAAGGCTAAAATTACAAACAAAAAGAAACCTTCTGTAACTAACAAAAAAGGACCCAAAAAGATTTGGGTACCAAGGTCACTCATTATTCCTATTGCAGATATCCTTAATAGGAAAAGAGAGGACTTCAAGTTGGTACCTGGATAGTGGATGCTCACGACATATGACGAGAGACCTGTCTATGTTCCAAGACTGTTGGACTTGAAGCTGAAGAAGTCTTTCCTAGTTTTAGGTTTGATATACATGTAATCTTGATCTTTATGATAGAATGTATATAGGAGTTTAAATGTATTGATTGTTATAGTTTAGGCTTTGAGTGTGAGTTTTTATTCAATCATTCCTTCGAGAACTTGTCTTGAATCTTGTAATTTGAGCTAGAGAAGTTGTGAACCCCATTTTGTTTTGAAAAGAACTCAAAAAACTTTGGTTTTAAGGTTTAAGCTGAAGTAATCGATTACCCTGGAGCTGTAATCGATTACCAACAGACTTAGAAAACAGGGGAACTCAACTTGCTCTGGAGTAATCGATTACCACTTCATAGTAATCGATTACTTCGTGCTTGAAATGCAGAGGAAGACAAATTTCTCTGTAGTAATCGATTACCACACCAGAATTCATCTCTAAATGGTTTTGAAACTGCTTTAAATGGAACCTCTTTGATTTATTTCAAAGAGAGAGATCTTTTATGGTTTTAAAAAGAAAAGAAAGAAGAGAAAGAAAACACTGGTTTTACAAGTTCTGAAAACACTCTTCAAAGATTTCAAAAAGATTTTCTCAAAGAGATGAATAGTGTGTGAAGGAAGTTTTGAAGGATTGAATACCGTGCTTATCATCTTGATCAGAGCATACACACAGGTGTAATCTTCACTGATCTTTATCTTTTGTTTTGTTTTGTTGTTTTGGTTTGAAACTCTTAAGAGAAGGTGTTCTCTAGAAAAAGAGTTAGAGGTTTTGAGAGAGGAACTCTCAAAGGAGATTCTTGAAGGATTCAAGAATTGGAGAGATATGTTCTTAGGTGAAGAACATAGAGAGTTTTGAGTATTTGATTGGTTTGTGTTTGTGCAGAAGTGATTGTATTTAACACAAGATTATAGTGGAATACCGATCGCAACAGATTGTTGGGTTGGGACTGGATGTAGGCCGAAAGCCGAACCTGTATAAATCTCTGACTACTCTCTTCTCTATACCTTGACTTTACTTTCCATTGATTTCTTGCATTATATTTTCCTGTATCTTTCCGCTGTTATATCTCTGGTACATTGCTGATAATACAAGATAAAATTGAATCGAGAAAAGCGAGAAATAGTTTTAAGGAAGGAAACTTGAATCTATTCACCCCCCCCTCTAGATTCATATAGGGACCAACAATTGGTATCAAGAGCTTTAACTAGTAAATCACTCTAGTAATCCTTCTTAGTTCCCTATAATGGCTGGTAATCTTTTACCCTTCGCTGAAGGAGCTTCGATAAATAGACCTCCATTGTTCTGCGGTGATAACTATCCATTTTGGAAAGTTCGCATGAAGATCTTTATGGAATCTATTCACGAAAGTATCCGCGGCAGGCTTGTGGTAAATAACTACAAAGTTCCAATAAAAATAGAGAATGGAAAAGAAATAGAGAAACCTTTTGAGGAATGGGACTTGGATGAGATTAGAAGGGCTGAAAATGACGCTAAGGCCTTGAATATCATACACTCTGCTTTGAATTCTGATGAGTTTTTCAGGATATCTGCTTGCACAACAGCAAAAGAAGCATGGGAGCTTATCAAGGTTACCCATGAAGGTACTGCTGAGATAAGAAGAGCTAGGAAGAACACACTCATTCAGGAGTATGAGACTTTCAGAATGCTCCAAGAAGAGTCAATCATGGAAATGCAAAAGAGATTCACACATATTATTAACCATCTCAAAGGGCTTGGCAAGAACTTCATAGAAGAAGAGGTGAATGTCAAGATTCTGAAATCATTAAATAGAAAGTGGCAACCTACAGTGACAGCCATAACTGAATCAAAGAACCTTGCTGCTATGACAAGTGCTGAACTGTTTGGGAAACTCAGAGAATACGAAATGGACATGACTCGAATGGCAGATGAGGAGCAGAAAG
This sequence comes from Hylodesmum podocarpum, assembly GCA_026586105.1. Taxonomy (NCBI): domain Eukaryota; kingdom Viridiplantae; phylum Streptophyta; class Magnoliopsida; order Fabales; family Fabaceae; genus Hylodesmum; species Hylodesmum podocarpum. Next base: position 6,727,177 of record JALJEV010001430.1, on the reverse strand, counting down.
ACAAAAGAACTAAAGGAATTGCTCTCAAGATAGACAATACTGAAACAGAATCTGGATCCTCTGAAGCTGAAAGTGATTTACAAGAAGACCAAGTGAACTTAATGGTAAAGAAGTTCATAAAGTTCATGAAGAACAGCACTAAGAAGAAAATTGGTCAACCTAGAAAAGGAGTCAAGAAGCAGGATAACACTTCAATTAAAGTAACTTGCTATGAATGTGGAAAGATTGGGCACTATAGGTCAGATTGTCCAACCTTGAAAAGAAGCAACAACACTGAAGTGAGAAAAGCTGAAAATGAAAGAAATGCCAGAAAAGAAAAGAAGAAAAAGAAGGCATACATAGCTTGGGACTAAGGCTACACGTCCTCAACATCTGAAAGTGAAAATGAGGAGGCAAATCTGTGCTTGATGGCTAAAACATCCAATGAGGTATGTGATACGAACTCAATTGTGGATGATTATGATGAATTACATTCTGCCTTTTGTGAGCTTTATAATCAAGCTGAAACCTTTGAAAAAGAAAACATAAGTCTGAAAAAGGAAATATCTATGCTAAAAAGGAAAATATGTGAACTAGAAAATGATAATTCAAAATTAAAAGAACTCAACATCTCTGCAAACTGTGTTCATATGAAATCTGGAAATACTAAGCATGCTAAATACACTTGCACATATTGCATGAAACCTGGACATAAATCATATAACTGCATGATTAAGAAGAAAGGAATTTCCAGTGGCAAATACAAATGGATTAAGAAAGTAACCTGTAGCACTAACATGCATGGACCCAAGAGAAACTGGGTACCACCCACAAAATAAGTTCTTTTTCTCTTACAGGAAAGCCTGAACAGCAGAAGCTCAATTTGGTACTTAGACAGTGGCTGCTCAAGGCATATGACGGGTGATAGAAGGAACCTGAGCACCTTCACACCAAGAGAATCAGGGTCTGTTGTATATGGAGACAACAACAAAGGGAAAATTCTAGGCTACGGAACTGTTGGAAATAAGGCAAACACAGTGATAGAAGATGTATTGTTGGTCGATGGATTGAGGTTCAATCTACTGAGCATCAGTCAGCTATGTGACAAGAGCTACAAAATGGGTTTTCAAGAACAAACTGAGTGAAGAAGGAGTTGTGGTCAGAAACAAAGCAAGACTTATGGCAAAAGGATACAATCAACAAGAAGGGATTGACTTTGAAGAAACCTTTGCTCCTGTTGCAAGACTTGAAGTTGTTAGACTACTCCTGGAATATGCTTGCATCAACAATTTCAAATTATACCAGATGGATGTAAAGAGTGCATTCCTGAATGGTTATATCAATGAAGAAGTCTATGTAGCTCAACCCCCAGGATTCATAGATGCTACTTGGCCTACACATGTCTACAAACTTCATAAAGCCTTGTATGGGTTAAAGCAGGCCCCTAGGCAATGGTATGACAGACTGAGTAAGTTTTTCATATCTAAAGGATTCCACAGAGGTAAAGTAGATAAGACTTTGTTCATTAAGAACAAGTCTGACTACATTCTATTGGTTCAAATTTATGTTGATGACATTATCTTTGGATCATCTAACCAACAACTTTGTGAAGAGTTTGTGAAAGATATGCAGGAAGAATTTGATATGTCTATGATTGGAGAACTGAGTTTCTTCTTAGGACTTCAAATCAAGCAAATGGAAGGTGGCACTTTCATACATCAGGCTAAGTATACTAAAGAACTTCTTAAGAAATATGATATGACAAATTGCAAAATGTCTAATACACCTATTTCTACTAACACTTATCTTGAGATTGATGAAACAGTGATGAAGTTGATACTACCCTATACGAGGTGTTATAGGATCTTTACTTTATCTAACAAACAAGAGACCTGATATCATGTTTTACGTATGTTTATGTGCTAGATTTCAATCTACACCTAAGCAATCTCATTGGCTAACAGTGAAGAAGATTCTTAAATACCTAAAAGGAACAATAAGTTGTGGACTATAGTATCCAAAAGGAACATCACCACTACTTGTTGGTTTCAGTAACTCTGATTTTGCAGGTAGCAAAACGGATAGGAAAAGCACTAGTAGCACATGTCACATCTTTGGAGAATGCTTGATATCTTGGAATAGCAGAAAGCAAGCTTGCGTAGCACTATCAACTGCAGAAGCAGAATATGTAGCTGCGGGAAGTTGCTGTGCTTAAACGATTTGGTTGAAACACCAACTTGAGGACTTTGGGCTAAAGATAGATCACATTCCCTTGAAATGCGACAACACAAGCGCAATAAGTATCACAAGGAATCCTGTACTGCACTCAAGAACCAAACACATTGAAGTCAGACATCACTTTATTATAGATCACATCGAAAAAGGAGATTGTAACATTGAATTCATAGACACGGAGAATCAATTAGCGGATATATTTACAAAGGCATTACCAAAGGAAAGGTTCTACAAACTTAGATCAAACCTCGGTATATTGAGTGAGGAACATCTAAACTAAACCTTCTTACTTGATTACACTTATCCAAAACTCTGTTTTTGTGAAATTTTTTTTTGAAAAACCTTCTTCTGATAGAAATAATCGATTACCAAGGGAGGATAATCGATTACTTCATGTGAAATTCACTCTGGGAAGGCTTTTGGGACTGAGATAATCGATTACCACGACCTGTAATCGATTACCAAAGCACCAGTTTTCAAAATTGTGAGAAAAACCCCCTGGAGTAATCGATTACCACGAGCAGTAATCGATTACCACGAGCAGTAATCGATTACCACAGAACATGCTTTTGGATGTTTTTAAGGAATATACTGGAGTAATCGATTACCCATTTACAGTAATCGATTACCATGACTGTTTTTTCGTTTTTTTTCTTTCTTCCCTCTATATAAGAAACTGAGATAATCGATTTCCAACTGCTGGTAATCCATTACCTCGTTCTTGGGTTAATCTTTTGGGCTTTGTTCTCTTTTATAAGAAGTACAGGTGTGACTCTTCAATTCACCACTCAACCTCTTACTTCGAAACCCTTCATCTTCTTCCTCCAAACCCTAGTTTTCTCTCTCAACAATGGAAGAACAAGGTAAAGGTAAGAGAATCAAAATGAGGGCAAACCGCTACAGTCAAGAGGAGATCAAAGGAAAGAAAAAGGTGGGAGAATCCTCCAAGAGGAAGAAACCTACCACCTCGGAGCAAATAACGGAAAAATTCCTCCTCCACAACCACAAGTATCGTCAACCGGTGGTTCACTTCAAAGGGACAAGAGACACGGTTCAATCTGGATTTTGCGAACAAGGGTCTAGTTCCTCCGAAGATACTTGACCTTGGATGGCTTGACAATCAGAGTTTCACATTCCAAACCTTCTTGAGGCAGCAGCATTTGGAGAGGTTTGTAGGGATGAAAGGATTCATCTATCCAGATTTGGTTCGAGTTTTCTACTCCAATCTCAAACCGAATATGGAGAGGCAAACTGTGACCTCTGAAATCAAAGGTATCAAAATCTCCCTAACCCCTGCACACTTTTTGGATATTGCTTTGGAATTCGAAAGGAAGGGATTATAGCACATGCGCAAGCTCGGAGAGAAAGGGTTTGATTTGCAAAAAGATTCCTTCTTCATGAGCCTTCTGAGGAACCCTCAACACTGGGAAGAGGAGAGAAATTCTAAAAGAGCATCGGGCAAGAAAGTTACCTATAATATTGGTGGCCTCACAGCAGATGATCGGCTACTTCACTACACTGTTTGCTGGATCTTGACTGCAAGAGGAGCAAACCATGCCCAGTTGACTGAGGAAGACATGATCCTCATTGCTGCTTTGAAGAACAACATTCAAGTAGATTGGACTCATGTGATCATGGACAACATGCTGAAGACAAGGAGACTTCTTGATAATAAGTGTCCTTACTCTCTCTTTATTTCTAGACTAATTGAAATTTTTCAGATAGACACTACTGATGAAGCAAGAGAATTAGTCAAGGATGTTCATGTCATCGGGGATGGAGCACTAAAGAAAATGAGACTCATCAAAACCGATGTTGGATGGATCAAAATAGAGGAACAACAGGCTTTTCCACAACAAGAGCATGAAGGAGCACAACAAGAGCAAGAGGAAGCACATCATGAAGATATGGATGAAGACAATTCTGGAGAGTACATTCCACAGTCTCGCTTCAAATCCATTATGATAGACCGGATGGATGAATTGGAAGCGACCGTCAACAAACGCATTGATGATCTGGGAAAGCGACAGGATCTGCACTTCCTAGAAATGAAGGACTTGATGGAGACTATTATGGAACGACTCAACCAGGATGATGACGACTCAGACTAGTAACTTCATCTCTACTTCTCTCTTTTGATTTGATATACCAAATAGGGGGAGTAGTATAGTTAATGGTTTTTTAGTTGTTTAGTCTTTTTATATTTGATTGCTCTGTTTTGAATTGCTCTGTTTACTCTGTTTTGAATTGTTTTTTTTAGAAGTTTTTGTAATCGTTTTTTTTGAATCTATTTGTACCTAAGCATCTGACTTAGGGGGAGCAGATTAACACATTTGAAACTATTGGATGACTGTAATAACTAGATTTTAAATTTCTGCAAATGATTGTCTTTATATATTTCTGAGAATTGATATTTGTGACATGAGTTGGATGGTACATATAACTGTATGTGAATTGCTGAATGGAAGTGATAGAAAAAGGAAAAGAAAAACACTAACATTGCAGGACACATCAAAGTCATCATCATCTACATAAAGGATCAACTACACAAGATTTGGTACATCAAAACCAAAAAGGGGGAGATTGTTGGACTTGAAGCTGAAGAAGTCTTTCCTAGTTTTAGGTTTGATATACATGTAATCTTGATCTTTATGATAGAATGTATATAGGAGTTTAAATGTATTGATTGTTATAGTTTAGGCTTTGAGTGTGAGTTTTTATTCAATCATTCCTTCGAGAACTTGTCTTGAATCTTGTAATTTGAGCTAGAGAAGTTGTGAACCCCATTTTGTTTTGAAAAGAACTCAAAACACTTTGGTTTTAAGGTTTAAGCTGAAGTAATCGATTACCCTGGAGCTGTAATCGATTACCAACAGACTTAGAAAACAGGGGAACTCAACTTGCTCTGAAGTAATCGATTACCACTCCATAGTAATCGATTACTTCGTGCTTGAAATGCAGAGGAAGACAAATTTCTCTGTAGTAATTGATTACCAACATCTGTAATCGATTACCACACCAGAATTCATCTCTAAATGGTTTTGAAACTGCTTTAAATGGAACCTCTTTGATTTATTTCAAAGAGAGAGATCTTTTATGGTTTTAAAAAGAAAAGAAAGAAGAGAAAGAAAACACTGGTTTTACAAGTTCTGAAAACACTCTTCAAAGATTTCAAAAAGATTTTCTCAAAGAGATGAATAGTGTGTGAAGGAAGTTTTGAAGGATTGAATACCGTGCTTATCATCTTGATCAGAGCATACACACAGGTGTAATCTTCACTGATCTTTATCTTTTGTTTTGTTTTGTTGTTTTGGTTTGAAACTCTTAAGAGAATGTGTTCTCTAGAAAAAGAGTTAGAGGTTTTGAGAGAGGAACTCTCAAAGGAGATTCTTGAAGGATTCAAGAATTGGAGAGATATGTTCTTAGGTGAAGAACATAGAGAGTTTTGAGTATTTGATTGGTTTGTGTTTGTGCAGAAGTGATTGTATTGAACACAAGATTATAGTGGAATACCGATCGCAACAGATTGTTGGGTTGGGACTGGATCTAGGCCGAAAGCCGAACCAGTATAAATCTCTGACTACTCTCTTCTCTATACCTTGACTTTACTTTCCATTGATTTCTTGCATTATATTTTCCTGTATCTTTCCGCTGTTATATCTCTGGTACATTGCTGATAATACAAGATAAAATTGAATCGAGAAAAGCGAGAAATAGTTTTAAGGAAGGGAACTTGAATCTATTCACCTCCCCCTCTAGATTCATATAGGGACCAACAAAGACCTCAGACCAAGTAAATGGTCTGTCTCCTACGGCTCTGGAAAAGGTAAAATCCTTGGTATTGGGACTGTTGGTAAGACACCCAATCCAATTATCCAGAATGTCTCTTATGTTAAAGGTCTCAACTTCAATCTACTTAGCATAAGTCAATTTTGTGACAGTGGATATGAAGTAGCTTTTAATTCTGATGAATGTATAGTTAAAAACAAAGACAAATCCACTTTGTTCATTGGGAAAAGGAAGAACAACCTCTATGAGGTATGTCTTTCTGACCTTAGTGATCAGAATGTGACATGTTTGATTTCAGCAGATGATGAATGAGATATTTGGCACAAAAAGCTTGGACATTTAAGTCTCAAGTATATTTCAAAAATTTCTAAAAAAGGATCGTGTAAAAGGTCTGCCAAAAATATCTTGGAAATCCAATCGTCTATGTGAATCTTGTCAGCATGGGAAACAACTCAAAGCTTCTTTTAAATCGAAAAATGTTGTTTCCACGACAAGACCGCTGGAACAGTTACATATTGATCTCTTTGGACCTACTCAGACTGAAAGTCTTGGAGGGAAGAGATATAGATTTGTAATTGTAGATGACTATACTAGATTTACATGGGTATACTTCCTAGCACATAAACATGAGTCATTCAGTGTTTTTGAAATATTCTGCAAACGTGTTCAAAAAGAAAAAGGGTTAGGAGCGACCATGGAATAGAATTTGAAAATTCTAAGTTCAATGCCTTCTGTTTTGAAAATGGTATCTTTCACAATTTTTCATCTCCAAGAACTCCTCAACAAAATGGAGTTGTGGAAAGGAAAAATTGTACCTTACAAGAAATGGCTAGAACTTTGTTCCATGAAAGCTCTCTTTCAAAATATTATTGGGCAGAGGCAATTAATACTTCTTGTTATATTCAAAACAGAATATTGATAAGACCAATATTGAATAAGACTCTATATGAATTATGGAAAGGAAGAAGACCCAACATTTCTTATTTCCATCCATTTGGATGTGAATGTTTCATCTTAAACACCAAAGATCATCTTGGAAAATTCGATTCAAAAGTGGTGAAGGGATTCTTACTTGGATATTCCAATACGTCTAAGGCCTATAGAGTATTTAACTCTAAGACGCAAGTTGTAGAGGAATCAATTCATGTAAAATTCCAAGATAACTCAAAGACTGATAAGGAAATATCAGACCTAGAAAATTTATTTGATAATTTGCAGATTACTCCCTCGACTCAAGGAAATGTTCCGTCTGAACAACCTCTCACAGACACAAGAGCAGACGATAGAAGCTCAGACGAACCCTCTTCGTCTGACCCTCATAAGTCTGATGATCATGCGCCTGTCAAATCTTGGAAATTCACCTCAAATCACACTGAAGATTTGATCATTGGAGATAAATGTCAAGGTGTTCAAACAAGATCAAAAGTGAAGAATATCTCAAGCTATGCTCTTGTATCAGAAATAGAACCCAAGAATATTGAAGATGCTCTTCAAGACAATGACTGGATCTTGGCTATGGAAGAAGAACTTAATCAGTTCACCAGAAATGACGTCTGGACCTTAGTTGAGAAACCAAAGAACAAAAGTATCATTGGCACTAGATGGGTGTTCAGAAACAAGCTCGATGAAGCTGGTAAAGTGGTAAGGAACAAAGCAAGGTTAGTAGCACAAGGGTATAATCAACAAGAAGGTATAGATTTCACTGAAACTTTTGCTCCTGTAGCTAGATTGGAAGCTATTAGAATTTTACTTGCCTTTGCTGCTCATAAGAATATCATCCTATATCAAATGGACGTAAAAAGTGTTTTTCTAAACGGTTTTATTGAAGAGGAAGTATATGTAAGACAACCTCCTGGATTTGAGAGTTCATCTCACCCAGATCATGTTTTCAAACTAAAAAAGGCATTATATGGTCTTAAACAGGCTCCTCGAGCTTGGTATGAAAGACTAAGTTCCTTTCTTCTTCAAAATGGTTTTTCAAGAGGGAAGGTTGATACTACTCTCTTCAAGAAAAGCATTTTAAAAGACTTTATTATTGTTCAAATATATGTAGATGATATAGTCTTTGGACCAACTAACGAATCTTTGTGCAAGGATTTCTCTAAGTTAATGCAGGAAGAATTCGAGATGAACATGATGGGAGAACTGAAGTTTTTCTTAGGACTTCAAATCAAACAGACTAAACAAGGCATATATATTCATCAACAGAAGTATACAAAGGAACTTCTAAAGAAATTCAAAATGGAAAATGTCAAACCAATGAAAACTCCCATCCATTCGTCTGGAGCCAGTCTCAACAAAGATGAATCAGGTAAGACCGTTGATCAGACGGTATACAGAGGTATGATTGGATCTTTTCTCTATCTCACTGCTAGTAGACCTGACATTATGTTTAGAGAATCACATTTACAAGCTGTTAAACGCATTTTAAGATATCTTATTGGAACTACTAATCTCTCTCTCTTTTATAAGAAAAATAGTGATTTCAATTTAAGTGGCTATTGTGATGCTGATTATGCTGGAGATAAAGTGGAGAGAAAAAGCACAAGTGGTGGATGCCAGTTTCTTGGTTCATCACTAATCTCTTGGTCAAGCAAGAAGCAAAACTCCATTGCACTCTCAACCACCGGCGTAATATATTGTCGCGGCAGGTGTTGCTCACAACTACTTTGGGTAAAACATCAACTTGAGGATTACTCCAGGTTTGAAACTCAAATACCAGTATTTTGTGATAACACAAGTGCAATAAATCTCAGCAAAAACCCTATTTAACATTCAAAAGCCAAGCATATTGAAATCAAATTTCATTTCATAAGAGATTATGTTCAAAAAGGTATTTTCAATGTATAGTTTGTTCAAACTGATTTTCAATGGGCAGATATCTTTACAAAAGCTTTAGACGAAACTCGCTTTAATTTCATTAAAGAAAATTTACGAATTATCTCTTTAATTGATTAAGTTTTCCTTTTCGTCTGAGCATTTCATTTCGTCTGTACCCTTGTATATGTTTTCGTGTTAAGACGAAACTTTGCGTCTGATCAAGTTGAATTAGTGTGAGGAAATTAGACTGACGCAAGGATATTATTTAAATATTTTAAAGTTAAGTGTGCAGGGATAAATTAAAAGTAGCAATAAATGTGTCTGTCATTTATTGCACTATTCTAGGACCTTGAGAAGCACGCGCTGTGAATTTCATAAGTCAAATCAATCATTAAAAGGGCAATGATGGGGACACATCAAATCAGGGGCGGTTTAAAATTCTTCCGTCTGATGAATCACAACCGTTTCAGTTTTGACTATAAATACTCTTAAAGTTCACACTTTTATTCTTTACTGCATTCACATTTTCTCTGAATATTCTACTCACAAAACTTAACTCTCTCTTTTTCAAACCTAACAATGGCCGCCAAGAATACCAAGGCAACCGAAGCAACCTTCTTCGCTCAAGATCTCTTCTTGCCCAGCAAGTGGATATCGAGAGAGACTGTTGAAAGCATCTCAGAAAGAGTAGCAAAGATGCTGATACATAACGGATGGGTGGAGTTCGCAGAGATGAGAGGGCCATGGCTGATGGAGGCCTATGCTGAGTTCTGGAGTGACGCAAGGGAGTTTGAAGATGGTATTGTTGGTACCATTGATAACAAGGAGTATATTATTACAATAGACTCCATTGCTTTAAGCTCTAAGCCGAAGCGAAGGGCGCTTTACACATTGATCGGATGAAACGTGAATCTGAAGAGCACGTAGACAAGATTATCTACGGGAAGATCCGCAGCTCCGAAGATTCCAAGTTTTTGAGATCAAGGAATCTTTTTCCCACTGCAAGAATCATCCACAACCTCCTTTACAACATCTTCACCCCAAGAACTGGCTCACGAGACAACGTGAGTACTCGAGACAAACTTTGCATCTTTTACTGTCTGAGGAAAGCGAGGATGAGTCTCCCTCACATCATTCTTGACCACTGGGTAAGTGCGTTAAAGAATAGGAACATCCGTAGGAAGAGTAGTATTCCCTACGCCACCCTCTTCACCAAAATCATCATCAACCAAGGCTTTGATGTCACTGCGTCGTGTGGCACAAAGAAGGCAAGGAAGTCAAAGGAAGCACCTTTGCCAAGATGCATCTGAACCCCGGCTTCCTTCAACACTCTGCAAGTGAAGAAGAAGTTCCCCTTTCACCAATCACCAAAGACCTCCCACACAGAGCTCGCATCAAACGCGCCAGAACCCAAACACGAACCCAAACACAAGCCCAAACACAATCCCAAACACCAGACCAAACACAAACCCCAACACCTTTACCTCTTCCACCCGTGGTTATTTCTGAAGTCCCTTTTGAAGATGCTCTAGAGGAGCCTCTTAAAAAGAAAAGGAGGACTATCAGAATAAAGCACGTTGCGGCTAAGACGCAAGAAAAGACGATATCCCCAAGTGAAGATGAAGGGGCTAAGCTATCATCTAAAGAAGTTTCGTCTGTTAAAATACTCTCAGAAGAAGAGAAGCAGTCGAAGAAAAAGCAAGAGCCAGAGAAATCGCTCTTCAAAAGGCTGTCAAAGGCAAAGAAAAGATGAAGCAGAAGCTTGCGTCTGTAGTTGTTGGTGAAACAGACGAAGAAAAACAATTGAAAGAGGCTAAGAGGGTCTCTATGTTGCTTCATGCTGAACGAGAAAGAATCTTTCTTGAAAGCGTTAGGGGCATTGGATCGTCTGAAGGTTCGTCTGCTCCAGCAACTTCAGAGGGCATGAATAGTGAAGAAACTGCCCAGATCCAGAAGGATAATGCCCAGTTAGCAGAGGAGTTGGAGACCATGCTCAATGATGAAGTCTCTACTATGGAGGTTTCTCCATCAACACTCCAAGACGAATATAGGACAATTGTATCTGATCCTATTGTTGCGTCTCCTCTCAACGCTGCCTTTGAACAGACGATACCTGCTGCGTCTGAAGAAGTATCCCACCAACAGACGATGGAGATTCCGTCTGAAGAAATAATTGTTGAAGACATAAGTTCTTCGTCTGATGAAGAACATATGGAAGTAATAAAGATGGATGCATCATGGGTGAGATCTCACGCCGAAGTTATCAATCCTGAAGATCTACCACCCAAGCACAAGACAGACTATTCGTTTCTCAACGAATTAGTCATGAGACGCTTTGCTGAAAGCTCTTGTGCTGAAAGACTAGTCAAGCCTGACTGGATTCTTGGAGAGAAGAATGAAGATATCTCCAACGATGGTGAACCGTCTGAGTCTGCTGAAGATGGTCACTTAGCAGATGATGAAGACTGCTTTATAAAGGACACTCCCTACATTGAGTTGAGAAATCCCTATCGGTATAGAGGCAAAAAGGGTTTTCAACTGGGGAGATTTGTCAATCCCATCATCTATCATAAACCCCTGAAGCCAGTGGATTTCAAAGAAGATTCCATCTACACTCCTGAAGAGCAACGCGAATGGTGAAAGCGTCCCTGGGACATACTGACCACCTTAGACATCAAGGGTTTAGAAGATATAAAGAGGTACAAGGATCATCTAGCTGAGTCGGTGATTGAAGGACCAGCTCTTGGCTATGAACCCCACATCCCTTTCAGAGAAAACATCAAGTGGAAGGTTCAACATGAAATCAATGCACCTGCATTTCACCACTGCAGATATGGAGATTCTGGCTCCACCATCTATGAGCCAAAGGATTGCTCACATTGGCATCTCGACGTCATTGATCGTCATGATCCTGTACCATTCACTATTCCCATGAATCAAACTGAGTATGTAGGTCTAGGACATACTCTTGGAATTGTTCTTCCCTGGACAAGACCCCATTGTTCAGGAATTAGCCCCCGCTACTCCATTCTACTCAGAGAATTTGAAGACCCTGAAGAATTTGCTCACGCCCTACCTGAAGACTATAATGCTGCTTTTAAGCTTATGGCCAGTGGCTACAGGAGAGAAGAAAAGGCTAGAATGGAATCTATCCATCACATATGTAGAAGAGCAACAAAGGAAATGAGAGATTGCCCCTTTATATTGGGATATTAATTTTCTTCTATCGTCTCAGAAGAAACGAAGTTCTTCATAACCTTAGATCGAAAACGACCCTGCTTGGTCAAGTTTTTGGCTAAGGGAAAGGAAAAGAAGATTTCGTTTGTCCCCAAGACGTTCAAGTTTGCAAGGCACATCCCCCGGCGACTTCCGTCTGCTGCATACTCGCATCTCAAATCTCTTCAAACTCATGCCTCAAGACCTATCAATCCGAAGATTCAAAGGATGATAGAAGATCATGAAGCCACCTCCGCGTTCTGTTCTGGAACTTCATTTGATGAAGATTCCACCATCTGTGGCAGGGTGTATCCTGGAGAAGCCTTCGCTTATACTCATCCATCACAGGAGCATCCGGATCTTGAACTTTTTGTACCCACAAAGATGTACTCCTAGCAATAGGACAGAAACTTCACTGCATACCTCACTCTTCCACACTTCACTCTGTGTCTGAAGAGGACTCCAACAGTGTTCATCATAGATGACACTATGCCTATCGTGGAAGAGCCTCAAACACCGCAAGTAGAGATTGATGATACGGTGGAGGTTGATGATAAGGTGGAGGTTACTTAGGCTGACGCAAAGGATGTTGCTAAGTATAATACTCTAAAGCGTAAATATGATGTTGTAGAAGAGGATTGCGAGCATCTGAAGCTAAAGAATAAAGAGCTTGAAGAAAATCAAGCCTCTCTCACATCTGAGGTGCAGCAGCTGAAGGACATTGTCATGAGCCTTCTTCAAAGGAAGCCTAAACCTTCTTCTTGATCGTGTTTTTGATGATTCTCAGCCTAATGGGGAGAAAGAAAGGAGAAAGAAGAAAGGTCGTGCTAAGGGGGAGTCTTCGTCTGAAGGGGAACAAAGGGTCAAAATGCAAGTCAAGGGTGAACTTCGTCTGAGGGGGAGCAGAGGCAAATTTTTTTATCTTTTTACTTGTTCTATTCTTGTAATTTATATTATTTTATTCTTTAATTGAACATTCTGAATGTACCATGTATACTTGTATAAAACTGAATTACATCACATTGATGTAACATATATTATAAAGAGGTATTTTTTCAGAAAACATCGTCTTGATGTAATTCTAGCTATTTGAGACTTTATGTTTCTGTCTAACCATGTCTTGTGCAGATGTTTTTGGTATGGTCTGTAATCATCAAAAGGGGGGAGATTGTTAGATCAAGATGATTAAAAACTCTAAGTTTTAATTAATTACAAGATAGACGGAACCAAACTCTCAAGACTTGCTAAGACGAAACCAGCATAGACGAAAGAAGACCCTTCAAAGACGAAGTTATGCGTCTGTCTCAAAGCCAAATCATCAGATGAAACTACAGACGAAACCTTCAGACGAAACCTCAAGCTTACTCCTTCAGTCTGAAGATATATATCGTCTGTCCAAGAAGTGAAGCAAATCGCGCCAAGATTTCAAATCTTAAGAATTACTCATTAGAAGCATCCAAGATCAGTATAGGGATTCGTGCTTACACATGCAACTCAAAAAGGTCTTTACCTTTTGTCAAAGTCTCTGTACAAGTCAGAAAAAGTATTGCGCACGCAATCTAATCCGCTGCACAAGCCATCAATCAATCAAGTATTGTCTGACACTTTTTTGGAAAGATCTAAAGTAAATCTTTAACGGTATTCTCATGAGTCTAACGGTTATCTGAAGATGGTGCCTATTTAAAGGACTTCTCTTCACCTAAAACAAGTTGGTGAAAACGCTTCTATCATTCTATCCTCTGTGATTTCGCTCATACTTCTGTTTGTACCTCATTGTAAAACCCTCTCTGCGTAGAGGAATCCTTCTGTTTTAAAATATCATTTTAAAATTCACTTGTGTGGTGTTAGCCTGTGGAGGCTGGGTTCAAAGAATACATTTGTTGTTTAGCCTGAGAAGGCTGTGCTCAAAGAATATCGGTGTATAGCCAGAAGTGGCTGGGTGCAAAGAATACTTGTAACCTTTTCACGGTTGATAGTGAAAACTCAGTAGTTTCTGAGTAACTGGACGTAGTCTTGAAGAGACGAACCAGTATAAAAATATTCGTGTTCTATATCAATATTGTTGAACTAACGGGGATAACTTAAAACATAACGTCTGTCCACTAAAATCAACTTTTGAAGTAAAACATTGTTTCGTCTGTACCCCTTTTCAAAACCACAGACGAAAGGATTTAAATTTTAAATTAACACAATTCAACCCCCCCTTCTTGTGTTTTGTATTTTACACAATGGCTGGATGGACTTCGCGGAGATGAGAGGCCCATGGTTGATGGAGGCCTACGCGGAGTTCTGGAGCGACGCGAAGGAGTTTGATGATGGTATTGTGGGTACCATTGACAACAAGGAGTATATTATCACAATAGACTCAATTGCTGAAGCTGGAAACTACAAAGCTGAAGGGCGCTTTTATTGCGCTGACTGGATGAGGTTAGAATCTGAGGAGCATGTAGACAAGATTCTTTATGGGAATGTTCGTGACCCCGAAGATCTCAAGTTTCTGAGATCTGGGAATCTCTATCCCACAGGCAGAGTTATTCACAACCTTCTCTACAACATCTTCACTCCCAGAACAGGCTCACGAGACAATGTGAGTACTCGTGACAGATTCTGCATCTACTACTGTCTGAGGAAAGCAAGGTTAAGTCTTCCTCACATTATTCTCGACCATGTGATAAATGCGTTGAAGAATAGGAATATTCGTAGGAAGAGCAGTATTCCCTACGCCACTCTCTTCTCCAAAATCATCTTAAACCAAGGTTTTGATGCTACTGGTGTCGTGTGGCATGATTAAGGAAATGAGGTCAAAGGAAGCACCTTTGCCAAGATACATCTGAGCCTTAGCTTCCTTCATCACAATAGGAGTGAAGATGAAGTTAATCTTTCTCCTATCACCAAAGATCCTCCTCACAGAGCACGCATCAAACGCGCCAAAACCCAAACACAAGCCCAAACACAAACCCAAACACAAACCCAAACACAAGCCCAAAAACAAACCCAAACACCTATCCATCTTCCACCTGTGATTATATCTGAAGTCCCTTTCGAGGATGCTCAAGAAAAGCCTCTTAGAAAGAAGAAGAGGACTATCAAAATAAAACATGTTGCGTCTAAGACGCAGGAGAAGGAGATATCCCCTGATGAAGATGAAGAGGTTAAGAAAACATCTAAGGGTGTAACGTCTGTAAAGATTCTCACAGACGAAGAAAAGCAGAAGAAAGCAGCTGAAGAGAAAGCAAAAGCCAGAAAAAGGCTGCCAAAGGCAAGGAGAAAATGAAGTAGAAGCTTGCGTCTGTGATTGTTGGAGAAATAGACGAAGCAAGGCAACTAAAAGAGGCTAAGAGGGTCTCTATGCTGCTTCAAGCTGAAAGAGAAAGAATCTTTCTCGATAACATTAAGGGCATTGGATCGTCACGGAAGGGTTGCCGCGTCTCACCAAGAACTTCGAGGGCATAAATAGTGAAGAAAGCGCCCGGATCCGGAGGACAATGCTCGATTAGCGAGGAATTGGAGACTATGCTTAATGAAGAAGCTCCAACTATGGAGAGTTCTGCACCAGCACTCCAAGACGAACATAGGATAACTGTCTCTGATCCTATTGTTGCGTCTCCTCTCAACGTCGCTTGTGAACAGACGATACCTGCTGCGTCTGAAGAAACATCCTATCTACAGACAATAGAAATTCCGTCTGAAGTATTAATCATTAAAGATGCATGTTCTTCATCTGATGAAGAACATGTTATTATAAATAAGATGGATGCACAATGGGTGAGATCTCACGCTGAAGTTTTAAATCCAGAAGATCTTCCACCTAAGCACAAGACTGACTATTCATTTCTTAACGAATTAGTCATGAGAAGATTTGCTGAGAGTTCTTGTGCTGAAAGACCAGTTAAGCCTGACTGGATTCTTGGATATGAACTTGAAGATATCTCCAATAAGGGTGAATCGTCTGAGTCTGCTATAGATGGTTACTCAGCAGACGATGAAGATTTTTTTTGTAAAGGACACTCTCTATATTGAGTTGAAGAATCCTTATCAGTACAGAGGTAAGAAAGGATTCTAACTTGGGAGGTTTGTCAACCCTATCATCTATCACAAACCCCTGATGCCAGTGGACTTCAAAGAAGATCTCATTTATACTCCTGAAGAGCAATGTGAATGGCTGAAGCGTCTGCCTTGGGAAAAACTGGCCTCTTTAGACATCAAGGGTTTAGAAGAAATAAACAAGTACAAGGATCATCTAGCTGAGTCGGTGATTGAAGGACTAGCTCTTGGTTATGAACCCCACATTCCCTTCAGAAGAAATATCAAGTCGAAGGTTCGGCTTGAACCTAATGCCCCTGCATTTCACCATTGCAGGTATGGAGATCCCAGTTCCACCATTTATGAGCCAAAAGAATGTTGTCATTGGCATCTGGACGCCATTGATTGCCATGATCCTGTACCCTTCACAATTCCAATGAACCAAACAGAGTATGTAGGTCTAGGACATACTCTTGGAATTGTTCTCCCTTAGACAAGACCGCATTGTTCAGGTATTTGTCCACGCTACTCCATCCTCCTCCATGAATATGAAGACCCCAAAGAGTTTGCTCATGCTCTTCCTAAAGATTGCAACACAGCTTTCAGGATGATGGCAAATGCGTATAGAAAGGAAGAAAAAGCTAGATTGGCTTCCTTCTATCACATTGAAAGGAGAGCAAAGAAGGAGTCGAGATACTGTCCCTTCATGATGGGATCTCAATTCTCTTCTCTCGTTTTCAACGTCACCAAGTTTTTCGTAGTCTTAGACCGAAAACGACCTTGCTTGGTCAAGTTTTTGGCTAAAGGGAAGGAGAAGAAGACTTCGTCTGTCCCAAAACATTCAAGTTTGCAAGGCACATCCCCAAGAGACTTCCGTCTGTTGCATACTTGCACCTCAGATCCATTCAAGCCAAAGCCTCAAGGCCTATCAATCCCAAAATTCAAAGGTTGATAGAAGATCATGAAGCCACTTCTGCCTTTTGCTCCAGAACTTCATTTGATGAAGATTCCACAATCTGTGGCAAGGTGTATCCTGGAGAAGCTTTTGCTTATACACATCCTTCTGAGGAACATCCAGATCTTGAGCTCTCTGTTCCTAACAAAGTGTTCACTTAGCAATGGAAGAGAGACTACACTGCATATCTCACACTTCCTCTTTTCACTCTACGACTGTTGAGGACTCCAACTGTGTTCATTGAAGATAATGAATCTGTTCCTATTGTTGAAGAGCCTCAAACGCCTCTTGTGGAGAATGATGACAACGTAGAAGCTACTGTTGTTGAGAGTGAAGTTGTGAACGCTGATGAGTATCATAATCTGAAGCGTAAGTATGACGCATTAGAGGAAAATTACGAGCATCTGAAGAAGAAAAACAAAGAGCTTGAGGATAATCAAGCCTCTCTCACATCTGAGATGCAACAGCTGCGGGAGATCGTCATGGGGTTTGTCCAACAGAAGCCTAAACCTCCTTCTTGAAGAAGCTTTTGATGATTCTCAGCCCAAGCGGGAGAATATCTTGAAGGAAGGAAAGGTGGTGCTAAGCTGAGGGGGAGCCTTCATCTGAGGGGAAGTTATTCGTCTGAGGGGGAGTTAGCATAGAGGGGGAGTTTCTTTTTTACTTTAATTTGTTCTTTATTTATTTGTATTAGCTTTATACATGTATTCTTAGAGCTTTTATTTTCGGTATACCTTGTAATACTGTACATGGTTTACATCACATTGATGTAACGATTCTTATAAAGAGGTATTGTTTCAGAAAACATTGTCTTGATGTAAATCTGACTTGTGCTTAATTTGTTCAGCTAATCTTGTCTTGTGCAGATGCTTCCTTGAAGAAAGTTATCAGTATGGTCTGTAATCATCAAAAAGGGGGAGATTGTTAGATCAAGATGATTAACATCTCTAAAGTTTTGATTATTACAATACAGACGAAACATCTATAGACGGAACATCAAGTCAGACGCAACGAGCACAGACGGAAGATGACCCCTCAAAGATAAAGTCATTCGTCTGTCTCAAGTCAAGACATCAGACGATAGGCTAAGACAAAAACTCTTAAGACTAAAGAAGTTCATCGTCTGCCAAAGAAGTGAAGCAAAATATAGGATCACTCGCGCCAAGATTTCAAATCTTAAGAAGTACTCATTAGAAGCATCCAAGATCAGTATGGGGATTCACGCCTACATATGCAACTCGAAAAGGTCTTCACCTTTTATGTCAAATCTCTGTAGAAAAAGTATTGCGCACGCTATCTATATCCGCTGCACACGCCATCAATCAATCAAGTGCTCTCTGACACCTTTTTGGACTTCGCTTGGAAAACGCTCAACAGCTTTCTTCTGTGTCTAACGGATATATGAAGATTTTGCCTATTTAAAGACTCGCTTCTTCAAAGTTCAGTTGGCGAACTCACTTCAATATTCTACCTTATTGTGAATTCGCTCTCTGATATTCTTGCTCTTCATTGTAAAACCCTCTCTGCGAAGAGGAAACTCTTTTTATAGAACTCTTTCAAATCCACTTGTGTAGTATTTTAGCCTGAGGAGGCTGGTTATTCAAAGAATACCCTTGTTGTTTAGCCTGCGAAGGCTGTGTTCAAAGAATATCGTGTTATAGCCAGAAATGGCTTGGCGCAAATAATACTTGTAACCTTTTCACGGTTTGTAGTGAAAACTCAGTTGTTACTAGGTAACTGGGCGTAATCTTGATAGACGAACCAGTATAAAAATATTTATGCATTTGTTTTATTAAGTATTTGACTAACGAAGATAATTAAACCATAACGTTTGTTCATTAAAATCAACCTTTGAAGATTAAGATTATTTCGTCTGAACATATTTAAACGCACAGACGAAAGGAACAAATTTTTTTAAGTAACACAATTCAACCCACCTTCTTGTGTTCTATCTTTTACAATTTTAAAAATCAGTTTCTTAATCATACATGACTCTTTCTATTAGATGATTTCTCATCACATACACTTTCATTTCATTATTGTCACCTCCAGTCCATGTTACCTTCACCATCACTTCCATCACCATCATGAATATCATCATTATTTTCATTATTATTACATATTACATAAAAATAACAATAGCAGAAGTGACAATAATAATAATATGAATTTTTATGATTAATATTAAATGTACTTATTTTATTTATAGTGTAAGAGTTATCATTGAATGATTTCTAAAAGTCCATGTAATATGGTAAATTCATAAAATCCTATAAAATCTTATAAATTATTAAGATATAAATATAATAAATTTAGATAAAACAAATTTTAATCATAAAAATCTGTAAAAAAAGCTTTCTAAATCATTATATTCCCATAAAATTTTTAAAATATGCAAGAATTTTTAAGTTACATGCAATGTTTAACAAACCTAGCTAAAAACTACATGTTACCTATAAGCTGATATTGATATATATATATATATATATATATAACTAATTTGTTCAATTAAAAGTGTTTACTAAAATTAATCAATTAAAATGTGAAAAAATAGGTTCATGTACGAGACATTTTTATATAAGTTCTATTTTTGTGTCAGGTCCTAAGAATGTCTTATGGATGCAAAAATATTATATATCCAAATATGTGTGGAACACCAAGGAGTTATTCTCACATATATGGGAGAACAAATTAATATGTGTATAATATGACGTCTATTGTCAAAAAGATTGTTGACTTCCTCCTACGTTAATATCTCATAAATATTTTATATTTTTATTACATGAAATTATAATTATTTTTAATGCATGCTAATCTACTTGTGTTAATAACATTAGATTGCATGTGAAGGCCTGCACTATGATGATCTTCATTCATATCATCGTCATCTGATTCAGGTAAATTATCGTCAAAATCTTCTTTGTCGGATGAGTCATCAATATATGAATTAAAATAATATAAACTTCATTATCGTTGTTACAGTTTAACCTTGTACAAACTCCTTTGCTAGACCTACCAACATTTACCTTAATTACACTCACATTATACATCATCTGCAACTATTTCTACACATAATTCTATAGTACACATCCTGTTGTTGAAAATTAGTGATCATAATTTCAACATTTTCATCATCAACTATTTGTAGCGCGACATATTTATTTCCTACAAAATATCTCGTTGTGATAGAATCAATAATTTCACTAAAATTTAACTTAAATTTATCATGTATTCTTTTTTTAAACCATTAAAATTTATTCCACATTTGATTTGTAGAACTCTTTTTATGCTTCAAACACTACTCTATCACCACTTTCAATAATCCTACCATTAATGTAAACAACGATAATAATTACAGAAATCATCTCTTTACAAATTATCTACAACAAATAAATATTTTTATTTACAATAAATAAATTAATTATCAAAATTATATGAAAAATATAAAATCAAAATTACCATCAATGAAAATTCACCTCACAATTATCAAATATTAACAATTTTTATAATTTTAACTCTACACCTGCGTAAAAATGATAACCACTTTTTTTCAAAACAAAAAATATTAATTTTAAAAATATAAAGAAGAAAAGAATAAAGAGAGGTATGAAATTGCAACCTCGGTACTCACACCAGTTGGGGAGATGGTGTATTTTAAGGGGACACATGACTAAAGGTGCTATTTGGGATATGCCACACGGCCAAAGTGCTTGAAGGTAATCTCATGTGACTAATCTGATATTCGCCACGTAGGCAAAAATGTTGAGTTGCTTGTGCGATCGCATGACATTATGCCACGTTTAAGAAAACGTTTAAAGGTGCCTAGTACCACGTGTGACTGCTTGGTTTTTTACTACGTGGTCGAACTAGGTTAAAGGCACCTCCCATTAAGCACGAGCTTGTTCTTCTTCCATGTGGCCGAATTTAGTTGAAGGTGTCTCCCTTCATGTGTGACCTGCTTGTTCTTCTGCCATGTGCCCAAATTGGTTGTGCATGAGTGCTCTGAATGTGCAATTGTCAGAAACAGTTATTTCTATCATTGAATAGACCCAACTCCTAGAATTACTACTTTTTCCTTGTCACTGAATGCACCATGTCTTAGTACGACTGCTTGGCTTTTCACTACGTGGTCAAACTGGGTTAATAGCACCTCCTATCAAACACGAACTTGTTCTTCTTTCATGTAGTTGAAGGTGTCTCCTTTCATGCGTGACCCGCTTGTTCTTCTGCCACATGCTCACATTGATTATACATGAGTGTTCGATGTGCAATTTGCTAGAGACAACTATTTTTATCACTAAACGGATCCAACTCCTAAAACTATTACCTTTTCCTTATCATTAAATACACCCATGTCTTAATACAATAACTTTTACTAATACTAAATGCGATATCCTTGTCACACCTCTATTATACATAATCACTCCATGATTATTTTCATCATGCTCTAAGTATTTAATAAGTTTATGAAATGACAGCAGTTAAGTAAATTTGCCAATTTAACGTGAACATAACAAAGTGACTAAGTAATTATTTCTAATAATTACATTTGTTACAGAATGTCATATCCTGGTGGGATTCAGAACAAGTTTCTAACGAAACAGCCTGGCTAGAATTATTTGATAACTAAGAGGAATATATATTTGTGCTACGTTTATAGTTTACTTTATTTTCACTCTCCTGTACAGTAGAAGTAGCATTGTAATAGTTAAAAAAAAAATAAAAAAAATAAGTGGTACGCTAATGGTATAATATATGGTAAAGTCTGAAATTTTGATCAGTTAAATATCAAACGGTGTCAAATTTGGGTGCCCTTTTCCTCTGCTTTTCTTGTCTGCGTTTCCATGGAACCACTTGTTTAAAGCTTTCATAAATGCTTGCCTGCCATCATAAAATTTATTCATAATAAGATATTAAGATAACAACCAAACTATAATAAATAATCAGAGCAATACGCAACAAACGCTAAAGCTTTCACCCCCCATACGTTAATGTTGTTTGAGTGTTTCAGTATTTTTACACGTAAAAGAAGGGCAAAATGTTTGTAACTCGTAAGTGCAACTTTTAAGACCACGAAAATGAAAAGGGTAAAGTATAAATAAATATTGAAGTTGGTCTCCCACCTATTATTCTCTTTTATAGTTCTTAAATTAATTAAAAGGGCAAACTTTTTAATACTTTAATAGTATATAAAAAAAATAAGATAATAGTTTAAAAACTACATTGATGAGTTATTCGATTAAATTTCTTATTTCTCTTCATTTTTTAACCAAACACGTTATAGATGAGACATAATTATTCCATTAATTTTTAAGATACCTGTTAAGATTTTCCTTTATCCTCGAAACAATATGCATTTTGTGTAATGCATACCTTGAGAAAATTTGATGAGCTGCATCTTTCAATCCAAAACCAAAAAAGGAACAAAACAAAACAGCTAGCATACATACAAAATCAAGAGTAAATTATAATAATGTCTGAAATTCTGTAAGATTCAATAAATAATTTCATTTTTCCATGAATAATTATTATTTTTTTTTGTTTTTAAAAAAGAAATTTACGGCAATCTCCTTCAAAGGATTGGTATAACGTATAAAGAATATCATGATATTTTTTAAAAAGATGAAAAAAAAAATTAATTTACGAGTTAATAAAACAGATATATTTAGTGTTCAGATTAAAAACAAAACAAAAAAGTTTATGCAATATTATAAGAATATCATTATATTCTCTAACTTGTATAAATAATATCATTTTAGTAGCTGACGT
Source organism: Hylodesmum podocarpum (assembly GCA_026586105.1). Taxonomy (NCBI): domain Eukaryota; kingdom Viridiplantae; phylum Streptophyta; class Magnoliopsida; order Fabales; family Fabaceae; genus Hylodesmum; species Hylodesmum podocarpum. The sequence continues at coordinate 6,704,391 of JALJEV010001430.1, read as the reverse complement.
ATAATTATTTGACACAAATCCCACTAATTCTAAACAACTTAGTTTAGTTGCATTTTTTTAACTTGTAAGAATTGTACACCAATTTTGAGATTTACAATAAATCACACTCTTCTCTTCTCTTGTATCCAATACTAATACACTATATTTCACGGAAAAAATGTTTCTACAAACATCAGGAAAAAAAAATAGACTATTAAATAATTAAATAAAAATTTAATATTTATTTAACTACTTGTGAGATTAAATTTGAGATTGAAATTTAAGAATTTAGAAATTAAATCAAAAAGGAAAAATGCAAGGAGTTTAAACAGATAAAATGATCAATTAATTAGATAATAAAAATCAAACACACCCAAATGTTCGAATTTAGTTTAAAATTAGGAACAAGTTATGAGTAATGGGAATGATAAGAAATAAATGAGGCATACCAACAAGTGTGAACCACCGTGAGAGAGACCGGATGAGAAGCTTCCTTTTCTCCTAACCCTTGTGATCTTCACCTTCCGAGTACCCTCCGCAGTCCAACTTGAAAAGTCCAAACTACCCTCCACAGCCTCAGGATCATCACTCTTCTTCCATCTATTAGAGGCAAAATTGTCATTTCCACTACTCCACGTGTCCTTCGAGCATGACCTAAACGGCGACGTAAAAGACACAGCGCGTCCAACGTAAGGCCCGTCCAACACCGTTGTCGGGGATTCCGATAATACCAACCTCGGAGGCAATTCCAGAGTCCTTGCCACGTCAGCCCTTGGTTTGAGCTCGGATCGGGTGTGGCACAGCCTAGGCTTCCCCGGTGCCACCTCCCACTGAAAAGGAACCGACACCGCCGTGCGTGACGGCGGCGGCGTGGGCAACTCCGGTGGCGGCACGGTGGCACGTGATATTGCTAGTAGAGACAACTTGGGCGGTGTTTTTGGTTCATGAAACATGTTCTTGGATACTGAACCCATGAAGTAATAGGTTGTTACTTAGGAAGTGAAGTGTGGGAAGCGTTAACGTGTGACTTTATAGAGAGAAACGGGTCACGAAGAGGCTCCTCTTCACAAGAACATACGCGTCTTGTTTTATTTTTATTTTTTTTTTTGGATTTTTTTAAATTTTTAATTTTTTTTTATAATTTGCTTACTTGTTGTTGGGTGTAACAGTAGGGGTCCCCACCTTGACTGATTCTAAATGCTGGATAAGGACAATCAACGGTCACTGAGCATACAAGTCTTTGGAGTAATGGACGGGAAAATTCCTTATAGCTAACATCCATGGATATTAATGGAGTAAAATTTGTGATTGACTTTTATTAACGGTGATATTTTAGGTTTTAATTCTTGGAAATAAATAAATAAGTTTATAGTTTTATATTTTTTAATTTTTGGATGATATTAAATACTATTTAATCAATTTGGTGTTGTGGAAGAGGTCAAATTTTTCTTTTTTTCTTTTCATTTTTTTATTTTTATTTTATTTATTTTATTTTTTTATAAAAACAATTAGACACAATATTTTTTTATTTAAGACTAAAATAAATTTATTATTATATATATAATTTATTATTAATATATATATAGAGAGAGAGATTTTGGAGAGCCACAGCCCCCTACGAGGACACTATATAAATATTATCTATACCATTTTATTAATCAAATTAAATAACAAATGTAGAAGTAAGACTACTTTTTTATCATTTTAAAAATTAAATTAATGATTAAATTTAATTTATATAAAAAAGTTATTGAAAAATATAAATTAGTAAGTTTTATACTCCTGTCTCGCAATTTTTTTTAGTATAAATATATTAACAAGTTACATTATAATGTATTTTAAGACAACATCTGACTGTAATATATTAGCATACTCATGTTAAAATTTTAGTAGTTGTATTTGTATGTTAATAATATATAAGAGGGATTAACTTACATTAGGAATAAATTTAAGAGAGATATCATTTTTCTTAATCTAACTACTCACCAATTAATACATTGGTAACCGTTTGTTAAGGAAAATAAAAAATAAAAAATTAGGACAGAGAATAACTCTCTTAATTTTATTTTTTCTTCTTTAGTTTCCTAGTGGCATCACCCTCCAAAAGGCAATTTTATCAAAGACATGATATGGAGTATTGGTTCTTTACATTGTGAAGGACTAATACCTTTTTATCAAACTTAACCCGTTGATCTCTTAAATTCATTCTTGAAATAAGTTGTTGATACATATACGTGACTTAAAATTTGTGGCACATTCGTGACTACAAATTAATACAAGGATTTAGCTACTATATACTGATAGTGTAAACTTTTCCACTATCAACTAAACATATAATGTCGTGTCATAATAAAAGTTTGACTCACTCAAGAGATCATACACAGGGAAGCCCATGAGCAAGTTCTTAACATCACCGAGCACATTATTAATTATTTATACAAGCAAATAAATACTTTGATCATTAGAAATGTGGGGACATTACAGTTTTTAAAAATAATAAAATTTGAAAGGTTCTGCACTCACTTCAGTTCTTCAAAATATATATTATCATTTTAACTTCTAAACTTTACTTTCCATCATTTTTTTTAATGAAATTAATCACTACCATAGAAACAGAAATAATATAATTTTTTTTCTTTTTAAAAACAAAAATGACATTAGACACTTTCAATAACAAACTGTATTTTCATAAACTTTTTTAAACTTCATTATCTTTAAAAACTAAAGTGATAATCCATTGTATTTTTAGAGACAAATTGCATAGCAAACCATACACTCCATTATAATAATTATTGGGCTTAATCAATATTTTAGTCCCTCTAAAAAAACAAATGTTCTAGTTTTGGTCCTTTTAAAATTATTTTTAGTTTTTATTAATTTTAAAAATATATTCTTGAAACCATCCATTAAATGATAAATTAATTAACAGAAATGTCATGTCAATTATCCACCTAATCTTCATGTAATTATTCACGTCATTTATTTAATCATTTTAATTTAATATTATTTTTTAGAAATTAAATAATAAATGACGTGAATTATTGCATAACAATTACATGGATCATTAATATGAAATTTCTATTAATCAACTCATCATTCAACATGCATTCATAAAAATAAGAATGGTTTTCAAAAAAAATTTAATAAGGAATAAAAACTAAAAAATAATTTTGAAATGACTAAAACCAAAATAAAGCCAAACTAAAAAGTTGATTAAGCCTAATTATTATTTGGATTTTGGTGTTTGTTTTATGAGGAAACGGCAACTTAATGAAACTATGCCCAACCATGGGGTCCAAGGGGGAGGGCCCAATCCTCAATGTAATCTGGGCTGCTCCCAACAATTCTTCTAGAGTGTGAACGGATACCATTAATTTTTGGGCTTGGGCTTCTTGGTAACTGGTAAGCAGAAATTCCTCCACCTGAACTAGAAGAGTCACAGGTGGAGGCTCCCTTTGTTGAGAAGTTCCACTGAGGCCCAGGTGAAGTCCGGGGCTTAGATGGGCCTTGGGCCCGAACCTTGGCCTTTGCAGAGTGAGTTGGAGCCATGTAGCTAGGTCTACTCGGGCTGGGAGGTACTTGAAGGTGCCTACTAGAAACTGGGCTTGAATCAACAAAGTCTTGGTTCATTGGGCTCATCATGTTTCTGAGGTTAGTTGGGCCTGGAGTTACAAGCATGTCCATTTCCACTGTCTTCTCAGACATGTTATCTGTGGTAGTTGATGTTGTGGAAGCAAGAGTCATGTAAGAATTCTCACGTGGGCCCACGTTCTTTACATTGTATGGTTGAGATGACATCCAACGGTCCAACCAGTTCCAACCCCATTGGGCTTTTTCACGCTCATATCCTGCTTCCACCTCATCGTCATCTCGCTGCAAAAACTGCTTCTGTTGCTGTTGTTGCTGCTGCAAAACAAAAATAGAGTATAATGTAATCAATTTCTTAAATAAAATTTCAAAAGTAAAATAAAAATATTGAAAATTCTGAAAAGAAATAAGTTAATTATATTTTAGAAATGTTGCTATAAAAATTTGTAACAACTCGTATAAGAGAAAAGTATAAAATTGTATTTTTTTATTTATTTTTTTTTATGAAAAAACAACTTTCTTTTACATGCAGAACCGAGATAAGAATTTAAAAATAATTATAATTCACAATTAACTCTAATACACAGTCAATTAGTCAAATTAACTCTCATAAAACATATACAACTATCTCATAAAACATACACATATTAATCTTTACATATATTATAATTAATTATTTAATTTTTCATGTATTTTATTGTTGCATATTATTTACTAAATATTTTTCGTGAAAAATTAACTAACCTGATAGTTGAAAGCGTATGCAAGAGCTCTCTCCCTCTTCATTACGCCTTCGTATTTCTTCAAATCGTTTTCTTTAATTTTGTGGCTACTTTGACGCCTATTGTCCCAGCTATCAATGTCAGTCCTTCTCATGGGGCTCATGGGCTTGGGCTTAGGCATGGGCGTGGGCATGGGCTTGGGCTCTTCTTTGTTCTCGTAATATTGTTGTTCAGTTTGTTCCAGGTGACTCAATTGGAGTCGGCGAGCCCTGACACGTGCTTGCACTCTAACCAAAGCTTGCATGCACCGCATTGTCATTTGCGCTTGCTTCCGCACGTTATGTCCCCTCACCAGTGCTTGCAGCCTAACTAATCCCTTCAATGCTCGCAGTGCACGTCGAGCCTACACAATACCAAACAAACAAATATTTAATCATTATTTCTTTATATATAAATATAATTAGAGCATTTAATAAAATATATTATGTAATTTTTTTCTACCAAAAAGACTACAGCTATCCTTCAATTTATTAGATTACAGAGTAAATTTTGATTATTATGTATAAAAAATCAATTATAAATTCTTCTATTAAATACATCATTTCCTTAATATAAATGGAGCGATTTTTTTATAGCACTACCGTCAAATCCTATAAATTATATGATATATAATCTACAAGTTCTTGACACATTCCTTACAAAATTTTGTATTTTTTTTATAAGTTTAGAATTATTTTAATTTTCAAATTTAAAATAAATATTTTTACTTTCTGAGTTTTTAAAAAATTGTTCCTTTAAACACTAATGAATAATTTTTATTAGCATTACTTAAAACAAATGGAGAAACGAAAACTCTAGTTTTTAAAATTTGAAGACACTAACAGCATTATTTTTATATTTGAGGAAGTGGACCTAAATTAAAGTCAAATTTTAAAGACTAAAAATATATTTAAGTATTTTTAGTAAATATCAATGAAGAATACATTAAAGGGTCTTTAAATTTTTTATTAATTTCAACTTGATACGTAATCACAATTTTGTTAGTTCACAGAAAATAATTAGTAACGTATGACATGAAAATTGATCATAATCATAATCGTTTTAGTCCCTCTTATTTTGACAACGTCAATAAGTAATTTTTCTAATTTTTTAAAAAATTAATAACAAACTAATTTTGAAATGATTAAAACTCAAAATACTAAATACTTCAAGAAAAAAAAAAACTTAATTAACAAAATAAATTAACTTAGGAAAATTGTTTCGAAATTAAAAATGTAAAACAGGGAAATAAAGGTCTTACAAGGTAGCCCCTGTAGTAAGATTGAATGAGAGTTGCTGCTTGTTCTTCCCTGGAGTGGCGACCATAACCTGCCAATCTTACAACTTTTGCCGCCGCTTGAGCAGCCGCCACAGCCGCTTCGGCCGCTGCGGCTGTTGCTGCTGCAACGGCAATTGCATGGCTTCTGTCTTCTGTCACCGTCGTCGTCGTCGATGATGTCCTACTTTCTTCATTTGTCACATGATCCCGAAAACTCTCTTCTGGAAATTGCTCAAAAGATACCTCCTCTGACACTTCATGCTGCACTTTCTGTGTGTTGTCCTTCTGAAAATGAAATCCAATCAATTTAAGATAACAATAACAAAAGTCTTATCCCATTGTTATTTTTATATGGATCATATATATAATACTATTTAGCTCAATTAATGATTATATTTTCATAGGTAATATGGGATAATTTTTGTTTCATCTACTTTAATTATGTTAAATTTCATTTCTTAATAAATTTTTAGTTTTTTCCATTTATTTTTATTAATATAAAGATGTTACATAAACTTTTCATCTATGACTACGTTAAAGTGACGGTATTATAACTAAAAATTGCTGATAGAATATAAACCCAAATTATAAAATAATTTAGAATAAAAAAACATAATTAATCTATAAATTTTTTAGTCTCTTCTGTCTTTTTTTTTTTCTCTTTTGTGACACAATGTAATCTATATTATTTTCATTGGTGTTTTCAGTGACATGCTATAAACAAAATTTTTACTCTCCACAAATACCTACCTACTCCATTGGTAGATGTCACTCCTATTTTTTGTTTTTTTTAACTTGATGTTAAGCTGATAATTAAATATTAATCTCTTAAGGAACTGATGAAATTAATTGAAGGAATTAATCTCATTTAACATATATTTCTTTATAAGTTCTGATCAATGATTGACCACCTGATTGGATTTTTAAGGAATAAAATTATTTATTAACTGAGTCAAGTTATGATGATTTTTTGTAGTATTTTTTGTTTTTGAAAAAAAAATTGGAAAAAAATGTCCATACATATTATCTGTTATAATTTAAAGAAACTAAGTTAAAATTACAAGAGGAATGAAAAGATTTTGGTGATTAGAAATTGGTTGAGAAAAATCACAAGATGTAAAGTATGATTGTCTTTTTATTTTTTGTTTGTTTGTTAGAAATAATGATGATGATGATAGGGGATATAACTTAGGAAGCACACGATGTTGAAGATGAATGATGTGATGGGTTAGGTGGTATGATAAGTATGTGACACATACACTAGCAAATACATTTGATACATGTTGACTACGTAGGGGACCATGCATACACATACATAATTACATGCTGTATCAGGTTAATGGTCCTGAAAGCTGAAAATTTGGCAGGCATCTTATCATTATTATTGAGGAGTGCATAAAGGACAAAAACTACATTACACCAAGCAACTAACTTGCTGTTCACTTACCTTATGGAGAAGGCTTAGCCTTTAATGCGAAAGGCAGAAATTGATTGTGATCATGGCATTCCTTATGCTCAAGATATTATATATTTTTCTTTTGTTTATGGGCTTGGAGATTCAGTAAGTATATGACTTGTTTAATGGCATAACAAGTGAGTGAAATTGATTGTGATTTAAATGTATATACTAAAATATCACATTGCTGATTAGCCCAAAGTGGTACCACTTTCCTAATCTTAATTATGTCTTTAATGTTGAAAGGAACAAAAAATATAGACAAAAAGAAAGTAACATTGGGATAATGGTGATTTTAGTCCCCAAAGAATTCTAAATAGAAATGCTCCTACTTTTATGAAATAAAATGAATAAGAAGAAGGCTAACACACTTTTTTTATATTCACTTTATAGTTGGTAGAATTTATTAAATTCTATAAAATTAGTAAATATAATCATTTAAAAATAAATAAAATATAAAAAATTAAAAAAAAAATTGATTTAACTGGAAGATATGTTTGTAAGAAAGTGTTAAAAAATATATTACTAGCATTTTCAGGAACAAATTATTGTAACCAGGCAACTAAAAATCAGATACTAATTGTTCAACACAACATAACAATGTTAAGGAGATTTAGTTCAAATTATAAATTTTCTAACATCTGTGTTAGATTTCTACACATAACCAAATAAAAAAGAAAAAAACAGAAACAGAAATAAAAAGATGAGAATGAATGACCTTCTTATGAGGCAAAGGCGAGTCTTTAGAAGATGACTTGAAAACTTTCTTCACCGACGAGAACCAGCTGCCTCCTTTTTTCCCCATCAATGATGAAAGGATCTGTTTCTCATTCAGCAAATCGAAACTTTTATTATATGCAAATTTTTGACTTAGAAGAATTAGAGTTTGACATGTGTAATCTACTTAATTACATAATAATTAGTACAATTTTTTTTTATCATATACCTCAGAAATGAAACTCGAAATTTTTATATTTATGATTAGAGAATGAGTAAAATAAGACTTGAGTGATTATAGGTGAGTTTATGCCAATAATAAATTCAAGTATTATGGTCACACCCAAAACCTTTGTAAGTGTAACAGGTTTCGGAGAGAGCCACGAAATTAACAAACCTGGTGAAACAAGTAGCGTCGCCGTTTTGCATCACTTCACATGTTGTGCTTGGCATGTTCTAGATTCATAGTGAAGAAATGTTTGGTCATTTAGCCGAGATTGGAATGCAGAACTGAGAGAAAGAGAGAAAAAGAATGAGGACACTGAAATGAAAGAGAAAGATCAGAAGAGTGTGTGTGAGATTAGTAACTGTGAACACGCGCAACCGTCATTGGTATTTATTAAAATCACAGATGTGTTGGACCCCATTCATATAAGACAGTAATAATTTAGATAAATTCTTTCAGAAGAATTTCAAGAAAAATAAAAAGAATTTTTCAATAATTAAAATTCCTCTTTTTAGCTTTTCTGAAAATTAATTAATATGAAAAAAATTATTTAAACTTTTTAGAGATGGAAGTTTTATTTTTTATAAATTTTTCTTAAAGAAAAAGTCCAAACATAAGATTTAATATTGCTATTATTATTATGCAGTTGGTGGCCACCCAAGACACTTGTGGCTCCTCTTATTATTTCGGCTCAATAAAAACATATCTATCTGCTTTTACTTTACGGGTAATCAATTCACTCTTTTTCTTTTTGATGTAATCTTCCATCTAAATATTCAACAGAGACGCGTATGAGATAGTCATTGAGTTATGAAAGTATAAAATGCTGGGATTTTAGCTTCTGAAAACGATAAACTTAGAAAAAGTGTAATTAATTATTTATTCTAAAAAATTTCTATTATCATTTTGACTATTAAACTTAACTATTAATTGTTGGTGTGACTTTGAAAAACATATTTATTATGATTTTAGTCTATGAAACTTGCGAATTAAAATTATAATACATAAATAAGTTCATAAACTAAAATGATTGAAAATATTTTAGTCTAAAATGAATAATGAATTACATTTTTGTTAATTTCTTTTTCAACTTAATTTATTACTTTCAGAAATTGAAATCACAACAGTTTACACTTTCAAGTATAAATTGATAATTTACCTTTAAATTTAAGTAATTTAGTGAAGTACTAACATAAATTAATAGAGAATAAATAGTTAAAAATATAAAGAATTCTATGACTACTCAAGTTAAAGCATATTTAAAAGTATATGTCAAAAAAATATTTAAAATTGTAAATCAAATTTATAAAATAAATTTAAAGGAACGTAAATATAAAAAGGGTTTTCTTAAAAAAGATTTATCATGCACCATTCTTTGTGGAAAATTAATATACTAAATATTATCGTGCACCATATTCTAAGAATCATGATTCTCGAACATAAAAAAAATAATAATAATTCCTTTTACTAAGCACATACTACTGAGATTATATTTGTATTAAGTTATAAAAATTTATTCCCATGAACGTAAGTGTGGGATTAATGTATCACTCTTATGTTGACATAATTTACGAAAAGTTACATTCCAGAGCAATTAGAAATTATCTCACATATTCACCATATTATGTCTCGTTTTTATTTTTGAATTAAAAAATATGCATAAATTTTAAGAAATTACAAATATTTACCAAACATCTATCATTTTAAGTTAATAAAATATTATTCCCTTTAAATTTAAGTGCTTACGAATTTATTTTTTATTTTAATCTTATTTATTGCGGTTATTATCAAACTTAACTATTATTAGATACGTTATCCATTAATATAAAAAATTCTCCAAAATAAATCTACTTAACTTTTGAGCGTGTATATATATATATATATATATATATATATATATATATATATTCTCATAGTTGTTTCAGTACTCTTTTAACATTAATCATTGTCAAGTACTTATTCAATAAATAATAAACATTAGAGGCTTCGTATGCCTTGGCCACTACCAAACTTAACCATTATCACCTGCCTACTCTAATGGTTGTTAACAAGTACTTTACTTCTGTCGGTGGATACACAAAATTTGGTTTCAGTATAGTTTCAACGTTAAAATGTTTATATTATTATTTAACAAGTTGAAATATTAAATCTATCTAAATTTTCTAATGGTTTAAATAATACACGAATATTATTATCATTAACCGCAAGGGTTCCGAATTTATAGCTTGTCCGACATGTCAATTACTAAGGGCCAAAAGTAAGAAATATTCCTATAAATATCTTAGTTCTTGTATCATAAATAACTCATCGTTTGGGTAAAATTAATAAACGACTTAATTTTGGCATAACTAACTAAATGGCTTAGTCAAAATGTTACCAAGCGCAGACTTATATAAATAAATTCTGATACCAATTACTTTATATAATATATCCACTTATACATTCACTAATTTAAGTGGGTCGGTCAGAGTAATTTTACAAATACTCTAGTGCCCAAAAGAGACAATTTGTGCATACATATAAGAGTGAGGTCTACGTGGCCGAAGATTATTGGATATAAGTGTGGTCACTTTTTGACATTACATGTAATGTGAACTTTATCTGATCAAAAGAAAAAAGAAATTAAAAGACATATTCTTAATGTTCCATTTTTACTTTCTTTTTTCTATGGGTCCATTCTGTCCCATGTTTACTTAAGAAGTGGGACATAGGGTTGTACGTGTAACGAGTATATGCATAAACATGTACATATGTATGGCGTGTGTAATAAACATTGTAATTTTTAAGTTAAAAGCATCGTTGTTAGGAGATAAAGAGAGACGCTATCATTGTTTAATGTTAGGTTAAGTTTAGGCTTGAAGGTTACTGAAAAGTAGTAGTTAAACAATTCATATCAATATGTAAAAAGGAAGGGGAATATTAATTGGAATGGTTCTTTCAGCAATGATTGACAATGAGATAATGTGTCAGAGTTTGCTTCCTTCGTTCATTTCAATCCATTTTTACTCCATTAACAACAAATTAAACGGAATACAATGAAATATTCGGCAGTAATTTATAATACATAGTCGAGTTTAACGATTTTATCCAAAAAAGAATAAAAATATTGACCACATAAATATTTAGGAATATGATAAGTCATAGGTTAGTTCAGATATGAAATTATTGAAAATTTAAAGAATAAAATTAGTGAAAATTTTATTTAAGAATTAAAAGTAAAATAATTAAAAAATTTAGGGAAAACATATTAATCCTAAATTAAATTATAACTATTTGATTAAAATTTATAATAAATATATTATATATTACATTTAAATTTTATGATAAGAAACTTATATTAAGATATAATGTTAACTAAATTTAATTATGGAATTTTTAACTAATAATGATATTTAGTTCATAAAATGAAAAGATATTCTTTTCTATTAGTGGATGAAAATGATATCTATTATAATATATATCTATTTATTATATTATAATATATAAAATTCTATTGGACAGAGAGAAGAGAAAAGTGAAAAAAAAATTCATCTAAATTACATTATTTATAAGAATGTTGAATTGACATGTTATAAAAATGAATTAAATATTATTCACTAAAAGTAATGAAGATATTTACACTAATTATGCTTAAGAACAGTGCAACAACGGATATAAAAAGATAATGATAAGAAAAATCATATTTATGAAACATAATTTATAAAATATTGAGTCTATTATATATTATATTATATTATAATATATTATATATATAGTATGTATTATCTTTTATATTATATAATATATTATATATTATAATTATCTATTATTTATTATCTATTATATTCATTATTAATGATATATAAAATGCAAGTACAAAGAGAAAATATAGAAAAATATTTCCATATATATAACATTAATTATAAGAATATTATATTGACATGTTATATAAAATTAATAAAAACTTAATAGTATTAACTCATAAAAATAAATTGATAGAATATCTATTATATGTTATAAAGTTTCTTTATAACAATATTATAAGTAAGAAAATGTAGTGGTAAAAAGTGATAATGCTTATATCCGATAATCTTCGGCCAAATAATTGTTAGAAGGATGGAATTGAAAATAAATAGCTCAAATTATATTATATAAAGTTGCACTGGAGAAAAAAAAATGAAAACAAAATCCACCTAAGTGACATTATTTATTAGAATATTGAATTGACATGTTATAAAAATGAATTAAATATTATTTACTAGAAATAATAAAGATATATACGCTAATTATAAGTAGAACAATTAAGGTTAAGAACAGTACAAAATAACGAGTGTAAAAAACATGATAAAAAATTAAATTTATGAAATATAATGTATAAAATATTAAGTCTATTAGATCAGATTATATTATATCTATTATGAAATAATAAAGATAGTATGTATATATATTATATTCATTACTTTGTTATATAAAATGTATGTAGAATTAGTGTAAATATCTTTATTAAGTTTAGATGGCATTTATGAGACCGATTGGTTCGGGCATGCTTGGGTTACTTTGATGCTATTTATGGATCTGGTTGGTTTGATTATATTTAGTACATAAGCTCCGTTAGCATCTAGAGTCTATAGTGATATCGAACGCTGCAAAGAGGCTAAAGTCATTGTGTAAAACATATGCTAAGATGTTAAAAGTATATGTAGTTTGATTAATCTTATAATATATAAAAAAAATGTATTTAAATTTTAGTCCTACATCGTATAGAAAAGTGTATAGAAAAGTGAGAGACCGTCTTTTGTCTCTATATAAAGAACTCTATGTAAAGCTTGAAATGCACACTAAAAGTAAACTGTTTCTAGTGTAGTTGTGGACATAGACAAATTGTTGAACCACGTTAAATTCTTCTGTCTTTTTCTCTCTTCTTTTATTTTATTTATTGCTTTGTTCTTAACAATTGATATCAAGAGCCAATTTCTTAGTATACTCTATGGTTGCGGCTTTGTCTGATCTTCCACATCAGAAAAGATCGGTTTATCCTCAGGCTAGAGAAGTAGTGGGAGTTTTCTTAGAAAGCGGCAAGAACAATGACATTAGAAGAAGGAAAGGTGAAGATCGAGAGGTTTGATGGCAAAGACTTTGGATTTTGGAAGATGCAGATAGAAGACTACTTGTACCAGAAGAAGTTGTATCAGTCCTTGACGGGTGAGAAGCCAGAAGACATGGAGTAGTTAGATTGGGAGCTGCTAGATCGGCAGACGCTTGGTGTGATCCGATTGACTTTGGCCAAAAACATCGCGTTCAACATTATGAACGAGAAGACAATTGTAGGTCTGATGAATGCATTAGCAAACATATACGAGAAGCCATCTGCAGCCAATAAAGTGTATATGATACGGAGGCTGGTCAACATTAAAATGGGTGAAGGTAATTTTGTTACTAATTACATTAATGAATTTAATGCAATCCTTGCCCAGTTGGCCTCAATGCAGATCAACTTTGATGATAAGGTGAAAGTATTGATTCTATTATCATCTCTTCCGGAAAGTTGGAGTGCAATTGTTACTGTAGTTAGTAGTTATGCAAGTAATAACAAGTTGAAGCTTGATGACATACGAGACTTGATCCTAAGCGAAGACGTTCGTAGGAGAGGTTCAGGTGAGTGTTCTAATTCTGATTCTAGTTCTGCGTTGAGTTTTGAAACTAGAGGAAGAAGTAGCCAAAAAGGTCAGAATCAAGGACGGGGCAGAATCAAAATCCGGGGGAGACAGGTAAAATTTGCTTGTTGGAACTGCCAGAAAAATGGTCATCTTGCTCATCAATGTAGGGCTCCAAAATGGAAGAACAAAAAGAAGAAAGATGATGATGAATCTGCAAATGCTACAGCAGATGAGACTGGAGATACATTAATATGCAGTTTAGATAGTCCTGTTGATTTATGGATTATGGACTCGGGTGCGTCATTACACATTACACCTTCCTTAGAACTATTCTATAACTATGTTTCAGGGGAATTTGGGAAGGTTTACCTTGTAGATGGAAAATCCCTTGATATTGTGGGAAGAGGTGATGTTGACATCCGAACCTCTAATGATGTCCTATCGACTTTGCACAATGTCAGACATATTCCTGCCTTAAAGAGAAACTTGATATCTGTGGGGGCAGTTAGACAATAAGGGGCACTACACTACATTTAGGGATGGATCTTGGAAGGTAATGAAAGACAATTTGGTTGTTGCTCGTGGAAAGAAGCGAGGATCTCTTTATATGCTTGCAGATGAGGATATGGTAATCGTCACAGAGGCTGCCAACAGTTCCAGCCTATGGCATTAAATACTTGGGCATATCAGTGAAAAGGGGATCAAGCTCATGGTGTCAAGAGGTAAGTTATCTGACATAAAGCATATTGATATTGGACCTTATGAACACTGTATTTTTGAAAAGCAGAAAAAGGTCCGTTTTTCTAAGCCGAAATTGAGATATAAAGTTGAAAGGCTAGAATTGGTGCATATAGAGATGTCTGGGGGCCTGCTCTAGTGAAATTCCCTTGGAGGCTCACAATATTATGTAACCTTCATTGATGACTCTACAAGAAAGGTATGGGTCTATTTTCTTAAAAATAAATCTGACGTGTTTTCTGTGTTCAAAAGGTGGAAAAGGGAGGTTGAAAATCAAACAGGTCTAACAGTGAAAAGTCTGAAATATGATAATGGTGGAGAGTATGATAGCAAAGAATTCAAGGAATTTTGTTCAGAGAATGGAATCAGAATGATCAAGACAGTGCCGGGGACACTAGAGCAAAACAGTGTGGCGAAAAGAATGAACAAAACCTTGAATGAGAGAGCTAGATGCATGAGAATCCAGTCAGGCCTACCTAAGGTGTTTTGGGCAGAGGCGATAAACACAACAACCTATCTCATAAATAGAGGTCTGTCAGTTCCTTTAGACTATCAGTTACCTGAAGATGTATGGTCTGGAAAGGAGGTAAATTTTCACATTTGAAAGTCTTTGGTTGTGCCTTATATTCTGATAGACTCTAATAGTAGAGATAAATTAGATCCCAAGGAAATATTATGTTATTTCATTGGTTATGGATCTGACATGTATGGCTACAAATTCTGGGATGACAAAAATATGAAAATCATTAGAAGTGGAAATGTTACTTTATATAGAGACTATCTTTTGTCTATATAAAGAACTCCCTGTAAAGCTTGAAATGCACACCAAAAGTAAATTATTCCTAGTGTAGTCGTGGACATAGGCAAATTGTTGAACCACGTTAAATTCTTGTTAAGTCAAGATGATTTAATATCTTAGTTTTGATAATTACATAACAGTCTGTTGTGCCAATGGACGGAAGAAAGAGCAGACTCAGACTGAATAATCAGATTGTATGAACAGCATGATCAGACGAATCATTAATGAGCATAGTCAAGATGCACTCTCAAGCACAGATGCATAAGATGAAGTATTCAAGTCATCAAGCTTCAAAGCAACTACATCAGACGAACAATCTTCATTATTTAAGACAGAGAGCTCATCTCTACTTCAAGTCAAGTGATCAAGAAGGAAGAATTTGAAGACTGAAGTTGAAGAGGAAGGAAAGGGACAGACGAATGAATTCAGCACACAACTCATTTATTTATTCATTCGTCTACCTCGTTTAATGAAGTTCAGACGGAGTAACTCACGCCCCAATTCAAATCTAAACGTTACTCGTAGAAGCTTCCACAGACAGAATAGAGATTTGTGCAAAACCCCTGCAACACAAAAAGCAACCATGCTTTTTGTTGATATTTCTGATCATGTCAGAAAAAGCCTGTGCAAACATTAATTATTCTGATTGATCTCTGTCACTCGTTTGAAGACCCCAAGACAAAGGACCAACGTTCAAATCTTCAGTCTAACAGATACTTCACAGAGCTCTCTATAAAAGGACTTCATTACTTCAAGAGAAAGCTAGCGAACTGCACAACAAAGAAATCATATTCAAGCTTCAAACTCTCAAGCAAAAGTTCACTTGCCTTGAACATAGAATAGATCTCATTGTAAAACCCCTCTTTGCGTAGAGGATAAACTTATTCTTTCATCTTCCTAAATCCACTTTTGTGGTGCTCTTAGCCTGAGGAGGCTGTGTTTCAAAGAATACCTTTGTATTAGACTGTGGAGGTTGTGTTCAAAGAATACCTGGTTTAGCCTGTGGAGGCTGGTTCAAAGAATACCTGTTTAGCTTGAGAAGGCTGTGCCCAAATAATATCTGTTTTTAGTCAGGAGTGGCTGGGTCCAAAGAATACTTTTAGTGGAACTTTAGCGTGTTGCTGAAGAAATAGATGTAGTCTTAATCAGACGAACCAGTATAAAAATATTGTTGTCTTCTTTATTAATTTATCTGTTAACTAACAGGGGATAATAACTTGAACAGTCTGATAATAAAATCAATGTTAAGAAGAAAACAATCTTGTGTATGATCAAGCTTTGAAAACAACAGACGCAAACGCATCGTCTTAGAGAAATAGTTTTAAAACAGTCTATACAATTCAACCCCCCCTTCTTGTGTGTTTTTGTCTTTTACAATTCTTGTGTCTTTTTCTTTCTTCTTTATTTCCTTATTTATTTTATTTATTGCTTTGTTCTTAACATAAGGGTTGTTTGAGTATGCAACCAGCCACTGTATTACAAAATTTTTTTTAAAATGAAAAAAAATAAATAAATCAACATACAGGGTGAAAAATGAAAGCATCAAAACGTGCGGTAACATACATGAGGATGTCGTATTAGCACGAAAAAAAAAATAGATCTAACACGAGATACCAAAGTGCTACCAAATGACATTGTATTTGGGATGAAAAAAATCAGAACGGTATCGTGAAGCTTGGAAAAGGCTTGAAAATTAAAATTGCGAAGACAAAATTTTCACTCATGTGAAAACCTTGAATGTGTCGGGTTGTGTTTTTCAATCTGAGTTATGTTCTTGAAATCTTCTAAACCTTTGAATCCGTGTGTTGTATTCTTCAATCTGAGCTATGTTCTTCAAATCTCCTAAAATATTGATTCTATGTTCTTTAATATGAGTTGTGTTCTTCAAATTTCTTCTTCTTCTTCTTCATCCTAAAACATGTTTTTCTTCAAACATTTTGTGGAGATTTTGTGACATAGGGGAAGGTGGATTTTGTGACGAAATAGTGTTATTGGGTTTAGTTTGTTGGAAATACAATATTGGAGGAAAACCTAAGGGTGTGAAATCCCACATTGCCTAGAGATGTGACCTATTGTATGAATATATGTGCGGTGCAAACCTCACCCTATAAACCGGTTTTATGGGGTTGAGTTAAGCCCAACCCACAATTTCAACACATGGTATCAGAGCCTGTCCTAGGATGGATGTTGGGTCACCCATGGGGCCAATATTAGATCACCCCATTGAATAGCTTCCACGCTCGAGAAGTTTAGTCCTCGGTGTGGGAGGGGTGTGTTGGAAACCCAATATTGGACGACCACTTATTATCAGGACCGATATTGGACCAGAATAGAAATCCAATATTGGACGACCACCTGTTATCAAGACCGATATTGGACTACCCGTTGAATAGTTTCCACACTCAAGAAGTCTAGTTCTCAGCGTGGGAGGGGTGTGTTGGAAATACAATATTGGAGGAAAACCCAAAGGTGTGAAGTCTCACATCGCCTAGAGATGGGACCTGCTGTATGAATATGAGTGGGGTGCAAACCTTACCCTATAAGCAAGTTTTATAGGGTTGAGTTAGGCCCAACCCACAATTTCAACACATGGTTGTGGTGGATTTCATTTTTCGTTTTGGTTTAGCTGAAAGATTTGATATTTTGTTTGCGTTTTGGTTGCTGAACATGTAATAGGGGTTTCGTGGGTTGGATGTTGTATACTTATGTGAAACATGTTGTATGCTTTTTTGAAACATGTAGTATATTTTCTAATACATGTTGCATACTTTTGCAACTGTTATAAAGTTTTAGATTTATTTTGGTTTTGGTTTTGCTATCATTTTCGTGGTTTTGGTGTTGTATGCTTATGTAAAACATGTTGAATACTTTTCTGAAACATGTTGTATATTTTTTTGATACATGTTGTATAATTTTCTGATACATGTTGAATACTTTTGTTTAGAATTTTTTGGTTTTGGTTTTGTTATTGGTTTCGTGGGTTGGATGTTGCATACTTCTGTGAAACATGTTGTATACTTTTTTGAAACATGTTGTATACTTTTCTGATACATGTTGTTATGCTTTTGTGATTATTGTTATGAAGTTTTAGATTTTTTTTGTTTTGATTTTGCTATTGGTTTCGTGGGTTGGGTGTTATATATTTTTGTGAAGCATGTTGTATACTTTTCTGATACATGTTGTATACGTTTTTGATACATGTTGTATACTTTTCTGAAAATGTTGTATGCTTTTCTAATACGTGTTCTTATACTTTTGTGATTACTGTTATAAAGTTTTAGATTTTTTTTTTGTTTTGGTTTTGCTATTGGTTTTGTGGGTTTGATGTTATATCATGTTGTATACTTTTCTGAAACATGTTTGGTACATTTTGTAAACTTTTTTTATACATATTGTATACGTTTTTATTACTGTTATAAACTAGAGTTGATTTGCCTATTTTTTTTTTTTGTAGATGGAAGATGATATTGTGTGCAGTTGAAACAATAACGTTAATGTAGGAATTGATAGAAGTTCTAATGTTGATGAGACTCTAGGAATAGGAATGACTTTTGGTACACTAGAAGAAGTCAAAGCATTCTACACTACTTATGAAAAATGTGTTGGTTTTACTTACAAAATAAGAACCTTCAAGAAGACTGAGGATGGAGAAATATGGTACTAGATACTTTCATACACTCGTGAAGAAATGCATGTGTTAAGTGTGAAAGAATCAAAAAAGACTAATCCGTATCACAGGGTCATCTTGGTCAGCGTCCATGACCGGATACGGATAGTAACCATGTTGATGGAGCAAACTTGTGTGGTGTCTCTTCCGAGTTGAGGAAAAGGACCCTCTCCTTGAAAATCCTCCGACAATAGTGTTAATTACACTCCTTTGAGATTGGGGATGTCGATTATCCCTAACCTCTCCTAACCTGTTTCTTCTCCCCATCCTAAGACTCAACCTTCTCACAACAGTTGGGACTAGGCCTTTCTTGGTGGCGGATGGGACTTGTAAAATACAAAACACAAGAAGGGGGGGTTGAATTGTGTTAATTTAAAATTTAAATCCTTTCGTCTGTGGTTTTGAAAAGGGGTACAGATGAAACAGTGTTTTACTTCAAAAGTTGATTTTAGTGGACAGACGTTATGTTTTAAGTTATCCCCGTTAGTTCAACAATATAGATATATAACACGGATATTTTTATACTGGTTCGTCTCTTCAAAACTACGTCCAGTTACTCAGAAACTACTGAGTTTTCACTACCAATCGTGAAAAGGTTACAAGTATTCTTTGCACTCAGCCACTTCTGGCTATACACCGATATTCTTTGAACACAACCTTCTCAGGCTAAACAGCTAAGGTATTCTTTGAACCCAACCTCCACAAGCTAACACCACACAAGTGGATTTTAAAAAGATATTTTAAAACAGAAGGATTCCTCTACGCAGAGAGGGTTTTACAATTAAGTGTATTCAGAAGTCTTGAGCGAAAATTCAGAAGATAAAATAAGAGAAGCGTTTTCGCCAAATGAAATCTGATGAAGTGTAGTCTTTAAATAGGCATCCTCTTCAAATGACCGTTAGACTCATATGAATGTCGTTGAAAAGTTTCTT
The DNA here is from genome assembly GCA_026586105.1 of Hylodesmum podocarpum. Classification (NCBI taxonomy): domain Eukaryota; kingdom Viridiplantae; phylum Streptophyta; class Magnoliopsida; order Fabales; family Fabaceae; genus Hylodesmum; species Hylodesmum podocarpum. The sequence continues at coordinate 6,684,613 of JALJEV010001430.1, read as the reverse complement.
GAAAGCTTTCCAAAAGGTGTCAGATTGTACTTGATTGATTGATGGAGTGCGCAGCGGATGCAGCGAATTTAGATTGCGTTCGCAGTACTTTTTCTGACTTGTACAGAGACTTTGACAAAAGGTGAAGACCTTTTTGAGTTGTATGTGTAAGCACGAATCCCTATACTGATCTTGGATGCTTCTAATGAGTACTTCTTTAGATTTGAAATCTTGGCGCGAGTGACTCAAACTTTGCTTCACTTTTTGGACAGACGATATATGTCTTCAGTCTTTAAGCGGTTTCGTCTTATCCTATCGTCTGATGACTTCAATTTGAGACAGACGAATGACTTCCTTCTGAGGAGTCATCTTTCGTCTGTGCCTGTTCCGTCTGACTTGCTTGCTGATCTTCCGTCTGAGAAAGTTTCGTCTGTCTTGTAAAAATCAAAACCTTTGATGAGTTAATCATCTTGATCTAACATGACTTGCTGATTTCCCAAGGTTATCTCTTTGTGAGCCTTCTACAAGGATGGGTTGTTAGTTGTGGGACCATTGAACAAACTAACTCATGTGCCCGATTTTAATGAGGTCTTCAATTATGTCTTTAAGTACGGAACATTACCTTGTAGCATGACCTCAATCACAATGGTAGTGAAAATGCTTGGAGTAATTGGCTCTTGGAGGCGTGATAAACATCAGGGGCATAGACAAAATGTCCACTGATAAGGTTTGCTCCAATACCTTGGTAGGACTAGCGTTGAGAGGGGTGTAGAAGTCGTGTCGGGGCCCTCGAGGGCCTTGGTCATGGTAGATCTTCTCTTTGCCTTTTGAATGGGGCATCTCAAACTCTCATTTAAAATTTTCCTCCTTTGTCTGATTACAATATTCTACTAACTCCTCCATCTACATATAGTTCATTGCACTGTTCCTAAGATCATGCAAGTCCATTGGTGGTTTCTTGTAAAGGTTGTTGACAAAAGGTCTGGGCGTAGAGCTGTTACTAAATGATGGATGGCCACAAAGGGTCTAGCCTTCAAATATTTAAGTTGGCTCTATTAAAACTATCTATGAACACCTTCATAGACTTATTTTTTTTGCTTAACATACGTCCACCAAAGCTATCGAACTTTACTAATGTAGTTGGATAATAGTGAATTGGGTTCCAAATAACAAAGTTAATTGGTCAAAAGAATCAATGGAGTTAGGTGGTAGGCGGGTGAACCAACTAAAGGCCAACCCCTTGAAATATGTTAGGAAAACCCAACACAATACAACCTCATCAAATATTTATAGACCCACCTGGGTGACATATGTATCTATGTGCTCATCAGGGTAGATTATCCCATCATATCTCTCCAAGGTCAAAGACTTTTGTCTAACAGGCAGCAATGCTTCCATGATGTTAGGAATGGAGGAGATACAAGCACAAGGAGATCTTATGCTTGAAGTTTTCCTCAACCTTCAAATCTTTAACAAGTCCTCCAAAAAAACAAGAATGATTTTTGGTCAAACAAAAGAACAAGAAGAAAACGAAAAATGTGGAGAAGATAGAAGTGGTTATGACGCCATGGCAAAGCCAATAAGTCCATGATGAATCACCACAATGGTAATAGATGTCATTGATAAGATCTAAGGTCTCTTCCTAAGAAAACTAAGAGATAACTCTTTCACAAGCAACGCTTATTTTTATTCAAATTGTCAAAAAAAAAAATTTACAAGGTTTCTTTGAGATGTTTTAATAGCCTAGAGAAACTTGTAGAAGAAGTTATTCTAAAAGATAAGATAAAATCCTAAAAGATAAGAAAAATCTGAAGGATAAGATAATTCTTAAAATAAGAAAATTTTGAAAGATAAAAAAAAAGTGTGTACAAATAGGCACACAAGAAAGGGGGGTTGAATTGTGTTGATTAATTAAAATCTTTTTCAGACGATGTGTTTTGCGTCTGTTAGATAAAACGTTGAGCAAACGTAAGATTATTTTTCTTTTGAAAGATTGATTTTAATAAAAGAATTAGTTCAAGTTATTATCCTCAGTTAGTTAACAGATAATAAATAATGAAAGTAGTAATATTTTTATATTGGTTCGTCTATTCAAGACTACGTCTAGTTACCCAACAACTTGTTGAGGTTCTACTAAGAGTATTCTTTGAACTCAGCCACTCTTGGCTAATTACATATATTGTTTGGACACAGTCTTCTCAGGCTAAACCGGTATTCTCTGAACCCAGGCTCCGCAGGCTAAATACAGGTATTCTTTGGACCCAGCCTCCACAAGCTAAACAGAGGTATTCTTTCAACACTTAGCCTCCTCAGGCTACAGACACCATAATAGTGGTTTACAATTAAGACCAAATAAAAATAATCATCTACATAGAGAGGAATTTTACAATATGAGTTCTATTCTAAGTTTAGGGCGAGTGAACTTTTTCTTGAGAGCTTGAGAGCAAGAGTTGAGTATATGATCTTTTCAAAGTAGTTCGTCAACTTCACTCGTTGTGATGAAGTCCTTTTATAGACAACTCCACGAAGTATCTTTTAAACTAAAGATTTGAACGTTTTTTTCTTTGTCTCGGGTACTTCAACATCTAGCAGAGTAAGCAATCAGAACATTTATTTCAAAGTCAGCGAATGTCAGCGTGAGATCGGGCTTTGACTGATTTGCTCAGAGATTTCACAGAAACCTACAACTGTTTTTCGTGTTGCAGATGTTTACTTCAAAATCTCTTTCCACCTTTAGAAGCTTCTAAGTAATAGCTTGATTTGATTTGAATTAAGGCACATGTTACTCAGCATTTGAACTTCATTAAATGGATAGATGAATGAATAAAGATGAGTTGTGTTGAACTCATTCGTCTGTCCTCTTTCTTTGTCTTCAACTTCAGACTTGATGTCTTCACTTTTGAGCGCGTGACTTGAAATTGAGATAAGCTATTCGTCTTGAACATCAAAGGTACTTCATCTGATGAGGTTGCTTTGAACCTTAATGACTTGAACACTTCATCTTTTGTGTCTTCTGTTTGAGGGTGCATCTTTCGTCTATGATGATAATGATCCGTTTAATCATTCTTCCCTCTGCGTCTGATGACACATCTATCTATCTTGTAATTATCAAAATTAAGATACTTAGTCATCTTGACTTAACAAAGTGAATGGGCTTAACCACAATTAGTCAAATCAACGGAATTGGGCCTCCATTACACTCACTAGAAGATTACAAGGTGTATCTATCCAAGAAAGGTCTTGGACTTGAGCTTCAAACTTTAAGATCTTCTTTCCAATCACTTCTTCAATTTTCTTGATCACTCTTTGTTATTCTTCTACTTGAGTGCTCTTCATTAGAAGGACCTCCATTAGAAGGGGTGTTTCCATGTGGTCTGAAGAAGCCCATGGCGATAGATATTGGGTGTGGATTCTCCATGAGGTGCTTTAGTTATGGCCGATGCTTATAGAAAAGGCCCATGCGTGATCGATTTCACCTTATTTCACCTTATCTCTAAGTTTGGCATTTTCTTTCCTCAACTATGGCATCTCTAGCTCATGTTACTAGCACATTCTTAGCCTATCATCTCTGATCTCGCGAAGGGCTAAGGCGATTTCTCCCTTTGTTGGCTTCTCTCTAGTAATTAGAATCTCTTCAACTTGCACAAGCATCTCTTTGATAAGTTAATCTTCTACTCTACTTCTTGTCATTAGCATCATAGACTCATTGATTTAGCAAGAGTGAATAGTGTTTCACCATAGTCTCATTCTACGTGAGTGTCCAAATATACATACAAAATACTCCTCAATTAAGTCTCCTTCTCTTCTTTGTCTTCTCAATTATTTATACTCTCAATTTCAACATATTACCAATGTACCTGTAAAAAAATCAAAGTCACATTGCTTTCAAGCATACCACGACTTCTAAAAATAAATAAAATAATGTGTCTAATGTCTAAGTAAGGGTTAGGTAGATTTTGAAGGTTAAATATTTATTTATTGTACAGTAAGTGTGGGTTTCTAGTAGGGTGGGTAAGCGGGCCGCCCCGCCCCGCCTGAGGTCCGCCCGCATAAACCCGCGAAGAGCTTGGTCCGCCCCACCCCGCAATGCTTAACGGACCTAACTTGGTGGTCTGCCCCCGCCCCGTGGGCCCCGTGGGCTTAACGGGCCGGTCCGCAAACCTAGTTAAATTTTTTTAAAAAAAATGTTAAATTTTGAACTTTTAAAAAATGTTAAAAAAGATGTTATATTTTACCTCTTAAATTCTTAATAAAATAAGTCAACAACATAAATTTTTAATTATCTCTAATAACAAATTTAAATTCATCATTACTTACTAAACCATTATTATGCAACAAAAGTCTTTCCTTCGAATATTCTTGCATTTTATCATTAGAAAAAAACATTATCCAAAGTTAATGAATTTTTTCCGCTCAATCCCCATTCTTCCAAAAAAATCAAATCATATCATGTCCCGAATGTGGTGTAGAGTAAAATGAGAAAAATTAAGCATTTTACTATTCAGTTTTCCATTTGCATCAACACAATGTGCAGTTAATGAAATATACAGGATGTCCATACATTAGATGTCAAACTTATTCTACTAGATACTATAGACAACATGTATTTCAATTTTTTTCCTTTTTAGAATCATATAAGTTGTTCACATTAATGGTAGCAACACGCCTAGAAGCGAAAAGATTGAGAGGCGGGAAGAGAAATTAGAGTGTCAATTTTCAATCTTTTTTAAATAGTGTGGGTTTGCGGGTCACCCCGCGGACCCCGCGGGTTTGACCGCAAAGCCCGCAGGTTACGCGGGGCGGGTTTTTACGGACTATACCCCTAAACTTTACTAAAAAAGTCGGTCCAAACCAGCGTGAGTCACGGGGTCCACGGGCCAACCCTTGAACTTCCACCCATATACTCACCCCTAGTTTCTAGCTCGTTGTTTCAAAAATTCACTCAAGTTAAATTTTATTGTCTAATTTAAAATATGTTTTAATAAAATGCAATGTGAAAAGTCACTTCGGCTTGTATTTTTTTAAAAAAAATATTAAAAAATAATTTTAATTAAATAATTGTAATTTACAATTATGCTTATTTAAATTAACAATAAAATTAAACTCCAATGCATCGAAAAAAAATAATTAACTAAAAATTAATTTACAACATAATATTATATATTAAATTCTCTAAACTTGAATAATTAATTGAAAGAAGAAAACAACTCAAAATACTAAATTTATAAGTAAATAATTATTCATAAATTAATTTTAAAAAAATAACTAATTCATCACTTTTAAAACGAAGTATTATAAAATTGATTTATAATATCTCTAACTTTAAAAAAAAATAAAAAATAATAAAATACATTAAAAATTTATACTTACTAACATATTTTTCCCAAAACGCAAATGAAACACTTTTAAAATTATTCAAAATATACTTAAAATAACTAATATTAAATAAATCATTTAATCTCGAAGCTTTTTAATTTGAAAGTTTTATTTCATTTTTCATTGAAAAAATTTATATTGAGATTTTCTTAACCCAAATATTTGTTTACTGAGAGTTGAAATCAAAACGATGAACCTAGAAAAATGTGCGCCTTTGAATATTAGCTTGTCATTTCTTGGGATCTTGATGCACACGAAAGGAATTGAAACGGTCAGAAACAAAGCATGAATTGGAGAGCTTGATTGGAAAAAGCAACTTGCTCAGGCCATTCATGGCCAATTCGGTTGGCAAGGTGGGGTGTAATTAAGGATGCCTAATGAAGTGGGGTTTGAAATTGTGCACCTTTTTGCTTAATTATTTGCCACTAAAGGTGGTAAAAGGACAAGCACTGGTTGGTTTTCTTGTATAGCACCCAGGATTAGACCCTGAGGAAGCCTTGGAAAAACCAGCAACTTATATTAGTGTTAAACCTTGATTAATGGCCTTTGATGAGTACATTATTAGTGGTCATCAGTTGGATGGTAACACTGAATTTAACCTGCAAACTATTTGTTGGTTGCTCAAACAATTAGGTTAAATGGTTAATTATTAAAAGAGAAATGCTACGGTAAACATAAATACATAACCAATTAACCACCTTATGTTAAATTTATATTTTTATTCTGAAAGAAATTAAAAATATCAAAATATAAAGAGTAGTGGTGTATTTGTATTAATTGTATAACATTTCTCTTGCTACAATGTACCTATAATTAGCTCAGGTGAGACACTCAGCGCCATTGATGGAAGTCCATTAAGGGATATGTGGAGATTCCAATGGAGAAACTCCACAGCATCATCGAGCCATAGTTTTTCAATAAGCATAAAAACCACGATTACCTTAGTTTTTCAATAAGCATAAAAATATTATAATATTTTTTAACATCTCACGTCTAATAATTTTAGATAAACGGGTTATAATTAACAAATGAAATGAAAGCCACGATTGAAGTAGAATGTTATAATATTTAGATAATAAATGACACTATGCTGTATAAATTATAATAAATATATTTAATTTTTTAAAACATAAAATTTGTGATAGAAAAAAGTTACACTGTAACAACCCACTTTGCTATGACAATTTTATAACAGTGAACTACTTTTGAAAGTACTGAGGTTTTTCTTTTTTTCATTTTATAAAACTAGTCAATATAAAAACATTCTTTGTTCATAATAATTTTCAATACAAATATAAAAAATACTGAAAAGTCATGCATAACTCTAATGTAGATATACGTTACAAGATATAAAGAATTACATGCATTAATATATTAACTCTAATAATAGTCAAGGCTGTAGTAACATTCATATTAATCACAATTACACAAAATTTACTAGTCTTAATATCAATTCAATGTTTGAAGACTCTACTTTACATAGATTTTCACCTTTTAAGTAATCAACAATAAACATGTCCCTTGATACACAACAAGAATCATGCAGATTCAAAAATGTAGTATATGTATTATAAGCCATTAGGGATTGTCATTGACTGAACTTCGAAAATCGTGTAATGATTTTTCTTAAATGTACTAAACCTTCGGAATCATAAAAACTGATGTATTTATCTAAATTCTCCAGAACTTCCGGTTCTTTTAATATGAAGTTTTAAATAATTTTTTTTTGTAAAATTTTTTAAAAACTAAATGGAAAACCCCCTAAATATATTACCTCCAAACATTTTAAATTCTCAAAAAACATTTTTAAAATTTAAAATGACCTAAGTTTAACATTACTAAGATAGATGATATTATTTGATCGTTGTCTTAGTTTTTAAAATCCTTTGGCATAAACAAGATGAACAGACGAGGGATGAATAAACAAGAATGGTGTGCTTACCAACACAAAACTACAACATAAGTTCCATTTAAGAGTTGGAAAAGCTAATCTTGATTAATGGTTCAAGCATTAATCAATTGAAATATAGAAGAAATAAGTTTTGTTGTGCTAAGAAACAACTAAAAATGAGAAGTTACTAATGGGATGAGACTCAGGAAGGAAAATAATGAGTAATTGTGAACTTGAATGTAGGTTTTTTCTGCGATTTTATTTCGTTAACAACAATAAATCAGCCAATTTTTTCATATTTTATATATTTAATTGTTTGATTGTCAGTTATCGTATATTACAATTTTTTATCAATTATTTTTTTTCAGAATAGTAAAATACTTTGTCAACTAATCTATAACACAAGGGAGATTTTGGACATCAGACATTGATGTGAAGGACTTGACTTCCACATGATACAAGATGTGAAGAAAATCATTACAAGGAGAAGTGAATGAAGCATGATTGTATATCAAATCATGTATACATGATTTAAGGGTCTGGGTTGAAATTCTAGTTGAAATCCACATCTAGCTGGTAGGTACAATGTAGTTTAAGTGGAAGCTTCATAATAAAATATAAATTTAACAAGAGAATAAAAAATCACACATATTATTACTTAATTTTTTTCATGAAATTAAATTTAAATTTTTATTGTAAATATTTTTCAATCACTTAATCACATATTAGAAAAATTCATGGTGTTATAAGACATGATCTCACATAAAAATTTAATTTAAAAATGTTAAAAATAACAATTTTAAATCCACTTTCTCTACACCCAGCTCAAAGAATCTTATATAATTTTGTAGAAAGAAATAGAAAAAAATAATAAATCTCTAAATTTATACTGTTTTTTTTATATTAATAGTAGAAATATGTTTCACAGCATAAGAGAGAGAGAGAATGACGAGGATATAAATAAATAAAATAAATATTAATTAGAGATAAGTTTGATTAGAAAAAATAGCTGTAATACAATAATAATATATTTAAAAATATATTTAAGTTGAAAAATGTATATATAAAAATTTAGAAAATACATAGAAAAGTTGTAGAATGTTAAGAATCTTAGATTGGAAATGTTTGTTTTCCATGTTTTATTTTTATCTTTAAAAGAATTTTCAAGAAATATTGTATTCAAGAACTATTTTTATCCTACATTTTTTGCGAAAATGTATTTATTAGGTAGAAGTTGATAATTATTGGTGTAAAAATATCACATTTTACTTTTCTTAAATCATTCAATGGAGTAAAAGGTTATAGGAAAAGTTACTATTAATAAAATTTAAGCATAAAAATTATTTAATTCCCAATAATATTTTTTACCGACCCAAACATATTTTACTTATTAATTTTCAGGATTCATGATGCTGGATAATTATAATATTTGAGTAAAAAAAAATATTCCGCATAGGTGCATACCAAACGTCTTATTTTATGAAATTACCATGATATTCAATTCATATATAAAAAAAATATTAGAAACATGACAATTTGGACTTCAAATTCAATTTACATGGATTCAAAAATTAAGTTTAAAAAAATCGAATAATAATTTATTTTCAGTCAAATTGGGGATCAAGACAATAAATACGTTTGAATTATGTTTTTACTAAAATGCACACAGACTGAGTTTCGTCAAATTTCAAACTTTCTACTTAATATATATATATATATATATATATATATATATATATATATATTTTAAATATAATAAAAGTTTCATTTCACTCTCATCTAACATTTTGACTTTAAAATTGAAGACAAAAATATAAAAATTATCCAACATATTTCTTCATTATGTATATTTTATTATTCAAAAACTGAAGAGAAAAAAAGTAATAGAGTTAGCATATATTGATATAGTCGTGTATATCACTACTTCGTTTGACTATAAAGTAGTATATTATTTTATTAAATTAGTAAATGAATAGTATAAATCTGAATATATATATATATATATATATATATATATTTAAAAAAAGATTATTCAGATGTAGAAGAAACTAGAAGAAGTAAAAATTCTAAATTTTAAGATAATTTTAAACTCATTTTACTTGATTAAGATTGTCCATCCATTTAGGATTTTCCATTAATATCTATTAAATTCTATTTAAAAATTATAATATGTTATAATAAAAATAGTTAAAAAAAAAGTTTTGCGATTTTCTTGGTTATATTCTTTTATTTACTATAATTTTCACTCAATTTCTTATCTTATATTTTCTTTGATATTTTATTATTTTCTTTAATCTTTCAGTTATTTTTAATAAATTATTTTATTTCACTGAAATCTCTTTATATTTAATTTATGATCATTTATTCATTTATCTTTTATATGAACTATTACTATCATATATTTAAGTTTGAATAGATGATAATATTAATTATAATATTTTTTTTCTCGCATTTAATTTCTTAAAATTATTTATTATATTTTAATATAAATTGATTATCATAGCTACTTTCAATTTGTGATTATTTAATTTTAAATTTAAATATTATTATTGGGAAATTTATTTTATTTAATTTCATTTATCATTCAATTTCTTATCTTACATTTTTTTTAATCCTTGAATCCATTTAATTTGATTGTTTGCTTTCACTTACCTTAATCTCTTTCTATTTAATTTATGATAATTAATTTATTTTTTAAAATCTGTCAATCCAGAAACTGTTATTGATTATATAAGGTAGGTTTAAATTAATTTAATTAAAGTCAATATTTTTTATTTTATTTTAAATTATTTACAACCATTTTTAATTATTTTGCATAACTGTATTATTTTCTACTTTTTACATATTCAAATCTCATATAATATTTAGATATGTTTGTATTTCCTTTAATTTTTTAAAGATATTTTTATAAGACTAGTAGAAATTACATAAATTATTAGCACGATATTTTATTTATTCAAGGTGACTCTTCTTAATGGTGAAAATTTCAAATTAATAATTAAAAATTCAAATGAATGCATATTTAGTCATTTAATTATAATAAAATATTGATACTTTAAACTGTTTTTAACACGATAAATATTTCAACATGAATTTTTAAATTCTTGTTAAAACTAAAAAGTTGTAATTTGTATTTAATTTTTCTATTAAATATAAGATATCAAAATAATGAAAAAAAAACAAAAAAATATAGGTGATTACAATTATTTCCTCGTAAACTCATACAAAGTAATATAATGATAATTGTGTCTTTTCATCTAATTTTTTTTATTGATACTTTTATCAATAACTTAGTCTGTAAAAAAAAAATAAAATTGAAGGAATAAATAAGAGGATCTTGGTTCTGTAAATTATGTACGTACGTAATTAAATTCATGATTTATCTGTTGAATTTAATTAAATGGAAAAATAAAGAATATCATCCAAATAAATTAAATAATTAAATAGTTAATTAAATAAAATTATTGATAAATTAAAATAATTAATATATATCCTAAATCAAATTCAAATGGTATTTTAATTAATGGATATTAATATATATTAACTGTATTATTCTAACCAGTTTATGCTTATATATTTATAATATTTTTAATTTAATTTATGAAATAATATTTTTTTCTTTTTATTTATTATAATTTTAATTTATTTTGCAATATTTTTTCTATTATTATTTTATTTTTCCCATAACCTTCTCTTAATTTGATATTCTTGTGCTTAAATAATTTAATTATTCCTTTTCATTATCCATGGTCAATGCAATTATTTTAATCCCTTTTTAATGTTTTATATTTAAATAAGTTAATAAAAATGTAAATAAGTTCTTATTATATAAAAGATTTTGTAATAAATGCTTAAATTATAAGTTATTTGTATTTGTATATAATTGTTAATTTTTTTTATGTGATATTAAACCATTTAAATATATTATTAAATAAGCACTTATATAATCATTTATTTCTTTATATTTTCACCTTTTCTTTAGAGAATTTTAATAATTATCTATATTTATTTATTTATATATAAAATTTTTGTTATATATATAATAAATAAACAAAAAATTTATCATTACGAGACAAATGCACCTAACCGAACACATGCACACCTTATATTTATTTATATATATATATATATATATATATATATATATATATATATATATATATATATATATATAATATCTAATATCTAATGATATTGATAAATTATTTTTAAGTGATTTAAGATATTTTTTGATATTTTATTTTAAATATTAAAAATAAATAAATTATATACCTCACAAGATGATTGTAATTTTTTTTATTTTATACATGATTTATTGATAAACAATTATATCCTGCAACTTGTTCATTAAAAAAAAAATCTTACCGATACCAACCCTTACGTAGTGCTATGTCAATCCATTTCAAACCAAAAAAAATTGAAATATACACTAGAGATCTTTAGGAGTACTAAGTCTTTACACTTAAAAATATAAGAGTGTCAATTTTTTATTTGAAAAAAAAATATAAAAAATGAATTTATGAATAAATATTTAAAAAAATCATTTGTAATTAGTATATTAATATTTTCTGGAGGAATAAACAAATCAAAATACATAAGATCTTATGTTTAAAATTTGCTGCTGCCATTGTTTAAAAAAAATATGTATAATATTATATTAGATTAGAGGGAAAAAAATAAATTATAAAGAATAAATATTAAACATTTTTAATATGTTTAATGTAATAAATATTTTTCTAATTAATGAATTCATTTTTCTAAAACTTTGAATAAGGACTAATTTATATATTTCATTAATATTAATCAATGTAAAAATATTAATTAATTAATCATTACTGTAATAGAATCATAAAATTAATATTAATTAATGTAACGGTATTAATTAATTAATTTATCATTATTGTTGTTTAGTACAGTTGAATAGTGTAATACTTAGAATCTAACTTTAAAAAATGTGCATGCTAAGGTCATTCACTGTGTGTCCATGTAAACTTTGTCTTGAATTGATACTACAACACTCTCCACTGACACACACAGTGTTCACCGCTTCCATTTGTCACTCTTCTAATGCTACTAACATCACCTTAATTTGTTTATCTGTTTATCCTTCATTTCATCACTGTGTTATCTACAACCATTAGCATAGTTTGCATGTGTATGATTCTGAGTTAGGGAGAGTTTAATTAACACTTGGTCGTGACTTTGGTGGTGTTTGAGAATGGATGAGGCAGGTGGAGAAGAAGAGTTCAGGAGATGCACAAGAAGGGCTTCAGGGGGGTGGAGGTGCAAGGAGAGGGCTAAGAGTGGAAGAAGTTTTTGTGAGAGGCATGTTTTGTATGAGATGCAGAGAAAAAAGAATGCACGGAAGAAAACTGCTTCTGGTTCTAGGGGTGGTGAGATTGGTGTTGGTGTGCCCCAGAAGAGAAGTGTTAAGCAGAGGAAGAAAAAAACTGAAGGAGGTGATTTGGGAAATGAGGTTGTTGTTGGTGATCACAGTAATGGTTCTCATGCTGTTGAGAATTCTGCAGGGTATCTTGGTGAAGGGTATGATAATGGTGGGGTGAATCTTGGTTTGGGGGGTGCAAGTTTTGACCTTTGGAGTGGAGGAGAGGGTCAACATGTTGATGTAGGTGGTTTTGAGAATCTGGGTCAGGTTGAAGGGCAGGTTCTTGGTCTACCATGGAGCAATGGAGGGCATGCAAGTGGTGTTTGTAAAGATGATTTTCTGAACCTTTCTTCTGAAGGTCTAGAAGGGTTAATGGATGAAGCTGAATTTGATAATCTATGCGACCAGGGTTTTCAAGCCCTTCTTTGTCAAGGTGGTGGCTGCGGGGAAGCTGTGAATACTTTCATTGGCTCTGATACAACTATGTCAAACTTTGCAGCTACTGTTGGGTCGGGGTTCCAAGGGTTGAGTGATGAGAATGCATGTGGATTTTTAGGTGAACAAGTTGCTGGGTGTGTTGGGAATTCAAATGGGTATGGTAAAGTTGAAGGGGAAACTTTGGGTGGCATTGATGTGCCTGGCTCAAAGGGGTCAAATGGTGACAAGATTGTTCTTGGTGTTAACAAGGGAATGGAACAGTTGTTAGATGGAGGAGTTGCCACCAATGAAGGTGAAAAGGGTGCAGTGTTTAGGCCGGTGGCTGGGAGAGGTAGGTGCAAAGGTTCTGCAAATGAGGATAAACAGGTTCACACCGCTTTAAGTGGACAAACAATTGGTGGAAATGATAAATCAGGAACAAATGGAATGAGTACTGTTGATGAAGGTGCAGTACTGTTGTCGAAGGATTCAACTGGGATGGGTAGTGTCACAGTTTTACCGTCTTCTGTCTCTGTCTCTGAGGCTGGTGCTGAAGGTGCTGGCTTGGGTGGGATTGTGAGTCCAAAGAAGCGTGGCCGACCAAAGGGTCCAAATATGATGAGGAATGTCACAGTTTTAGAGTCTGAAAGGTCCGTGTTTGCTGGTGAGGAAGGAAAGAAGACTGGTGATGGAGGTGCTGACCTGAGTGAGCCTGTGAGGCCAAAGAAGCGTGGTAGACCAAAAGGTTCAAAAATGAAGAATGATGTCACAGTTTTAAAGTCCGAAAGATCTGTGTTTTCTGTTGAGGAAGATAAGGCTAGTGATGAAGGTTTAGGCCTGGGTGAGATTGTGAGGCCGAAGAAACGTGGTCGGCCAAAGGGTTCAAGTAGCATGCCTATTATCCAAGTTTTTGAGTCTGAAATACCATTGTTTTCTGACAAGGAAGATAAGGCTGGTGATGAAGATGCAAGCCTGGCTGATATTTTTGAGTCTAAAATACCATTGTTTTCTGGCAAGGAAACTAAGGCTGGTGATGAAGATGCATGCTTGGGTGATATTCAGAGGACAAAGAAGCGTGGTCGCCCCAAGGGTTCAAAGAATAAGGAGAAAATTTTGCATGTAAGTAATGAAGTTGTTGCCAACATTTCAGGACACAAGAAGCGTGGTCGATCAAAAGGTTCAAAAGGAAGAAATAAGAGTGTTGTATTGGTTGGTAATGAAGTTGTTGGAGCGATTGTAGAAATAAAGAAGCGTGGTCGACCAAAGGGTTCCAGGAATAGAAAGAAAATTCTGCATGTAATGATTGCAGGACCCAAGAAGCTTGGTCGACCAAAAGGTTCAAAAGGAAGAAAGAAGAGTGTTTTGTTGGATGGTAATGAAGTTGTTGGTGAGATTGCAGAAATAAAGAGGTTATTGAATGGTAATGAAGTTGTTGGTGAGATTGCAGGTATAAAGAGGCGTGGTCGACCAAAGGGTTCCAAGAGTTCAAAGAAAATTTTGCATGTAACGATTGCTGGACCCAAGAAGCTTGGTCGACCCAAAGGTTCAAAAGGAAAAAAGAAGAGTGTTATGTTGAATGGTAATGAAGTTGCTGGTGAGATTAGAGGACCTATGAAGAATGATGTTGAGGTAACAGCACCTAAGAAACGTGGTCGACCAAAAGGTTCAACAAAAATAAAGAAACAGGGTCAACCAAAAGGTTCACTACAGAAATGGGATGTTGCAATGTGCGCTTCTAGCAATGAAGTGGCATGTGAGATTGAAAGATGTAATGATATGACTGGAGAAGCTGGAAACAACTTTGACAAGGGGGCAAAACAATGTGGCATGTCAAAGGGTTATAATAGGAAGGAAAAGGAGTTTGCTTACGATTTTGATCCACTAATTGAAAGGCAAGGTCTTGTAGCTGAGAAAGAAGGAACTTCTGCTGAATCTGCCTCCGGAAATAATATTGATCAAGAGAAAAGAAGTGATAGCAAACAAACAAGTTTAAGAATTACAAGACAAACTATTAAGCAAAGCCAACCTAAGGATCTAAAAGAACAGACAAAAAGAACAGGATTGACTTGTAAAACCAGCAATGATCAGAGAAGGTCTAGTGAAAAACTGAAAGCATTGCTGATCGATGAGAAGAATTTTCAGGGTGTCAGAGGGGAAGAAACTAAATACCAAGGATTCGAATCTTCGGCTTTGATGGTGAGTTACCCTTTAAAGTTACATTATTGTACATTCAACTTGATATTTGCAATGTGAACTGAAACCTGCATGATTACATTCTTGACATATTTCGGTTGGAGATTTTGTTAATTCCATAGCAGATTATTTCTCTCTGGGACTTTACATTTCTATTTGTTGATTTCATTCTCTTCTTTACAATTCAAATTTGGATTTACTACTAATTGTTGTTTGTAGGGTGACGCTGGAAAGGAAAAGGACCCAAGGACTTTAAGGTGCCACCAGTGCTGGCAAAAATGTAGGAATGGTATTGTCATTTGCACCAAGTGCAAGAGAAAGCGATATTGTTATGAATGCATAACAAAATGGTAAAGTTGAACTATTTATTTCCATGTTTCTACTAATGAATTATGCTCAGTTTAATCATTTTGAACCCCTCCGTGTCACCTGTCCTCAGTGTGTTATTTTCTCTCTTTTCTCAACTGAATTCTTATAAACCTCAAGATCATTACTCTTATCATTGGGCATATGAGAACCTCTTCTCCTATACACGTTGGTTATGTGCCTATCACATATCCAATGAAAATTCTTTGTAAAAGAAAATTAATATTAGTAAGAGTATAGATTTACCAACATATTTCTAATTAAGTTGTTGATTCCAGACCAGTTCTGTTGTACTGATGACATTTGAATTTGAAAAATGTAGGTACCCAGATAAAACTAGAGAGGAGATAGAGACTGCTTGTCCCTTTTGTTGTGGTAACTGCAACTGTAGATTGTGCTTGAAGGAAGATATATCAGTGGTAGTGTGTGCTTTCTTTCTCTTGGATTCTGTTATGCTCTGTATTATATATGTATTGCCTTTTGCACTTAGTATGAAATGAATTATCAATCCACAGACTGGGACAGATGAAACAGATACAGGTGTCAAATTACAAAAGTTGTTTTACTTGCTTGACCAAATTATGCCTTTACTCCAAAATATCCAAAAAGAGCAAAGATCAGAACTGGAAATAGAAGCTAGTATGCATGGTACTCTGATCTTATCTGATTTGATTTAGTTATTCTTTTAGTTTTGGATCAAGTTAGTGGACTCATGATTTCAAATGTACAATAACGTGACACGTTTTCAGGTTCACCACTGCTGGAGGAGCAAGTTGTGCAATCACTAGTCGATAATGATGAACGTGTTTATTGGTACTATCTCATGAACCCTCATGGTTGAAAGTAAAATTCCCATTATGAATTCTATTTTGATGTTTATATTTGTGGATTAGTTTTATTCTTCTAAATGTGTGATTAAGATCTGGTACAAGAATAGAAATGTATGTTTGATTGTATTAACAAGTAAAATTAGAATCAATCATGGACACTTCTCAGAAAGTATTTGGTTATTCTGTGCATTAACATGGGACTTGGCTGACATGTCAAATGCAGCACAGTAGGTAATTTAGTGGAGGGTTATTTCCAGAATCTTTTATTTGTGAGACTATGTTCTCTTTCTCAAGGGCATATACTTTTGAAATTCTGCTGATGCTTGGATGCGCATTGATGTTGTAGCCGATTTCATATTCCATATTCTTTATTTTGATATTGACGTCTGAAATTAGCTTTTCTTGCCTGTGGATAGGTTCACTTGTGAACTAATTTTAGCTTTAACTCAAGTTTTCTTATCTATCTCTCTTCTCAAGTTTTAGGCATAAGTTGTTTGCGGAATTTGAATGATCGTGTTTATTCTCCATAATCTATTATATTTAATAATTTTCTTTTACAAATTTATGGCTTTCTTTTTTCACAGTGACAACTGCCATACATCAATTGTCAATTTCCACAGAAGTTGTCCCAATCCTAATTGTCAGTACGAACTTTGTCTCACTTGTTGCATGGAAGTAAGAAATGGACTTTATTGTGAAGAAATTCCTGCTAGTGGCAATGTAGGAACAGTTGATACACCATCTTTAACTTCTGCTTGGAGAGCAGAGATAAATGGTGGGATTCCATGCCCTTCAAAAGCTAAGGGAGGCTGTGGTACTACTATTCTTTCACTGAGGCGCCTTTTTGATGCTTATTGGGTTGACAAATTGATTAAGAATGTGGAGCAACTTACTGTCCATTATCAACCATATAATATTGATCTATTGGTAGGATGTTCAATGTGCCCCATTTTTGAGGAAGATGCAAAACAGAACTTTTCTGTAAGGAAGGCAGCTTCCAGGGAAACTGGTCATGGTAACTTTTTGTATTGCCCTGATGCTGTCAAAATGGGAGACACAGAATTTGAGCATTTTCAAAGACACTGGATAAGAGGTGAACCTGTTATAGTTAGGAACATTTTTGAAAAGGGTAGTGGCCTTAGCTGGCATCCAATGGTGATGTGGAGGGCTTTTATGGGGGCAAAGAAGATACTGAAACAGGAGGCAGCTTCTTTTAAAGCCATTGACTGCTTGGATTGGTGTGAGGTACATGTTTGGTTTTTCAGATAGAATTTCCTTTGTTATATATTATTTTTAATTCTGTATTTGTTGTTCAGCTTCTCATATACTGGCCATTTGTTAGCGTGAGATTAGAGGGTAAAAGACCAAACTAGGCCCATTACGGAAATTTGTTACGTAAATAGGTCTAGTTGGAAACTTACTATCAATATGAGTCTATTTTGTGTAAAACGCGCCCAAATTGAGGGCACAAAATGCCCAAAAAAAAATCAACTATGATGATTATGCCCAGCGTCCGGGCTTGTCTCATTTTGATTGGTTCACGTGGCATCACATTCAAAAATGAAATTATGAATGATGCGTCTAGCGTCTGGGCGCGTACCATTTTGATTGGTCCACTTGGCATTAGCTGATTTTATTTATTACATTTCTAAAATCAGGTGATGTCATGTGGACCAATTAAAATGGAACACGCTCAGACGCAGGGCACATTCTTCAGTTATTTCTTGATAGTGTTTATAATATAGCAACACGGAAATCTAGAAGAACAGAATTGAATTTTGCATTAAAAACTGAAATGGAAATGGAAATGATAACAACAGAAAGATAATGAATATCCTCTGCTCCAGAGCACTGCTCCTAAGAAACAACCACAAGGTTCTTCCTTCAATAATATCCAATAACCGAATAAATCCCTTCCCCGGATCCCCTCAACCTCTTTTTATTTACAGCTAATATCCCCCCTTCTCTCTCCTCTAACTAACTTCTCCTTCTAGAGTGCCACCTCAGCTTTCTCCTTGCCTCTCCTCTCATAAACTTTTCCCCATCTACGTGTGTTTCTTGCTTCCTGGGTCATCATCTCATTTGGCCCCACCTCCTTCGGCCCAATAACAATTGGGTCTGTATCAATGCTCCCCTCTTGAAATAGAGCCTTGTCCTCAAGGCTGAATTCAGGGAATTGACTACGGATAGTTGCTTCCTCTTCCCATGTGGCTTCTTCTATTGATTGACTCTTCCACTTAATCAACACTTCTTTCTTGGTCTCTCCTTTTCTTGTGATACTTCTTTCCGCCACCACTAACTCAGGTAGTAACACTGTTGTAGGGTCCCCTTCTATCTCAGCAGGTAGGTCACCACTGGCTTGATAATTCCCTATTGCCTTCTTGAGTAATGAAACATGGAACACTGGATGTATCCTTGACTCCATGGGTAGTTTTAAACGATATGCTACTGTTCCCACTTTCTGAATAACCTCAAAAGGGCCATAATATTTTGCACTTAGTTTAGAATTCACCCTACTGAAAACTGAATGTTGTCTGTTTTTCTTAAGTTTCAAGAAAACCATATCCCCTACTTCATAATGCCTCTCCCTACGATGCTTATTAGCTTGAGCTTTCATTCGGTCCTGTGCTCTCAGTAAATGTGCCTTTAGTTGTCTCAATGCCTTATCCCTCTCTATGAGATCCTTTTGTACTGCCTCAACTCTGACTTCTCCAGGAACAACTGGTACAACCTTTGGTGGTTGTCTACCATAAACCGCCTCAAATGGGGATAAACCTGTAGCTCCATGATAGGTTGAATTAAACCAATACTCTGCCCACGGTATCCAATTAACCCATGTCTTAGGCTGATCAGTGATAAAACACCTCAAGTAAGTCTCCAGACATCTATTAGTTACTTCTGTCTGACCATCAGTCTGCGGATGGTAGGCTGTGCTTCGTTTTAACTTCGTTCCTTGCAATCTAAAAAATTCCTGCCAAAATGTGCTCATGAAAACCGGATCACGATCACTCACAATGGAACTGGGCACCCCATGGAGCCTCACTATTTCCTTAACAAAAGTCTCAGCCAAAGACTTAGCAGAATATGGATGTTTCACAGGAACAAAATGACTGTACTTTGTTAAACGATCCACTACCACTAGCACTACCTCAAAACCTTTAGACTTAGGTAATCCTGTAATGAAATCCATGCTTATATCTTCCCAAATTCCGCTAGGAATAGGCAATGGTTGGAGCAACCCATCTGGTGCAGCAGTGATGTATTTTTGCCTTTGACATACATCACATGACCTCACAAACTGTTGCACATCCCTCTTCATTCCTAGCCAGAACAGATTAGTGGCTATTCTTCTATAAGTTTTATAAAAACCCGAATGCCCCCCTTGAGGAAAAGCATGAAATTCTTCCATTAACTTGGGTATCCATGCAGACTTCTCAGGGATGACTAATTTATTCTTGTATAATAATACTCCCTGCTTATAATCAAAACCAGAATACCTTTCCTCTCTGTTTCCATTCTGCACTTCTTCTATTATCTTCTTCAACTTCTGATCTGCCTGCACTTCTTCTTTTAATTCTTGCCACCCCTCCCACAATGGATAATAAACCATTTGATGACACTCTCCATCTTCTTTACTTCTGGAAAGGGCATCAGCTCCTTTGTTTTCTATTCTTGGCTTGTATACAATTTCAAAATTGTATCCCAAAAGTTTGGCTAGCCAATTCTGTTGACCCCCCGTTGTAATCCTCTGCTGCAACAGTTGCTTTAAGCTCTTTTGATCAGAATAAACGGTGAACTTCCTCCCAATCAAATAAGGCCTCCAATGCTGTACTGCAAGCGCCACTGCCATAAGTTCTCTTTCATATGCTGACTTTGTTAGATTTCTTGGACCCAATGCTTTACTGAAATAGGCCACTGGTCTTCTCTGCTGCATCAAAATGGCTCTAATTCCTGTCCCAGACGCATCACACTCCAGCACAAATTCTTCTTCAAAATTTGGTAGTTGCAATACTGGTGCTTGAGTAATTCTGTGCTTTAATTCCTCAAATGCCATTTGCGCCTTATCATTCCAGCTAAACCCCTCCTTCTTAGTTAACTCTGTGAGTGGTTTTGCCACTTTACCATAGTCCTTAATAAACTTACGGTAGTAGCCTGTTAATCCCAGAAATCCCCTCACCCCTTTAACATTCTTGGGTGTTGGCCATTCCATCACGCTGCTGACTTTGGTTGGATCAACAGCTACTCCTTTTGCTGATATGATGTGCCCCAAATAATCCACACTCCTCTTTCCAAATGTGCATTTTTCCCAATTAGCAAACAATACATGAAACCTCAATACTTCTAGCACCTTTTGTAGCAGCGTCACATGTTCTGTCCAAGTATGACTATACACAAGTATGTCATCAAAAAAAACCAACACTCCCTTCCTCAGTAAGTCACGAAACACTTCATTCATCAAAGCTTGAAATGTTGATGGGGCATTCATGAGACCAAAGGGCATTACAAGATACTCATAATGGCCCTCATGTGTTCTAAAAGCTGTTTTCTCTATATCTTCCTCCTTCATCCTAACTTGATGATATCCAGAACGAAGATCCAACTTAGAAAAAAAATTGGACCTATGCAGCTCATCTAATAATTCCTCAATAACTGGAATAGGGAATTTATCCGGAATCGTCACTTTATTTAGTGCTCTGTAGTCCACACACATACGCCACTTATTGTTCTTCTTTTTCACCAATATCACAGGACTAGAAAAAGCACTTTGACTTGGCCTCACATGTCCCACATCCATTAACTCCCTGACTTGTTTTTCAATTTCATTCTTCTGATGAAATGCATACCTATAAGGACGAACATTTATTGGTTCCTGATCTGGTTTCAGAATGATCCTGTGTTCTTTAGACCTCTTTGGTGGTAAGCCCTTAGGTTCCTTAAAGACATCTTCATATCCTTGAAGCAACCTATTCAGAGTATCCTGCCGCTCCACATTCAACTGGTCCTCAACCTTCTTCTGCTGTTCTTCCATTAATTCACAAACAGACAGTGAAAATGAAGCTTCTCGTGTCACACCTTTCAAAGTCCAAAGTCCTCTCCTCGTATTCACTTTCATCACCTGCTTCTGCCAGTCTATTAACGTTTCTCCCAAGGTAGATAGCCATGCCATTCCTAAGATGATATCAATGTCTTCTAATTCGAATAGGTAGGCGTCAATCATGATTTCTCCTCCTTCCAATTCAATTCTGATGTCGCGACAAATCCCTTGAGTCCTCGTTTTATGGCCATCTCCCAGCAAAATGCGCATTGGTCTTGTCTCCTCCCACGACCATCCCAACAATTCAATCATTCGGCGTGACACGAAGTTATGCGTGGCTCCACTGTCCACCAACAATAGCATGGGAATCCCTCCCACCTTACCACCAAGTTTCATCGTTCTAGGTTGATCTTGCACACGAATCATTGAATTACCCATCATCACAGAACAAGCACCATCCACACACTCTTCACTGTTCACTTCTTCTTCCCCGTTTTCTCCCACTACATCGTCACCTTCCTTCCAGTAAAACAACCCTGAGTTGTTTCATTGGACATTGGTGGAACGGCCCAAAAGGCCCACCACACTTAAAACATAATCCTTTTTGTTTTCTGTCCACCAAATCCTGATAGGATAGGTGGTGTGTACCTCTGTCCCTGGTTCCCTTTTTATTTATCCCACAACCCTCCTTCTTTTCACTTGGGCCGGGTCCATTGGACCCCCAACTACCCGAATATTGTTTCGGGTTATTGCGACCTAGAGCTATTGAAACGGGTCGTATATAATTTTGGTTTCTTTCTTCTCCACGCATGTTTCCTCTCGCCGGTGACGCAAGTTGACGTCCTCTCATCTCCAACTCCAGAGCTCGCGCTACGTTCTTCATACGCCCCGTGTCAGTGGACTCGCCACATGAAGACTCCTCAATCTTGCTCTAATTTCCGGTGATAACCCTTGCGTAAAATAGGAAAAGAACTGTTCATCCATCATTCGTGGAACCTGTGCGATGAGACATTCAAATTTCTGAATGTAATCCTCCATACTCCCATTCTGTTTCAGCGCGGCTAATTGATCGTATACGCTGCCTTCTCCCATTCCTCCGTAGCGCTCCAACAACTCTCTCTTCAGATCTTCCCACGTCAACTCTTCATAATCGTTTAGCAGAGCGTGGAAGAAATGGATAGTGCCTCCTTCCATGCACAGTTGTGCCAAATTCACATGAACAGCATCACGCGTCTCTTGTATCTTGAAGTAGATCTCCGCTCGTGATATCCAACCGGCAGGATCTTCGCCGTAAAAAGCAGGTAATTCTACCTTCTTCATGGATTGTTTGAATTCCTCCAAATCGTCCCCTTCTAATTGTCTCAGTCCCTGCGTCCTACGCTTTTCTCCTTATTCAACCTCACCTCTCCCTTTCTGCTTGATCCCTGCCCTTCTACTTCCGTCGCGCTTTTCGAAAACGTGGACATAAGACTCAAAAGTCTCGATTGATTTGCGGCTGCTTCCTGAGGCAACGACTCCATTTGGCTGGACATGAGACCAATTTGGTTCTGATTATGTTGATATTGAGCAACAAGCTCATCTACTACTGCTTTGAGCTTGGAAACTTCTCCTACAACAACATCCATCTTAGCTCCATCATCCTCCTCCGCTGCTGGCTCTCTTGTGGCATTGTTCTTCTTCGGTGGCATGGTTCTCCGTCTTCAATTGATATCCGGCAGGTCGGACCAATTGATAGTGTTTATAATATAGCAACACGGAAATCTAGAAGAACAGAATTGAATTTTGCATTAAAAATTGAAATGGAAATGGAAATGATAACAACAGAAAGATAATGAATATCCTCTGCTCCAGAGCACTGCTCCTAAGAAACAACCACAAGGTTCTTCCTTCAATAATATCCAATAACCGAATAAATCCCTTCCCCGGATCCCCTCAACCTCTTTTTATTTACAGCTAATATCCCCCCTTCTCTCTCCTCTAACTAACTTCTCCTTCTAGAGTGCCACCTCAGCTTTCTCCTTGCCTCTCCTCTCATAAACTTTTCCCCATCTACGCGTGTTTCTTGCTTCCTGGGTCATCATCTCATTTGGCCCCACCTCCTTCGGCCCAATAACAATTGGGTCTGTATCATTTCTTTTGGGCATTTTGCGCCCTTAGTTTGGGCGCATTTTACACAAAACAGACATGTATTAGTAATAAATTTCCAACTAGATCCATTTATTAATGGGCCTAATTTGGTCTTTTACCCGAGATTAGATGCATGATAATTATCTTAATTTGTTAGATACTAAACTATGATATAATAAAAATCAAATTTCTATGTTGCTTGATTGATGTGCGAAATTGCTCTTTTTGAGGTAATAACATGTATTACTCATAGGAGTCTGCTACTATACACACAATTTCAGACATGAAAGAGTTCTTAGCCACATTGTGTGCAAGATACAACATTTCAACCTTACACATGTTTGTCTCACATTTGCTTGTCCCTACTACACCTATGCCTTTCCTCTACCAGAGTATAATTTTACATGTTTCGACAAAGGAAGGCATATGTATATGTAGTCATAAAAGGTCATCCAGTAGACTCATTGCAAATTTCAAATTAAACAACAATTAACTGACCTATTTTTCAGTTTTTGTTAGGAATTTTCTTTTGTATTTATGAACTAACGAATATTGTTTGTTTATTATTGTTTTATAGGTTGAAATTAACATCTTTCGGTTTTTCAAAGGCTACTTGGAAGGTCGTAGGTACAGGAATGGATGGCCAGAAATGCTGAAGCTAAAGGATTGGCCTCCATCAAATCATTTTGAAGAGTGTTTGCCAAGGCATGGTGCTGAGTTTGTAGCTATGCTTCCTTTTACAGACTATACCCATCCCAAATCCGGTGTTTTAAATCTTGCCACAAAGCTTCCTGCTGTTTTGAAGCCAGATTTGGGCCCCAAAACATACATTGGTTATGGATCTTTGGACGAACTAAGTAGAGGTGATTCTGTGACAAAGCTACATTGTGACCTTTCTGATGCGGTAAGTTATAAAATTATGACATTTCTGATGCCGTAAGTTATAAAATTAAAGATCTATTTTGCTTTGATGGGCCTTCTTGCAAAATCTCTAGAGGAGCTCAAATTAGTTGTACATATGATATATGTGCTATATCTTGATTGGGAGTGTTAGATAAGTAATAAGTAGGAACACTTGTGTATTCACTGTTTCTTTGGATGCAAGAGAAAAGTTTTCCAAAATTCTCTCTTCTTACCCCAACAGTAGTTGGTGCATGTTGTTTGTAAAATAATATAACGCTGATAAGAGTTTTGCAGTGTCTTGTGTTTTGCAAAATTCTCTCTTCTTGTGTTTTGCAGTGTTTGCTAATTCCACTCATGGAATGATGTTGTGCATTGATCAGGTTAATATTCTCATGCACACGGCTGAAGTAAAGACACCACCATGGCAACCTAGTGTCATAAAAAAGCTACAGAAAAAGTATGAAGCTGAAGATATGTGTGAGCTCTATGGCAAGGACAAGGCCATTGGTTCACGTGGAAGAAATCACCGAAAGCGTCGTGTAGGTATTATCAGGAAACCTAAAATCCCTGAAAAAGAAGTTGCCTCTGGGAGAGACTCAACCTTACTTGGAAATCAAGGAAAAGAAGAGAAACTTAATGAACTGCAAAGTAAACCCCTCAATTTGGGACATTCAAGATCAGATAGAGAAGCTTGTGTTCAAGGATTCTCAGAATCTACCAATAGTAAATTAAGTTTGAATGCTGGTAAGCAGGCAGTTCCCGATTTGAATTCAAGGCTTCAGCATTTTGATCTCAACATTCCTCATTCTAGTTACATGTTTCCGGATAAAGATAGTAAGTTGATGGATTGTGAAGATAAAAATGTTGAACAGTGGTGCTCATCATCAGGTGAAGGAGTTTCTTCACCAGAACATATGCAGTTGAAGATATCCACAAATGATGATAATGAAAAAGGAAGAATGTCTGGTATGCAGCTAATTAAAGATAAGATTTGCTCCATCAATGACCAGTTTGATACAAGTTCTGTAATTGTTGATTTAAACCTCCCGGCTCCACAATTCAGCTTAAATCAGGAACATCAGAGAAATTACATTGAACAGTCTGAGTTCAAAAGCAGATACACTGGGAAGAATGTTTCTGTTGGTGGAAATGGAGCTGATGATACTGGCATTTTGCAAAATGAGATGGATGCAGGTGGTGACTTCTCTCTTGATGAACCTTATGGACAAGATCCTTATAATGATATTGGAGGATACCCAAACACCAGCGAAGGCCATCAGCCTTGTACTGGAACAGAAGATACTGAATTTGTTGATGGATTGAATTCTTTAGTCACACCATGTTCTGGCATCAACCTTGAACGAATAGAATCAGTTAAAAATGACACTTCAAGTAATAAGTTCTGTCAAAATGGTGATCATTTAGAGACTCAACATGGGGGTGCTGTTTGGGACATATTCCGTAGGCAGGATGTACCCAAGTTAACAGAGTACCTAAAGAAACACCATAGAGAATTTCGCCACATAAATAATCTTCCAGTAAATTCTGTATGGCTCCTTAGCATTGGATTGTTTTGATTAGTTTTGTGTAAATTTTATTCTGAGTTAATATGGTTTACTTTTTCTTTTGCCTCAGGTGATTCACCCCATTCATGATCAGATCCTTTATTTAAATGAAAAGCATAAAAAGCAACTAAAGCAAGAATTTGGTATGATATTGTGCTGTCCCTAATGATTCATTTTAACTTTTATGTGGATTTTTAGCCATGATGTTTTTCCCACCAGGTGTTGAACCTTGGACGTTCGAGCAACACCTCGGGGAGGCTGTTTTCGTACCAGCAGGATGCCCACATCAAGTGAGAAATAGAAAGGTAATTAAGGATCCTTATTTAAAGTTAAACTGGTTTACATATCTTATACTTTTCATGGTGTGAAAGAGAGACAAAAGCCAGAGAGAATAAAGAAGAGGGATTACAAAATTATTTAAACTATTTAAACAAATCATTGATACACGTATAAACATGTTAGATTCATTTTTTATACTTGTCTTATGAAGTAATGTCTTTACTGAACAAACAGATGTCTGCATAATCATTCATCATCTCCCACTTAGATTAATTGATCAGTGTATTGAGCAGATTGAATTTTGAACTTTTCTTTATTATCTGAAAGTTACTAACTAACTCTGCTGGAAGTTCTGCAATTAACTTAGGTCATATGGCTATAATGCTGTTGGTGGCATGGAGAAGCAAAAAATCGTTCTTATTGTAAACAACCAACACTGAATAAAAAATATCTTGAAAGCTTTCCCACAAGCTTTTCTAATTTAATTGTTGTACTTGTGCTAAAGCATTTTTCATTTGACACTTTTGCGTTATATCAAATATGACACATTTACTTTGTTTCTCAGTCTTGCATAAAGGTGGCTCTAGACTTCGTTTCACCTGAGAATGTTCAAGAATGCATTCGATTGACTAAAGAATATCGGTTACTTCCCAAAGGCCATAGATCTAAGGAAGATAAGTTGGAGGTACATGTTTGAGTGATTTTCTTCGGTAAATCATTTATATGGACACTAATTGCTAGTAGTACAGATGCATTATATATGAACTTGCATCTAGAGTTGTTCCTTACACTACACATATTCTTTGGTCATAGATAAAGAAGATGGCACTATATGCTGCTGATGCTGCAATAACCGAAGCCACTCAACTGATGAGAGGAAAATGAGTAATTTACTCTGAATCTTTTTATCTGCTTCCATGCACTATTTACATAAAATCTACTTCTTTGATGTATAGTGATGTCATTGATGGTTTATTTAAGCAGCCAAAAGCCTAAAAGGCACATAAAATCTACTTCTTTTTCACTCCAAATCTTCATTATTTGGTAATTATTGAAAATTTGTCAACCATTTGGGTAATAGATCAGAGTTACTTTATCACTGACATTTAACAAATGAATTGTGATTGTCAACAATTTACTTATTAAAATAACTCTCCCAAGCTGGTGAATCGATGTCGATCATTACCATCTTGCAAACAAAATCTCGAAATCTATTCCTCAACTTGGGAAGGAGTGTTAAAATCTAAATACGTAAATAGTAAATTCCTCAACTTGGGAGGGGGTGTTAAGCTCTAAATATGTAAATAATATTTTTAAATAGTAACTATAACTATTTTAAGCATATATGCTGCAAATTTAATTATAAGGATAGTTAACCCTACAATCTCTTAAATTGGGGGCTATTTAGAAAGCCAATTAGGCAATTATTTCCTTTATGAGGATTCATTTTATTTCCTTTTTATTTTCATTTCCTTGTATCATGTAAGAAAGAACAAATTTAGGTTTATCACTGTAGTTTCTTCACAGCTACATTGAGGTACATAATTGAACATGCATGACTCTTTCATGGTGTATTTATTATATGAATTATTATTAACACTAAAATGTTGATTTTTGGGTGACCTTACAGTTTGTCGGATGAAGCCTGAGAAGTCTGCGGCAACTCCTTAATGAAGGGTTCTCAACAAAAGTAATTTTGTTAGTTAAGTCATCTTTTGATTTCAAAGAAGAGCATGTGCCTGTATTTTGTTCTGTTTTGCCCTGTATCCTTGACAACTCCAACCAAGATAAAATTGAACATTGTTTGTTGAATTAGCACTACACCAGCCAGATATAAGATAGATGCTAAGTACTTGAACATCTGAAAAGGAGATGTGAGTGTATCAATAGAGGACAATACTAGGCAATATTGACAATGATGGAGTGAGTTATGTCAGTTTTATCTCATCGACTACCTAAATTTCAGCTAAAACATCGCTGAGTAATTTAATTTTTTAATCATCTTTTGAAAAACAAAAAAAAAAAGAAAAAAAAATAATGAGTTTTTCTGAGTCCATTTTTAGTTTTTAGAGAAATTTATGTATGCTAAAAACAAAAAGTGGAAGTGAATGAAGTGTTTTTCATGAACACTAACTAGTATATAAATATATATCATAAGACTTGAATAATACTTAATTTTTAACTCCACTAACCCTTAAAATTAGGAATTAATTAACTCCACTAACCCTTAAAATTAGGAAACAATTTAGGCTATTAGTCATAAATATCTGGAACTCACTTTTCTTAAAAATTAGGATTTGACTAAACTGAATAAAAATAACTAATAGAGAAAATTATAAATGTACATATTCGTGCAGACTTAAGAAAGATACTAACATTCTCCTTATAATCCAAGGGTTGCATATATTTAACTTGTATCTAGGAACCTTAAAATAAGAAACATTAAATGACTTGGTAAATATATTTATAAGGCTTTTTTTTTTTCTAAAATGCATTGCATAAACTTTAATTTACCCGACTTATGCATACTTGATTTTGAAATGTTTTGTTTTCCATGAAATAATGGAATTTGTGAAATGGCCAGAGCGACGTGATTGTCTATGTAGACTTCCATGCTACCTTCTTGTTTTTAGTGTCATCTGATAATTTCTTTAGTTGTAGAGCTTCATTTACAATTGCAATAGCTGTAATGAACTCAGTCTTACAGTTGATTGAGTCATCACTTCCTGTTTCTTTGAAGTTTTACTAGGTATGTCTTGTATACTGTTTTTAGGCAACCCTAAAAGATCTCTCAACAACTAAGAGATCTATTCGAAGAACATGGAGACTAGTTGAAGTAATGAGCCCCTAAGTATGATAATAAAAATTATTTCGTCTTTTTCGTTGGAACTTTAGGAGGTCCTATAAAAAAGATAGAAAAAAAAATTCCTAAAGTCAAGATAACCAATGCATCCATAGATTTGATCGTAGTTTACAATTATAACTCTCGTACCTGTTTACCTGTTTATTGGGACGCATTTCTCATATAAAAAATAAAGAACCAGAGTGAAAAACATCTTGATCCAAATTTGAAACAATATCTAAATGATGCAATTGATCCAACCCAGTCACTATCATAATAGTCTTGTGTTTTAAATTCCTAAACTTTACAAAACTTGATTTCATATGAGATTGTACCCTGCAGATACCTTAACACTCTATTTGAAGCTGCCATATGCGACTGACTAGAACAATTTAGAAAACGAGATAAGAAACTTACAGAAAACATATATCAAGTCTAGTTATTGTGAGATACATTAGGCAGCCAATTAAACTCCTACAGACACTTTCAACTTTAGGTTCAACTCTATCCTTCTTTGGTGGCTCCTCTTCTTAACCCAAAGGAATACTCATACTCCTACACTCCTCCATATTAAATCTCTTCAAAATCTCTTTCAAATCTTCTCCTGACATATGAGGATTTCATTTTGACCTTGCTTAATCTCCATGCCAAGAAAGTAGAACATCTCACCGAAATCATTCATTTCAAACATCTTCATCATATCATACTTAAATGTATCAATCTGATCAGCATCACTCCATGTCACCAGCATATCATCTACGTACAAAGATACAATAACTAACCTAGTTTCTTAACCAAGAGTGTGGATTTGCTCAAGCTTTTCTCATAGCCCAAGCCTAATAAGTGCTCATCTATCTTGTTGTACCAAGCTCTCAGAACTTGCTTCAAACCATAGAGAACTTTCTTCAACACTTAAACTTTCTCCTCATGGCCTCGTGTAATGAATCCTTCTGGTTGTTCAACATAAATTTTCTCCTTCAATGCTCCATTCAAAAATTTAAATTTCACATCTAGAGCATGCACCTTCCAACTCTTTTGAGCTGCCAAGTAAAAATCATTCTAATTGTATCTAATCTCACCATATGTGTAAAAGTCTCAAAAAAAATCTACTCCTCAAATCTATGCATAACTGTTTGCCATTATCCTGACCTTATGCTTATTCACTGAGCCATCAGGATTGAGTTTAGTCCTGAATACCCACTGCAACCTAATGATTTTCCTATATTTAGGCTTCTCTACTAACTTCCTGGTTCTTTTCTATCATAGTCAATTCCTCCTCACCATTGCATTCATCCATCTCTAGTCATTCTTAGCTTCTTCAAATCTTGTTGGTTCCAAAATAGCCGCATTAAAGGATTTGGTGCCTCTAATTGGAATGTCATCTAGAAGCTCATCTGGTTCTAATAAGACCTCCTTATGCTTGTCTTGTGACTTGTCTATCCATATCCAGTGCTCATCTTCCAAAAACTGAATGTCTCTGCTAATGATCATCTTTCTTATTTGTGGTTGATAAATCCTCTAGGCTTTGGAAATCGTACTGTAGTAAATAAACACTCTCGGTTTATCCTTTCCAGCTTGTCCCTTTTGAGCCGAGTAATATGAGAGAAACGTAAACAACCAAACACTTTCAAGTTTTTCAGATTTGACTTGACACCAAACCAAGCATCAAATGGTATCTTCTACTTAACAGCTCTTGTAGGTAATTTATTTTACAGAAAAACTATTGTGTCTGTAGTCTCTGCCCAAAATTGTTTTGGTAAATTCTTCTTATGAAGAAAACATCTGGTCATCTCCATAATGGTTTCTCTCTTTTATCTATCTTAAGACATTCTATTATTTGTAGGACATTTCTCATGAAGATATTTTGCCTTCTCTCATTCTCGTAAAGTTTCTCTATTTTTTCTTGTACCAAAATTACGTTTTATATTTTAAGGTATCTTTTAATTTTTATTCATCTATGTTACCATAGACAAGGATAAATTATTATTTATACTAGGTTGGTATCAAACCGCAAGTAATGTTAATGCATATCTTCAATGAAGTTTCATATTACATTTTATACATTTAAGCTTGATGTTGTCAAACCATGCATTAGTTATATGTAATGAGTTAGTTAATTAGTTAGTATAGTTAACATGAGTTAATTTTGTATATAACTAACAATCATATTTTTCTCTGTAGTTTTTTTTGTAGAGTTTGTACACACAGTATCAATGAAAGATTTGTTTCTTTCACTCCCTATGATTTCATTATGTACATATAGTGTGCATACATGTGCATATGAAAAGTTTATATATATCACAATGTTATTTTTCTTGACTTATGAAGGATTGAGAACAATTTCGTAGATCTACTTATATAAATCATAAAAGGCTTATAAAAATCCCACCAAAGGGTGACTAGTCAAAATATGAAAAATCTCATATGAACTAGTTGCAACAATGGAGACCCAATCTCAAATGCTTATGATCCCATGGATGGAATTCAATAGGTGACAATGAAGTTGTTGTTGACTAAAGTACACCGACTAACCTATTTTAAGGAGATATTTTTGTTTTTGTGCCTATGGTTATGTGTAGTAAATTGTGGCAATTAAAAGAACGATGTTGTTGTTAACTAAAATATACTAATTTATCTATTTTATGGAGATATTCTTATTCTTATGCCTATGGTGAGGTGTAAAATTATGACAATTGAAAATTTGATCAATATGTAAGTATGTACACATGTATATATATATATATATATATTAATTAATTAAAAATTAAACTAAAATATCACTTAATAATTTTAGGTTCAATGTATTTTAATTGGTACATTAATTCTTTTACTCTAACTTGAAGAGTGATACCCAATACCTAACCACTTAATATATATATATTGAACAACACTTGTAAAGGATGGAATATTCTATACTTGATTTCAATTACATTTATGTTTTTAGTTTTGTTTTCCTTTTCTCTCTTCTTCTTTTTTTGGTTGTACACTTTTCTTTTTCATCTACATTTGTTGCAATTTTGATTTTCATTCATGCAATTATGAGTAGCTAAGTTCTATTTGGTCTATTGTAGGTTCCTATTTGATCCTTAAGTTCTTTGTTCTTCATGTTTTGGAGGTTTCATAATCTGAATTAGGAGTCGGGTTTAATTGATTATTTGTACTTGATTCTTGGTTTGGATTTCATTTTTTTGTTGATGGTGTATGCAGGGAACCCAAAATTGTTTTAATCGAACCAAATTGTGTGTCTCGTGCGATTGCATGAAGTGTTGCACACCAAGTATTTGGTGAATATCCTCTACGATGGTAGGGTGATTAGGTACCAGTCGAGTGCAGAGATTTTGGTTCTAATTGGTCTGCGTATGCATCTTCTTTTATGATTAGAACCTAGTGAAGGATATTGGGAACTGAAAAGAGACCAAATTAATACTTTTGTTACATACACACTAGTTTTATAATTCTACTTTGTTAGTTGTTTAGTCTAATTGTTTACTCACATTAATTGTCTTAACTGCTTCAATTGTTTTTGTCAATTCTACACCTAAACCCCCTTTAATTGCCTCCGTAGATTGGTTGTGAGAATTGATGAACAATTTGTGAGAAATGACCTAGGCTGGAACTATACTACAAAGTTAGCTATCTAGTTTAATTTGATCGTGTTCGACAACGCACATCAAATTTTAGCACTATTGTCGGGGATTGTTCTTTGTTCTCACTCGTTAATACATATTATGCATAACAGACATAGATTAGAGTAGAATTAGCTTAATAAATTTTTCTTGCGGTGTGCTTCTTGTGTGTTTTCATGTGTTGACAGGTGCACTCTTTAGGCTAACATGGATAGTAGGACTATTATGGAACTATTGCAATAAGGGAGGAGTTTCAATGATCCAACTGCTATAGCAATTAGAGTTTTTCATAGCAGACTTCAACAACAATACAACCTATATTCTAACTCCTACAACCCTGGATAGAGAGATCAGATTTATAGTTCACCCAATTATTCCACCTTCCATTTGAGACTGAATTGGCAAAAAAATTCCAACCATCACAAATCACTTTTCCAACAACATCTTGCACCACCACTAACCCAACCACATTTTAGTCATTCTTTAGAAGAAAGAATTGAACAAGAAGATAACCACTAACAATTTACAATTTCAGTAGATAACTAAGGTTTACTCTCACAAATAATTTCTAATCTGAATGCTATTGATAAGAATGTGAGTGATATTACTTTGAGGTCTGGTAAACAAATGGTGGAGCCTGCACAACCAGAAAATACAAGTTTCACGGATGTTGTAGCTAAATAGAAAGATTTGAAAGAACAAGAGTTGAAAGAAGAAGACATGAAAGAAAAAAGAGTGACATATAAACAAGAGAAGGAAACATGTGATGTTTTAATTTTTTATTCTAATCATTCATTTATTTATGTTGATTGTCATTTGATTGGTGATGTAGGAGTGATTCT
Source organism: Hylodesmum podocarpum (assembly GCA_026586105.1). Classification (NCBI taxonomy): domain Eukaryota; kingdom Viridiplantae; phylum Streptophyta; class Magnoliopsida; order Fabales; family Fabaceae; genus Hylodesmum; species Hylodesmum podocarpum. The sequence goes on along the minus strand of JALJEV010001430.1, from coordinate 6,650,956 downwards.
AAGGAAGAAATACAAGATAACAACTTCTTGTGTGAGGATGTAGAAAAGAAAGTACTCAAAGCACATGGTGAAGTTGTTTGTGGCCCTCCATAAAAAGTTCTTTTGTCTTGGTACCTAGTGGAGAATTGTTTATAAAGTTTCCTTGGAGCACACATTGTAAAATGAATGAAGCATACATGGAATCACAGTAACCACTAGGAAAGATTTTTTTATCTCTTGATACTTTTTCTACTTGCAATTTGAACAACACTAAATGTTTCACTTTAGACTTTTATGGCATTAAGGCTTGGACTATCATTAAGTTTGTTAATTTGAACCTCTTAGATGTTCCTAATAACCTTTGCTCTCATAATTTTAAATATTTTTCTAGGTTGTTAGAAAAGTTAACAATATAAGGACAAGTGCAAGCTTCTACACTTAGTGAAGAGCCGATGCCTAAACACATTATGAAAAGAGTAGAAACTCTTAAAGTTTTGGCCATGCTACCTTGAAACACTTAAATTCCTTCCTCTCTCTTTTAAATTATGTTATTGATGTTGGAAAATAATATTTCTTGTTCTCTTATTGGAAAGTGAGTGAAACATGTGAATTGCTCAAATTAGATGTCAAGGTTAAACTAAACAAGTGAAAGATTATTATTATGGCATTTCAATTATTTCTACCACAATGCACTAATTATTTCTACCATGCACTAATTTCTATCCTAAATCATTTTCATTGAATGTGATAAAGAATGATTTACATATTATTGTAGATGATTTTGCGATGAATGAATTCATATGTATGTCATTCTCTTTCTTTCTTGTTTGTTTTGTCAATTACATTGTTTCGCTACAGCACCTGCTGCTCTAGCTAATTGTCCACCCTTTCCGAGTGTTATTTCTATGTTATGTATGGCCGTGCCTAACGGCATATCGGTCAAAGGTAGGGCATTTCCCATTTTTATAGGAACTTCTGTACCAGAAACAACGGTATCTCCGATTATAGCCCCTCTGAAATAAAAAAATACAAAGTGATAAAAAATAGTTTGAATAAATAGGAAAAAGAATAAGTAGGATAGTTTGAGCATTTGGGCTTTTAGATGATGTTGATTGGGTAATTTGTGTTCTTGTTGTGAGTTATATTGAAAATGTTTTGTGTCATGCTCTGCTCTGTCAATATCTCTGGAATTGCCTCAAATTACTTCCACCTTGACCTAAGCCCCATTATAACCGTGAATAAGTCCTCTTAAATCATATATGTTTATGTTTGAGTGGTAGAGAAGTAAAATTTTTGCAAGCCTATGTTAGTTTAATGTTCATTGATATGGTTTGAATGTTATACACATATCCTAAACACTTGAGAGTAAATGGATACACTATCTAGGGAGACCATTGCATACATGACAGTTATTACATAATTGATTACTAGTTTGATTTATTGGATTCATTTAGAACTATGTTCACATTGTGTTAACTGATCTTTAAATTGTTTTTGAAATTGAATTTTTCTTACTCAATTCTTTTGCATAGTGGCTATTTAAAAAGTGAATGTTTAGTTTTGATCATATAGTTTCTTTTACATAGTTATATAGTATAGTTTTGCCTAGGAGTGCAACAAATTTGATATGTGATTATTTTAATCACTTTCCTAACACCTTTAAATAAAAAGTGGAGCATGATTAATAGTTAATTTGAGTGTTTAAGATCATATTTAATTGATTGGGCTAATTGGGCCTTAATTGCATTAATAATCAGATTTTTTTAAACTTGTAAAGTTTTAGTATTTTGGCCATAACTTTTGTTGTAGACCTCATTTTGAGCTGATTAGAGTCTTATTTCATCAAAAAGTGCATTCTACACTTAAATTCAATTGCATTTTATGTTTTTAGTTTTGCTTCTTCTTTCTGTGTTCTTCTATTTTCTTGGTTGTCCACTTTTCTTCTTCATCTAAATTGTTGTTATTTCAATTTTCATTTATGCAATTATGAGTAGCTAAGTTCCTTTCATCAATTTGGGCTCTTGTAGGTTCCTATTTGATCCTTAAGTTCATTGTTCTTTATGTTTTGGGGTTGCGTAATCTGAATTGTGGGTTGGGTTTAATTGATTAATTGGACTTAATTTTTGGTTTGGATTACATTTTTGGTTGATGGTGTATGCAAGGAAACCAAAATTGTTTTAATCAGACTAAGTTGTATGCCTCATGCAATTGCATGAAGTGTTGTACACCAAATGTTTGGTGAAAATCCTCTACGTTGGTAGAGTGGTCGGATACCATTGGGGTGCAGGGATTCTGACTCTAATCAGTTTACATATGCACTTCCTTTTATAATTAGGAACTAGTGAGGGCGATTGAGAACAAAAGAGAAACGGAATTGATGCTTTTATTACATACACATTAGTTTTATAATTCTACTTTGTTAATTATTTAATGTGATTGTTTACTCGCTTTAATTACCTTAACTACCTTAATTATTTTATTTCAATTTTGCATTTAAACCTTATTTAATTACCTCTATAAATTGGTTGTGAGGATTGACGAGTAATTCGTGGCAAATAACCTAGGTTGACACTATATTGCAAAATTAGTTATGTAGTTTAATTTTATCGCGTTCATCACCCTACGAGCATTCACCTATGGTATATAAGGAGCAAATGGGTCTTACTTTACTATTATAAATCCAAGCAAAGTGATACTTGCAAAATCATATACATGTGCAAGGTCATATCTCATAAAATTTGATTAGAACTAAAATCAAAATCTATATTATACATCTAGTGTACTAAATCTAGTTAAAGAGTATGTAACTCAAGACAATCAACTCTCGACATTTTCCACACATAGTTGTTATGTATAAGACCCAGACTTAGTAGGTTCCTTACCTTGAAAATATATTACCATATATTATATTAAAATTGTTTTTCATTTCTTTAAATGATTATGTTATCTATTATTTGATTTATGTAAAATTTTTAATTTAGTGGGATATTGTTAAGAAAAAATATTTATTGTAATTTAAAATTGTATGTAATGAAAATATGATTAAATTGTATGTTAAAAAAATATCATTTTGGATAACTTTCTTAACAAAATCCTATCATTTAAATCAATATAATCTAATAATCTATAAAATAATAATAATAATAATAAATATAATTCAACAATATGTAGCTAACATTAATAATAAACTAGATATTAAGCACAATGACATGTAAGGAAGACACGATAATATATGACTAGAAATGTGCGATGACATATAAGGAAGGTACGATAATGTGTGCACTATGAAGGATGTTGTGCTATTGTTTATACATAACACAATTTTTAGCATAGTTAAGAAAATCTTCTCTAACTTGTGAAAAAAGAAATAAGAAGAGTGTCGAGGGACTGAATTTTGACTACGCAAAGATTAAAAAATGAAGTATATTCACATTATGGAGATAACTTAATCGAATACACAAACAAATTTAAATTTCTGAATTTGACTAGGTACCTACACCTTTATTATGTCATCCATGTATTCTTGGGAAAGGTTAATGTTTGTGATGATCAGAGTGTTAGGATACAATCAAAGTTCTACATCAGAAGAATAATGCAGAGCATGAATGAGAATAAAAATTTTAATAGTAAAAATTTTATGTTGCAAGGGAGGATCGCTTCAGAAGTCAAAAGATTTTGCTACAAGGGAGGATCACTTCAGAAATTGCTAGTTCTGATGCAAGAAAGGATCAATGCAGAAGTGTCGGACTTTGAATTAAGTGGACATTTGTTATGTATGGTGTTAATTCGAAGTCCCACATCGGTGAGTCTTAGAAAGAGAAGGGAGTGAAAAGACTTATATATAAGATAGAGTGATACGTTTTATTCACTTGCATCACATCCTTAAATCTAAAGGAGTGTGTTAGATTTTAGGTAGTGTGTGTCAAAATTATGTGGGAGGGTTTGTAATTTTTCCGTGCAAAAATTATGTTTGGAAGATTTGTAATTTTTCTGTGCAAAAAATTATGTTTGGATGGTTTGTAACTTTTTCTTGAAAAAATTATGTTTGAAAGGGTTTGTAATTTTTCTGTGCAAAAGTTATATTTGGGAGGATTTGTAATTTTTTCGTTCAAAAATTACTAGTGAATTTGATCTACTAGGTCTTGAGACACCGAACCACGTTAATACATTTCGGATGGTTAAGTTTTCAACAGTGGTATCAGAGCTTATGGTTCAACTTTATGAGAGATGGATCCAAGTGAAGGTTAGGTGAACCTATCTTGTGTCGAAAATCTTCCGTAGTAGGGGAAAAAGTATAATAGTTCTTTGTTTGAGGGGAGGATCTTTGGGATACAATGGAAGTCCCACATCAGAAAAACAATCCAGAGCTTGAAGTAGAAGAAGAATTTGCTACAAAGGAAGAACGCTCCAGAAGTCAGAAGATTCTGCTGCAAGTGAGGATCACTAGAAAAGAGTTTTGCTAGTTCTGTTGCAAAGGAGGATCATTGTAGAAGTGTAGGACTTTGAATTAAAGGGAGATTCGTTGTGTATTGTGTTATTTCAAAGTCCCACATCAGTGAACCTTAAAAAGAAAGAGGAGTGAAAAAACTATATAAGATAGAGTAATAGGTTTTATTCACTCTGTTGTGTATTTTGTTAATTCAAAGTCCCACATCGACAAGTTTCAGAAAGAGAGAGGAGTAAAACACATATACAAGAGAGAGTGATGTGTTTTATTCGCTCCACCACACCTTAAATCTATATAATTGGTGTATTTAGATTTTAGGTAGTGTGTGTCAAACACCGGTGTACTTTCATTATTAGGTCCTGAGTAGAGCGTTAATAGTCCTGAGTAGAGCATTTTTATGAGTTCTTTTGTAAAAGCTCTTTTGTTGTACTCTTTGACTCATAGTGGATATTTTTCTGGACTAGGTCCCGTGGTTTTTGTTCCTCTCATTGGGGGTTTCCACGTTAAAAATATTTGTGTTCTTCTTGCTCCTGCATTTTGTTTTCCTTATTCTCTTTGAATTTTGTATTGCTTCGTATATTACAGTTCTCTTATCTTCCCTTAAGGGGAAAGGTTTTTATTTTACACACGCTTGCAAGATTTTGTTTAAATTTTTCCGTTGCGCACTTGTGCCTTTCCCAACACACTCGTACCACATTCTTAAATCTAGTAAGGGAGTGTATTAGATTTTAGGTAGTGTGTGTCAAAATCATGTGAGAGAGTTTGTAATTTTTCTGTGCAAAAAATATGTTTAGAGGGTTTGTAATTTTTTCGTGCAAAAATTATATTTGAGGGGATTTGTAATTTTTTGTGCAAAAATTATATTTTAGAGGGTTTGTAATTTTTTCATTTAAAAATTACAACTAGTGAATTTTGTTCTAGTAGAACCGTGGAGTAATTCTTGAGACACCATACCACGTTAATTTTTCTTATGCTCCTTTTCTTTCTCCCCTATAAATTTCTGGTGGTTGAGTTTCCAATTGTGGTATTAGAGCTGATGGTTCAGTGGATCCAAGTGAATGTCAGGTAGAACTATCTTGTGTCAAAAGTCTTCCGCTGTAGTGGAGAAAGTTTAGTGGTCATTTGTTTGAGGGGAGGATTGTTGGGATACAATCAAAGTTACACATCATAAGAACAATGCAGAGCTTGAAGGAGAAGAAAAAATTTACTAGTAAGAAGATTTTGTAGCAAGGAAAAATTGCTCTAGAAGTCAGAAGATTCTACTATTAGAGAGGATCACTCCATAAGAGTTTTGCTAGTTCTAATGCAAGGAAATATTATTTGTTATGTATTGTGTTAATTCAGAGTTCCACATCGGTGAGCCTTACAAAGAGAGGACTGAAAAGACCTATATAAGATAAAGTGATGAGTTTTATTCACTCACATCACATTCTTAAATTTAGTAAATGAGTGTATTAGATCTTAGGTAGTTTGTGTCAAAATTATGTGGGAGGGTTCGTAATTTTTACGTGCAAAAATTCTGTTTCGATTGTTTATAATTTTACCGTGAAAAAATTATGTCTGAGAGGGTCTGCAATTTTTCCGTGCAAAAATTATATTTAAGAGGGTTTGTAATTTTTCTATTCAAAAATTAGAACTAGTAAATTTTAGTCTAGTGGAATTGTGGAGTAGGTCTTAAGATAGTGAACCACATTAATTTTTCTTGTGTTCTTTTTCTTTGTCCCTCATACATTTGTGGTGATTGAGTTTCTAATAGTGGTATCAGAGCTGATGATTCAATTTGGTGAGAGATGGATCCAAGTGAAGGTCAGGTGGACCTATCTTGTGTCGAAAGTCTCCGGTTGTAAGGTAAAAAGTACAGTGGTAATTTGTTTAAGGGGAGGATTGTTGGGATACAATCAAAGTCGTACATTAGAAGAACAATGGATAGCTTGAAAGAGAAGAATAATTTTACCAGTGAGAAGATTATGCATTAAGGGACGATCACTCTAGAAGTCAGAAGATTTTGTTGTAAGGAAGGATAATTTCATAAGAGTTTTGCTAATTCTGATGCAAGGAAGAATCGTTGTAGAAGTGTAGGACTTTGAGTTATGTGAAGATTCGTTGCGTATTGTGTTAATTCAAAGTCTAACATCGGTGGACCTTAGAAAGTGAGAGGAGTGAAAAGACTTATATAAGATAGAGTGATAGGTTTTATTCACTCACACCACATCCTTAAATTTAGTAAAGGAGTGTATTAGATTTTTGGTAGTGTGTATCAAAATCGTATGGGTAGGGGTTTGTAACTTTTCCGTGCAAAAATTATTTTTGAAGGGTTTGTAATTTTTCTCTATAAAAAATTATGTTTAAAAAGGTTTGTAATTTTTTCATGCAAAAATTATATTTGGGAGAGTTTATAATTTTTCCGTTCAAAAATTACAACTAATGAATTTTATTTCAATGAAATTGTAGAGTATGTCTTGAAACACTTTTTCTTGTGTTTCTTTTCTTTCTCTCGTAAACGTTTCAGAATGAATTTTCAACAAAGATGAATTTATTTTGCATGTAAATGATAAGTTTAAAATATTATTATGTGCATCTTAGATCTCATCTCTAAATATTTAAATATTGTATTAATGGGAATGGTATCCATTATAATTCTATTAAGACAATTTTCTTTTTCCTTTAAAAAAAATTATTATTTTTCCTCACGAAAGTAAATTTATAGGTGTTTTATGAACAAATCAGCTAAGTACATTTTACTACTACACCTTTATTATTCTCATAATTTATAAAAAATTGGTTAAAGGTAATAATCTTTTGACTAAATGTCTTAACAAATTTAAATTTTATTCCAATAACTCAAATTTTACAAAATAGAAAATGTTGAGCATTATAATATGCATGTAATGTTACATTCATTTTTTTAATCAACTAGACCATTATGATAAGATAAAAATAACATTTTTATATCTAGATTTTTATATTTGATATCTTCTTAAGGTAAGCATGCATGCTTTTGTGTATACAAGTAGTAGCAATTACATTATGATTTCACAGAAAGATGTTTGATTTGTTTCAAATGTTTGTGTTTGTTGGACATTTTTTTCTGGATGAAATTAGGCATAATTTGTCCAATTTCGTTTGTCCTTGGGCTCGTCGACGTGTAATACGCACACATGGTATAAAATATATGGTCAATTAAGTGTTTAGTCCTAACCGCTATTAAAATTTTAATTTTTAATTATTCTATGAGTTTTTACCAATTTTTAATTTTTAATTTTTATTTATCTTTTATCAATATTATTAGTCCTAACGTTCAATTAAATCGTCATGTTACCTTTCTTAGTTGATCACATCAGTATTTATTGTTTAAATATGATGGTAGAAATAAAAAATGCTAACTAAAATAAACAAGAAACTAAAAATTAGAAAAAATATTTTTAAAAATTTATACTCAAAACATGAAATAATTGAGGAACGAAAACCTCAATTAACTCTCCCAAATACAATATTTATACCTTTGTTTATTATAATTAAAATAATTAAAAATTTTATTAGGATTTAACAATACTATGATTAGTTAGATTGACAAGGTTGATGTGCATTAAGGAGGTCTTGGCAACGTGAGAATGTTGGAAGAAATATTTACTATAGTTTAAAATTTAAAATAATTTAATAAATATTATTTTATAAGAATTTATTTTTAAGTCTTTTACACAGATCTTAGTAAATATATATTTATTAAAGACTTAAACACAATTTTAAGTGGACCTTAGGGAAATTTTGTTGTGATTTGGTTTTTACTAATATATACATATCTTTGCATGAAAAGAGGCACATGAATTAAAATAAAATTATATTTTCATGTTTTAGTGAAAAATAATTTTTGGAGTATTGGTATTCATATATTTAGGGATATTTTGCTCTACACAATTGTTTAATGGATTGATATATCTTAGGAAAGTAATGTGTATATCTGAGTATAATGTGCAGCACTTTAACATAGGTTATTCTAAACTCATTTCATTTACTCTCTGAATACTCGTTCTTAAATTATGTAAGGACGAAAACAATGTTGTGGATCTACTTATATAATTCAAAGAAGGCGTATAAAAAACTCATAAAAGAATGATGAGTCAAAATATGAATAAAACTCATATAAACTAATTACAATGGTGGAGATCTAAGCTCAAATGAATGACAATCCCATGGATGAAATTTATTAGGTAACAATAAAGTTGTTGTAAGCTCAAATGAATAACAATCCCATGGATGAAATTCATTAGGTAACAATAAAGTTATTGTTGCCTGAAGTAAATATATTAACCTATTTTATGGAGATATTTTGATTCTTATGCATATGATGATGTGTACACTAAACTGCGGCAAGAGAATAACGAGTCAAAATATAAATAAAACTTATATAAACTAGTTAAAACATTGAAGACCTAATCTCAAATGAATGATAATCCCATGATGAAATTCATTAGGTAATAATAAGGTTGTTGTTGATCAAAGTACATCAATTAACCTGTTTTATGAAAATATTTTGATTCTAATGCATGTGGTGATGTGTATAATAAGTTGTAGTAATAAAAACAATAAAATTATTGTTGACTAAAATATATTAATTTATTTATTTTGTAGAGATATTTTGATTCTTATGTATATAATAAGGTATATAGTAGCCTATATATATATTTATATTCAACTGTGAAGTGATTGTAACGGATCAACCTTTCACGGTTCACCTATAATATATTAGGAACATATAGATCATATTTTTATTATTATAAATCTAAATAAAATAATACTTACAAAATTAAATACATGGGCTAAAGTCATAATTCCTTAACTATTAAAAGGACTCAAATGAATATCTATATTATACATGATGTATACTAAAACCTGGTTAAAAAGCATGATAAGACTCAAGTGTTGTATACAATCAACTCTTTATATTTCCATAACATAGACATTATGTATAAGGTTCAAATTTGAAAGATTACTTACATTAAAAATATATTAACTCCTCTAAAATTATTTTTCATTTCTTTAAATGATTATTTAATTTATTATTTAGTTTTTGTAAAATTTTAAATTAATGGAATATTATTAAAAATTTTCTTAACAAAATCCAATCATTTAAATTAATATAATTCAATAATCTATAACTATAATAATAATCAACATATTTTAACAATATATAGCTAACATTGATAATAAATTAAATATTATGCACAACAACATGTAAACAAGACATGTAATAAATTAATTATTATGCAAGATGATATATAAGGGAGATTTGATGACATGCAAATTATAAAGGATATTGTGTCATTATTGACTTGTAGAAAGGTTATTAAGTTGACATTAATTATGATTTTCAAATATTGACATTAACGTGAACTATGATGGAAGAGAAAGTTGGAAATATCTGATAAGAATTGAATCATCCCAGTCACATTAAAAATTTCAAAAATAATATATAAAATCATTTAAATAATAATATTTATAATATTTAATTTAATTTGAATTATTTCTAGTTTAAAGAATATCAGCATGATATTCAAACCGAGCGTAATTGAATTTCAATGATTTATTGTATCAATTAAAGTAAAAAAAATTAATTTAATTTAATTGATTTAATTTAAATTGTTAAATTCATTGAATTAGTTATATCCGATAAATACTCCACCAGAGATAAATGATTTCAATCTAAAATATAATAAGAAATTTCTGGACAGACACAAAATAGAAAAAATTCATTTATTGATGGATAAATCCAGTCAATCAATCACAACCCATTTATCGTGTATTGTGCCTATTGACTTTTCCTATTAAAATTCATAAATAATCATACAAAATCAAATATAAAATTAAATGACTCTCACGTCATAATAATAATAATAATAATAATAATAATAATAATAATAATAATAATAATAATAATAATATTCAAATTAAAGGACATATATAACTTAGACGTTAAAAAATGGTGTCTGAGTACGAAGGTCATTCCTAAGACTATTCACAATACACAAGAACCATTACTATTCTTTATATTGCCGTCATAATTTTAGTTTCATTTCTCTTCATCTAAAACATTATTTTAAATATTATTTTGCTAACTATCTTAAGTGTGTTATTTTACTTATTTCTTAAATGCCAAACTACCACATGATAGACTTTTATTTATAAATAGTTAAAGAAAGCTAATTTGTACTAATATTTTTATTTGTATGATTACAAATATTATTAATAGAACATTCTATTTCATTTGTAAAATTTGATATAGAATTCTATTGAGATTTTTTTTTTTATGGTGACTAGATTATAAAGTAGAAAGAGAAAATTAATGAAAAATAATATTTATTTAAATAATGGTAAAGATAATTTTATCGATGAAGTTAAAGTGAATAATAATAATATCATATATATTTTATAACATTCTTTACGAAGTGATGGCGATAATAAATGAACAAAATTAACATTAATAAAAATAAAGATGAAATGTGTTTTAGAGGATAATTATTGTGATAGGCACATGTTAGATTACTCTAATTGTATTTTCATAGAATAAATATTTAGTTTAATCAGCGATGAAGTTTTACATTTTTTTATTAATTTTGAATTATTTTAAATCTATTAATTAATTATGAATTATAAATTTATATGTATAAATTTTTAATTTAAAATTTAACTTAATATTAATGACTAAGATATTTGATTATTAATACCTTTCTATATAATTTTGAGTGAATATGTACGGCATTGAATCAAAGCTAATGGAATCACTATTGGTATGTAAGTTGAATTTTCACGCACGATTAAATTGACCGGTTAATCAAGTTGCTCAATTTAATTAAAAATGTTGAAAAAAAATTAATAATTCACAGTTTCTTTTGAAAATTAAAACATTGAGTCCTTATTAAAAAGAAAAAACAATAATAAAAGAAAATCATTGTTATAAGAAAAATCATCATCAACACATGTCCAATAGTTCTGTTAAAATTGTACAAGAGAAAATAGTTAAGAATACCCTTTTGGATACTATTTTTGTCCGTTTTGGTTTTTCCACCGTCTAAACAATAAAATAAAACAAAACAAAACTGATCATCAACTTCGGATAAATCATTAATCTATCCAAATTTCTCATCCAACGGTTCTCTTTTCTCTTTCTTCCTCTCACTTTATACACAGACAACCTCAACCTCGGTAAGAACCTGTTGTTGTTCTTCAAAAAGGTGTTTGGTTTTGTCCAAGTCAACATCTATCATCTCATCGATCCATCCATGACCGCCATCCCAATATTCCTTCTCCTCTTCTCTTCTTCTGTTTCCCGAGAAAAATTTTCGGGAAATTGAAGTAAAAAAAACGAATAAGAGAGAGAAAAACAAAGAGGGTTGAAGAAAAAAAAATTAAAATAAAAGGGTAAGTACCCAGGTAGTTAAATTGGTGAAAGATTCAATTTTGATAAGTAATTGTTTGTTTTTGTTAAGTGGGTTTTGGAGAATCGATGGAGATGGATAGCATTGACTGTGTTTCGTTCTCTGATGGCATGGATGAGGATGAGATCCAACACCACTCTCTTCTTCATCCTCATCACCACTCTGAGTTTTCTTCTAGCAAGCCTCGAAATGGTGGTGCCGCCGCTAACAACAACAACAACAACAACAGCAATGTTATGGGAGCCACATCCATTGCTCCCGCTACAAGCGTTCATGAACTTCTAGAATGCCCTGTTTGCACTAATTCAATGTACCCCCCAATTCATCAGGTATACTCTTCTTGCACCCGTTTTCATCTTGTTTATGTGTTTCTGTTTTGTGTGGCTTCACTGATTTTGGGTGTGTGGTTGTTGCATATTGGGGTTGGGGGAGTAAAGGGTTTTTTGTTTTGTTCTTATGTGTGTTGTGGCTTGTTTGATGAATTTGAATTGATAGGTTTGGAGTGAGATTGAGTGGGTTTTGAGTATTTTTTTTTAGTTTTGTTTTGGGTTCTGGGGGTATCTTGGATTTAGTTTTAAAGTTTTTTTAGGTTTTTAGTCTCTTAGAATTTTCTCTTGAAACCTTGAGCCTGACTCAACCTTAAAAGCTAGCTCATAGGTTAAGGGATTGAGGGTTGCTGCTCACTTATATGTGCTATTTTGGTCATATCATTAGTCGAAGAGGGATTTCAAATACATACCATTTGGGAAAGCTTTATTTGACAAGGTGCATGTCTGTTTAGTTTAACCAGAATTGATGACCCTGGGTTGATGAGGTTAGAGTTATAACTTATAACAATGCTTTCAATGGTAGTAAGGTGTTGAGTCAGGGAATTGTACATGGCATTGTATTTTGATCTGACTTCTGCTATTTTACAAGGAAATATTTTGGCGGTGGAAAGCTTTTTTTACTGTTTAAAATTGCATTTTCTGTGTAGCAAACCAATAGGCTGACTTAGTGCTACTGCTTAGTTAGTGTTTCCAGTTCCAAAGATATCATGCATTGGACAGAAAGGTTGACATCTAGGTTTTAATATTATTTTGTGTATTCTGCTCTGAAGCATGGGTATGGGGCAGAATTGATTGTAACTATGAAGCCTATGTGGTAAAGGGGGATAGAGAGAAGGGGAAATGGTTTCAAGCTATGATAAAAGGGAGAGGGGATGGTAGTGTAGAGGGGATCCGTTGTGTCTTGGCCTCTTGGGGCGGGGAGATGCATAACCTCGAAGCTGTGCACTGTTTTATCATTTGTTATCTTGTTTTATGAGTGTTTCTGATCTATGTAATTGGTGTGTATCTGTATTTCTTTGTTGTAAAATGCTTAGATCCTATGACAACATTTCATTAATATTAATCCTAATAAATACCACCCTCTAGATACAGGACATGACATTAGAGGAAGCTCTGGACTTCCACGAGGTTTAAATATTGATATGGATTATGGACAGTAGTTCTATTCAACAAACAAGTTAACACACGAAAAAAAGGATTTGTATGCAAGCACCTGTAACAGTCACAAGAGAAAATCCTTTTATGTGAATTAGAAGTTCAAAGTGTGACCCTTTGGGAATTTCAATTCACAAATATCTATATTTATATTGAGATGTAGTAATGAGTTCCTGTTGTTGCATTCTCCAATAAGTTGAGTAAAAGGAAATTACAAATTTATGCTGGTGATCATAAATCCACAAAAGAATATTGATTGTATTTCTTCAAAATGGAATAGCAATCACAAATATATGTTTCATATTATACTTTTGAAAGCCCAAACCTACAGATAAAAAACACTAATGAATTGAGAAAACAATTTCTTTTAATGCAGAATTATACTATCTCATTTGTTGCTTGCAATGATAATTTTATTGTACTATAACTATTAGCGTGCAACTGTGCATTTATATCTACATTTTTCATTGAGTACCACAGTCCACAAGTGAATTAAAGCCTCCTTTCTTCAGAGAGAACCTAAGTAATGTTGAAGAGATCACTGAAATCAAACAAATACAGATGTATTATTGCTTTTGTGATAGAAGTGTTACACAGCAGTTGTTTGGATTTTATGACAACTTATGGTCTCTAAACTTGAGTATTACAAAAAAAAAAAAAAAAGAGAGAGAGAGAAACTTTCTCACTAGGTGAGGTTGGTTACATGAATTACATGACATCATCGGATATGGTCAGAAACCAAATTCTCAGGGATATTATTCACTGATATCATTCAGAGTCTCTGTAACTATATTTATTGGGTGAAAACCTATGTGATCTACTCTCAGCTGTGTCTCTAACAGTCTTTCTTTACATGTTAACATTCTCATTTATGATACTATCTCTTTTTTCTCATGTCCTATTATTGCCCAACATTCACTACTATAGAGTATAGTTGACAATATAGTAGTACGAAAAGACTTTACTTTGAATTTGGAAGGTACTTTGTGGTTACAAAACACAAATAACCTCTAATGTTTTTCTCCATTTTGACCATCCAAATTGTATCCTGAGTGATATCTTCATTAATTTCCCTATCAATTTTTAATTTGATCCTAGATTTTTAAATTTAGAAACCTGTGGTTTGACATCTCTAATTTTTACCTTCAAATTATCTTCCTTTTATTTCTTTATAAAATTGCAACGTTTATTCTTTCTCTTACTCCTATTCAAGAGAAAGCACTTTGATTCTAATATCTATCTCCATAGACAAAGTTTAATGTTAAACTCTTTCCTTGATTCTTCAATCAAAACTATATCATCAGCAAAAAGAATGTGTTTAGGGATAATCTTTTCTAAGTCCTTGGTAAATACATCCAACAACACTAGGTTAAATAAGTAAGACGCAAGGATGAACCCTAATATAAACTTATCCTTATAGGAAAGTCCTTAGTCTCATCTCTAGAAGTTCTCACACTAGTTGTTAACTCATTGTATACATCTTGTATAGCTTAGATACAAACTGTGCAAAAACTTTTCTTTTCCAAAGCATTAACACCTCTCTTGGTGCTCAGTTATATGCCTTTACAAAGTTAATAAAAACCTGATTAAGTTTCTCTATTTGTTTTGTTCCCTTTCCGTAGAAGATAATAATTTTTGTTGAAAAATCCCTCTTGGCATAAATTCAAATTGATTCTTTGCAATCTCAGTCTCAATATATGCTCAATTACCTTTTCCCACAATCTCAGTGTGGCTTAAAAATTCTATCCTTCTAAAGTTTATACAATTTCAACTATCTCCCTTGTTCTAATATATATATGATCAACATGAAAAAATTTAAATTGATGATTAAAATTTACATATTCAAACAAGTAAGCTTTATAATTTTCATATGATAATAAGTCTCACAAAAAAGGTACCAAGAGGCATCATATTCCACAATGCAAAGAATCTAAAAGAAGGTTGTGGTTACACTTGTTAACTTTGGTCCTTACTTGAATTGTATGTTATGGGCTGTTAATCTTTAATTTGAGTCACATCACATGCATGGATGGTGTTCATCAATTGAATTACATCATTCTTCCTGGCCTTTGATGAGTTTGTTTTCTTTGTAATTCACTTGTGTTTTTGATGGTTAAATGTGATTGTGAAGCTGTTAGCATCTTGAGATGAAACCTATGGGTGTCAGTTGCATAGTACTTTTGGAATGACAAATTTTCTGGCAGTGGCAGGTCCAGTACCACTTTTGCACATGCACACTGGGTGATTTCATAATAATTGTTATGGTTCATATAGTTAGAGTAAAATGTCAAATTGAAGCTTCTAGCCATTTCCCTTTTAGTAACAGACTGACCGATACTTGTCCCTCCTGCGAAATGGAAAATTTGAAAAATGTATCTATTAGTTTTTACTTTCTTTTGGTTTTTTGGTGATTATGCTGCTAATACTTTTGGATTTTTCTTTTTCAATATTTGTAAGAAAGAGACTTTGGACGTTTTCTAAATGCTAACTAACTGCTTAGTGACTTTTGACTTAAAAAATCATTTTAACATGTAAAAAATCATGTAAACATTTTTCCCCTCTCTATATGGTTTCATTTCTGCCTCCTAACAATTTAAATTATAGCTAATAAATAATGCTGAAATGTAGTTGGTCCATTTGGTGTCTTCTGCTAACAGTAATGATGCCAGAAAACAATGAAAGGAGAGATAACTAGACGCGCTATTAGCCTTTCCAGCTCTCACACAAGACCACATTTCAAATTTAAGTGCACCCAAAAGTTTGCCAAATTTGATGTGATGTTAGTATTAGCACAAGTGATGGGACTTTGTGGTTCTATGTGCTGAAATTCCT
This sequence comes from Hylodesmum podocarpum, assembly GCA_026586105.1. NCBI lineage: Eukaryota > Viridiplantae > Streptophyta > Magnoliopsida > Fabales > Fabaceae > Hylodesmum > Hylodesmum podocarpum. The sequence goes on along the minus strand of JALJEV010001430.1, from coordinate 6,634,781 downwards.
CCTTGGCATTGGAATGTTTCCTGATATTTGTTTTTGCAATTGTCTTAATTTGTTCTTATGTGCCCATGTGGTCTTTGAATGTTAATTATATATGATTGGAGTGTATTAGTTGACACTTGAAACATGCTGAAGAAGTATGTGTTTCCTAAAAAGGGAAAAAGAAAAGTAACAAATAGTTTTCTTGCAGTGCCACAATGGGCACACATTGTGTTCCACCTGTAAAACAAGGGTGCACAATCGATGTCCCACTTGTAGACAGGAGCTTGGAGATATTAGGTGTCTGGCACTGGAAAAGGTGGCTGAATCGCTCGAGCTACCTTGCAAGTATTACTCTCTTGGATGTCCTGAAATCTTTCCATACTACAGCAAGCTTAAACATGAAACAGTATGCAATTTTAGACCATACAATTGTCCTTATGCTGGATCAGAGTGCTCTGTTGTTGGGGATATTCCCTTCCTTGTTGCACATTTGAGAGATGATCATAAGGTGGACATGCACACTGGGTGCACATTCAACCATCGTTATGTAAAGTCAAATCCTCGTGAAGTAGAGAATGCTACTTGGATGCTCACTGTAAGTCTGCTACATTTGTGTCAAATATTCTTTGCGATATACTGATAGGAACTTGGGTATTATCTGGTGCCTAAGTCCCACATCGAGTAGTATGAGATATTCAGCAGAGTATTTTAGTGCTATGCTCTCCCTTCTTAACAACTAGTTTTTAAGGATGGGTTCCCAATGTGCTTTGCTGCTTATCAGTTATCACATACACTACCTGCACCCATTTCTCATCAAGCTTAATTTCTTTTGGTGGGAACATTCAAAGTTGTGAGGAGATGATGCTATGTGAAATCCTTTTAAATGCTTTTGGGAAGTGATTTGCTATTTATTCACTTCACCCTCTTTTACACTTGGCTAGATCATAGGTTTCCCAGCTGATTAATTAAGGAGTTTCTATTTCTTTTCCGCCATGATCTCGGAAGTACTCCATGTAGTTGCAACTGTAGTCTTATGATTTGATATCCTCTCCTCAGTGTTTGATTTTCCTGTTTGTTGCTAACTTTCATTTCCTTTCATAGGTATTTCATTGTTTTGGCCAATACTTCTGTCTTCACTTTGAAGCTTTTCAGCTTGGCATGGCTCCCGTTTACATGGCATTCCTTCGTTTTATGGGTGATGAGAACGAGGCTCGAAACTACAGCTATAGCCTTGAGGTTGGGGCAAATGGCAGGAAACTCATCTGGGAGGGTACACCGCGAAGCATTCGTGATAGCCACCGTAAAGTCAGGGATAGCCATGACGGCCTCATTATTCAACGAAATATGGCTTTATTTTTCTCTGGTGGGGATAAGAAAGAGCTAAAACTTAGAGTCACAGGAAGAATATGGAAGGAACAACAGAATCCTGATGCTGGAGTGTGCATACCAAATCTTTGCAGCTAATTTAATTTTCGAGGATACTGTTAATGTTTTTGTGTGTTGGGACACTGCAGCTGTAACTACACAAACTTTGTGTATGTTGTGATAGTGTAAGGCACTGATATGGCTTTTGAAATTCTCAGTTTCCCAAGTTATGTAATAAACAAGGTTGTCTTCCTTTAAAAATTTGCATCAGAATGAGCCTGAACCTGAATTTGCCTTGTGTTTTCTGAGGCTCTTATGACTTGATAGAGCGTCTCTTGGTGTGAAAGTTATGTTCATTGCCATCAGGGAAGTGCATTTGCAAAAGACTACACAGTGACAAAACAAATATTAAAGTATCTCAGAAGAAATTTGTATATTCTTTCTCCAAGACTATTGCTTTTTCGTTTTTTCTTTTCTTTTGAAGTGTTTGTGTAAGGCAAATTCCTGTAGAAATATGGTTAAGTGTTGAAACACACTCGTGGTTATTTGACTTGCTTTGATTGATAATTTTTGTTTGTACCTAATTTACACTTGAAAGGCCCTCCAAATGATGTTCATGGTCCTATGTAAGTTGCTTTATGTCTTGTTATATCTGTCTATCCCAATTCCTTCACTAGCAATTTAACAATATATATATATATATATAATATATATATATATATATATATATATATATATATATATATATAATATTATCATTATGATGCTTAAAAAATGTGTTGGTCTGGCTCTGGTAAATTGAAAATAATAAAATAATTTAAAAGTGTAATATATTTATCATTTTAGTCTCTAGAAGATTATTTTGATTATTTAATTATATTGTTTATTGTTATTTATAGTTAAATTTATAAACTAAAATGATAGCAAGTATCTTTGACAGACTAAAATAATAAATATATTAAATTTTTAGTAATTATTTTACTATTTTTCATATTGAAGGGATTAAATTGTCTGATTATTATACTTACAGAGTCTAAAGTAGTGATTTATTTATGTGTCTGAAGTGGTGATATATTTTGTGTGTACACTAGAATGTATTTTCATGCATGTATAATTGAATTATACTTTTTTATAATTTTAAAATATTATTTAAAACTTAAAAGAATAATGTATAAGAGATAAATATTATTTATAAAAGTTAAATAGAAGTCATTTTTAGTTTTATATGATTAAGTAATTTGTAGCTTATTTTACTTATCTCAATTTCTAATCTATATAAATTTATCATAATATTAAAGAATTTTTAAAGGTTATATTCTATTTAAAACTATTCAACTTGAAAATCAGATGAAATGTAATTTGGTAATTGTAGGTAAAAACTGATATTTACATTATATATATCAAATTTCTATAATTTTTTAAAATATTAAATTTCGTAATACGATTACATTCAAAATTGAAACAATAATCCAATAAAAGATCTCAAGTTGAATTTTTTTTTGTAGAATAACTTGAAAAAAATAATTTTAATTTAAGTATCTTATGTTATCTTAAAATTGCAAGTGAAAACAATAAAAGGCATAAATTTTATACTTTCTTCTGTCATATTAATAGTAAAAACTAAAAACTATGCTTCGTAACAATGAAAAGAAACAAAAATATTAAGAAAAGTTTGTAAAAATATTGGGTCAGTTTGGATTAAATTCTCATAAAAAAAAAACTTATAGAAAAAAATTAAGAAAAAAAAATAATTTAATTTTCGAAAAGTTAAAATTAATTTTTTATTAACTAATTTGTAAATATTTATTTCTGTAACTTTTCTAAGAACGTGGAACTTCCAGCATATTAACTAATGAGTGAGAAGAAGTTAATTTATCTCTTGGAAAAAGTAAATTTCATTTTTTTTCTCTTATAAATCTTTTTAAGTGAAAAATACACTATCTAAATTAACTTTAGTTTGGTTTTATTAGAATAAAATAGTTGAAATGATAATTAATTTAAACATATGGTTACTCTAAACCAACAATATACAAATTTTCTAATATATTACCATAAAAATGAATTAAATAATTATTAAAAAAACACAAAAATAAATTTTAATATATTATCCCTAATTGAATTTAAATTAATTAGGTAAGAAATTAACACTTTTTAGATATCTTGATATTTACATATTTTAATTAAAATTAAACTTTAAACCATAAAGTAATATTTTGATCATACATTAACTTTTAAAAAAAATTTCAATAAATAAATATATTGATGGCTAAATAATACACATCAACCATAACATTGGATTTGTACGGATAATTTGAAAATTTTTAAGAAATTTTAATATGTAGCATTTTAATAGTTTTGATTTAAATTTTTTTTTGTTTAGATAAAATAATTTAATTTCTTGTATTTTAATTTCTTTATTTAGATAAAGTAATTTAATTTTTTAAAAAATTAAAATTTCATTTTTAAATATTTATTTAAAAATTAAATAAAAATAAATATTAATCATTTAATTGCAAAATACAATTGTACACGAGGAAGAATGCGAAAATTGAAGTGTTTAGTAAAATTTTAAATTCTTTAACTTTACACAATTAAAATTCTTTTTAAAAATAACATGATTTTCAATTTTCTAAATACTTTATCGATACAAATCAACCAATAAAATGATAATTTATTTTCATAAAATAAATAAATTACTATATAAAATTAACTCATTCAAACAAACGCATAAATTAATATATCCTATTACATTCCCTAATTTAATTTAAGATCTTATGCTTGAAGTATGATATTACGGTTGATTATTATTTTCTTAAAGTCAAAATATTATTTTTGATAAAAAGGAAGACTGATATTTTATATGAAAGGAGACCATATCAATTTAAAACTTTATGATTATATATATTTATATATAATTACTAATATAAATTTATATATATTTTCAATTTATTTGATTTTTACCTCATAATTTTTTATATCCTCCCTCTATCAAGTTATATCTTTTAATATATATACATATATATATATATATATATATATATATATATACTAATTATGTAAGCTTTTATTTAATTTTTTATTTTAATTTTAATTTTTTAAGTAACATATACTCCATGATTTCTTATACTTCTTAATTTAAAGTTTAAATAAAAAAATTATATTCTAATTAGCATTTTCTATATAAACATTGGACTTGGTGAATTTTTCTTATTTAGGTCATAAACTAAGAATTATCTATGACCAATTTATGATTAGATAATAAAATTGAACAACCCCTGTACGTAAAAAAAAAAACATCAATGAAATATCAACAATGAATGAAGTATATACAAAATTTTAAAATATGATAGATCACATCTCCATATTTACATGAAATATTTCATCACATTTCCATCAATGTCACAAAATCTGGTAGCATTGAATATATACTTATCTAAAAGATGAGAAAAAACTCAGGTGACAAATTCAGAAGAAAAAAAAAAACAAAATAACTAATGAAGTTAACAAAATAAAAAATTTATATGGAATCTCCTGAATAACAAAAAAAAAATGAAATCAAACTCAATTATTCATTCGATCAAGATACATAATTATAAGACTACTCAAACTCCATGTTTTACTTGGTTTTTCCCTCCTAATTTCATATTCACCTTATAATTAATATAGTTCTTGACAAAACTAATTCAAAAATAAAAATAAAATAAAGCCTAATTTTTACTTCTACATTATCGCATTATATTTACACATTCTTTTTCTTTTAAGCATACACCTTGAGTAAAATTACCTTTTATAAATTCAAGCAATATTTTTTTCTTTTTAGGATGAAATTTCGAAGGGAAAAACACCCAATCATTTTTTACTTTATATACTAAAAGATAATTCATTATTATTCTATGTATTTATAGCTGGTTAATGAAATAATCTTAAAATTATTCTAATTTTTCTTTTTAATCTTTCGCTACTTTCCTTATTTCTCTTTTCATTTTTTATTTTATTTTTTTATGTTTCTATTTTAAAATTAAATAATAGTAAATAAAATATTAGTGATGAATTTTTTAAATACCATCAAGAACATATATTTTATTATATAAGATAAAAGATATTGCGAACTTCTTTCTCCAGAAAAGTCAGTCAAAATGTAAAAAAGAAAAAAGAAGAAATTAACGAAAGCTATAAAAAGTGGATTTTGACATAAAAAATGTATTTTAAAAAATTATTACTCATGTTTGTAAGGATATGTTGGACACTGAAACAATTAGGTATGAAAAGTAAACTTTATCTATAAAAATAGATATTTTAAAAAATGCATAATATTTGTTTTAAAAAATGCATAATATACTGGACAAGAATGAATGATTTGTAAATAATATATATAATATAAAAATAAAATAGTATATTAGATAATGTACGATAAATAAATAATAACTATGTTAAATTAAATAATATATTCAATAATATATGATTTACAATAATAGGTATATTAAATAATTATTTAATTTAAATAATAACCTAAACAAAACTTATCCAATAATACATTAATTATTTATTATGACATATATGAAAAATACTAATGAACTCAACTTTGAAATTAGCAAATATGTGAGCAATTCGTAACAGCTTTTATTTCCAGGTGTTATTGTTCTCTTGTATAAATTAATTAATTGATTTATCTATTATACAATGTGTCTAAAAAAATTTATTTGGCAGAAGAAAAAAAGAGAAAAGTGTAGGAAGAATTAATAAACAACATCGAGGAGTTATTAATAAATTTATTCTCAACCTCATAAAAATTTAAATTGCTCAAATGAAAATTTGAATAAGCAAGGCAACTTTTATGGGACTTTGTATATTTTGTTTTTATAACTGACAAGTGATACGACAATTTTATTGGTTATTAATAAAAAAATATTTTGTTATATGACAGATGATAGCATAAAAGTTTATTAAAGAAAAAATGTAATGTAATTTTTTAAAGATGTATTGCTTCTAAATTATTTACTTATTAAAATAATATATATAATAAAGATAATTTACTTATGAGTGAGATGATTTTTTTTTTAATTTCTTTTTTCATTATATCCAATAAATTAAACGGTATTATTCAATATATGTAAAGGTACAACCATTTTAATGGCTGATTCATGTTTGACGAGAGATCAAATAACGTTGATATAACTTTATACTAGTTATTATATTATTAAATAACTTTTAATTTAATAATTTTTTTAATAAAATTTCATTGTTGAATTTAAAATTCTTTAAAATAGATTATATATACAAAATTTTATTTTAACATAATATTATTTAATATTTCCTTCGATTTTTATAATTACATAGTTAAATTTATAAAATTCAAGATTTTACATCATTTATCACATATCAACATCTCGTTAGGTTGTATAAAAATACGATTTGATGATCTTAAATACGGTTGCGACTTGTTTGTAATATATTTTGAATCGAACTCATTTATATTTACATGTTTAGTTTCGTTAGAATGTTCTTCCAGGATAAAAATTCCTTTTTTTTATTTATTTTTAACTGAAAAGTATAAAGCAATTCCTAAAATCAATTTCTAGAATATATAAAAAAAAAGTGTTACAAGTATATTGAGAAAAAAGAGGTTACAAAAAGAAACCCTCAATTTTTGAGACAAAGAAAGTGCCAATCGTACGTGCAGTATAATTGTACAATCGTTGCTTCAAAGAACAATTAACACCATTGACCATTTTCTATTCTCCCAAAGAAGTTATATATACAAAAAATAAACTATGATTTTTGTGCTCAAAAGTTTGCAATACTTAGTTTCTGAAAAGGTAAAATCATGATTGTGACTAAACCATACCTCAAATATCCGAATCTTCACTTTCTGTTCTTACAACAAAACTGGGAAATGCTAAGGTTATATCCCTGAAAAAAAAAAAAAAAAGGAAAACACTTGCATAGCACACTCATTGTAAATTAACTACATGTGCAAAAAATAAAAATTTATTAATTTGCATTTCTTATTCTAAAATGAAGCTTTATTAGGAAAAAAAAAAGGTTTAAAGAAGTTACCCACTTTAGATATGGCAAAGTCATGTTCTTTAACAAGGATGGGTGGGCTGTGACAAATGCTTTCCACTCATCTTGATCAATTTTTCCATCACCTTTTGTATCAGCATCATTGAAAGTCTGTGGAAAATGTGAAACTTTTGGGGCAATAGTGTTGATTAAAATTTTAAAAAGAGGTCTTAAATTAAGTAATGTGGTATGAACCTTATTCACAATGTTTTCAACAAGATCATCTGAAAGCAAAAGATCTGATTCGTGCAGAAGTGCCAATACCATCTCCTTTAACTGCTCATAAATCATTCGTCTAAGTAAAAGGTTGATCTAAACATTTAATGAGCTTTCGCATTCATAGTATGAGGATAAGGTTGCAAGAATAGAAAGATCATGTTCTTAGATAAAAAGCAACCAAATCAACAATTATTTTTAATTTAATAATTAAAAATGTAAATTACGGATCTAACTTAATCAAATTGATTTACAATAGAAAAATGATTTTCCATTTATGTACACTTAAGAGATAATACTTTTAAACAACGTGAAATATCTCATCTACCAAATTATGAAAGAAAAGAAAATTACAAGTTTTTTTTTCCTTACATATAAAAAAAACAAAAAAACATACCTCCTCTCGTTCAATAAACCCTGTTTGTCTTAGATCGTACAACCTAAAAGCAACTGCAAAATGATTATTCTCATTTAATTCAAGATATATGCTATAAAATTAAGCAAAAAATAATAAATTTACACTCTAAACTGGGATGAAGAAAGACAGATAGATGGATAAGAAGAAAAAAAAAAGGATTAAAGAGAGATTAATAAATGTGAAATGTGTTATCACAAAAAAGAAAAGAAATATAGAAGAAAAAGATTGGATTAAATTCTTATTACTTTCCTCCAAATGTATTTTTATTTTGGTATTTGGGAGGAGTATAATATCCTTTAAATTAATATATATTAGATAATAGTATCAATCTAGATAATACCTCATCATCATGTACTTATTAATTTTCTTAGTTTAATTTTATTTATTTTTTCTGTTAATTTGATTTCACTTCATACTTGATTGAATATATTGACATATAAAATAAATTAAATTAATAAAAAAAATATATAAAATAAGAATAAAAATAAATCAAATAATTAAATATTTGACATAAAAGCTAATATCTTATGTTATTCGATCTGAACACTATTAAATAATAGATATTTACATAAATACTGAAATGAAATACAAATACGAATTAATGCACCTTTTTATAATTTCCTTTCTTTGGAGAAGCAAAGTAAAATAACGTCATGCAAATATATAAATGGTTGCGGATAAGCTACATAACAGATAACATAGGAAATTGAAATGAATAGAAATCTAAAACAAAATATTTAAAGATAAAGAATCTTACATTGAATCTTGTCTTGTACAGGTGCATCTGGGTGAAAAACAACAATTGATCGAACAAATTCTCCGAACTCAATTACCCCATTACGCTTTAGATCAAATAAATCAAAAATCTGTGCAGGTACAAAACAAAAAGTGAAGGTGAAATACTTGATGTAATACACAAAAAATATGACTCTCTATAAATGTCTTAGGGTAGTTATGACAACTTAAATATAATGTTTTGTTTATAAGAAATTAATAAATTTTTATTTTGGTTTCTGTAAAGATTTTTTTAATGGATTTTATTCAAATACATAGATATAACCCCTTTCATTTAGTGATGATGTGATAAGTGAATAATTGATAATGAGATTATTTTATGCTATCACTTAACAAAACATATATAATGAGAAAAATATAAAAGCAAGTACCTTAATGAAATTAGGAATCGAATGATTCTTTCTAAAGAGACTAAATAAATTAATTAACTTTTAGAAACGAAAATAAGATGCCTATGCTTCTTTTTCAGTTGGAAAGTATCCATTCAAAATGTAAAACTAGAATGAGTTAATTTACTTTTCATTTCCTCAATTTTTTAAATTTTTTTTCAATTTAGTCCCTTATTTATTTTTTCTTAATATTAAATTAAATTGATAAATGTTAATGGCAAAACATTATGTAATCCTTTTCTTATAACCATATCAGTACATAATATTTTCAATTTAATGACAAAAACTAAAAATACTGACAAGAAAATAAACATGAGACTAAAAATTCCTGAAATCTTTAAAACAACTAAAATATGAAACATGAAATAGTTGATTGATGAAAAACATAATTAATCCAACTAAAAAGTCTATGATTTAGTTTTTTCAGTGTGGTTTGATGATAAATTATGAATTGTCTAAAATTTCCTTGAAACTAAATTTGAAATGGGAGAAAATGGAGAGATATTTTGCAAATGTAGGTTGCAAAATAAATGAAACCAAAACTTAAAGGGGTGGGGTAAGTTAATTAACACACCCTGTCTGCAAAGAGATTTCTCTTGTTTTTATTCCTGAAGAGTGCCAACTGGAATTCTTCCTGTATGTGAAGATCATCATCTATAAGTTAACCAATTAAATATATGTATATTAAGCATGAAACTTAGGGACTTATATTGAAACCATACCTCACCTTGTGAATAAGGCCATCTTGGATAACTGAATTGCTCAGCTTTTTATAGAGTTCATATAAGGCCTCTACATCACTCACAGTAACTCCCAAGAAAGAAACAAAGACACCAATTAAGAGTCATCACCACTTACTATATAATCATCAAGTCAAATTTTATCCATTAATTATCTTCACTTTCCTTGTCATTATTATTATTATATTATTAATGAAAAAATATACTAGAGACCGTTATTACCTTTATTATTATTATCCTCATATAAAATTACAATAATAATATATTTTATAGGCTAATGATGATCATAATTGCAGCAAGAGAGTGATAGTGTTAAGAAAATGAGATAAATTGAAAAATAATAAATAATGAAAAAGATAATAAAATTTTATTAATTTAAAATATAATAAATTCAATCATAATTATATATTTTTAATCTCAATCCAATAGATATTAATTAATCATTCTTGTGTAATATAAGATACATTCAGCAGTCCATGAATATAATTTGTATTGGGATTAATATAATAAATTTACTGTAAACACAGGGTGTGTTAATGTAAAATATATTTGGGATTTTATTTTTTTGGCATTGGATCAAAATGAACTTTTACCTATTTGTAAGCTTTAAACTGTGAGCATAACCTTTAAACATTTTGCATATTCTCTTCTTAAGTTATATATGTTTCAACTAATATATATTTTGCAATTCATATTTATCTCTACGCTTTTTGTTTTCGTTTTAAAATAAAAGAAATTGAAACGATACAAATAGACCTAATATAGAAATATAAAGTATACATGATATATTTGTCTCTACATTTCAAGAATTTACCAAATTAAGAATGGATACTCACAATAAGGTGTCTCAGCTGCAAGAACAGAAGGTTCCTCATAACCTTGTGGTGAATTTGCTTTCTTTGAAAAATAGCACCCCATCAAAAACATATATCAACAAAGATTCACTTTTAATCTACTTGACAAACTCAGTTTCTGAGTATACCTGCAACATAATTGAATCAGTTATGCAACATTTTATGAACACTACAAACAAACTATTTTCTTTATTGATTTGAATCGGTGACTCACTTCAGTATCATTATCTAAGCTAGGATAACTCCTTTTGCTTACAAAATGATAAGTGCATGGATAACAAAATTTATTATGACTGCAAAATAGTATGGATCCCCATGCTTCATACAAAATAATTTCATTTTCACAAGCCACTCATATAAAAGATGCGTGCAACTCGGGTGTGTAGCAGTGAACCCAATAATTTAAGACTTCAAAGTCAAACATTCAATTTTCCAAAAAGATAGGTCCAGAAAAAGTTCATAAAAAAATGTGAAGCAATCAGATCTTTGAAAAATGTTATTCCAAAAGTCCAACAAATTTTTACTTTTTTAATACTTAAAAGCTTATCATAATCTGGTCAAAAGTTTCAGCCGAATATTTGTCAAGATAATCTAATTTCACATTATAAAACAATTTTATATAATTATTTAATCATAAAGAAGATCTTATATAATTTTTTAAAATATCTATTATTAAAATCAATAAATTTATTACATAATAAATAATAAATTATGATTGGTTGATTAAATAAAGTATTTTACATGTTAAAACTTGATCTTTTTTTCTTTTGTTTAAACTTAAAAAAAAAAGCAATTATATATATATATATATATAATTTTTAGTCTGGGAAAAACTTGATTATTTATGTATATTTAATTTTTGTCTGTGCAATGTTATAGTTAACGCGTTAAGTATCCTGTCTCAGACATTTACAAGAATTTTATAGAATTTCACAAATTGTAATTTAATTTTTCTTTTTTAAGATTAAAACCTCAAATTTAAAACCTAAACTTTAATAATATGTGTATGTTCACGAGTGAGATCACGTTTATCATGGCAACTACGTAGCAATATAAGTATAGAACACAGATTTTGTGAGGAACCCAATCCAACTTAGAACAGCGTGTGGTCACGTTTATCACGACGAAATTTCATATATAGGATAAGACAGATTCTTAATTATTGTGATATCACTTCTCACTTCCCAGATCTTGGATTTTCTGCCTTTTTTTTATTATTTAATGAAACAAATTTAAGAAAAATCTTTCAAAATTTAAAGTGATAATAGTAAAAGTAAATAAGAAATTTCTAAAAAGAGAAAGAAGCAGAGAAAAAAAAACAAAAATATCATCAGACCATAGTCATTATTCACTATGATAATTAATATTTTTTATTATTGTTACAATTATTTTATTTATCTGGATTTCAGTATGACGAAACCACAGTATACTGGATGCTGGGACCACCAATTTTATATTATTTATTATTCAGAAACCACAAAGTTGTGTTCAAATTGTCATAATATAAATAAAATGGAAATATATATCTTGTATCTTTAGCTTTGTCGGCTAGTTGCTTTACAATGACAACTTAAAGATAAACTGTGGAATCAGATATATCAAGTGACAAAATCAGAATATATGTTAATTAACTGTTTATTTAAAACTATATTAAATTTATAAAAAGTTTCCATTTAAATAATGGTAAATATATACTTATTTAATTTTATAATTTCTTTAATTTGGAGAATTCAGAAACCTACATGATTTTGGATTTGGAAAGATTTTAAAGTAAGAGATGATCAGTTTTAAAAAGTAATGAAGCTTAAATTATTACACACTAATAATAGTGAAAAAAGTACATATAATAAATAATTACACACTAATAGTGTAAAGAGTACCAATAAAAAATAGTATAATTTTTGTTTATAAAATATACTTTTAATACCTCTAAAATTTCTTAAATTGGATATTTTAGTTTGTCAGATTTTTTTCCTATTTTAGCTATTCTAATATGAAAATGTATCTATTTTCATAAAGTGTTTTAGATAATATTTAATAATAGCTATAAAATATTATCTCGACAAAACAAGGCATATTCTTACATTACAATAATCAGAATAGACAAAATATTACCATTCTTAAATTTATTAATTTTGAAATATTTTTAAATTAAAAGTCCTAAGTTTTTATTTGTAGTTTGGATCAAATTTTATTGTTCAACCAAATAATTATATATTTTCTTTGCATTCTTTCATACAAATATAACTCTGGAATATAGGATTCAAATTCTAGATAAAATTGTGAACCATATTCAAGAAATTCTCCAATTGCTTACCAAAAAAGAGTGCACAAGTAGAGAGACAAAGTAAGAGAGAAACACTGACCTGTTAATTACTTTATCAACGTAGGATTGGATCTAGAGAGTGCTTGATAACACAATTTGCTTCTGCATAGTAGCCAGAGGTTGAAGAAAGAGATGAACACAAAATAGAGATATATAGCGACAGTACTGATTTATCGTGAACAAGTAAGAACAAGGGAACGTTGCTGCTTTTATAACACACTAGCTAACGTGGACTAGTCAAGGCTGTGAAAAAAAACCCGGTTCGAACCGGGTCATCTAAAATTGATATTACCCAACTAATTATTTTGGAAAAAATATAAACCATCATCTAAAATTAATATTACCCAACTAATTATTTCGGAAAAAAATATAAACCAAACTGATTTATTAAAATGATTCTGAGTTAATTATATTTTGGTCCTTAAAAGTTTATAAATTAGAAAATTCAGTACATTAAAAATGAAAAATAATAAAATAATTGTTAAAAATATAATATATTACTTATTTTAAATTTTGAAAATTATTCATTATTATTTTAATCCCTAAATTATATTATTTATATTCCTTTTAGTTCTTCAATTCAACCACCTATTCTTATTTTTATTTTATGAATTAAGGATTAAAATAAAAACAAAAATAAAAATAAATAATAAAATTTAGATGTTATATTGATAATAGATATTATTTTAAAAATTATTTTACTATTTTTTATAGTCCATCACTTTCATTACATCGATTTGAATTGTCTCACGAAATAGTAATAAAACTTTTCTAAATATTTCTAATTTGTGGTTTAATTCAAAGATATTTTGTTTTGCTAAGAGTAAAATTTAAGAAAAAAGGTCCATTATATAGAAAATATTTCAAGAAGTTATGCAGAACATTTTGTTGCTGAATAGGACGTTTAAATTATTATTTTTTTATGATTAAACTACTTCAAATTTACTATTAAACCAATTCAATATTTTTTTAAAAAAATCTAATCTAAAATAATAATTTTTAATCGGTGAATGAATTAAAAATAGAAAATTTAGAGGAAACCGACTCCTAATTGTAGTAGCAGCAAGTAGGGCAATTTTGTTGACAGGAACCGAATGGGAAATAAATGAAGGCGGTGAATTTTGAAGATCTCTTCCACAAAAGGCTAACTGGACCCATCATCTTATATTGTGCTCTGCTTTGGGACAACTTTTAGAGGGACTCTACACTCAGTGTGGGGTTTTAAATTAATAATCTACCCTATTTCTTAAATCGGTTTGAAAAACTTGTAAAGAGCACTATTTCTAGTTATAAATATTTTGACCTTTTTTTGAAATATTTGTGGCTATTAAAAGTTATTATTACATGAAAACAAAAAGTCAATAAAAATTCAATTGCTTTGCTAGCTGGGTCTTCTTTTAAAAAAAAAAAATTATTGAAATTAGAAACTTAGTTAGGTCTTTGGAACCGGGTCCAATTTGATATCAGGAAAAAGGAAAGCAGTGAAAGGTTTCTGCCAATGTAAAAAAGGAAATTAAGTGTAGAAAGTAAAAAACAATAAGGGTAGATTATTGCAGGAATGATGGTATTATTTTGTCTTTGTGTAGAAAGTAAAAAAAATAAGTGTAGAAAGTTATATTTTTTCAGACCAAATGTTGTTGGCAGAATTTTGAAAATTATTATACCAAGTAGTTGTTAGAAGTTAATTTTGAAAATGAGGAGCAAGAAATTATCATTACTCCCTCATTGGAAGTATTTAGGGGAAAGTGGTAACTATGATCCTAATTATTTAGTTGGTAAGTCTCTATGTTCATTATTTTTACTTTTTTAAATGGAATGATATTACTATTGTGGTCGTTGATATATTAGTTATTTGAAGATAAATGTGATAATTCTGTTTACGTGTATAATTTAATATTTATTGTTAAATTATAAATTATAACTCTTTTTACCTAAAAATTTAAAAGTTTAAGAAATACTAGTTGATTGTGACTTAACTCATCTAAGTTTCTTAAACAAAATAACTGGTGTTACATCAAAATAATTTTCTTCTCAACAATTATATTATTAGGAATCAAACTTATCATTTTGATTCTAATATTAAATGTTGAACTAAACACTTAAATTAAAACGTTATAAGTCTATTAAGAGTTGGTCCACAATTAATATTACACCAACATCAATTTATCTTGAGGGAGAAAGGTAACTTTTATTTTTAAAAGAAATCTAATATATTACATGTATGTAGAGTTGCTAACTCTTAAAATTTTGTCAATAGTAATCAAGTAATGTAATCTTTTTAGGAATATTTTGAATTAGTTTATAACACATTTTGTTTCTGGAAAAGTGGGAAATACTCTTGTCATTTTGCACTTAGCCAAAGTTAACTGAATCCTCCTAAGAAGTTACTTCCAAATGAACCAAAAGGAAGAATGGATATCTTGATGTAGCAAATGATTCACTAAACCTAACTCTTGTTAATGGTGATTGTCCAAGTGAGGAAAAGGAAGGGAAACATGTGGCAAAGGATCTTGTCTACTTGATTACTTTGAAAAGGAATTCTAGAACTGGAAATAGTCGACCAAAATTTTCAAGTTTCAGTGAATTTTGCAGGTGATTGGTGATTTTAGTCACTGATATAATGTTTAAGGCTTTGTATTTTGATGTCCATTGAATAATATTAGGAGGGAGAATGGTTCTATTTTATGGACTAAGGTGAAAGTTGGCTGCTTCAATGTTTGAATTTAAATGGTTGTATTACGTGGGATTAATTGTATTTTGCATACTAAGATACGTTAAAGTTGGATGTTATTTTAAAACATAGGCTCCAAAAATTATTTTTAAAATAGATTTATTATTTATTTTAAAAAATTTACTATATTATGATCCGTTGACAAAAAAAAATATTAACAATAAAAATAACACATCATAGAGTCACGAAACTTATGATAATTTCGCATAAGTTTCGTGTTAATAAATTAAAATTAGACAGTAGTCACATAAAATGTATGACTATTATGTCTTATTTAGCAAATTAAAATCTAGACCCAATTAGATATAATTTGGGTAGTTGTAAGTCTTTTTATATTAAAATAATATTGAAAATATTTTTCGAAATTATTTTCATCGACTATTATTGTACTTCAGCAGTGCCATAAAATGTCATGACTATTGTGTCTTATTTAGCAAATTAAAATCTAGACTCAATTAGTTATAATTTGGGTAATAATAAGTCTTTTAATATTAAAATAATATTGAATCTTTTTCAAAATTATTTCCATTGATTTGTTTAGATTTTTAATTAAAATAATTAATAATAATAATAATTTTAAAAAATTTATCATCATTATCTTATTCAAATTAATCAAATTAATGTGATTAATTTCTTAACATCATTATTATTATTATTTATATATTATAATCTTTGTTATAATCACCATTATTATTATCACTCTTTTTATTGTCACAAACATATACAACGATTACCATTTTTACTTATCCATCGTCATCACGCCACAACCATTGTCCCACTACTTCTCCTACCTCAGCCAGCAAAGTTTAGTGAGCATAAAATATTCAGACGTGCTTTTTTTTCAATAACATCTCGACAATGGATTTTTTTTATTTTACTATTTTGTCAAGAATGATCACGAGTTCAATGTGATACGAGTTCAATGCGATAAAAGTTAAATGGATATTTCTAATCAAATGTGTTAGATAAATTGTATATATTGAAAGATCTTTCAAAGGGGATTTCTTAAAAAGATTTTGAAAAGAAATTAGTGGTATGGTTGACAAAAGTTTTGAAACTCTCACAAATCCAATTTGTATTTGTCAGGAATCAAGGTTGCCATATGTGAATGCAAAATAGGCATCATGTAGAAATGTAAAAATAAAAGAAGCAGGGAAAAGAAGAACACTAGAAATTTTATATGGAAAACCATTTCGGGGGAAAACCATGGGAGCCACTCCAATTAAGAGATTTCTACCGTAAAAAATAAGATTATAAAATATTTCTTTTAATTTATAGGGATCTCTCTATGAATGTCACCATATTAGATGACATATAATTTTTCTCTTTATAAAACTCTCTTTTTCAAAGGGAACTTAAAAACTTTCTAATTCTTTTAGGATTTTTTTACTTAGATGTATCTAATAATTCTTCACAAAATTCTCCTATTTACCGGAGAAGAATTGACTTTTTTTAAAAAAAATAGTTTTTAATTGAGGTTAATAAATTTCTATAATTTTATTTGAGGAAATAAATTGTAAGACCTTGAAATATTCATTCTGTTTTGTCATGCATTACGATTTGTACCATAACTGAAAGACGGGATTCTAATAGTATCCAATTCTCCCTCTCGTGGATAGCTCATTTTCCTTACATTAGATTTTAGTTATTGATGTTAATAGCAAAACACACGTTTCTCTTACTTTCTTATTTTTCTCTCTTTTTCATGTTAGATAAATATCTCTTTTCTTGTAAGATACAAGAGATAGGTTAAAGATAAAGTTAGTTATTCTTTTATATTTTGATTTGTGTAGTTGAATTGATTGATATTTTAAGTTATCAATTATTTTTGAATGGGTATTTGTCAAGAATTTTGAAGGAGTTAAATTTCGGGGGATCTTCATCAAGTGGCCCCATGAACAAACAACACGTATGAACTTGGCACCACCTTCAAACAAAGACATGCTTCCATCCATGAGCATTCAAGGAGGCCTTTTGAGCTTATTCATTGCTATCAACACACTCAAGATCCTTGCACTAGTTGACATACAACCATTGTTACAAATATGCTCAAGATACTTGTGTTGTCATTTTGATACTTTACGTCAACAAGACATGTTATCCTCTATATTTTCAAGAGAAGAGATCTGCATACATCAATGTGGATCCGCTGTCAATTCCATTGTTTCACACTTGCATGAGTCGATCACTTGTTGAAATATGAGAGGACTAAAACTAGGAAGTTCTTCCTTTACATACCCACTAGGGAGTTTGACACTACATTCAATCAAATATTTTAGGACATTTAGTGTGTGGATGTATATCAGTTTTACATTGCTCAAAAGATCTATCTCTATTTAATCTGAAGATATTTTTACTTTATATTTAAAACTAAAATTTAACAACATTTTGTTAAGAAACTAGTAATCAAACAAAGCAATCGATTCATTTATTCAATTTCTAAAGAATATTTAACTATCCTTCCGCTAATCAATTAACTTGTTTTAAAAACCAATTTTGCTAAAAAATACATAACATATACTCATGCCCAAATTTCTTAAGTATTAACTACCTACAATTGAATAATTGAGAAATCACGCATTCATTTTTGGTTTGAGAAAAATATCTTCTGACGTGTCATTCCTAATTAAGTCTTAAGCTTCAAATGATCAACTCTATCAAACATATCAAGATCAAGATAAATCTTTAAACTAATAATCGATAAAATTAGTTAAAATTAAGACTTAAAAAAATTAAATTGAATAAAAGTATAATTTAATGTTTTGAATGAATTCGGCAAAGATGGACAATATATACAAAACAGAGGAGTAATCACCCCGGCCCCAACTCGTGAACACAATGACATTGCTGTACATGAGAGATAGGGGTTGTGCAATGAGAACCACACAAGGACCATTGTAGTGTCAAATTAATGTCAACAACAATAGGTCACTTTCTATTTCTTCATTGGTGTTGCAACATGTTAGTTTATTCTAAAACCCAAACACTGCCATTTCCATTAAAAAAGCATTAAGCAATTTGAGCCTCAAGACCCTTCAAAGGATAGGGGAAAGAAAAAGCACACGACACAACAACGTGACACATGATACCCCAATAGCCCAAGAGGGAACATAGTCAACATGCTCAAGCTGTAATACTACCCTTCCTTAGCCTTAATTATATATTTAGTCTGTTATTTCCGTCCATGCAATTTTAGTACTTACTATGGTATACCACATTTTTTAAAGACTAAATTGAATACAAATAAATACTGGGATAGAAGGTACAATCAAACCTAATTATATCTATAAAATGACAAATGTTACTAAAATTTGTTGAGTCAACTATAACATATTAACACCACCTTTGATTTTGAGGTAGGAAATTAAGGGAAACAAAAGAATACAATGAACTTCTACATAAAGCCTGTTTACAACTTACATTTATTACTTGCATCTTTGGTGAGAAAAATAATAGGCCAAAAAATACCATATTTTGGCAAAATCAAAATAGAAACTATAAAAATAGAAATCATTTCCCCCAACCCGGGTATGACCCGGATCCGGGTCAACAATGTGATGAAACTCTCCTTTATATTCTATAGTATAATTCATGTGGATAACCCAGCTGCAAAGGCTACTCCAGTGGAGGGTAACCAGGCTGACCCGGATATAAACTGGGCCACAGTAAACTCATTAGCCTCCACTGTAGAAGTAATGACCCGGTACCCGGGCCATTTAACCCGTTGACCCAAGCCTGCACCAGGCCCAGTATTCATGTACTCACCATAATACAATGTGTCTAAGGCAAAGTCCCCATTCCACTCTAACCATCCACGAGGGTGTATGTGATCACCCATGTATGATAACAAGTATACAGTTCTAGAATACATTTTCCATGGACGGCCCAAATAGGTTGGGATATTTTTCTTGAGAGGGACAAGATCGGGTGCGGGTAGAATCCGACAATTGTGCATGGATATACCCGTATTCTGATTTGGGTCTTTCCTATTTTGGGCCGTTATGGTGTTCTTTTGTTGGGCCATGGGCTTACGAGCATAAATGTTACACTTTTGGAAAACAACAGCAGCATTGCCAAATATGAAATCCACGGTGCCATAAATGTCACATTCACGGAAAAATTGACGGTTAGAGTGGACATAGCATGAATCTTGGTACCCCACAATGTTACACCGGTACACCACCGCGTGGTCAGCGCTGACACGGAGAGCCACCGCTTGATGCTTTGCCGGTCCGGCGTAATTCTCGAACGTGATGTCACGAGCAATGAATCCAGCACCACTAGCAGCTGGAGAAATTAATTATTAGTCTACTAACAAATATGAACAAAAAAAATGGAATAAATCAAGGTATCAAAAAGTATTTAATGTACGGTGAGAAAAAAAATATTAAATAGTATAATTTTACGCATTCAATTAAACTATTTTAATTCGAGACATGCTTGATCACATGAAATCGTTGATAAGTTTGGCTTGAAACCCATGACTAGGCAACTACCAATTATTTAATTAGGACTTGGGAGAGGTAGTAATTAATGTTTGGATGTATATTTTCATTTCTAAGTTGTGATATGGATGCAATGTTGTTGTCCACTAGTGTATCGGATATGTTAATAATTATAATAATAATTATGAATATGGAATGATGACTATAAAAGTCAAGAAGAATATGATAATTTGTTTTGACGAAGACAAGAGAATGCGTAAGGTTTATGCAATGAAACACTTTATTTAATGTTTTAACGTAAACAAAAAACAATGTTTACTGTCGAGCAAGATTTCTTTCATTAAACTCCACCAACCAACACTACAACTTCTCGTATCATGTTTAAAACAATAATAAAAAGAAGCTCCCAAGTTAGTTAGTGCAGTGGTTTCAATTACCTAGATGTGACATAAACTGTAGTTGTCTTCGTCAAGTCAATTAACACATTTCACCAATTAATTTTTGGGTCAATAAATTCAGCAAGTAAAAATTGGTTTTGATTTCAAAAGTGTACATACATACATACATACGTGCAAAACGTGTACTAGGAGCACAATGATGCATGCACTACTAATGAAATACGTTTCACGATCAATATGATATTTTTGTATACAAAAATACAGGGATTGTGATTTGTGCATTTTCATCGTAGAATACAGAAAACTACGTGCCGGTGGGGTAAAACTAAAATCCTGTTAAAGTGTACATTGAATTGAACATAGAATAGACATGCGAGTAGACAGCTATGAATATAAACATTAACAACTAGCCACGTGTGGCTTGCATTGTTCGATCCAATTATCATGCATGTTACTGGTTCACATTTTTCTGCCCCTACTTTTCGCAAAATAACAAAACATGACCAAAATTTGTATAAAATTAAAAAAAAAAAAAAAAAACAAATGAAAGGAAGGTACCAAAGGATGCAGTGTGGAATGTAGTGCTGCCATCTATCACATTCCTTTTCCCAGTAATTACAGTTTTGCCCTTTCCATCTCCTATGAACATCACACTCCTTTTCTTTCTTCCCACCTTTAAATTATTCTCCTCATACCTGAAAATTCCATCATATCCAAAAGTCAGTTCTCCACTGTCCACATACATCTCATAGCTTTTAAACACGAATAATTTTTCTAAATCAAATTACATAAATTATTCACATTCTGGGGTCAACAATTTTGTTTTTTTTAATAAATCAACGGAGATGTAGGCGTAAATATAGTAAGAGAAATTATTGCAGATCGAAAAACAAAATCCATCATCAATTATACCATCACATTATTACAGTCACGACGAGTGCATGCAAATTAAAAGCCATTTTCAAACAATAGTAACCCACTAACCCATCACCGACCGTGCTATGCTACCTTTTTTTTTATGTACACATCATAACATATCATATCACTTCCAATAATTAAAACAGTTAAATAAAAACAAGAAAATAATTATAAAAAGTGCAATGTTCGTTATCTCGAAATTCGTACACTTTTCACACAGATAGAAAAGCACACATATTTTATTTATTTTCATAAAGTATTTATTTAATTACCTTCCTGCCCTGACGTAAATGATGAAACGACGAGTACTATGTTCTGGCGCTTTCTTAATAGCTTCGGCAATAGTTTTAACTGTTCCGTTACCGTTCTTAGACACTGTTATATCTGCTTGAATCGCCGACACAGGTAAACTCAACAATCTCCTATCTCGTTTACTCAACCATCTCGGAAATTTCCGCGAGATATCGCGGTTTTCTTTTCCTATTTCGAATAACCGTCTCTTGTTCTGAATAGGCACGCCGGAGAAATCGCTACTTCCACTGGATGAATATATCGCGAGACAATTACTGACGAGTTCGGACAAGTCTTTCAAGTTATTTACCATGAGGTCCTTCACGCTCCCGCTCGTGTCTTCCAACCCCTCGGCACACGTGTCGTGATTGGTAAGCGCGGTGCTCAGCCACGTCATCACGTCTTCGGTAGATCCGACGGGTCTAACTTCGCCGGTATCGGTGTCGGATAAAAGCGAAGATGATGGGAGGATAGAGTCGAGAGAGCGGCCGAGTGTGTCCATTGAGTCTTCGAGTAACTCGAGGCAATCTTCGTATGCGGCGCGAATCTTTGATTCTGTGGCGGCGTAGGAGAGACCACTGGAGGCGTAGAAGGCTCTGCTTACGTGGCGTAGGGTCATGTTGAATGAGATGTGAACCAGGTCTTGTTCCGTCGCAGTTGTTGAGCCTGGAAAGTCAAGAAGAGAGTTTATGCACAGCGTTGGGAATCGTGTCCTGCTACATGTTCGGGATATTGCCTGCAGAAAACAACTACATAAGTCATACATCTCTATTAGGCCTAATATGCAGACAAATGTAATACGATAATTAGATAATTATGTAATTGCAATACACATATAGATAATTAGATAATTAGATAATTAAGTAACTGTAATATAAGATAATTATATAAAACCATATAATTGTAATAAGTAAATAATTAGATAATTATATAACTACAATACTCAAATAATCATATAAATGTAATACACAAACTAAGCAACTATAATATACAGACAATTATATAACTGCAATTCACAAACAATTATACAATTTGAATTTAGGATTGGGGCTTGCCTGTGTAGGTTTGCGGGCAAAGTTGGGGCCGTTTTGGGAGGCGGAGGGATGTGAGCGGAGGACGGTGAAGAGGGAGGCGGAGATGGCGGCGGCCACGATTAAGAAAGCGGCGAGTAGGGAGATGATGATGAGGTTTTTCTTGGAGGAAGGAGATGATGATGATGATGATGTTGAATTAGTGAGAGGAGTGGTGGAACGGCGAGAGGAGCCACCTGGGTCGGAGGGTCCTAATTTGGCCAATTTGGCAAATTCCATAGTGTTGGGGAAGTTTTTTGGTGTGGGAAAGTGGATTGTAAGGTAGTTGGTGGTTTTGGTTTCAGTGGGAGAGACTCTCGTTTGTGTGTGTGTGTGTGAGGGGGTTTTATAAATGGCGGTATGGTATGATAAGTTAGTTAGTTTTTGAAGTGATGAGTGTGTGAGTGAGTGAGTGTTAATTGTGAAAAATAGAAGGTTGGTGTGAAGTCGACGTCGTAGGAATTAGCTGGCTACTACTTCCACCTTTTGTCCAGTGGATGTGAGTGTGAATGGTTCATTTAGACACCCTTTCTTCTTCTCTCTCCTCCTTAATTAAGCTTTTAGAATATTGACATATAGTGTTCTGTACATGTGAAAAAAACATTGGAGAGAAGAGAAAAATTTGATAGATAATATGTTTTGATTGAAACAGAAATAAAGAGGAATAAAAAGTGACCACATATTCAGTTACCATGTTCTGTTTTTTCCTCACTTGTTTGTTACTTTTTTTAAAAAAAATGAAATTTTTTATCATTTATTTATTTTATTGAATTAAAATAGTTAAATATGTTAATATATAGCAAGTTAATTTAATTTCCAGAACTAAAATATTGATAAAACGTAAATAGAAAAACTAAGAATTGGTAAAAGACTTAAAAAGATAAGAACTTAATATTTAAAATAATTGATGAACTCAAAATTTAATTAACTTGAATTATATATATTGTCTGCTTCATCGGTTTTCTTTCAATCATTATAAAGGAGTATTTCATTTGGTATTGATTTTATTTAAATGATGATTTTTGTCATACATATATATAATTAGGATCTGAATTCTTAGTTATATGTTTTAATTATCTGAGAGTTTATATTAATTGAATCAATAATACTATGTTCTTGTTAATGGATTGTGGTATTTTGGAATTGTACTTGTACGCTAATAATTGAATTATAGAATGTTACGAGGTTGTGGAGTACGTTAATTTAGATGATGTAAGAGTAGCACATAGTTTAATTCTTGATTAAATATTTCGGATATATTATTTTATATATTCATGCAATAATACAATGGATGGACTAAAAAAATATGTAATCTGAAGTACCTTATCTTTATGAATTGGTGAAAAAAGGAAGGACGTGCATGAATGAGTTTCTTAACTATTAAGCTAAATCTCCAATAACAAACATCCTTTGTCGTCTCCAATTTCTAATGTCGTTTATTGCCTCACCTTTCTACTATTAATAATGTCCAAACGTTGCCACTAATTCTACTGTTTTCAGTCTTACAAGCTAGAATTTGGTCTTTTTGCTCGCTTTTTACTTTAATAGAAAAACAAACATGGATCGTTGCTTAGGAAAATGGGTTTTACACTGTACAACTTTTTATTACAAAAAAAGTGTGCTTTGAAAATTGTGCTTTTCTTAGTTTGGTACTAAACAAGAAAGTGATATGAGAAAGATATGTACACAATACAGGTATTTGTCCAAGAGTTAGGCTCTGTTTAATTGCCATTTTCAAAAACTGTTTTAACTTTTAACAAAACAGCCCCTAAATTTAGGAATAATTTTTTCATTGTTTTTATATTATATTTGGTTTACAAATTTCCCATGAGAATGAGAAAATAGACTGAAAGAGAAAAGAAAAGAAAAGTAATAAAGAAGAAGAAAAAGATCGAGACCATCTTAATTTTCGTTTTTAGTTTTCCAAACACTTACTTTTAAACAAATTTCAAGTGTTAATAGATTTTAAATGAAAATTGATTGTTAAATAGTTAATGATTATTTTCGAAAATTATTTTTACAACAAAATAAATATTAAGAAGTGAATCAACCGTACCTTTTTTTTATCGGATGTTCATTCAATATTTCATCTCATTTTTATTTCGCATGTTTTCAGATCACATTTATTGTATTTCATAATATATATATATATATATATATATATATATATATATATATATATATATATATATATATATAGTATTTTACTTTGCTGAATACGTATAACTACTTATTATATTTATTATATCTTTTCCTTTTATACTCATGCATGCATCCCAAGTGTATATTTATGATAGAGTAGGTATAGAGAGGGAAAAAAAGTGAAATGAGAGAATGTTAATTGTTTGACAGAGGAGAAATGTGTAAAAATATTTTTCAGAAACCTAGAATCTAAAAAAAGTTTCTACACAAAAGTGTAAAGAACTATGAAAAAAATAATGTTTAAAAAGCAAGACAATTCTTGCACAAATAAAACAATAAGTTAATATAAAGGCAATTCTTTTAGTGCTTTGAACAAGGGTTTAGCTACTTTTATGAGCTTGAGGGAAAGCTAATTATTTTCACTAAATCACTTCATTTTAGATTTTAAATGATACATTTCCTCTTTATTTTGTTGTGCTCAACGAAGTTCAATGAGATGGATAATAAGAATACTTATGATATACACTTAACTATGGAAGTGGACATATGCTCGAGGAAAAAGGATGCTTCACTAATTGTGTTCAAGGAGAGAGAATGCTTCCAGAACACTAATTAAATAAAAATTTTGAAATAAAATTAATAATTATAGGTATAAGATAATTAATTTATGAGGTTCCTATGAAACTTATAAAGAAGAGTTTAACGAACATTAGAATGATTAGTATGTTTAATTTTAAAAAAAAAATGTTCATGTAAATCTAACTCTAATATTATTAAATTATTGTTAGACACTCCGGATAAGTATCTCCTAGTAGACTTGTTCTAAGTAGAGTAACAAATTGCAATTAATTCTAACTCTATTGGACCATTGTTATATCCCAGACTCACATGACCACCCTTTGTAGATGGAGCAATTGCAATAAAGAACAAAGAGAGGATGTTATGCTAATGGTGAGCTGGTGGGCTAAATCACTAGCTTTTAGATTTAAATAATATATCACATTTTAAAGAGTTTAAGGAGAAAAAGGATAATTTAGAAAATTTTGCAGTAAGAAAGGATTGTTATATAGAAAAGTTTGTAATAGTTTTGGACTTTGAATTAAGGGAAAATTGTTGTGTTCTTTTGTTAATTTAAAGTCTCACATCGACATGTTTTAGAAAGAAGGAGGAGCATAACACACATATAAAAGAGAGTAGTGTGTTTTATTCACTCGCACCACACCATAAATTTATATAATAGATGAAGTTAGATTTTAAGTAGTATGTGTCAAACACTGATGTGTTTTCCACATATGGTCCCGAATAGAGCATTTCTGTGAGTTCTTTTATAAAAGCTCTTTAGTGTACTCTTTGACATAATGAAGTTATTTTACACTAGATCTCGTGATATTTGTCTTTCTCATTAGAATTTCTATGTTAAAATTATTTATATTCTTCTTGCTTCTACTCCCACATTTTATTTTTCCTGAAATTTTATATTGCCGCAAATTTTGTTTTCCATACACTTTTAAAATTTTGTATGTAATCTTCTGTTGTGTAAATGTGTCTTCCCAATATTAGCGAGAGAGAAAAAACCTCTCTTTATATTACTCTAATTATGGGTCATCATTCTCATACACTCCCTTCATTAGATCACATGCAAGGAAGTAACACCCTTACTTCTTTATAGCTAGAAGGGTAACGAGCACATCTTAAAACAATGAAAACTAAATTTCATTAAAGCCAATCTTATTTCACCAACCATTCAACACATAAAAAAAATGATTAACTATTTTGTAAAATCTACTTCATTTATAAATATAATTTGTTTAAAGTATATATAACTATTGATAATTATATTATAAATATGTTTTGTAAAATTAAATTCTTAACCTATATTTTAAATTTAGGACACAGTTTATTGTAAGCTATTTATTATTATAAGGTCTATTATATTATTTAATGTCATTTCGGTTAATTATTCTCTAATTTTCTTCGTGAATGGGGACTGTATTTAGTATATATAAATGAAAAATAAATTACAAATTAATTTTATAAGATTAAGATAGAAAATTATTTCAAAAATATTAACAAATATTTTTCAATAACATGTGCAATTGTTCAAAGAGAGGTACAAAATAGGATGATAGTTAATTGGGTACCCAAATGTTTAATAAATGAAAATGAAAGATGGTATCCAAATCCAGAACTTGTTTCAACCAGAGTAAGCAAGAATATAAAATAAGATGCTTGGCCAAGCAGGAATATAAAAAGACCTAAAATTAAAGTGGAAGAATAGATGCTTTGTAACACTTGCAATGACTCACCCAAATTTTAAACACAATCAAATGTGCCCTTTCGCTTAGAGTTATTGATTTTGGTTAAATTGGAAAAGAAAAATGTCATAAAAGTTTGATTATTTCTCATCACAAGTACGTCGAATGCAATCAATCGTCATACATAAAGTTTAACAATTTTTTGAGCTAAGTTATAAAATACGATTAAATGTGAGACTTTTCTGTAAAATCCTTTACATTGTTGTATCTTTTGCATAACCAATTTATGGAAGTGACAAGGTATCCAAAAGAAAGTGGTTCTTCCACATATTTTTGTCTTTGGATGAGTGCTAACCTTCCCAACACTTTCTCTTTTATGGATTCTTTAACTTTATATATTATGATGAATAGAATATGAATTATCTTAAAGTGGTTTACAGAAAACAAAAAAGGATGCAATCAAAAGCACCAAAAGTTATTGTCTCTGAAGAAATCTCTAAACATGAAACAATACGTCTCCTACATAATACCAAGTTTCTTTAGGATTTTAAAATTCATATATAACTTTTTTGTGCGAATTTAAACATATACAAAATTCTGTAGGTAAGTTTTTTGAAAAAAAATTAAAAAAAATATATTATAATTAAATATATTATTTATTTTTTAAAATGATTTTTGAATTTTCCAAAATATTTATTTAAATTATTTTTCATATCCTTGAAATTTTATTTAATTTATCAAAATTCAATAAAATTATAAATTATATTATTATGATAAATCATATTATTACAATAAATAATAATGATGCTTTTATATGTTGAAGTTATATCTAATTTGGTAGTGGGTCTCTAATTTGGCAACACGATAACTTTGCCATTGAAATTATAAATTAGAAATTATATTATTAATAATAAATTATATCTTGAATGCATAGATACCCATCTTTAGGCCTTGAAATTATTACATATGTACTAGTTCTAGTTCTTAACTTTTACTTGAATCATACTTTTAATCTTTCTTATGAAAATTGACCAAACAATTAATGTGACAATTTTATTATTATTATTATTATTATTATTATTTTGTGATAATTTAGTGTAGTTAATTTTCTGACTGTTTTAAACCACTGATAAAATAACTAAAGAAGTTTATTAAAATTAAATAAACTTTGGTAATTTTAAACTGCGAGAAAACATTTAAATTCTTTATATACACAGTGAACACAATAGTTCCACTCATTACTTGAATCTGATAACACGTTAATAAAATGCAATGAATAATAAAATTCAAAGGGGAGGTGGGATGCAAGAGAGCTAGGGAGAAATGTGGATGAGAGAGACCTAGGGATAGAAAGTCAGCACTTTTAATGTTTTTCACGAGTCTAGGGTAATGTAATTAGGAGATGGCTTAGTTACTATGATGTTACATAGATAATTAAATTATAGATTTTCCACAATAATATTTTAACTTAAATTTTTTGAAAGATATTTATCGTGGTTTTAGTAATTATATTATTTACTATTATTATAGTCTTTAATTTATAAAATTAAAATAATATTAAGTAGTTAAATTAAAAGATTAAATGATAATAAATAATATAATTTAGGGATTAAAATGACCATATATATCGTTTAGATAGGAAAATGATAGATTTATTAGACATTCAAACATTATTTTCTTATTTTTCATCTTTTAAAAATTAAATTTTCTGACACACGCTTTCGGGAATCAAAATAATAATCTATTTGATAATAAAACATATTTACGTTATTTCACTAAATAATTAAACACTCTCTATGTGTCAAAATAATATATTTAACGAAAATTTTGTGTTTAATATCTAATTAAGACTCATAAAACATCATGTATAGATATACTTAAAAATCCTTTATAAGAACTATACTGGAAGAAAACTTTATTTATAAGTTTTATCAGTACTCATGGGAAATCCAAAACTATTATATAATAACTCAAAAGTACAACACTATAAGAAAATATTTAAATTCATAAAACTATAAAAAAAAAAAAATTAGAAAACATACATATATATAAACATGAATTTAAAATATGTATGGATGAGTGTTTCTATTTACAATTTTGAGTATTTAGATTTAAAAGACAGGTGACACTTATTCCTTATAGAAAGGCATAAGGTACTTGACCGACACTTATTAACACGGACCCAAAATTATGATGTTATAAACTTTTTCTATTTTAAAAAATTCCATCCCAAAATTTCCCATGACATGGAAAGTGAAGAAAAGACTTTTCCTTCAAAAGAAACTCTTGATGATTTCCATGAAAATAACATCACACATTTTCAAGAAAACATGGTTCCATGTGGAGGACATTTTTCTTGTGTAGGAATTGCAACTTGGGAGTGTTTAAAAATACAATAAGTCATTGAAGGATACGAGGAAAGGAAAAAAATTATACATAATTTTGATTTTTCATAGTTGGCAAGTTATGCCTTTTGGAGATTTAAAGTTACATCACCGAAGTATGAAAACCTCATTCTTTCAAAGGATAAAAAAATCCAACCATTCTAATCTTGGCAAATTAGATTCACTACAGGTAAGGACAACTACTACCAAGCATTACACATGAATCAAACAATAATGCATAACATATGAACCATTAGTTGGCAATCCAATTCTGTAGAGAAGTGCACGTATGAAACTCACTAAATGATATCTGTGATCCTATGTAGCCAAAGAAACCGTATAACATCATGCCACAACATTCGTTGCATTTACAGTATCCTCCATGATGAGAATTAAGTCCACTTTGGATCATAACATCAAAAGAGTTCCTTGTGCCAGAAATTTCCGCAATTGCACAAACAATTGCTAATCCCAGCCTAGTTTGCACACACAGCAACTCACCTATGTTTGTGAGTCCTGAATGTGGACAAGACTTAATTTTAAAAAATTGTCAAAATTGTGATTTCTAAAGAATGATGCATAAACTTTTGCTTGCATATTCTTTAAAAATACTCCCTAGCAACTTTTAAAAGCGCTAGACATGTCCTTATTTCCATCAACACCTTCCATTACAGAATTGTGATTTCTGCAATGTTGCATGCAGAACCAGATAGCAGATTTTGGAGGTTACAAATCAGAAATTTGGTTCAACCACCTCCATTGATTAGCTAGCTAAAGGAAAATTTTGGTCAAATAATGAATCTTCTTTCTTTAATCACACAAGATAATCAAGATTGCAGTTGCTGTACTATGTGTTGACTTTACAACAGGAGATCAGAAAAAATCAAACTCTGCCACCACTAACTATTAAGCAGACTTTCAATTCCAAGATGAAACAATCCATTCATTTGTATACCCAACTCAGAGTCAAGTGTAAGTGTTGTTTTGAAAAGCTCATAGAGTCCCAAATATGAGATTTGTTAAAGCAAAGGTTATAAACTGAAAGTAATTACATATAATATTGACTTATATATTAACAACCTGCCTATTGGCAGTTACTAATATCTCAATCTGTGGGAATAAAGGGCACTTTCTATGCAGGACTTAATGGAATCAAGCTCAATGAGTAAGGGAGCACAGTAGGATTGAACATACACTTTGATTTCAGATCCTTAGGGGAGCTAGCCAAAGCCATCTTGTTGTTCTTAACATCAAACAGATACAGATTAGAGCACACCCTCATTAGCAAAACCCCATCTTTGAATGCCAAAGGATTCACCCACGGACCATTCAGCCTCTCCAACACGTGCATCCTCAAATTCATAAAGAATTGAGGCCATTCTCCTTCAATCTCCTCCAGAGATTTACAATACACAATTTCCCAGTTAAACTCAAAATAATCCTCAAGACACCACACATGAACACCCTCCTCTGTCACAACCACATAATGCAGCCTCCCTTCAGATTCCCCAATAACGGCCTCAGGAACAGCTCTGAACTCTGAACCTGGCACAGGCACCGGAACCACCCAAGACAGCTCCTTCTCAACATCAAAAGTGAGGACTCGGTCGTGATCTGTGAGCCAATGCAGGACACCCCCAATGTATATCCCTTCACTTTTCACCAACTTGCTATAACTTTGACATATTTCACTTGATGTCCTCCATTCTCCTTGCTCTGATGAGTACAATTCAAATGTGAAGTACCCTTCTTCTTCATCCCCTTCCTCCACTTCTTCCACAATTTTTTCAAGTCTCACCAACTTGAATGTGTCAACAGAGCCCTTTGAAGGATCAAAATCAAAAGCCAGTGACAATGCCATGCTTCTATCATACTGAGAAATAGACCTAGGCCACTCCAACTTAACCCACTCCTTATTCAAAGGGTTGCAAACATATATAACAGGTTTCTCACAAGGTAAACAGCTGCGACAACACACCAACCCTTTGCAGGATGCTAACATGACAACACATTCTGGAAGAAAATCACAAACCATCTGTTTCACCTTGGAACCCGTCTCAACATTGATGTAGCTAATAGTTTTGATGTCTTCATTGCACCACCTGAACTTCTCTTGGTAAATGAAACCTGTTAACACTGCCTCCTGTGTCGCTCTTCCTAGCTGAGCTTTCACAAAGGAACGGCTCAAAATCACACGCTGCCACTCCTTGCAAACAAGCTTCAAATGCTGCAACCCCTTCACCGGAATCCGCGATAGAATCTCAATCAGAAGATCACTATTCAGAAACCCAACAACCTTCTTCATTTTCTATAAAAAAAATAAAAAATAAAAAAAAATAGGTATAACATTCGACTAAATAAATATTCATCATACAATCATTATCACAACACATAGTAGAGTGAGTAAGCTAAATTCTATCTAATCAGAGAAAGGGTAACAGTTTTTTTTATATCATCCACATTTACATAAAAAACTAAAGCAAAATAGAAGAAAAAAAATGCAGCAATTATGTTCAGGAAGAACACACTCTTAAGAACCTAACAACCTTCTTCATTTTCTGAAAAGAAAAAATGGTATAACAATAATCAATTAAACAATCATCACCATACAAAAGAAAGCAGAATATCATTATTACAACACAGAACAGAGTGAGGAACCTAAATAATATCTCATCAGAAACAGAATGAGTAAGATTCTGGAATCCGAATCAGAATATCATTTCCAAGGAACCTAACAACATTCTTCGTTTTCCAAAATCCAAAAATGGATACAACTTACAAAAACCAATAAACAATTATTTTGCATAAAACAAAGAAAACAGAACAGGATTATTACAACACAGAGAGTACGGAACCTAAGTATCTAATCAAAGAAAGAGTAACAAACATTCACATGAAAAACTAAAGGAAAAAAAAAAAAAAAACTAAAAGACGTAATGTAGCATTATAGTGCAGTGCAGATTCTAAGGAACTAAAACGACGTGATATTTGAAACGAGTTTAGCATTGGCATCAAAACATAGCAAACATTTTGCATTGAACTTTTCAACTACGATTAATGGAACAGTATTCATGGCAAGGCAACGAACTTTGTTAGATTGAAAAAAAAAAAAAATGAATATAGAAGACGAAAGATTATTACACAAGTTGTGAGGTTTTGGTTAAGAAGGAAAATGAAGAGACGTTTTTACTGTAAAATGCGTTTCTGTTGCATTCTCACACTGTTTTTATAACTAAATGAGTGTGGTGTGCAGTGTGTACACAGTGCTTAAGTTTTTGTTTGTTTGTGTGCGCCTCTGTGGCAAGCTTTCCAAAACAGACATTTATTCAAATTTCTTAATTATTTTTATTAGTAAATTTTTAAAGTTGTACTTATATTTTATCTTACTTTTACAATAATTATTTTATCTAGCTGCATCAAGTATTTTTATTAAGACTAAAAGATAATTAAAGTTAAAAATAATTTAGAGAATTTTATTAAAATTATTTCTTACCAATATTCAGTCGTGTTGGATATATTTCTTAATAGTAAAAAGTTTAAAATAAGTTTTTTGATTAATTTTTATTGAAATTGTGAAATTATTATGTAGAAATTTGAAATTTGATATGATGTAAATAAATAAATAAAATGTTTTTTTATCTCACTTAGATGAATAATAGATTCAAAAATTTTAATTTTGTATCGATTATTTTATAACTGACTAGGACATCAAAATAGTCTCACTTTTATAAATAATTTTTAATTTAATTTATTTCAGTAAAAATTAATCTAAATAGTTTATTTTAATCCTTTCTAATTTATAAAAATGACATGAATATATTAAATTTTCATATTATTAATATATTTAGCTTTGTCATTGATATAAGGCAATGAGAGTAATAAAACATGCCACATATATGCACATGCTTAATAGCAAGTGATTATAACTCGTTAACTTATAAAATATTTAACAAATGTAAGTTATTAGATCCTAAAACGAACAAATATTATATTTTCAATTATTATTATTAATAATTTTTATAATATATTTAGATATTTTTAAAATTATTTATTTTTTGATTATTAATTGATTTAAGTTATTGAAAGAAAATAACATTAGTTTATAAATATTTAGTCGTGAAAGAGATAATATTCACTTATTGATCAAATGTGATTGTTTTATTAGAATTTTGATAAATAATGATTTTATTTTCTGAAAAATTCATTAAAATTCTTTTTTTTTTTTGAATTTTCATACTTTGTTCTATATAAAAAAACTTAATGTTTCATAAAATCATTATGGATAAATTTCTAAAGAATTTTTAATTCAAAAGCAAATGAGCAAAGGTATATAGAAATTCAAAAGGAAACATATATAATATTACTAATAAAATAAAATTAAAATATGTGAGTTTAAATTAGAAAAAAAAAGTATTTAAATATAATAAAACCAAAAAATTCTTTCAAACTGTTAAAATAATATTATTATTAAAAAAATATTATTAATTCATTAGAGTATAATTAATATTAAAATATTTTTGTAAAGAATAAAATACAAGATGATGGGGTTTGAATTGTATTATTAATAAAAATTTTCTTTATCGTATGTTGTTTTCAAATAGGTTCAGACGATGTAAAATTTATCTTGAAAGATTAATTTTAACAAATAAGGTTATGTTTTAATTATCTTCGTTAGTCACAAGATTAAATAACTTAAACACAGTTATTTTTATACTGATTCGTCTATCTAAGACTACGTCTAGTTATCCAACAAAAACTGAGTTTTCACTATCAACCGTGAAAATGTTACAAGTATTGTTTGAACCCAACCACTTCTGCCTAATACAGGATATTCTTTAAACAGAGTCTTCCCAGGCTAAACAACCAAGTATTCTTTGTAACACAACCTCTTCAGGCTAAAGTCAGGTATTCTTTGCACACATAGTCTCCTCAGGCTAAAAATACCACACAAGTGGATTTAAGAGAGTTTTAAGAAAAACTTAAGGATTCATCTACGCCGAGAGAGTTTTTACAGTGAAAAATAAATTCCTTTGATTCAAGAGCGAAGACAAGAATAAGCTTATGTAGCGTTTTCACCAACTTGAAACTTTGAAGAGAAGACCTTTATATAGGCAACAGTCTTAGAAAGATCCGTTAGACTCAAAACTTGACTGTTGTCCTTTTCTTAAAGCTTTCCCATCAGTGGCAGAAATCAATCAGAATAATTAATGTTTGAGCAGCGGAGTCAGCGCACATTCAGTACCTTTTTCTGACTTGATCAGAGTGGATAACAAAAGTGTGATCTGTTTTTCTTGTTGTAGAGGTTTTGCACAATGTCCAACCACTTTTGGAAACTTCCATGAGTAACAACTGGATTTGAAATGTGCACAAGTTACTTCGTCTGTCTTCAACTTCTACTTATAGACGATGGGTCTTGACAGAAAACATAGTCTTCGAAAGATATTCTTCAAGGAAAGTCCGAAGATAATGTCGTCTACCATCATTCTTGTGTCGTCAGAACTTTGCATCATAGCCTCGAAGATGAAAAAGAAACTTATCAGATTGAGTAGTCATCTTTCGTCTGAGGTCTTCTATTGTCTGATCTTACTTCTTCTGAAGTCTTCTATTGTCTGAAGTCTTCTATCGTCTGATCTTACTTCGTCTGAAAGTATCGTCTGTCTTGTAATTATCAAAACAAAGAGTGTTAATTATCTTGATCTAACAATCTTCCCCTTTTTGATGATTACAAACCATACCAATACTTTGGATAGACAAAGCTCATCTACATAAAACAAGGTTAGCAAATTGATAACAGTTATGCTAGATTTACATCAAGACGATGTTTTCTGGAAAACACTTCTTCATAGAGTTTGTTACATCAAAGAGATGTAATCAAGTTCAGAGTTACAAGATTTCAGATAACACAAAATTTATCAGAGCTTAAAAAAAATAAAATAAAATTACAAGACTCTCCCCCTGAGTCTAATATCCAGAATACATGACGCTCTCCCCTAAGCTCACTGTAGACGCTCTTCTTCACATGCTCCCTCTGAGCTAAAACTTTCTTCCCTTCATTCAAATCTTCTCCCCCTTGGACTAAAATCCATCAAAAAGATTATTGAGGCGGAGGTGGTTGCTTCAACAAAGAGAACACAAGACTCTGAAGATGCTCCAACTTGGCATTAGTAGCCTGTTGAGACTCTTCTAGTTCCTTGTTCTTCTTCTTTAAGTGCTCACAATTATCCTCAAGAGCATCATACTTTCGCTTCAAAGCGTTATACTTATCAGCAAAATCGTCTGATGATTGAGGTTCAGACGGTGGAGGGTCAGATGTGGGTAGAATAACCTCTTCCTCTGAGTCTACCTCTACCACAATAGGTGGTACTTCAGTCACCTTCAGATGCAGAGTGAACAGAGGAAAGTCCATTCAAGAGTTGAAGTTTTCTTCCCACTGTCAATAGTAAGATCTGTTGAAGGTTGAGAGTTGGTAGTATTGAGGCATATGGGGTGGAAGAGTATATGCATAAGCTCCACCAGGGTGGACTTTGCCACAGGTGACTGACTCTTCATCAAACGAAGTGCCAGAGCAGAAACTTGATGTGGCTTCATGTTCCTCTATCATCCTTTGAATCTTAGGATTGATAGGTCTTGTAGATTGAGTCTGAAGATCCTTCAGATGAGCATGGGGGTTGGGGGTAGATGCTTGACAATATGTCTTGCGAATTTGAACTCCTTGGGGGAAGAGTTTCCTTCTTCTCTTTGCCTTTTGCAAGCATCCTTATAAGGCATGGTCTTGAATGATCCATCCTCACAAAGAACTTTGTTTCATTAGATGCAAGCGCAGAGAACTGAGAGCCCATGAGAAATGGTAGAAAACGTCCCTCTTTCTCGACTTTGTGTTGGATCAGACGGAAGGATTGTAGTCTATCTTTAATCTCATTTCTATAAGCTCTTGTCATCAATGTGTATGCCACATCATAATCAACAGGTAGACAATGATAACATTCTTCAGGCATCTCATACTCGTGGAAGTTGAGGAAGTAAGTTGGTTGTATGCCAGAGCAATGAGGTCTGAGCCATGGTAGAGTTAGGCCAAGGGTGTAGCCTAATCCAATGAACTCTGTCTTATTCATTGGGATGGTGAAGGGTTGGGGATCATGTTTATCTATTGCATCTAGGTGCCAATGAGAGAAGCATGCAGGGATAGAGATTTGGGACATAAAGTCACCAAATACACAGTGATGATGAACTGGTGCTCTCTCAGGATGATAGCGAATGAATCTTCTAGAAGTGTCTCCAGAGACAATGTTTGGTTCGTACCCAGTGTTGGTCCTTCAATCATCAGACCATCAAGATGACGCTTGTAATCGTCTATGCCTTCTAAGCCTTTAATCTTTAATTCAGCAAGGGCATCCTAAGGCAGACGCTTCAACCATTCCTTCTGCTCTTTACTATTATATTTTCTTGACATGTCAAAGTCAGCAGACTTCAATGGTTGGTAATAATTTATTGGATTGACAAATCTTCCCACTTGAAACCCTTTCTTCCCTCTGTACCTGTAAGGGTTGTTCACTTCAATGTAGGGAGATTCTATCTCTTCGACAAAAGAATCTTCATCGTCTGCACAATAATTGTCATTGTCAGACTCAGATATATCAGAGTCAGAAAGATCAGAGGCTTCCACAGTATGATCTGAGATTATCCATTCAGGCCTCTTAGGCCTCTCAGCATACCCAATAATACTATACCTTTGCATAACGAGATCATTGAGAAAGGTGTAGTCCATTTTGCGCTTGGGTGGAAGGTCTTCTTAATTTAAGACCTTTGCTGGAATCTTCTCAAAAGGTGTCACATGTCTTGTGACAAGACATTCTTCGTCGTCTGATGAATTAGACTCTAAGTCATGGATGACACACGAAGGTTGCATCGTCTGTAAGCAGCATCTCTCCTCAGACTCAACAGTTACAGTCTGAAGAGGTGAGGAGACGAAAGCAAGGTTATATCATCTTCCCTTGATTCGTCTATTAGAGTGGAAGAACAAACTCCATATGGGGCAAATTTTCACTGAGCATTGTAGAAAACTGCTCAGCAAGGATTGCGTTGTCTTTTTGGATCTGGGCAGTCTCTTCGTTGTCTATGCCCTCTGAAGTGGTCTGAGCATGAGAAACTCCAGACGATCCAATCCCCTTGACGCTTTCCTGGAATCTATGTTCCCTTTCAGCTTCAGAGAGAATGGAGGCTTTCTTAGCCTTTTCTAATTCTTCCTTCTCACTGAGAATAGAAGAAGCCTCAACTATACCTTTTCTTGTTCCCTTTATATATGCTTTTCTCATAGCCTCGTCTAAGACTTGAGTTTCATCTACCTTTGCCTTTTTGGGAACGTCTGCTCGCCTACTAGCAGACTCAACATCCTCAGATGCTTCTTTAGCAGATGGATTGTTTTGAGTAGAAGAATCCATTCTTGGCATTTTCAGCTTGATAGACCTTGATTTTCGTCTAACAAGAGGCACATCTTCTGTCGTCTCAAAAGGAACCTCTGTAACATGTACATGTGGTTTAGACGATGTTCTAGGTTAAGATGGATGAGGGTTTGGTGTTTGGGCTTGTGTTTGAGGTTGTATTT
Source organism: Hylodesmum podocarpum (assembly GCA_026586105.1). Lineage (NCBI taxonomy): Eukaryota > Viridiplantae > Streptophyta > Magnoliopsida > Fabales > Fabaceae > Hylodesmum > Hylodesmum podocarpum. Next base: position 6,596,400 of record JALJEV010001430.1, on the reverse strand, counting down.
GTGATGGAATGGGTGCGTTTCTTGGTCTTTTGATGAGGGTTTTATGTCTTGGGCGAGTTTGTTGAAGTGCTGGTTGTGGTTGTGAGGTTTGTGTATGGGTTTATGTTTGTGGTTGAGGGGGTTGAGATTGAGATGAAGAAGATTGAGAAGACTTAGGATTAAAAGACTTCTCATGCGTTTCATTCAGCGTACATGGACCAAGATCTAGACGCATTCTTGAAAAAGTGCCTTGCTTGATCTCATGACCGCTGGCAAACCATTGACATCCTTTGATATCAAATTCTTGATTCTAGGCGATTTTTGCGAAGACAGCAGGATATAGAACACTTGATTTCTTCCGCAAGTCCCTTCTTCTCAAGGTACCCATCCAGTGATCCATAATCACACGAGGAAGACTTATCTTCTCCTTCTGAAGAAGATAGAAAAGACAAAATCGTTCTCGGTTGCTTACATTGTCTCGAGACCTGATTCTGGGATTGAAGATGTTGAAGAGAAGGTTGTGCAGAACTCTTCCTTCACCAGTCAAGTTCCCAGTCCTTAGGTATTTCACCAGGTTAGACGTTCTGGGTTTGCCGTAGAGCATCTGATCAATGAGAGCTTCATCAATACCCTCATACCATTTAGGGTTGTAGACAACACCTTCAATCTTGCACTTCCCTATAGCGGCAACAGCTTCAGCATTGATAAGGTATTCCTTATCACCAATAGTTCCAACTATGTTTTCATCAACAATCTTGGCCTTAGACCAAAATTCAGCATAAGGCTCCATCATCCATAGACCTTCCCATGAAGCAAACTTCATCCATCCTGCTTTTTCAAGAAAGTCGCATGTGTGCCCTGAAAGATTTGCGAGAGTGATTCTCCTTACTCACTTGCTTGGCAAGAACATATCTTGCGCAAAGAAGCTTTCTTCTTCTTCAAAAGATGATTGTTGTGTGTTCTTGACGGCCATTTTCTGAGTTTGAAAAAAAATAAGAGAGTTAGAGAGTAAGTGTACTTAGAGAGAAAGAATAGTTTTTAATTACTTAGCAGTGTAAAGTGTAAAAGAGGTAACTTTGACACTTTTATAGTCAAATAAATGAAACGGTTATATTTTATCAAACGATAGAATAGAAACCGTCCTTGATTTGATGTTTTCTCCCATGATTACCCTTTCAATGATTGATTTGACTTCTGTCAGTTGCGGCGCATGCTTTTGAACTTCCTAGAATAGAGTAATAAATGTCAGACATATTTAATGCTGCATTTATTGTGTCTTCCTGCACACTCAACTTTAAATTAATTAAATAATAACATTGCGTCTGTTGAATGACTTTTTACTAATTCAACTTGATCAGACGCAAAGTTTCGTCTTAAAGCGAAATAATCAGATCATAAGTACAAACGATAAGTATAGACGATAGATATAGACGAAATAACTTAATCTTTTAAAGAAATAATTCCCAAATTTTATTTAATGAAATTAAATCGTGTTTCGTCTAAAGCCTTTGTAAAGATATCTGCCCATTGAAAATCAGTTTGAACAAATTGTATATCAAAATACCCTTTTGAACATAATATTTTATAAAATGGAATTTTATTTCAATATGTTTAGCTTTTGAATGTTGAATAGGGTTTTTGCTGAGATTGATTGCACTTGTGTTGTCACAGAAAACTGAGATTTGAGTTTCAAACCTGGAGTAATCTTCAAGTTGATGTTTTACCCAAAGAAGTTGTGACAAACATCCAACAGCAACAATATATTCTGCTTCTGTGGTAGAGAGTGCTATGGAGTTTTTCTTCTTGCTTGACCAAGAGATGAGTGAAGTGCCTAGAAATTGACATCCACCACTTGTGCTTTTTCTCTCCACTTTGTCTCCAACATAGTCGCATCACAATAGCCATTCAAACTTAAATCACTATTTTTCTTATAGAATAAAGAGAAATTAGTGGTTCCAATAAGATATCTAAGAATACGTTTTACAGCTTGTAAATGAGATTCTCTAGGATCAGACTGAAAGTGTGCACATAGCAGACGCTAAACATAATGTCTGGTCTACTTGCAGTTAAATAAAGCAGTGAGTCAATCATACCTCGATATATCGTCTGATCAACGGTCTTACCTGATTCGTCTTTGTTGAGACTTACGAATGCATGGGTGTCTTCATTGGCTTTGCGTTATCCATCTTGAATTTCTTAAGAAGTTCTTTTGTGTACTTTTGTTGATAGATATAGATACCTTTTTTCATCTGTTTGATTTGAAGTCTTAGGAAGAACTTTAATTCTCCCATCATACTCATTTCAAACTCATCCTGTATTAACTTAGAAAAATCCTTACACAAGGATTCGTTAGTGGCTCCAAAGACTATATCGTCTACATATATTTGGACAATAATAAAGTCTTTTGAAACACTTTTCTTGAAGAGAGAAGTATCAACTTTTCCTCTAGAAAAACTATTTTTAAGAAGAAAAAAACTTAGTCTATCATACCAAGCTCTAGGAGCTTATTTAAGACCATAGAGTGTTTTCTTCAATTTAAAAACATGATCTGGTTAAGATGAGCTCTCAAAGCCAGGAGGTTGTTTCACATATACTTCTTCTTTTATAAAACCGTTTAGAAAAACATTTTTTACATCCATTTGATATAAGACGATATTCTTATGAGTAGCAAAAACAAGTAAAATTCTATTAGCTTCTAACCTAGCTACAGAAGCAAAAGTTTCAGTGAAATCAATACCTTCCTGTTGGTTATAACCTTGGGCTACTAACCTTGCTTTGTTTCTTACCACTTTTCCAGCTTCATCAAGTTTATTTCTGAACACCCATCTTGTTCCAATGATGCTTTTATTCCTTGGTCTCTCTACTAAAATCTAGACGTCATTTCTGGTAAACTAGTTTAGCTCTTCTTCCATAGCTAAAATCCAGTCATTCTCTTGTAGAACTTCCTCAATATTCTTGGGCTCTATGTTTGACACAAGAGCGTAGCCAGACGATTCTCTAACTTTTGATCTTATTTGAACTCCTTGAAGTCTATCACCAATGATAAGATCTTCTGTATGGTTTGAGGCAAACCTCCAAGTTCTGGTAGGAGCTAAAACATCATGTTGATGAATATCAGACGAAGAAGGTTCGTTTGTTCTTCTTTCGTCTGTTCTTGCGTCTGTACTAGGTTGACCATTTGAACTTGAGTTTTGACCAGAAATGTTGATCTGCAAATTATCAAACAAATTTTCTAGGTCTGATATTTCTTTATCAGCCTTTGAGTTATCTTAAAATATTACATGAATAGATTCCTGTAAAAGATAAACACAAGAAGGGGGGTTGAATTGTGTTAATTATAAAATTTTATCCCTTTCGTCTGTGGGTTTCCAAAGGGTTCAGACGAAACAACGTTTGTATTGAAAGATTGATTTTAATATGCAAACGTTAGAGTACGATTATGCCCAATTAGTTAAACAGACGAAACAAATAAACACGAGTGTTTTTATACTGGTTCGTCTATTCAAGACTACGTCCAGTTACCCAACAACCACTGAGTTTTCACTACAAACCGTGAAAAGGTTTACAAGTATTGGTTGAACCCAGCCACTTCTGGCTATTACAAGATATTCTTTGCTCCCAGCCTTCTCAGGCTAAACTACCAAGGTATTCTTTGAATCCAGCTTTCACAGGCTAAAACAAAGGTATTCTTTGGAACACAGCCTCCTCAGGTTAAAACTGCCACACAAGTGGGCTTTGAAAGATGTTAAAAAAAATATTTTCCTCTTCGCAGATAGGGTTTTACAATGAAGTTCTTAGTTCAGATTTGAGCGAATTCTTAGACGATGAAAAAGATAAGCGTATTCGCTGACTGATTTTTGATGCTGTGAAGTCCTTTTATAGGCATCTTCTTCAAATAGCCGTTAGACTCATTTGAATGCCATTGAGAGTCGTTGAGAAATCTTCTAGAGAGCTTTCCAAAAAGGTTGTCAGTTGTACTTGATTGATTGATGCAGAGTCGCAGCGGATATAGCGGACTAGGTTGTGCGCAGTACTATTTCTGACTTGTACAAAGATGTGACAAAAGGTGAAGACCTTTTTAACTTTGGTGTGTAAGCTCGAATCCTTATACTGATCTTGGATGCTTCTCATGAGTACTTCTTCAGATTTGAAAACTTGGCGTGAATGACTCAACTTGACTTCAGCTTTTGGATAGACGATATGTTTCTTCAGTCTTTAGTTGTTGTTTCGTCTTATCCTATCGTCTTAAAACTTCACTCTTTGGACAGACGAAGGACTTTAGCTTGAGTAGTCTTGTTTCGTCTATGCATGTATCGTCTGATGGCTTGGGTTTTGGACAGACGCAGAATTTCATCTTTGAAGGGTCTCGTTCCGTCTGTGCTGGTTCCGTCTTAGCAAGTCTTGGGTAGCTTGGTTTCGTCTGTCTTGTAATTAATCAAAATCTTGAGACGTTAATCATCCTTGATCTAACAATCTCCCCCTACCATACCACGAAAATCTGCACAAGACATGGTTAGACAGAAACAAACAGTCTTAAAAAGCCAGATTGACATCAAGACGATGTTTTCTGAATAATACATCTTTATAAAGGATTGTTACATCAATGCGATGTAATCTTTGTACATTATTACATTGGTATAAACAGAAAACCAATAAAGAATTACAATGTATTTTCTATACTAAAAAGAATAAATAAATAAAATACATTGATACAACAATTATAGTACAAGGCTCCTTTATTGTTAACTCCTCCTCAGACGAAGCTTTCTCTTCAGACGATGCTCCTTGCTCTTGCTTGCTCGCTCCCCCTCAGACGAAGCTTTAACTCGTTTGCTCCCCCTCAGACAATGCTTTCCCCTTGGGCTATCTTCTTTTTGTCTCCCCTTTGGGCTGTGAATCATCAAAATATGATCACGAAGAAGGCTTTGGCTTCTTGTTAAGTAGGGTCATCACAATGTCCTTTAGCTGCTGCACTTCAGACGATAGAGAAGCTTGATTTTCTTCAAGTTCTTTGTTCTTTGCTTTCAAGTGCCCGCAATCCTCTTCCAAAGCATCATACTTACGCTTCAGAGTCTTATACTCCTCAACTTCTTGAATATTAGCCTCAGCATCCTCAATTTTGTCAGCAACCTCCACCATATAATCGAAAAGTTCCACAATAGGTGTAGTGTCATTAATGATGAGCACTTTTGTAGCCTTCTTTAGGCGCAATGTGAAAAGTGGAAGAGTGAGGTAAGCCGTGAAGTCCCGTTCCCATTGCCATGTATACATTTTTGTGGGAATAGAGATTTCAAGATCCGGATGCTCCTGGGATGGGTGAGTGTATGCAAAAGCTTCACTAGGAAACACCTTGCCACAGACGGTAGAATCTTCATCAAATGAAGTTCCAGAGCAAAACTGTGAAGTGGCTTCATGATCTTCTATCATCCGTTGTATCTTTGGATTGATAGGGCTTGAGGCTTGAGCTTGGATTGCCTTGAGGTGCGCATAAGCAGCAGACGAAAGGAGTTTGGAAATGTGCCTTGCATATCTGAAGGTTCTGGGGACAGACGGTACTTTCTTCTCTTTCCCCTTAGCCAAAAACTTGACCAAGCATGGTCGTTTTCGGTTTAAGACGATAGTGTACTTCGTTTCGTCTGACACCAGCGAAGAAAACTGTGAACCCACCATAAAGGGGCAATATCTCTTATCCTTCTTTGCTTGACGATCAATATGATAGAAGGAAACCTCTCTTTCCTTGGCTTCCCTTCTATAGGCACCAGCTATCAACTTAAAGACAAGTTGTAGTTTTCAGGGAGGGCATGAGCGAATTCCTCGGGGTCTTCATATTCGTTGAGGAGGATGGAGTAACGAGGATTGATCCCGGAGCAATGGGGTCTCGTCCAAGGGAGCACAATTCCCAGAGAGTGTCCTAGACCGACATACTTTGTTTGGTTGAGTGGAATTGTGAAGGGCATTGGATCATGGCGATCTATGGCGTCGAGATGCCAATGTGTGCACTCTCTTGGCTCATAGATGGTAGAGTTTGCGTCTCCATATCTACAATGATGGAATACAGGCGCATTAACCTCATACCGAACCTTCCACTTGGTGTTTTCTCTGTGTGGGATGTGAGGTTCATAGTCAAGTGCTGGTCCTTCAATCACCGACGCAACAATATGATTGGTACGAGGTCGCACTCGCACAAATTTTTACAATTAATATGCAGTATACTAGGAATGACTCCTAGGTCGTCTCTCAAGGACCATCATCATTGTTTCTATCAAAGACAAGACACGAAGTGAGGGGGGTTTATGCTTGTGAAAACAGAATTATAAAAAAGAGAAATTAACAAGAGTTAAAGTAGGATTAGCCTCTTGATTAGATTGTAATTTCACTTATCCTTGGTTACATGATTAATTAACTAAGCGAAAATTAATCAAAGCACTTGCTCAATTTACTCAATTCTCAATTCAACCCGAGTTAATTAACTAAGCGAAAACTAACTCTAGGTTTTCCTTATGCGAATTAAGCATCCACACACATCAATCATTCCATTTCCAGCAAATTGTAAATCAACCCATTAAGCATGAGAAGAGATACAATTTGCCTATTAACTGAAACATTAAGCATGAACAGCTATTGGGGCATTTAAGCATTGGAATAATTGATGAAGAATTAAGCACAAAGAGAGCATAACCAATATTCAACAGGAACCTCAAAGCAACATTGCAATCCAATTCAAGAAGACTAATCCTTCAAAATTAAACTTCCATTAAATTCGAATTAAAAGGAATCAGAGAAAATTGAATAGAACTTTATAAAATTCGGAGTGAAGGCGGCGAGAGCCTCCTAGTTTAGAACTTTATAAACTTCTATAAAACTTTTGAATAATAGAAATAAAAAAAAAAAATTAAAATGCTAAACTTAATGAAGAACACTTGCTGGAAATTAAAGGTGCTTTGAATTTAAATTCTTGAAATTAAATTATCGAATTTAAATTCTTGGAATTAAAATGGTTGAAATTGAAGATGCAGAAAAATAAGTGCAAGAATTAAACATGGGTGCTGGAAATTTAAATGAATTAACCAAAACATGAAGAGCAAAATAAAGAACATGAAGAATTTATAAAGAAAGTAAAGAACACAAAGCAACTAAAGAAGAAGATGAAGAAGAAGAAGAAAATCCCAAATTGATTGATGAACTAAAACACTGGAACATTTAATTGATGGCTGGAACAAAAGGGAAGCTAAATGAAAAAGAAAAGAAGAGAAGAGAGGAGAACCTAAACTAAAAACTAAAAACTAAAAAAAACTCCCGTAACATTCCAAGTGTGTTCCTTTTAAATCCAATTTCAATTGCAATTTGGTAGCCCCCATCATATGCAAGTGTGGAGTGATTCCTGGCATGTTTTCTGGCTGTCTCCAAAGTGCATTTTCTTTTCAATTCAATTTGGTGGTCCCTCATGCCTTGCACATGCCAAAATTAAGTGAAAAAGGGTCTCATGTTCGATTCCCACATACAAAAAAACAAGAAAAAGAATTAATTGCATGATTTACATAGCCTAATTGCTGAAATTCCCGTCCAGACTTCGTGGTCCAACTTCAAGGCCATATTCACCCAAGATGCAATCCGAATTGGCTCTTCATGTCTCATGACTTTTGTAGCTCTATCAATCCTTTTTAATTCGATATAAAGTGGAGCTCAAACGGAGATCTGTAGAGGGAGTTATGCCTATTTTACCGAGACTTGTCAAATCCTTAAATGCTGGAATTTTCATAACAATTCATATGCTGCATTCAAAGACATTTTTACACCAGATACACTCCGACTGGGAACTTTATGTCTTCATAAATGTTGTAGATCTTTGAGTCCTCTTTAATTTGATATAAAATTCAGCTCAATCAGTGGTCTGTGGTGAAAGTTATGCTCGTTTGGTAAACCTTGTCAAATCTGAATAACAATAACGAATTAGACCAAATTTATCATTTAAAGCCAAAATGAGTCTAAACTCATAAATACATTAAATCATACTAATTGATTCTTAATCATGCTGTATTAGGATATAATAAATGCAGAGAAAATGATCAAAATAATGACTCATCAAAATCCCCCACACTTATTCTTTTGCACTCCTGGGCAAAATCAAGTCTAAGAAAACATGAACTTGGATACAAAAGATTATCTGGTCTGAGCTATTTTATATTTTCAACACAGTCATCAATGTGTCAGAATTGAACACAACAATCAAAGCACAATAAATCTAGAGATTACATATCACAGTGTTGAACAATTCCTGCTTCAGATAGGACCAGACGGATATTGAATTAATCATGCATGTCAATCATAAGCATTGACCTCACCAGAAGTGTATCTCTCAAACTCTTAAGTGTATCAGGCAAGTGTTTAGTCTCAGACCATTAAAATGAAAATTATTTTATCATAGGCTTGCAATTATTCTAATTCTCTACCACTAACAATCACAGTCATGCATGATTCAAGAGGACTTGCAAAGGTTGTAATGGGGTCAAGGATAAGGATTTTGATAAATATGGTTCAGTGACTACTATTTCACAAATATTGAACAGAGTACCAACAGATTACAAAAGATATGAGAACTACACAATAAACCTGTAAATTCTCCAATTCAACCACTGCTCAAGTATTCAACTAATTATCCACACTTATTTTTGTTAAAAGTTTGCTATTTTTTATTTTTTATTTTTTATTTTTTTGAAACTTAACCACATTATACCATCAGACCCAAATCATATAAATCATAAATCATGTATTCCACCCCTCCACACTTAATTTTCTACAAGTCCCTAGCAGATACCCCCACACTTATCTACTTCACATAACCAAAAGATAAACAATTCGATCAATATATGTAAAATCAGGACAACATTGTTTTACTCTTAAGGTGTGTAATGCAGGTCATCATCAAAGAAAAGGTTGCAGGCTCAAAGGGGCTAGCAAGGGATACAAATGCAAGGTAGGCTATCTGGTCAAGTGGGGAAATTGAAATGAATGCCTCAATCATAATCATGCATTATGTGATAAAATGCAGCTTCGAAAAGAATGAAAGCAAGTTCTGAAAAACAACATTCACCAATGGCATATATCACACTGAAAGAAAGAGAATGGCATAAAGATGAATCCATTCAAAACAAAGCTCAAATAACTCACAGTTCAAATTGCCAAGTACTTATTAGAGACAATACAAAACCAATCCATACAGAATAATCCACAATCTATCGAGGAATACATCAACACCACAAAATAATCTAAAAATTAACTCGGCTCGATTCCGGTTCGATTCATATAATGCGATATATTAATAGTCGACCAGAATCACAAAATCTCCAAGTGTAACAAAACAAGTATTGAAATCCTAATTACTTTTATTTCTTCCTAATTACGAGAAGGTGGATAGATAGGAGATGGATAAATAAAACGGAAAAGAGTGGAGGGAGAAAAGAAAAACTCCCTCGGCGAAAAAAAGCGGCAAAGTCTTTGTGAGCTATTCCATGGTGTTGTCATGATAATGCGTTAACTGGCCATTCACCATGAATCTGCCCGTAGTACCTACAAGAAACAACATCCACCTGGGTCAAATATCATCCAATCATCTACATGAACATGTAAATTTTTATTGATTAGTGCAGATGATTGATGGTGCAAATATGTTCTATTAGTGCATGGTGGTGGTAGGAACAATTTAAATGCCATAATTGTAATCTTCCTTTTGTTCATTTTAATCTTGGCATTAATTTTGATCAATTCAAATGTTTCACTTATTATCAAATCACAGAACATGGAATATTGAACATCAACATCAACAACACAATTTAAAAGAGAGAGTAAAGAATTAGATAGTTTGAAGATAGCATGGTTATTCTCTACTCCATCTATAATGTGTGTAGACATTGATTCGCCAATAAGTGTAGGAGCTTGCAATCGATCCTCCATTGTTAACGTCCCCTAACAACCTACAAGAAAATGTAACATCATAAGAGCAAAAGTCATTAGGAACAACTAAGAGGTTCAAATCAACAAACTCAATAATAGTCCGGACTTTAATTCCATAAGAATTTAAAGTGAAACAGTTAGTGTTGTTCAATTTGCAGTTAGAAAGAGTATCAAATGATAAAGAAATCTTCCCTAGTGGTTGTTTTGATATCTTGGATACTTCATTGTGTGAGCTCCAAGGAAACTTGATGGATAATTCTCCACTAGGTACTAAGACATGAGGATTTTTATAAGGAGGGTCACAAACAGCTTCACCTTGTGCCTTGAGTTCTCTTACATCACCTGTTAAATTAGTATCAGCATAAACAAAGGAAGGATTAACATAAACAATTAAATCATCACAAGATTCCTTCTCTTGTTTATCTGTCACTCTTCTCTCATCCATGTCTTGTTCTTTAAACTCTTGTTCACGCAACTCTTTCTTTTCAGCCACAACCTCCATGGAACTTGTCTTTTCCGGTTGTGCAGATTCCACCATTTGCTTACCAGACCTCAAAGTAATATCCTCCTCAATCTTACCATTAACATTCATATCAGAGTCTTCTTGTGAGGGTAGATTGATGGATGTTTGAGGTTGACCCAAATTAATTGTATCAGATAACTGACTAGTCTGAGTTTGAAGAGTCTGAAGAGCCTGAATATTGTCCTCAGCCACCGCATATACGCTTGATTAATTCTTGCAACGAAGGTTGCGGTTGGGCTGGTGGTGGTGCAGCATGATGAAAATGTGATACATGATGGTTGGGCTGCTCCTGCCAATCTTGTCTCGGATGGAAAGTAGAGTAATCATATGAACTCTGATAGCTTTGATCTCCCCACCCGGGACTGTAGGAATAAGAGTCAAACTGCTGCTGGGGTATGTTCCAAGGATCACTGAAATATTGCTGCTGCTGCAAATCTTGTGTCGGATGGGAGAAGGAATAATCATGTGGACTTTGATAAATCGGATCTCTCCATCCAGGATTATAGGAATAAGGGTCATACTGCTGTTGAGGTATGTTATGAAAAGTTCTTACTTCTGCAGTAGTAGGATCAGTGAAATATGCATCTTGCTGCAATAGTTCCCTAATAGTCCTATTATCCATGTTAATTAATTAATTTTTTATTTTTTTTTATTTTTTTTTATTTTTTTTACTATTTACTATTTACTATTCACTAATTACTATTTACCGCGGTACTGTTCATGTTGGCCCGCGTTACTATTATTGCTTGTTCATGCAATACTTCTCACACATGACAACAAACAAAATGCAGATGACAGCAAATGCACATATAACAGCAAACAGCAAAAATAAACTTCCTAAAAACTGCAAACTAAACTACCTATTATCACCAAAATGCAGCAAGCTACAAATTAGCAAAGTGCAGTAGATGCAACAAGGTGATATGGTGCAAAATATGCAGCAAGTTATAACTGGTATTGAGAAATGACAGCAAAAACAACAAGCTATTCTATGGTAATTCACCAATGAATTCCTTCCCAAAAATCAGATTTCAAACCTCAAGTTCACACTTAGTTGATTAGGCAAGTTTAAGTGCTTTCAATATGTGTGAAACCCCAAACTGCAGCAGATTTGGTTAGCCAAAACAGCAGTATCCAAATATGTAAATTGATGCAGCAACTATTGAAGCCAATAAAATGCAGCAGAATTCTTAAGGGACAATTGTGACTTGATGCAATGTAATAAGATCAAAACAGATTGCAGTTTGTAATATATGCAGCAGAAAAGAAAATTGAAATTGCAGCAGATGGTTCTAATGCATGCAGCAGAATTGTGCAACAACTTTAACAATATTATGCAAAAACGAAATTAACAAAGAACAACAAGAATAGAAAACAAAGAACAAAACAATAACAAAGAACAACAAAAACAAAACAAGAACAACACTTTGATAGAAACCGATGATCCCCGGCAACGGCGCCAAAATTTGGTACGAGGTCGCACTCGCACAAATTTTTACAATTAATATGCAGTATACTAGGAATGACTCCTAGGTCGTCTCTCAAGGACCATCATCATTGTTTCTATCAAAGACAAGACACGAAGTGAGGGGGGGTTTATGCTTGTGAAAACAGAATTATAAAAAAGAGAAATTAACAAGAGTTAAAGTAGGATTAGCCTCTTGATTAGATTGTAATTTCACTTATCCTTGGTTACATGATTAATTAACTAAGCGAAAATTAATCAAAGCACTTGCTCAATTTACTCAATTCTCAATTCAACCCGAGTTAATTAACTAAGCGAAAACTAACTCTAGGTTTTCCTTATGCGAATTAAGCATCCACACACATCAATCATTCCATTTCCAGCAAATTGTAAATCAACCCATTAAGCATGAGAAGAGATACAATTTGCCTATTAATCAAACATTAAGCATGAACAAATGCTATTGGGGCATTTAAGCATTGGAATAATTGATGAAGAATTAAGCATAAAGAGAGCATAACCAATATTCAACAGAACCTCAAAGCAACATTGCAATCCAATTCAAGAAGACTAATCCTTCAAAATTAAACTTCCATTAAATTCAATTAAAAGGAATCGAGAAAATTGAATAGAACTTTATAAAATTCGAGGTGAAGGTGGCGAGCCTCCTAGTTTAGAACTTTATAAACTTCTATAAAACTTTTGAATAATAGAAATAAAAAAAAAAAAATAAAATTAAAATGCTAAACTTAATGAAGAACACTTGGCCGGAAATTAAAGGTGCTGAATTTAAATTGCTGGAAATTAAATTACCGAATTTAAATTGCTTGAATTAAAATGGCTGAAATTGAAGATGCAGAAAATAAGTGCAAGAATTAAACATGGGTGCTGGAAATTTAAATGAATTAACCAAAACATGAAGAGCAAAATAAAGAACATGAAGAATTTATAAAAAAAGTAAAGAACACAAAGCAACTAAAGAAGAAGATGAAGAAGAAGAAGAAAATCCCAAATTGATTGATGAACTAAAACACTGAACATTTAATTGATGGCTGGAACAAAAGGGAAGCTAAATGAAAAAGAAAAGAAGAGAAGAGAGGAGAACCTAAACTAAAAACTAAAAACTAAAAAAAACTCCCGTAACATTCCAAGTGTGTTCCTTTTAAATCCAATTTCAATTGCAATTTGGTAGCCCCATCATATGCAAGTGTGGAGTGATTCCTGGCATGTTTTCTGGTTGTCTCCAAAGTGCATTTTCTTTTCAATTCAATTTGGTGGTCCCTCATGCCTTGCACATGCCAAAATTAAGTGAAAAAGGGTCTCATGTTCGATTCCCACATACAAAGAAAACAAGAAAAAGAATTAATTGCATGATTTACATAGCCTAATTGCTGAAATTCCCGTCCAGACTTCGTGGTCCAACTTCAAGGCCATATTCACCCAAGATGCAATCCGAATTGGCTCTTCATGTCTCATGACTTTTGTAGCTCTGTCAATCCTTTTTAATTCGATATAAAGTGGAGCTCAAACGGAGTTCTGTAGAGGGAGTTATGCCTATTTTACCGAGACTTGTCAAATCCTTAAATGCTGGAATTTTCATAACAATTCATATGCTGCATTCAAAGACATTTTTACACCAGATACACTCCGACTGGGAACTTTATGTCTTCATAAATGTTGTAGATCTTTGAGTCCTCTTTAATTTGATATAAAATTCAGCTCAATCAGAGGTCTGTGGTGAAAGTTATGCTCAGTTTGGTAAACCTTGTCAAATCTGAATAACAATAACGAATTAGACCAAATTTATCATTTAAAGCCAAAATGAGTCTAAACTCATAAATACATTAAATCATACTAATTGATTCTTAATCATGCTGTATTAGGATATAATAAATGCAGAGAAAATGATCAAAATAATGACTCATCAATGATCCTTGTATGCTTGTATATTTTCCAATCCCTTGATGTCTAGGTTGGCCAGTGTATCCCAGGGCAGACGCTTCAGCCAATCGCGTTGCTCCTCTGGGGTGTAGATAGTGTCTTCGTTGAAGTCCACCGGCTTCAAGGGTTTGTTGTAGATGATAGGATTGACGAATCTCCCTAATTGAAAACCCTTCTTGCCTCTGTACTCGTATGGGTTCTTCAATTCAATATAGGGAATGTCCTTAATATAACGGTCTTCATCGTCTGCCAAGTTTTTGTTGCAGACTCAGACGATTCAGCTTCAGTGGAGAATTCTTCAATCTTCTCTCCAAAGATTCAGTCAGGTTTGACCGGTTTCTCAGCACAGGTGCTTGCAGCAAAGTTCCTCATGACTAATTCGTTTAGGAACGAATAGTCCACCTCGTGCTTTGGGGGTAAATCTTCTGGATTAATCACCTCGGCATGTGATCTCCCCCAAGTAGCATCCACCTTTATAACTTTAAAATGTTCTTCATCAGACGAAGAATCTACTTCTTCAATCAACACACAGTCGTTAGACGGAATTTCCTTCGTTTGTTGGTGGGATGCTTCCTCAGACGCAGCAAGTAACGTCTGTGCAAGGGATGCGTTCAGCGGAGACGCAACAATAGGGGTAACCCAATGTTCGTCTTGAAGTGATGTTGATGGAGAGACTTCCATTGTGGAAACTTCTTCACTCAGCATTCTTTCCAACTCCTCCGCAAGTTGGGCATTGTCTTTCTGGATCTGGGCAGTTTCTTCACTATTCATGCCCTCTGAGGTTGCTAGAGCAGATGCAGCCTCAGACGATCCAATGCCACGAACGCTATCGAGAAAGATTCTTTCTCTCTCAGCTTGAAGCAAAATTGAGACTCTCTTGGCCTCTTTCAGCATTCTTTCTTCGTCTGTCTCACCAACTACGACAGACGCAAGTTTTTGCTTCATCTTCTCCTTGCCTTTAGCAGCCTTTTCAAGCGCAAGCTTTCTAGCTCTTGCCTTTTCTTCTGCTGCTATCCTCTGTTTTTCTTCGTCTGTGAGTATCTTCATAGACGAAACAGGTTCAGACGATATGTTGACCCCTTCATCTTCACTAGGGGATATCGTCTGTCCTTTTGTCTTAGCACCAATGTGCTTGATTCTGATGGTCCTTTTCTTTTTCTTGAGGGGTTCTTCAAGAACGTCCTCAAAAGGAACCTCAGAGATGATCACAGGAGGAGGAGGTTGAGGTTGGTTTAGTGTTTGGGCTTGTGTTTGGGGTTCTGTTTGGGATGGTGTTTCGGCTTGTGTTTCAGACGGTGTTTGGGCTTGTGTTTGTGGCTTAGCACGCTTGATGCGAGCTCTATGTGGAGGGTCTTTGGTGATGGATGAAAGAGGTACATCCTCTTGTTGTGAATGAAGGAGATAGCCTGGCGTCAGATGCATCTTCGCAAAGGTGCTGGCTTTAACCTCCTTTCCCTCAGGGTGATAAACCACACCAGCAGTATCAAACCCTTGATTGATGATGATCTTTGTGAAAAGGGTGGCGTAGGGAATGCTGCTCTTCCTACGGATGTTGCGGTTCTTCAACGCACTTATCCAGTGGTCAAGGATAATGTGCGGAAGGCTCATCCTTGCTTTCCTCGACAAGAAAAGATCTGAGAATTTGTCTCGAGTACTCACATTGTCCCTCGAGCCAGTCCTTGGCGTGAAGACATTGAAGAGGAGATTGTGGATGATTCTGGCGGTTGGACAGAGGTTCCCTGACCTGAAGAACTTGGGGTTTTCAGTGTCATGGATTTTCTTGTAGATGAGTTTATTCACATGCTCCTCGGACTCAATCTTCATCCAATCAGGGCTATAGAAACACCCCTCGGCCTTGCAGTTGCCAGCCTCAGCAATGGAGTCCATCGTGATGATGTACTCTTTGTTGTCTATGCTACCAACAATACCATCTTCAAATTCTTTGGCGTCGCTCCAGAATTCGGCGTAGGCCTCCATCAGCCATGGGCCTCTCATCTCAACAAAACCCATCCATCCAGTGTGGGTCAGAATCTTGGCAACTCTTTCAGAGATGCCTTCAACAATTTCCCTTGATATCCACTTGCTCGGCAAGAACAAGTCTTGAGCGAAGAAAGTGGCTTCAGCAGCTTTGGTAGCTTTGGTGTTCTTGGCGGCCATTGTTGATATTTGAAAAAGAGAGAATAAGAACTTAGTGAGTATTTAGGTTTGGAAAGTTCAAAAGATTGCAAATTGTGGTAAAAAATAAACGAGTGAACTTTCAAGAGTATTTACAGGCAAAGATAAAAACGGTTGTGATTCTTCAGACGAAAGAGATTTTGGAAACTGCCCCTGATTTGACGTGTCCACATCATTTCCTTTTTAATGATTGATTTGACCTCTGCAATTTACGGCGCGTGCCTATCAATGTCCTAGAATAGTGCAATAAATGACAGACACATTTATTACTTCTTTTAATTTGTCCCTGCACATTTGAGATAAACTTGTTAAACAGTAACAGCTGCGTCTATTGAATTTTACCACAGTAACTATTCAACTTGATCAGACGCAATGTTTCGTCTTAACACGAAATAATGTACAGACGGAACAAATTTAACAAAACGCTCAGACGGAACAATTTTCAATCATTTAAAGAAATTATTCCAAGATTTTCCTTAATGAAATTGAAACGTGTTTCGTCTAAAGCTTTAGTAAATATATCTGCCCATTGAAAATCTGTTTTCACAAACTGTATATTGAAAATACCTTTTTGTACATAGTCTCTTATAAAATGAAAATGAATTTCAATATGTTTAGCTTTTGAATGCTGAATAGGATTTTTGCTATGATTGATTGCACTAGTGTTATCACAAAATACTGGTATATGATTTTCAAACCTGGAGTAATCTTCAAGTTGATGTTTTATCCACAGTAATTGTGAGCAACATCCTCGCCGCAAACAATATACTACTTTGAGTTGTTGAGAGTGCAATGGAGTTTTGTTTCTTGCTTGACCAAGATATTAGTGATGATCCAAGAAATTGACATCCACCACTTGTGCTTTTTCTCTCCACTTTGTCTCCAGCATAATCCGCATCACAAAAGCCTCTTAAACTGAAATCACTATTTTTCTTATAAAATAAAGAAAGATCAGTTGTACCAACAAGATATCTAAGAATTCTCTTTATAGCTTGTAGGTGAGATTCTTTAGGGTCAGATTGAAATCTAGCACATGATTACACTAAAAATAATGTCGTCGAATGCTCATTCAAGATTAAATAAAGGAGTGAGCCAATCATACCTCTATATACTGTCTGATCAACAGACTTACCTGACTCATCCTTGTTAAGATTTGCTCCAGACGAATGCATTGGGGTCTTCATAGGCTTGACATTCTCCATCTTGAACTTCTTAATAAGTTCCTTTGTGTATTTTTGTTGATGAATGTAGATTCCTTCTTTCGTCTGCTTGATTTGAAGTCCTAGAAAGAACTTCAATTCTCCCATCATGCTCATTTCAAACTCATCCTGCATTATCTTTGAAAAATCCTTGCACAGAGAATCATTAGTAGCTCCAAAGACTATATCGTCTACATAAATTTGGACTATAATAACGTCTTTTGAAACGCTTTTCTTGAAGAGAGTTGTATCAACCTTTCCTCTTGAAAAACCATTTTTAAGAAGAAAAGTACTGAGTCTATCATACCAAGCTCTGGGAGCTTGTTTAAGACCATACAGTGCTTTCTTAAGTTTGAAAACATGATCAGGTTGAGATGAACTTTCTAAACCAGGAGGTTGTTTTACATAAACTTCTTCTTCAATGAAACCATTTAGAAAAACACTTTTTACATCCATTTGATATAGAACGATATTCTTGTGAGCAGCAAAAGCAAGTAATATTCTGATTGCTTCTAATCTAGCTACAGATGCAAAAGTTTCTGTAAAATCAATACCTTCTTGTTGATTATACCCTTGTGCTACTAACCTTGCTTTGTTTCTTACCACTTTTCCAGCTTCATCAAGCTTGTTTCTGAACACCCATCTGGTTCCAATGATGCTTTTGTTCTTTGGTCTTTCAACTAGGGTCCATACATCATTCCTTGTGAACTGATTAAGTTCTTCTTCCATAGCCAAGATCCAATCGTTATCTTGAAGAGCATCTTCAACATTCTTTGGTTCTATGTTTGATACAAGAGCATATCCAGACGATTCCTTTAGCTTCGATCTAGTTAGAACACCTTGTTTCCTATCTCCAATGATAAGATCTTCAGTGTGTTTAGATGCAAACTTCCATGATCTTGCGGGTGCTTGATCTCTTTGTCGATGAGTATCAGACGAAGAGGGTTCGTCTGTGTTCCTATCGTCTGCTCTTGTTTCGTCTGACCCTTGTTTATCATGTTGACCAGAAGGGTTAATCTGCAAATTATCAAACAAGTTTTCTAGGTCTGATATTTCTTTATCAACCTTTGAGTTATCTTGGAACTTTACATGAATTGATTCCTCTACAACTTGCGTCTTAGAGTTAAAAACTCTTTTACCACCTTTGAATCAAACTTGCCAAGTTGATCTTTGGTGTTTAAGATAAAGCATTCGCATCCAAAAGAATGGAAATAAGAAATGTTGGGTCTTCTTCCTTTCCATAGTTCATATGGAGTCTTATTCAATATTGGTCTTATCAATATTTTGTTTTGAATATAACAGGAAGTATTAACTGCTTCTGCCCAATAATATTTAGGGAGAGAGCTTTCATGCAACATAGTTCTAGCCATTTCTTGTAAAGTACGATTTTTCCTTTCCACAACTCCATTTTGTTGAGGAGTTCTTGGAGATGAAAAATTGTGAAATATACCGTTTTCAAAACAAAAGGCTTTGAACTCAGAATTTTCAAATTCTGTTCTATGATCACTCCTTACAGACGCAATACATATTCCTTTTTCTTTTTGAACACGTTTACAGAATATTTCAAAAACCCCAAATGACTCATGTTTATGGGCTAGGAAGTATACCCATGTAAATCTAGTATAATCATCTACAATGACAAATTCATATCTCTTCCCTTCAAGACTTTCAGTCTGAGTGGGTCCAAAGAGATCAATGTGAAACAGTTCTAGCGATCTTGTCATGGAAACAACATTTTTTGATTTGAAAGAAGCTTTGAGTTGTTTCCTATGCTGACAAGATTCACACAGACGATTGATTTTCCAAGATATTTTTGGCAAACCTTTTACGAGATCCCTTTTAGAAATTTTTGAAATATACTTGAGACTTAAATGTCCAAGCTTTTTGTGCCAAATATCTCGTTCATCGTCTGCTGAAATCAAACATGTTACATTCTGATCACTCAGGTCAGAAAGGCAAACCTCATAAAGGTTATTCTTCCTTTTTCCAATAAAAAGAATGGATTTATCTTTGTTTCTGACTATACATTCATCAGATTTAAAAGCTACTTCATATCCACTATCACAAAATTGACTTATGCTAAGTAGATTGAAGTTAAGGCCTTTAACATATGATACGTTCTAGATAAATGTATTGAGTGTCTTACCAACAGTCCCAATGCCCAGAATTTTACCTTTTCCAGAACCGTATGAGACAGACCCTTTACTTGGTCTGAGGTCTTGGAACATAGACAGGTCTCCCGTCATGTGTCGTGAGCAACCACCGTCCAGTACCAAGAAGTCTTATCTCTTCCCATTAAAGATATCTGCAAACAGAACAATAAGTGACTTTGGTACCCAAATCTTTTTGGGTTCTTTCTTGTTAGTTACAAAAGACTTCTTTTTGTTTTTATTCTTTTTGTAGTTATTGGGAACCTTGTAGTAATTCCTCTTCTTTTTATCAGACGAAACAGGTTTGTTTTTATTTTCGTCTGTCTCCTTAACATAACCAAGTCCACTTTTATCATTAGGTGATCTCCTATATTTTAAAATATTTTCAAAAATGGAGGATCCCTTTGTAAACTTGGTTAAGTCATTGAGTAAGGACTCATTCTCTTTCTTTAATCTTTCGATTTCAAGAATGAAAGTGTCCTTTTCAGACTCAGACGAAACATCATTTGATACTTTCTTGTCTAGTAACTCAATATCAGATTTCAAAACTGCATTTTCTTCCAAGGTTTGTCTCAGCTTGGTTTTGCAAGTTTTGTATTGCTGAGCAATAAAGTGGGAGTGAGCTAGAAGAGTATCATATGACATTTCTTCTGATTCTGACTCAGACTCAAAAGAAGAGGATGAAAAAGTTTCACTGTAACTTACCTCTGTTGAGACATGGTCTCCGGCCATGAGGCAGATGCTTGTTGTTTCTTCTCCTTCAGAAGATTCCTCTGAGCTTTCACTGTCAAGGTCTTCCCAAGTCAGTAAGCTCTTCTTTCCTTTATCTTTTCTAGAGTTCCACCTCTTTTTCAGTTTGGGACATTCTGACCTCATATGTCACAGTTTCCTACATTCATAGCACACAACCTCTGTGCTTTCTTCTTTGGTTGATGACTTCTCAGTGAGCTTCTTCTCTTTTTTCTTGAAGAAGCGTTGGCCTCTGCCTTTCTTCATCATCATCCTTTTGAATCGTCTTGCCATGAGAGAGACTTCGTCTTCAGACGAACCATCAGACGATTCTGATTCGGTCGAATCAGCGTTCAAAATCTTTGTCTTTTTAATGTCCTTCTTGACAGAATCTTCTTTAGGGATGTTATTAACTGATGGAAGAGCTATAGGTTCTTGAACCTTGATCTTCTCCCTTTTACATAAGAGTACCTCATGTACCCTTAGAGCTCCAATTAACTCGTCTAGAGTTAATGTCTTCATATCTCTTCCAACAGATATGGCTGTGGACATGGCTTCCCAAGGAGGTGGGAGACTGTCCAAGATCTTCATGTTGTTCTGGGCCTTTGTAAAGGTGATTCCCAGAGCCGTGAGTCCATTCAATATTGTTTGGAATCTTCCAAACATCATATCGATTGACTCTCCTTTCTTCATAGAGAACATTTCATATTCTCTTTGAAGAGTAGCTGCCTTCCTCATTCTGACATCTTCAATGTCTTCATATGAGATTTTGAGAGCATCCCATAGTTCTTTAGCAGTTTCTTAGGCACAGAATCTGTTGTACTCAGTTCTGGAGAGAGCACACATAAGAGCATATCTTGCTTTGTTGTTCAGCTCCATCATAGAGTATTCTTCATTTCCCCATTCTCCTTCAGGCTTTATAATGGGGATATCTCTTGTGGTGATTATATTCCATAATCTGTATTGGGTTGACTTGATGTACATCTCCATCCTGTCAGCCCAGTAGGGATAATCATCTCCAGAGAACGTTGGAGGTTTGTTCATCGAGGCTCCTCCGGATAGGAATGACGGTCCTTGTGAATCCATGATGGATCTTTTCCTCTAGCAGCTGTTAAGCACTCAACCCTTAGAGGCTGAGCTCTGATACCAAACTGTAAAAGATAAACACAAGAAGGGGGGTTGAATTGTGTTAATTATAAAATTTTATCCCTTTCGTCTGTGGGTTTCCAAAGGGTTCAGATGAAACAACGTTTGTATTGAAAGATTGATTTTAATATGCAAACGTTAGAGTACGATTATCCCAAGTTAGTTAAACAGACGAAACAAATAAACATGAGTGTTTTTATACTGGTTCGTCTATTCAAGACTACGTCCAGTTACCCAGCAACCACTGAGTTTTCACTACAAACCGTGAAAAAGTTTACAAGTATTGTTTGAACCCAACCACTTCTGGCTATTACAAGATATTCTTTGCTCCCAGCTTTCTCAGGCCAAACTACCAAGGTATTCTTTGAATCCAGCCTCCACAGGCTAAAACAAAGGTATTCTTTGGAACACAGCCTCCTTAGGCTAAAACTGCCACACAAGTGGGCTTTGAAAGATGTTAAAAAAAATATATTTTCCTTTTTGCAGAGAGGGTTTTACAATGAAGTTCTTAGTTCAGATTTGAGCGAATTCTCACACGATGAAAAAGATAAGCGTATTCGCCGACTGATTTTTGATGCTGTGAAGTCCTTTTATAGGCATCTTCTTCAAATAGCTGTTAGACTCATTTGAATGCCGTTGAGAGTCGTTGAGAAATCTTCTAGAGAGCTTTCCAAAAAGGTTGTCAGTTGTACTTGATTGATTGATGCAGAGTCGCAGCGGATATAGCGGACTAGGTTGTGCGTAGTACTATTTCTGACTTGTACAGAGATGTGACAAAAGGTGAAGACCTTTTTAACTTTGGTGTGTAAGCTCGAATCCCTATACTGATCTTGGATGCTTCTCATGAGTACTTCTTCAGATTTGAAAACTTGGCGCGAATGACTCAACTTGACTTCAGCTTTTGGATAGACGATATGTTTCTTCAGTCTTCAGTTGTTGTTTCGTCTTATCCTATCGTCTTAAAACTTCAATCTTTGGACAGACGAAGGACTTTAGCTTGAGTAGTCTTGTTTCGTCTATGCATGTATCGTCTGATGGCTTGGCTTTTGAACAGACGCAGAATTTCATCTTTGAAGGGTCTCGTTCCGTCTGTGCTGGTTCCGTCTTAGCAAGTCTTGGGTAGCTTGGATTTGTCTGTCTTGTAATTAGTCAAAATCTTGAGACGTTAATCATCCTTGATCTAACAATTCCTCTACAACTTGCGTCTTAATGTTAAATACTCTATAGGCCTTAGATGTGTTGGAGTATCCAAGTAAAAATCCTTTGATCACATTTGAATCAAACTTTTCAAGTTGATCTCTGATGTTTAGGACAAAACACTCACATCCAAAAGGATGAAAGTAGGATATGTTGGGTCTTCTTCCTTTCCATAGTTCATAAGGGGTCTTGTTCAATATAGGTCTTATTAATATTCTGTTTTGAATATAACAAGAGGTATTTATTGTTTCTACCCAATAATATTTTGGAAGAGAGCTTTCATGTAACATTGTTCTAGCAATTTCTTGTATAGAACAATTTTTCCTTTCCACAACTCCATTTTGTTGGGGAGTTTTTAGAGATGAAAAATTGTGAAAGATACCATTTTCAAAACAGAAGGCTTTGAACTCAGAGTTTTCAAACTCTGTTCCATGATCGCTTCTTATAGATGCAATACATATTCCCTTTTCTTTTTGAACACGTTTACAGAATATCTCAAAGACATTGAAAGACTCGTGTTTATGGGCTAGGAAGTATATCCAAGTAAATCTAGTATAGTCGTCTACAATGACAAATCCATATCTCTTTCCTCCAAGACTTTCGGTCTGAGTGGGTCCAAAGAGATCAATATGTAACAGTTCCAAAGGTCTTGTCGTGGAAACAACATTTTTTGATTTGAAAGAAGCTTTAAGTTGTTTCCCTTGCTGACAAGATTTACACAGACGATCAGACTTCCAAGATATTTTTGGCAAACCTTTCACAAGATTCTTTTCAGAAATTTTCAAAATATACTTGAGACTTAAATGTCCAAGCTTTTTGTACCAAATATCTCGTTCATCGTCTGCTGAAATCAAACACGTTACATTCTGATCACTAAGGTTAGAAAGACAAACCTCATAGAGATTGTTCTTTCTTTTCCCAACAAACAGAATTGATTTATCCTTGCTTTTGACTATACACTCACCAACGTTAAAGGCTACTTCATATCCACTGTCACAAAATTGACTTATGCTAAGTAGATTGAAGTTCAAACCTTAAACATAAGACACATTTTGGATGAGAGGGTTGGGTGTCTTACCAACAGTTCTAATCCCTAGGATTTTACCTTTCCCTGAACCATAAGACATAGACCCTTTACTTGGTCTTAGGTCTTGGAACATAGACAGGTCTCCCATCATGTGTCGTGAGCGCCCACTGTCCAGGTACCAGCTTGAAGTCTTTTCTCTTCCTATTAAGGATATCTGCAACAGGAATAATGAGTGACTTTGGTACCCAAATTCTTTTGGGTCCTCCTTTGTTAGTAGAAGAAGGTTTCTTTTTGTTCAAGGTTTTAGTATTTTTCTTGTAATCATTTGGAACCTTATTGTAACTTTTGTTCTTCTTCTTTTGAGTAGACGAAGCAAATTTTGTCTTCTTTTCATTCGTCAGCTTAACATAACCTAGTCCACTTTTATCAGAAGGAGCTCTCCCATATTTTAAAATGTTTTCAAGAGGATCCTTTTGTGAACTTAGTTAAGTCTTTGAGTAAAGAATCATTTTCTTTCTTTAATATTTCGATTTCAAGAATTAAAATGTTCTTTTCGATATTTCATCTGATACTTTCTTTTTAAGCAACTCTTTTTCAGATTTCAAAGTAACATTTTCTTCCAAAGTTTGTTTTAACTTTGTTTTGCACACTTTGTATTGCTCAACAATAAAATGAGAGTTTGCTAAAAGAGTATCATATGATACTTCTTCTGATTCTGATTCAGACTCAGACTCAGATGATGAGATAAGATAGTCATTTACCTTAGAGGAAGGATTGTCTCCAGCCATGAGACAGATGTTTGCAGTTTCCTCTGCCTTTGTGGAATCATCTGAGCTATTGCTGTCAAGGTCTTCCCATGTCAGCAAGCTCTTTTTGCCATTGTCTCTACGAGGATTCCATCTTTTTTTAAGCTTTGGACATTCATATCTCATATGTCCAAGCTTTCTACATTCGTAGCAGACGATCTCTGAGTCTTCCTCCTTATTTGAGGGTTTCTTAGGAAACTTCTTCTCTTTCTTTTCGAAGAAGCGTTGACCTCTTCCTTTCTTCATCATCATCTTCTTGAAGCGTCTGGCCATGAGAGATATCTCATCTTCAGACGATCCATCAGACGAATCTAATTCAGACATCTCAGTTTTAAGAATCTTGATCTTCTTCTTCCTTTCTTTCTCGACATATTCTTCTTTCAGGACCTCATCTACAGATGGAAGAGTTATGTGCTCTTGAACTTTTATTTTGTCCCTTTTGTAGAAAAGTACCTGATGTACTCTCAAAGCTCCTATTGACTCATCAAGAGTTAATTTTTTCATGTCACGTCCCACAGAGATGATTGTAGACATAGCTTCCCATGGAGTATGAGGGTTATCTAGAATCTTCATGTTATTCTGAGCCTTTGTGAATGTGATACTCAATGAGTTGAGACCATTCAATATAGTCTGAAATCTTCCAAACATTGTCTCAATGGATTCACCTTTCTTCATAGAGAACATCCCATATTCTCTTTGAAGTGTGACAGCTTTTCTCATTCTGACGTCCTCAGTTCCTTCATAGGAAATCTTTATAGCGTCCCAGAGTTCCTTGGCAGTCTTGTAGGCACAGAACCTATTGTATTCTGTTCTTGAGAGAGCACACGTGAGTGCATATCTAGCTTTGTTGTTAAGCTCCATGAGAGAATATTCCTCATTTTTCCATTCAGTCTCAGGTTTGACAATGGGAATATCTCTCTGCGTGATGATCTTCCAAAGTCTAAATTGAGTAGACTTTATATACATCTCCATCCTGTCGACCCAGTAGGGATAGTCATCCCCTGAGAAGGCTGGCGGCTTGTTCATGGAGGAGCCTCCTGAAAGAAACGTTGGTCCTTGTGACTCCATCTGGATCTTTACCTCTAGCAGCTGCAAAACGCTCAACCCTTAGAGGCTGAGCTCTGATACCAAACTTTAAAGAATAAAACACAAGAAGAGGGGGTTAAATTGTGTTATTAATAAAAAAAATTTTTATCGTCTGTTGTTTTCAAACAGATTCAGACGATGTAAAATTTATCTTGAAAGATTAATTTTAACAAATAAGGTTATGTTTTAATTATCCCTGTTAGTCACAAGATTAAATAAATTAAACACAGTTATTTTTATATTGGTTCGTCTATCCAAGACTACATCCAGTTACCAAGCAAAAACTGAGTTTTCACTATCAATCGTGAAAAGGTTACAAGTATTGTTTGAACCCAGCCACTTCTGGTTAATACTGGATATTCTTTAAACAGAGTCTTCCCATGCTAAACAAGCAAGTATTCTTTGTAACACAGTCTCTTCAGGCTAAAGCCAGGTATTCTTTGCACACACAGTCTCCTCAGGCTAAAAATACCACACAAGTGGATTTAAGAGAGTTTTAAGAAAAACTTAAGGATTCTTCTATGCAGAGAGGGTTTTTACAATGAAGAATAAGTTATGTAGCGTTTTCGCCAACTTGAAACTTTGAAGAGAAGACCTTTATATAGATAATAGTCTTGGAAAGATCCGTTAGACTCAAAATTTGACCGTTGTCCTTTTCTTGAAACTTTCCCATCAGTGGCAGGAATCAATCAGAATAATTAATGTTTGAGCAGCAGAGTCAGGGCACATTCAGTACCTTTTTCTGACTTGATCAGAGTGGATAACAAAAGTGTGATATGTTTTTTGTGTTGCAGAGGTTTTGCACGGTGTTCAACCACTTTTGCAAACTTCCATGAGTAACGACTGGATTTGAAATGTGCACAAGTTATTTCGTCTGTCTTCAGCTTCTACTTGTAGACGATGAGTCTTGACAGAAAACATAGTCTTCGAAAGATATTATTCAAGGAAAGTTCGAAGATAATGTCGTCTACCATCATTCTTGTGTCGTCAGAACTTTGCAACATAGCCTCGAAGATGAAAAAGAAACTTATCAGATTGAGTAGTCATCTTTCGTCTGAGGTCTTCTATTGTGTGATCTTACTTCGTCTGAAATCTTCTATCGTCTGATCTTACTTCGTCTGAAAGTATCATCTGTTTTGTAATTATCAAAACAAAGATGGTTAATTATCTTGATCTAACAATTTTTATGAACCAAAAAATTATTATCATATTATGTTTAATTCATGTATTATAATTTTAATGATATTTTTTATCTCTCTAAACTTTTATTCCAAGTTCTGCTGGTGCCCGAGATGGAAACTAAATTTAGAAATGACGTAGTCTTAGTTAGTTATTAAAGTTGGACGTCATTTGTTTAGTAAATGCAGTTCCTATTACCAAATAAATATTCTGAAAAGTAAATCACTCTTTTGTCCTTAATAGATCAGGTGCTAAAATATAAAATATTTGAGGAATAACATATTAAGAACAGTTTATGAAAAACAATCAATGAAACCAACAATAAATATTCAATCAAATACAAAAACCTCTTAATTAATCATAAATTAATGATAATTACAATATTCGGAGCTAAATTAATCATTAAAATGATCATATATATAATAATTATAATTTGTAATTGTAGTGAATGTCAATGATCACAAAACACCAATTTACCAGCTTTATTACACAAAGCTTGTTCCCGAACAGAATCAACAAGTTTGCCATGACTAAACCTCAAAGGCATGAAGCCAAGCAACCTATGAAACTCCCTTATACACCACCCTCTCCTCTTCCTATGTTCCCCTCTTCCTCTCTTCACACCACTCAACCCAACCACACTCACACCATCATCACCATTCCTCGCATCCCCATAATCCCTCACTCTCCTCGCTCCCACCAACACCGGCCCCACATTCGTCGCATTCGCCACAACAAAATTCATCAACACATCCTCACAATTCCTCACTTCATCCACAACCCCTCGCACGTGCTCCATGCTGGCTCCACCCCCGCACGTGTACTTATACAAATACTCGCTCTTCACTAACATGAATTTCGTTAACACCATCGAGAACCGGTTCGGGTGGACCGTGTATACCCACTCTTTCCGGTTCAGATCTAAATCGTGCGACCGCGCGAACACTCCTACCAGCTTTTCCCGGTTCTTTTCCCATACTCGAAACGCGAACTCCAGTGATGACGTGTCCACTTCCACGTCGTCGTCGCATATCAAAACGGCGTCGGTTCTTATGTCGTTTGGCCGAGGGAGGAAGCGGTTGTTGAGACTGCTGGAACGTTGCCGGAGTAATGAGATTGGTGCTGATGACGTGGAGAGTGTGAGGTTTCTGGCCAATTGGTGAAGGACACGTGGCGAGGTGGACGGGTTTCCCCATAGGATTAACACGGAGGATACGATTGGGGTGAGGGAGTACGTGGCGGCTAGTGATTGGAGGAGTGGGATTCGAGACTCCGAGAAACCGTTCATGACAACTGTTAATTTATCGCGACGGAGTGTGTGTGGGTTTTGATTCGCTGCCGGTGTGCATTCCGGTGGTGGTTTTGTGGTTGAGACGGCGGTGAATAAGGTGGCGAAAAGGAGGATGGTGGTTGCCGGTGAGGTCATTGTGGGAGTGTTAGGGATTTGTGTTGGTGTGTTTCTAGTTTATTATGGTTAGTGCGATTGAAACTACTTGTTCATGAGAGTGGGTTCGGTCGTGACGCACCGTGTGGTAATGGCAGTGTTGTTATTTTTGCTGAAAACTGAGGGTAGGTAATTCTCAGAGATCCCAATTTCATGCACAAGCAACCATTACATTTGGATTTTTCAGCTGAAATGCACATTTAAAATGCATATTCATGTGAGGTTTAAAGGTAACTTAAGGGAGAGGGTAAGAGTTTAAAAATCAAATAGATAGCTTATTTATAATAACTTGTACAATGATTTTTATTACAGCATTTTTTATATATACTGACATGTCTAATCTTGATTAAAAAATCCAATTTCATAAGTGTATGAATGTGTGTAAACTAAGGAAAGTGAGACTGTTGTTGCTTTGACTGGGATTGTGTCTTCTACCTAAACTTAATGCATGTGCAACTGTTTTGAATACCAAGAACAATCAGAATTAAGTATTTTTTTTATATCATTACAGCTTTTATAAGAACTAATGCAAGTCTATCAAGGGGTTCTAGCTCAGTTATTGATTGATCAAGGTGTGGGTTATTGTAAATATTCTGATACCATATTCGGTTTCTACATATTAAAAGAGAAAAAAACGATGCAAGTTTTTGCCTCTGAATTATAATTATAGATTATAGATAATTTCTGAATCTTAAGGAGTAAGTACTGATGTTATTTAATGTTGTTTAGTGATCAACTTTGGTTATAGTCAATGTCTATATTATGTAAAAGGAATGCAAGGCTCTGAAATAGATTATTACAGATTCAAGTTCATTTACAGTTACAGTGAGAGAGGGAAGCAGGGAGTGCACCTTGTATTATAATCTTAGATTTTCTTTTCAACATTTATTATATGCATAAAAGATGATGATGATCGTATTTAATTGAGTATTTGGGCAGGAAGCAGCCAAAATGGTGTAACTTTCACCAAGAAGAGAAGGATTCTCTGCTTAAGGTTTGAATGCCATTCAGGTATTGTTCTTAATGTTTGCAACTCTCCCACTTCAAAGTTTAAACACCCTTGATGAGGCATCTTCTGCCTTAACCTCTAACCTAGCTTGTAAATTACATCAAAGCTGAGAGTAAGCATGTTGAAAATTCAACATCATTGGTCTGATGCCTTGATCCTTTGCTGTAAGATTTGTTTGATGCTCCTCTAATATGAAATAGACTGAAAGTATCTTCCAAGTTCCAGTAGATGAGGATCTCAATGGTTTTTTGACCTGCATGGTACTATTTGGAGTTGAATTTACTAAAACAGACTAACTTGAAAAGTTACTAATTACCTCATAGAGATTGTTGTGTCCGTGACTTGAGACTGCTGAAGTAAACTTATAGTTCCAACATACAACGTATTATGTTAATGTTTAAAGAAAAACAATGAAAGTGTGACTTCCATACCCTTTCTCATCAAAAAAAAAATTTTCAAAAAATATTAAGTTAGAATAAATCATCAATTTCCTCCTCAAATTATTATTCACTCTCCTAAATAGTTTGTAAAGAAATAAAATCATTTAAGTAGTCCCGGAAGTATTAAAGATCCATCAGTTAGTATGATTTCTAATACTACTTAAGTAATTTTTCTTAGTTTAAGGGCTATTTAGGAGAAAGAATAATACTTTAAATATCAAAATTGATGGATTACTCACAGGTCATATATTAGACGTGTGAGTTGATTTTTAGAAGTTTCCTATGTCTAGATAATTTCCTACTCTAAGATTAATTACTCTTCTAAGTTAGTATACTATTTTTTAATGAAATTTTTGAATAAATTAGTCAAAGTTTGATCTCGCGTTAACTTTTATCATAAAAACATTAAATATTATGATTGTTTATTCTATCATTTCTGAAGAGCACAGGAAAAAGGACAATAGTCAAATATCATTTGTCTAACAACTATTTTGAAGAACTTGTCTATAAAAGGACTTCATTTTTATACGTTCAAGTCGGCGAACTTATGCTTAAAAAGCTATTTCTTAAAGTTTCGCTCACAAAGCTCTAAACTTCTTCTTTGCTTTGAATATCGCATTGTAAAGTACCTCTCTGTGTAGAAGATTCTCTTCTTTTCCAAACCCTTGTAAATCTACTATTGTGGTGCCTTATCGTGAGGAGACTGTGTTTTAAAGAATACTTTGTATTAGCCTGAGGAGACTGCATTCCAAAAAATACTTTGTATTTAGCTTGAGAAGGCTGAGTTCAAACAATGTTTTTATAGTTAAAAGTGACTAGATACAAAGAATACTTGTAAGGGTTATTCACTGTTAATAATGAAAACTTAACAAGTTATTAAGTAACTAGACTTAGTCTTTAGACGAACCAATGTAAAAATCTTTGTGTCTTATCTGTCATATTCATTGAGTAACTGGGCATAAACATATTAAGAAAGTTTTTATTAAAATCAATCTTCATACAGAAAATCATTTACGTCTTATTCTAAAATTACAGGCGCAAACTTGCATCGTCTGAATTTGTTTTTTAAATTAACACAATTTAACCTCTCATTCTTGTGTTTTGTATTTTACACTTTACGCCCTCTTCAATTATCCTTCGTCCCATGTTCTCCCAGAGTGTTCCATCCAAATTTCGGTTAAAACAATTTGCTTTACTAAGGTTTCTTATTATGATTCTATTGCCTTATTTTTAATCTACTTAAATAGAGACCAATTATTTGAACATTCAAGACTAATTATTTGAACACCATAAATTAATGGTGACTTAATTTATTTATCACAGGATAATTGATGTGTATCTAACTTAATAATTTTATAGTTAAAAAGTATAATTTCTTATATTCTCAATTGCATGAGTATTGGTTTTGAATTTTGTAATTTCGATTTCATTACATTGATTGATGTTTTGGACTGAGATTGTTGATTTCTGGCGTTGTTGATTAACAACGAATGCAAAGAACAAATTTTATAATTCGAAACTGAGTTGTGTGCTCTCATGCAATTGTGGGAATTTAAAAGCACAGGTGTTTGATAAAAAGTCATCGAAGATTTTAGAGCGTTAGTTTAGTATTGAAACACAAAAATTTCAGTTTCAATACTCTGCATAGATGAACGTGCTCTTATTTCATTGAACCAATGAGGAAAATTAGGAACCGATGAATATCAATGGACTGTTTTAAAAGTTTTAATTACCTTGCAATTTTTTATTTAATTGTTATTATTGCATTAATTGTTTGTTGATTAGTTAATTTTCTAAGCATGAAAATCCCTCAAACTTCATTTAAAATTTTGGTTACAGAAAAATAATAGAATAATCCATGCGAAACGATCTAGGTTCACTGTTACTACTACAAGTAGTAGCCGATTTTGGTTTTATTTGACATGACGCGTGTAAAATTTATTATAAATTTTAATTTAAAAATCTCATCTTTGTAATAAAAATATTAATAAAAAAATTTATTTATAGAATTATTTAAATTATTTTAATATAATTTTGATATAAATATATTTAACAAATTAAAATAATGTATTTAAATAAATTATTAAATAATTTAATACATATATAAAAATTTAAATAAGAAAAGATTAAGAAGGATGAGAGAGAGGAAAAAGTCCATATATACCCATATATCATTTGATAATAACGAATGGACATATTGATTATAATTGGAATGGGTACCTTTTTAAACAGCCAACTAAAAGAAAAAATTTCTGAACTTCCAGATAAAAAGTTAGTCAAAATTATTTATTGTAACAGGTGAAATATGTTGGACTTAAAGCTTGAAGATGCGTTTGTTCTTCTCTTAGTGTTTTGATTTTGATGTTATGGAATTTTGGTTTTTCTTAGATGAAATGTAATTAGGATCTTTCTATGTATTGTTTGTTGAGCTTAGGCATGTTTGTGTTTGATTCTTTGTTTAGATAACTCAGGGAGTTTTGCTATCTTGTGTGTGATTACTCTCTTGACAAATGGTTGATTTCCTTTTCTAAAAACAAGTCTTGAAAAACCTTTGGGAACCAATTGAGGTAATAGATTACCAACAAGAGGTAATCAAATACCAAACAATAGGTAACAAAGTGTGGAAATCCATTTGTTTACTGGAGTAATCGATTACCAACAATAGGTAATCGATTACCATGCTCAAAAATCACTCAAGATTGCATTTCTTACTGGAGTAATCGATTACCCTTTCATGGTAATCGATTACCAAGTTTTCCTCCTTCGAGTAATCGATTACCCTTCCCCGTAATCGATTACCGAGTTAGCCTCGAGTAATCGATTACCCTCCCTGGTAATCGATTACCATGTTTGAAAATGCACCCAAAAATGTTTAACTTGCTATTTTAATCGATTACCCACTTATTGTAATCGATTATTTAGACCGTTGAGCCCTCAGTTTGCCAAAAACAAGCTTCAAACTTCATCTTTAAAAGGCTCTTTGATGAAAACCTTGAAAGAACTCTTGGAACTACATCTTTTGATCATACTCTTACACTTTCACATGCTCTGAAATCAGAGATCATCATATCTTTCCAAGAAACACAAAGAGAACTTGAAGAGCTGATTTTGTTTTGAAAAGAAAAGGCAAACTTGTTGTATTCCTCTATTTGGGTGGCATTCATTGTGATCAGACCTACACATCAGGTGTATTCTAAACTGATCTTTACTTGTTTCTTTGTTTACTAGGTTGTTGCTCTAGGAGAGAGGTCTCTCTAGATAGAGTAAATGTATTTGAGAAGTGTTTTCTCAAATATTTGATCTTGGGTGTTCCAAGGTCAGGGAAGAACTGTTCTTTGGGTTGAAGAACAGGTTTTGGGTGTTTTGATTTCGTTTTTGTGTTACTTGTTGCAGAGTGAATGTAAAAAAACACAAAAGGGATCATTTGATAGTGGAAAGCCAATCGCAACAGTTGTTGGGTTGGGACTGGACGTAGGCAGTTGGCCGAACTAGTATAGATCGTTGTGCACTCTTCTCTTCCTTATCATCTTTACAGTTTTCCTTATATTGCTATTATCATTGATTAAATTCTGCAGTATATTTGGTAACTGTATTGATAATCAACTTAGTAATTGATATGGTAATTGAATCAGTAATAGAATCGGTAATTGAATCGGTAATTGATACGGTAATTGATAAGTGAATCTAGAACCGATTTGTTTGAATTCAAAAGGAATTAGAATCTTGTGATATTCGGCTAAAATTGAACAAGAATCTATTCACCCCCCCTCTAGATTCATACATAGGGACCAACAATTGGTATCAGAGCTACTTCTAGTAAGTTGCTCTAGAATTTGATCCATAATGGCCAGTAATCAATTACCATTTGCTGAAGGTGCTTCTATTAACAGACCTCCTCTGTTTTGTGGTGATAACTATCCTTTTTGGAAAGTAAGAATGAAAATCTTTATGGAGTCTGTACATAGAAGTATTTGGCAAGCAGTTGTGACTGATTATAAAATCCCCACATATATAGTTGATGGAAATGAATTAGAAAAACCATTTGAGAAGTGGGAACAAGAACAAATTAAGAGAGCTGAAAATGATGCTAAAGCTTTAAATATTATACATTCTGCTTCTTAACTCGATGAATTTTTTAGAATTTCAGCTTGCAACACAGCCAAAGAAGCGTGGGATCTAATAAGGGTCACACATGAAGGTACAGCTGAAGTACGAAGGGCAAGGAAGAATACCTTGATCCAAGAGTACAAAACATTCAGAATGGCACAAGGCGAGTCCATAATGGATATGCAGAAACGGTTCACACACATTGTGAATCATCTAAAAGGACTTGGAAAAATCTTCGTTGAGGAAGAAGTAAATGTGAAGGTGCTAAAGTCATTAAGCAGAAAATGGCAACCAACAGTCACAACAATCACTGAATCAAAGAACTTAGCCTTAATGACAAGTGCTGAGTTATTTGGTAAGTTGAGGGAATACGAAATGGATATGTCCCGTATTGCTGATGAGGAACAAAAAGATAAGAAAGCCAAAGGCATAGCACTCAAGATGGAAGACACAACAAGTGAGAGCGACTCATCATGCTGTGGAAGTGAATCAGAAGAAGAGAATATGAATCTCATGGTAAGAAAGTTCAAAAGGTTCATGAGAAAGAACAATGATAAAAGGAGATTCAACAATTCAAGAAAAGGCTTCAAGAGGAATGAAGGTTCATCTTCAAAAGTCACGTGTTACGAATGTGGAAAGATAGGTCACTACAAATCGGAGTGTCCTAACATGAAGAAAAGTAACAGCAGTGAACCAAGAAGAGTAGAACATGAGGAACAACCCAAGAAGGACAAATTCAGCAAGAAAAAGGCCTACATTGCTTGGGAAGAAAATGACTCCTCATCCTCTAGTGAGAGTGACAATGAAGAAGCAAATCTATGTCTCATGGCAAAACCAACTTCAGATGATGAGGTAAGTGATTCCGATTCATCTGTACAAGATTATGATGAGTTGTATAATGCTTTTTGTGAACTCTTCAAGGAAGCTGAAAGAATAGAAAAATTGAACAAAGTTTTGAAAAACAATATTTCTGATTTGGAAAATGAAATTTCTGTTTTAAAAACTGATGTTCAAAATTTGAAAAAGGAAAATGATGTCTTGAAACTACCATGTTCAAAGTGTAAGTCTTTTGATGCCTCTTTGAAAAGTAAAAACATGAAGTTCTCTACATTTAAACAAACCAGTAATAACATAACTTTCCCATGCAATTATTGTATGAAATCTGGACATAACTCTTATAATTGCATGATTAGGAAGAAAGGAATATCTAGTGGCTTGTTTAAATGGATTAGAAAAGATTATCACAGTTCTAACATGCATGGACCCAACAAAGTTTGGGTACCAAAATCAAAGTGATATCTTTTTCTGTGTAGGTGTGCTTGAGAGCCAAACACTCAACTTGGTATTTGGATAGTGGCTGCTCAAGACATATGACCGGAGACAAGAGCAATTTTATCTCCTTCAAATCTAAAGAATCTGGTTCAGTGGTATATGGAGATAATAACAAAGGGAAAATTCTAGGTATTGGTGCTGTTGGAGACAAATCCAATACTGTCATAGAAGATGTACTGCTTGTGGAAGGCTTGAGATACAATCTTCTGAGTATTAGCCAACTATGTGACAAAGGCTATCAAGTATCATTCGATAAGGACTGCTGCAAAATCAATAACAGCGACTCGAATGAGGTATTGATGGTTAGTAAGAGACATGGTAACATCTACATCCTTGAGCTTAATCATTCATCATCAAATCATACATGCCTTACATCAAATGATGATCTATCTTGGCTTTGGCATAGACGCATAGCACATATTGATGTTCATCAACTGAATAAACTGTCATCTAAAAACTTAGTGGAAGGGTTACCTAAATTAAAGTTCAATAGAGAAGGTCTATGTAATGCATGTCAAAAGGGCAAGCAGTCTAGAAATTCTTTCAAATCTAAAAATGTTGTTTCAACTTCTAGACCACTTGAACTATTGCACATGGATTTATTTGGACCCTCTAGAACTACTAGTTTGGGTGGAAACCTATATGGGCTGGTTTTAGTAGATGACTACTCTCGTTTTACTTGGGTTGCATTTATACCAAGTAAAGATAATGCCTTCAAAGTTTTCAAAATTATTGCCAAAAGGATACAAAACGAAAAAGATTTGAAAATCAAGTCCCTTAGGAGTGATCATGGAGGTGAATTTGAAAATGAATCTTTTGAAAAATTTTGTGAAAAATATGGAATTAATCACAACTTTTCCGCTCCAAGAACTCCACAACAAAACGGAGTTGTTGAAAGGAAAAATAGATCTTTAGTAGAAATAGCTAGAACAATGTTGAATGAAAATGATTTGCCTAAATATTTTTGGGCTGAAGCAGTTTCCACTGCTTGCTATGTTCTAAATAGAATTGTGATTCATCCTATTTTAAAGAAAACCCCCTATGAACTCTATAAGGACAAGAAGCCAAATATATCTCATTTTAAGGTATTTGGCTGCAAATGTTTTGTTCTGAATAATGACAAAGAGCCTCTTGGTAAGTTTGATGTCAAGGCAGATGAAGAAATCTTTATTGGGTATTCATCAACTAGTAAAGCATATAGAGTTTTCAATAAAAGAAGAATGTGCATTGAAGAATCTGTGCATGTAAAGTTTGATGAATCTAACAATCCCCAAAAGGGAAGTGTTCTTGTTGATGATGATGAAAGTACAGGTGAAGACAACAGTAGCAAATCTCAAGAACAGCAAGATCCACCAACCATTTCTCATGATCAGCCAAGAGAATGGAGGAAACCAAGGAACCTCTCTCTTGACAACATCATTGGTGACATCCATAAGGGAGTATCTACTAGATCTTCCTATAACATGTTCTGTGATGATTATGCTTTTGTATCTCAATTTGAACCCTCGTGTGTTGATGATGCTATTAATGATGAATTTTGGATAAATGCTATGCATGAGGAGTTGAATCAATTTAAAAGGAATGATGTTTGGGAATTAGTTCCTTTTAATAGAGATATGAATATAATTGGAACAAAATGGGTGTTTAAAAATAAGTTAGATGAGAATGCAATTGTGGTTAGGAATAAGGCTAGACTAGTAGCAAAGGGTTATAACCAACAAGAAGGAATAGATTTTGGTGAAACTTATGCCCCTGTTGCTAGATTAGAAGCTGTGAGAGTATTACTTGCTTTTGCCTGCATTCATGATTTCAAGCTGTTTCAGATGGATGTTAAAAGTGCGTTCTTGAATGGCTATATCAATGAGGAAGTTTTTGTTTCACAACCTCCTGGATTCACTGACTTCAGTTACCCTGAGCATGTATATAAGCTTAAGAAGACCCTCTATGGTCTTAAGCAAGCCCCTAGACAATGGTATGAAAGATTAAGTACATTTCTTTTGTCAAATGGGTATCACAGAGGAAATGTTGACAAGACTCTCTTTATTAGAAAGAAGTCTAACTGCATTTTATTGGTCCAAGTGTATGTTGATGATATTATTTTTGGATCAACTGATCAATCTCTGTGTGAAGAATTTGTGGATAGCATGCAGGGTGAGTTTGACATGTCCATGATGGGAGAACTCAAATTCTTTCTAGGACTGCAAGTCAAGCAACTGAAGGAAGGAATCTTCATTCATCAAGCAAAATACACTAAGGAATTACTGAAGAAATTCGACATGGAGAGTTGTAAAATCTCTAATATCCCTATGTCAACTAATCTCTATTTAGATAATGATGCTGCAGGAAAAGGAGTAGACCAAACAAGATACAGAGGGATCATTGGATCACTCTTGTATCTCACAAATAAGCGGACTGACATAATGTTCAGGTGTTTGTGTTTGTGCAAGATTTCAATCTGCACCAAAACAATCACACATGAATGCTGTGAAGAAAATTTTGAAGTACCTTAAAGGAACAACAAACTGTGGTTTGTGGTATCCCAAAGGAACTTCTCCTAATCTAGTTGGTTTTAGTGATGCAGACTTTGCAGGATGCAAAACTGATAGAAAGAGCACAAGTGGAGTATGTCACTTGTTTGGAGAGTGCTTAGTCTCATGGTATAGCAAGAAACAAGCTTGTGTTGCTTTATCAACAGCAGAAGCAGAGTATGTTGCTGCTGGTAGCTGCTGTGCTCAAACCATTTGGTTGAAGCAACAACTTGAGGATTTTGGACTAAAGCTTGATCACATTCATATCAAGTGTGACAACACAAGTGCAATTAGTATCACGAAGAACCCGGTCTTACACTCAAGAACAAAGCATATTGAAGTGCGTCATCATTTCATAAGAGATCATGTTGAGAAAGGAGATTGTGTAGTAGAGTTCATTGATACAGAGAATCAACTCGCGGATATCTTCACAAAGCCTCTACCAAGGGAGAGATTTTTCAAACTTAGAACCAATCTTGATATACTAAGTGAAGAACATCTCTCTTGAATTCCCTAAGTTTGGTAAGATTAAATCATTCATTATGTTTAAACTAGGTATGAATTCATTACATAACATGATCATGACCAATTGTGTGATAAAACATGTGAAATGAAGTGATTTTTCAAAATTTTTATGATTTTTTCTCTGCTGTAATCGATTACCATATTTGGGTAATCGATTACCACAAGTATAGTCTCTGTTGTAATCGATTACCATACATGGGTAATCGATTACCAATGTTAGGGTCTCTGGTGTAATCGATTACCACGACAGGGTAATCGATTACCATGGGTTCTGAGTTCACAATTGGGTTATTGCTATAAGCAGTAATCGATTACCACGACAGGGTAATCGATTACCTTCGCCCCAGAAAAGCTTTTTCGTTGTGTGTTCTTGGTTCTGGGCTTAATTCTTTGAGTTTCCCTGGAGCCCAATACCTTGATTCAATGTATCTAGTCTCTATTGTGAACTTATTAGATGCAATTTTTAGGTTTAGGGTTCGTTCTCACAAAACCTAGATCTGAAAACCCACCGTTCTCTCTCTAAAAACCAAAGCACCCCCTTCTTCATCTTCAACCTTCATTCTCACCTTCACCATCAACAATGGAGGAACAAGGCCGTGGGAAGAGAGTCAAGTCTATGGCTCACAAGCCTCACCCAAACATTCCAAACCGTTCGAAGAAAGGAGAATCCTTTTCTAAGAGGAAGGCCCCTGCTACCTCGGGAGAGGGCATGCCTCGTCCTCACAATCCATGGTTCACATCCTCTGAGCAAGAATCTCGTTTCTTTGGAGATTTTGCTAATAGGGAACTTGTTCCTGCAAAAATATTGGATTTTCATTGGTTGGGCAATCAAGGATTTACTTTTCAGACTCTTCTCCGAGATCAGAATTTGGAGAAGTTTGTTGGCTTGAAGGGTCATATTTACCCGGACTTGGTGAGGGTCTTCTACTCAAATCTCAAAAGGCATCAAGTCACCGGAGTAGTATCCTCTGAGGTAAAAGGCAAATCTATAGTCTTAACCTCTGACATTTTCTTTCAATTTGCTGGATTTACAAATGAGGGTATGACCCCTTCTGTTGAAAATCTGAGAGATGAAGGGTTTAACCTTCAAAAGGATTCTTTCTTTATGAGTTTGCTGAAGAATCCTGAAGGTTGGGAAGCTGAGAAGGCAGCAAGAAAAGGTCAAGGAAGGAAGGTGACCTACAATATCGGTGGTCTGAACGCCGATGATCGCCTCCTTCATTATACCATTGTTTGGATTTTGGCTGCGAAGGGTACAAACCATGCTCAAATAACAGAGGAAGACATGGTTTTAATGGCAGCTTTGAAGAATGGTCTTCAAGTTGATTGGGCTGAAGTTGTGATGGATAACATGGTTAAGGCAAGAAAGCTGTTTGACTACAAATGCCCTTATGCTTTATTTGTCTCACGTCTGCTTGAGCACTTTCAAGTAGATGTCTCCAATGAAAACAGAGAGCTGGTGAAAGATATTCATATAATTGGAGATATGGCATTAAAGAAGATGCGTTTGGTGAAAACAGCAGCTGGATGGGTTTCAAGAGATGAAGTCCCACAACAACATCAGCAACAACACCAACCAGAGGCTAATCCTCCTGCTGATGATGATGATTCAGCGGCTGGGGAGTATATCCCTAAGTCTCGTTTTGAGTCCATCATCATTAATAGGTTGGATGAAATTGAAAAGCGCATATAAGAGATGGACGAAGCGAACGAAGAGCGCTTCTTGGACCTCAAGGAGATGATGGAATCTCTTCATGCTAGGTTTGATACGATGTAGACTTCCCTCTGTATCTCTTCTCCCTTTTTGCTTATTGATATACCAAATAGGGGGAGAATAGAGAATAGGTTATCCTAAATAGGGGGAGCATAGAATAGCTTTAGTGTAGCTTTCTGGTTTAGACTGCTTGAGACTTAAGACTTAACTGATTTTGATTGTAATCCCTATTTTAATGATAATTTATATTCTGATTTTACTGTCTCTCTGGTCTTGGTCTATGATTATGGAAATTGAATCATGTCCTATATCTGTGAATGAATGATTAACAACGTGATGCTCTGATAAAGATAGTATGTATGATGGATCTGCAATGCATATATTGTATTTTTTGGATATCACTAACAATTGCAGGATTCTCAAGAAAATCAACACACATCCTAAGCCTCTAGGAAAACCTTGATTGAAGATTTGTACATCAAAATCAAAAAGGGGGAGATTGTTGGACTTAAAGCTTGAAGATGCGTTTGTTCTTCTCTTAGTGTTTTGATTTTGATGTTATGGAATTTTGGTTTCTCTTAGATGAAATGTAATTAGGATCTTTCTATGTATTGTTTATTGAGCTTAGGCATGTTTGTGTTTGATTCTTTGTTTAGATAACTCAGGGAGTTTTGCTATCTTGTGTGTGATTACTCTCTTGACAAATGGTTGATTTCCTTTTCTAAAAACAAGTCTTGAAAAACCTTTGGGAACCAATTGAGGTAATAGATTACCAACAAGAGGTAATCAAATACCAAACAATAGGTAACAAAGTGTGGAAATCCATTTGTTTACTGGAGTAATCGATTACCAACAATAGGTAATCGATTACCATGCTCAAAAATCACTCAAGATTGCATTTCTTACTGGAGTAATCGATTACCCTTTCATGGTAATCGATTACCAAGTTTTCCTCCTCTGGAGTAATCGATTACCCTTCCCTGGTAATCGATTACCTGAGTTAGCCTCACTGGAGTAATCGATTACCCTCCCCTGGTAATCGATTACCATGTTTGAAAATGCACCCAAAAATGCTGTAACGGCTATTTTAATCGATTACCCACTTATTGTAATCGATTATTTAGACCGTTGAGCCCTCAGTTTGCCAAAAACAAGCTTCAAACTTCATCTTTAAAAGGCTCTTTGATGAAAACCTTGAAAGAACTCTTGGAACTACATCTTTTGATCATACTCTTACACTTTCACATGCTCTGAAATCAGAGATCATCATATCTTTCCAAGAAACACAAAGAGAACTTGAAGAGCTGATTTTGTTTTGAAAAGAAAAGGCAAACTTGTTGTATTCCTCTATTTGGGTGGCATTCATTGTGCATTCTTTGTGATCAGACCTACACATCAGGTGTATTCTAAACTGATCTTTACTTGTTTCTTTGTTTACTAGGTTGTTGCTCTAGGAGAGAGGTCTCTCTAGATAGAGTAAGTGTATTTGAGAAGTGTTTTCTCAAATATTTGATCTTGGGTGTTCCAAGGTCAGGGAAGAACTGTTCTTTGGGTTGAAGAACAGGTTTTAGGTGTTTTGATTTCGTTTTTATGTTACTTGTTGCAGAGTGAATGTAAAAGAACACAAAAGGGATCATTTGATAGTGGAAAGCCAATCGCAACAGGTGTTGGGTTGGGACTGGACGTAGGCAGTTGGCCGAACTAGTATAGATCGTTGTGCACTCTTCTCTTCCTTATCCTCTTTACAGTTTTCCTTATATTGTTATTATCATTGATTAAATTCTACAGTATATTTGGTAACTATATTGATAATCAACTTAGTAATTGATACGGTAATTGAATCAGTAATAGAATCGGTAATTGAATCGGTAATTGATACGGTAATTGATAAGTGAATCTAGAACCGATTTGTTTGAATTCAAAAGGAATTGGAATCTTATAAAATTCGGCTAAAATTGAACAAGAATCTATTCACCCCCTCTATATTTATGCATAGGGACCAACAAAATTCGTGTGTAATCATCATGAAAACTGTAGAGAAATAGTTGATAATAACAAGCCAACTTACTAAACACAAAAATGTTATTGGACCAAAATACATCTTTTTATCTTTTAATGCCATAGTCCAGAAGAAAATTAAAAAAGAGAGTAACACAATAATGAAAGGAGAATGTGCTTCACAGCTGTCACCGCCAGTATGGTTACGTTAGAAAGAAGAGAAAAAGAAAAAAAAAAAAAAAAGGACAATAATGTTGGAAACATTGATGAGTAAATTTGAAACTTCTGTGTTTTGTCTTTTAGTGTAAATAAAATATGTGAATCCTTGATGACAATCTGAACTGACTCTCGTTCATACCCCCATTATTTTATTTTGTTGTTTGAGAAGGAAGATCAATTTTTCAGAATTACAACATGGCTGAGGCTGTCCTTGAAATTGTGCTAGAGAATTTGAACTCACTCATTAAAAATGAACTGGGACTATTTTTGGGTTTCGATCAAGACCTGAGAAGGCTTGAAAGTCTGTTCACTACAATCAAGGCTACACTTGAAGATGCTGCTGAGAGACAATACTCTGAAAGGACTATAAAGATCTGGCTGCAAAAGCTAACTGATGCAGCTCGCATCCTTGAAGACATCTTGGATGAGTGTGCCTACGAAGCATTGGGGTTGGAGTATCAAGGAGTCAACTATGGTACAGACAAGGTACAAAGCTCTTGCTTATTCTCTTTTCATCCGAAGCATGCTGTTTTCCGATACAAAACTGCTAAACGAATGAAAAGAATAAGTGAGAGATTAGATGAAATTGCAAAAGAAAGGAACTTTCATTTGAGTGAGAGGGCCCTTGATAGCAGTGGAATCATTGAGGGGCGTCAAACCACCTCATTCATCCATGAACCACAAGTCTACGGAAGACATGATGATACAGAAAAAATTGTGAACATTTTGATTGGTGACATTTCTCATGGTGAGAAATTATTGGTCTATCCAATAGTTGGTCTAGGAGGAATTGGAAAAACAACACTTGCCCAACTAATCTTCAATCATGAGAGCGTAGAAAAACACTTTGAACACAGAATTTGGGTATGTGTTTCGGAAGATTTCAGTTTGGAAAGAATGACAAAAGCTATCATTCAAGCAATATCTGAAATTGCCTGTGAGAATTTGGAACTGGAGCAACGTCAAAGAAAACTTCAAGAAATGCTTCAAAGAAAAAGATATTTAATTGTCCTGGATGACGTTTGGGATCGTGGGAATTGGACAGAGAATTGGCAGAGGTTGAAAAGTGTACTGTCTTGTGGGGCAAATGGTTCTTCGATTTTGGTCACCACTCGTCTTCTAGAGGTTGCAACAATCATGGGAACCCTGTCTCCTCAAGAATTATCAGAAATATCTGATGATGATTGCTGGGAATTGTTTAAAGGTCAAGCCTTTGGATTAGATGAGGCAGAGCAGGAAGAGCTTGTAGTCATAGGGAAGGACATAGTAAAGAAGTGTAGGGGCGTGCCTCTTGCTGCAAAAGCACTAGGAGGTCTTCTACGCT
The DNA here is from genome assembly GCA_026586105.1 of Hylodesmum podocarpum. NCBI lineage: Eukaryota > Viridiplantae > Streptophyta > Magnoliopsida > Fabales > Fabaceae > Hylodesmum > Hylodesmum podocarpum. The sequence goes on along the minus strand of JALJEV010001430.1, from coordinate 6,553,207 downwards.
TCAAAAGAAAGGAAAGTGAGTGGCGCAATATTATGGAAAGCAACCTTTTGGAGGTATCACCTGGTAAAAACTCCATAATGCCTGTCCTAAGATTAAGTTACCTAAACTTACCTATAAAACTCAGAAAATGTTTTGCCTTCTGTGCAATATTTCCGAAAGATGAAAGAATAGAAAAGGAATATTTGATTGAACTTTGGATGGCTAACGGGTTCATTTCATCTAATGATAGATTGGATTCCGAAGATGTTGGCCATGATGTGTGGAATGAATTATATTTGAGATCATTTTTTCAGGATGTTGAGAGAGATAGACTTGGCAAAATTAAGCATTTCAAAATGCATGATCTTGTTCATGATCTTGCACAATTTGTTGCAGAAGATGTTTGCTGCATTACAAATGACAAGGGTGTAAGCACTTTGTCTGAAAAAATCTATCATCTCTCAGCTCATACGGATGAAGGTGGCAACAGGAATCAAATCCAGTGGCATCCTAACAAATCTTTGAGGACCTTTATATTGCGACTTAACCGTCGTGACATTTCTACTCATGTATTGAAATGTTATTCTTTGCGGGTGCTTCACTATAAGATAAGGAAAGAATTGTCACCTAAAATTGGTCATATGAAACATCTAAGGTACTTGAATCTTTCTTTTAGTGATTTCGAAACTCTTCCAGAGTCACTCGGTAAATTGTGGAATTTGCAGATATTAATATTAGACCACTGCTCAATGCTCCAAAAATTGCCTAATAGTTTGATATGTTTGAAAGCTCTAATAAAGCTATCTTTGGAATTGTGTGTCTCCCTAACAAGCTTGCCTCCTGAACTAGGAAAGTTGACTTCCCTAAGGAATTTAAGTAACTTTATTGTTGGGAAGTAAAGAGGGTTCCATTTAGCAGAATTGGGACAACTGAAGCTTAAGGATTTCTTGCGATACGCCATTTGGAGAAAGTAAAAAGTGTAATGGATGCGAGAGAAGCCAATATGTCAAGTAAGCAATTGAACCAGTTGTGGTTGAAATGGGACAATAATGAAGAGTGGGAATTACAAGAAAATGTTGAGGAGATTCTTCAAGTGCTTCAACCTGATACCCAACAACTTGAATATTTGAGGGTGAAAGGATATAAAGGGGATCATTTCCCACAATGGATGTCGTCTTGTCCTTCTCTAAAGCTATTAAGAATTATTCAGTGTCGTACATTCAATGTGTCAGCAGGTTTCCAATGCCTGGAGGAGTTATGGATTGAGGAATGCAGAGAGGTGGAAGGTTTGCATGAGACTTTACCTCATATGACTACCCTCAAGGACTTACGTTTAAAGAGTATTGCAAACCTAGAATCCTTGCCTGACTGCTTTGAAAACCTTCCTTTGCTTCGCGTCTTGTATATTTCTGGTTGTGTCAAGTTTACCAGTCTCCCACCGAGCCTAAGCCATAGCCATCTTGAAAGATTGGAAATTTATAATTGCCCAGAGTTAAAGAAGCGATGCGATAAGGAAACCGGAGTGGACTGGCAAAAAATAACTCACATTCCTCGCATTGGTATCTTGTGATGCGTACGTATGTATTGATCCTATTCTCGTATTAAAAAGACAAAATAATACAACTGCAATACTCAGACTAGACAAGCTAAATAATCAGTTACAAGACTTAAAAGAGAGTGAAATACACTGACAGCTAAATCATCTGTTATAAGACATAAAAATATATTTTGTGAGTGACTTAGATGTTTTTTGTAATTGTCTAGAAAATAAAATTATTATTACATAACTCACATTTTTAGCATTAGTATCTTGTGATGCATGAGTCTGTTTTGATTTTATTCTCATGTAAAAAAGTATTTGTTTAATTTTTATATGAAAAATATTTGGTAGACAATCATAACAGACAGACAATTAAATAAACAGTTACAAGACGTGAAGAGAGAAATAGGTGTATAAAATGTGAAGAAAGAGAAATATATATATATATATATATATATATATATTATGAGTGAATTAGTTTTTTGGCTGCATATTATCATTGTTAACTAAGTAAAGTTGTTCTTTATACCTTTTCAAAAACCTTATTTTAACATATTTTAAATTTTTGTATATGTTATTACGTTGTACTACACGCTAATTATTTAATTCTAAAACCGAATTTTTTTTATGATCAGTGTTTTGGGGCTTAGCAAGATGCATGAGTCTCAAATACAAAAATTTGAAGATTTCAGGTGTCTTTCTTCTCATCATGTTTACAGTAAAGTCTAGTTTATTAGATTTCACAGACATGTTGAAATCTTTAAATATGTGTTGTTTTTTCTTTTAATTGACCTTTTAGTTCTTTTTTTTATCAATGTAATTAAAAGGGAACTTGTTATTTGATCTCATGCGCGCTGTGTGTTTAAAATTAAAGTTTATTAAAGTTTCTTAACAATTTATGGGAGGGTCCAAGTTTAACTTTACTGTTAAAAATTATTTTTAATTTTTAAGTTATTTTTAAAGGATGTCACAAATATGAAATATCAAGAATTTTCTTATTCGTTTATTATTATATTTAGTAATATTTATTTATTAATATTAAAACTTACTATAACATTTTTAGTAATCTTTATTTAATAAAAAAATTTACTAAAAATATAAACAAATATTACCAATAATATTTTGTAAATAATATCAGACACACCATTTATTAAAAGGGTACTAAACTTAATAAGTAATTTTTTCATATTTTTACAAATTTTTAAAATATTTTTAATATTTTTAATATATATATATATATATATATATATATATTGTAGTGATAATTAGTTATATAAATATTTTTATATAAAATTATCACATCAATTATTTTAATAATAAAATTATATAAAAATTATTTATTATTTAACCATTTTTATCAGCAAGTGTGTAATAAATTAGTATCTTTACAACATTAGTTGTCTTTGCGTGTAAACAAAATAAAGCTCTTTCAAAAAATTTGTTAATTTTAGTTGTCTATAGTTTTATATTTCATAATCAATGTCTTTTATTTTTCATTTTATGGGATATATATATATTTATATTATAAGGGGTTCTATATTCAATTTAATTGTGAGATTCATATAATCTGATAATTAGTTCTATCGATAAATATCCTGCCATTAATATTCCAATAACACAATATTACATTTAAATAAATGTAAATACTAATTATTAGATGTTTATCATTAAATTAAAAAATTATAATTATTAATTAAGATATTTAAGAGTGTAACAATTCCAACTTCATACGTAAATATAACTTAATTTACTTAATTATATTTAAACATCATATTTATATATATCTACAATATATATTAAGTAAATATAATAATTTTCTAATAGAAAAGTGAATTTATTAGTATTTCTATTTGAATATATATATATCATTTATTTATAAGAAAAATATAGAATAATATAAATTTTTTAATTTATTATTTTAAATTTATATATAAAATTATATTTTTTTAAAAAGGGCTATATATATAATCTTTTAACAAACGGTGTTTATATGTCTTGTAGTTATACGTATATTTTTTTAATAAATGATGTAGAATGAATGGTGTATATAAAAATTTTGGCGTAAATGTATATCACTTTTTTAAATAAATAATATATATTATTTTTTTGATTTTATATATTATATGTTTTATAAATACTATATAATAAATATTATATATATATATATATATATATATATATACATATCATTTTTTAAATAAACATGTATATTATTTCCATAATTTTATATACATCACTTTTTTAATAAATGATATAGCCATGTTTTTAGTGTAGTGCAGATAATAATAATAATTTTTATTTTTTTAATTAGGTGATGCAAAAATCTAAGTAGTTCTAATCTCGAAAATAAACCATAAAGAAGAATGATCTATTTAATATATATATATATATATATATATATATATATATATACACACTTAAAATCCCAACAAAATTTATTCACTACATACAATAAATATTTCGTATAAATATTCCATATAAATATCCTTATCATAAAAGAAAATAATATATTACTGTAATTAAAATTTGTTAAAAGTATTAATAATCATTATTATCAAAACAAAAAAAATATTACAAAATAGCATAAAAATAATAATACATACACGCATATTTTTGTTTTGTTGTTTGTGACATCATATTTATCTACCATAAATTTTTAAAATTGAATGATCGATAAATGGCAAAATTGATTTAAAATATTAAATTATTTCACAATTTGATTTAAAATTTAAAATAAGTAATAATCATCATCAAATTTTTCATTTCATACAAAATTATATTATAGCAGCCTTGCTTTGTCACATTATTATTAATTCATAATGTATGTTCGGTTATAGGATTAAGAAGTATGCAAATTGAGATGAAAAAACTCAAAAGAAATTTGGTAATGCACTTCCAACGAGTTCAAGTTGCAAGGGTTTGGCTCGTTATCATGTTTCCTTTTAAGAAATTTGCATTGTTGATAATATCTTGTTTTATTTTGCAGTCAACTGGAATAGGTAGTCAACCAACCAATTTATTCATAAAATATATACATATTTTTTCCTCTTCATATTTTATACATATACGTATTTCTTTATCTCACAATTTATAACTAATTATCTAGTTAATCATACTTTATAATTGATTGTGTATATTATAGTTATCATATTTTTCTTTATTTTACGTGGGAGGAAGCGGTTATTTTGGAAGCTAACATATCATAGAAGTGTTTTGGATGAATTTGACTGGCACTTGTTGTCATTGTTTTATACTTTTATTCTTCATTTTCTTTTTCTGTTTTAATTTCAATCTTTTTTATTATATATATATATATATATATATGTATGTATATTTTTATATTTATTTTGCACAAATAGAATTACTAATAGTCAGAAAAAATGTTTCTACACTTTGAGTCAAGAATTTTTTATATAGTTAATATATAAGAAAAATTATTTGTAGAGACAAAAATTCAATCTCTAAATTAATAAAATTGATCATTATTTATTAAGTAACTAGTTTCTAGAATTAGTTAAATCCTTTTTATTGCTAATTTTTTAAACTTTTCTTTTATGGATTCAGAAACAAGTTTCGCAATTGATTTTATAATTTTATAATGAATAATTTAATCACAAATTGAGAAGTTAACCACGCAAAGTTAAAAGACCGAAGATTTATAAAATCTTTTAAAAAGCTTAAAACCTTTTTATAAAAGATATATAATTTAATTTTGTGTATGAAAAACACAGTTCGAAGTTGTGAGAATATTTTATACAATAAACCAAATTAAAACTTGTATCCAAAGATTAAGAGAGAGGGAAAGAAAAAATACACATCTATACTATTTCATTGAACTTGAGTTTTGTTTAAGACTTTTAAAATACATAAAAGACAAATGTATGTTTGATTAATTCTATTGGAGTATTATTACACAAGTCTTTTTGTGATTTTTTTAAATCAATGTTTCAAGTAAATAAAAATATTAAATTATTATATGGCAGTGGTTTAGAATTCTCACTAAATTAAAAGAATATTTAGCATCGATAAATATTGTCTATTCAATCATCACAAAATTAAAAGAGCAAAAAAAAATAATATAAGAGGAAGGGGTTGGATTTTATTATTATAAAAACCTTTAAAAAATTATATATAATTTAATTTTGTGTAGGAAAACATAATAGTGAGGACATTTTATCTAGTAAAATAAATTAAAACTTGTGTCTGAAGTATAAAAGAGGTTGGAAAGAGAAAAGGTTGGAAATAGAGAATACATATAAAAGTTTATACTAGTATTTTTAACCCGAATTATGTTGAATACTTTCAAAATATTTAAAGCAATTTTATTAACTAATTTTTGGTTACATTTAATTATTTTTTATTATAATGTTACTCAAATTTTAGCAAGTTTGTTAAATCATATATTATTTTTCACTAAACTACTATTCGTTTTCATAAATAGAGTTTGTTATACTTAAAAAATCTACTTTCAAAAATAGGATATACAATAATAAAGTATAAAGATGTTCAACTTTACTAAACAAATGATTTTATATAAGAACATGCACTTAGAAAAAATTTCTTGAAAATATTATTTCATTTAGCAAAGTTTCATCTCTTATTGGTGAATCTCTCGTTTCCTTTTTTAATAAATTGACTCCTTATATAAGTGTAGGTCAATAGTTATTGATAAAACTTGAATCATATTAGATGAGAGAACGAGATTGATGTCTTGAAAAGGGACATTTTCATTCTGTCAAGCATGATACAATCACAGTTTGTTTTGCTTGAAATATGCCATCATTTTCAAAATTTGAGATAAGAAAGAATAAAACATTTATATTATCCTTAACATTTGAGTCAAAAATTAAACTTTAAAGAAAGTTATTAGATTAAGGAGATTAACGTCTCTAAGTTTTGATTAATTATAAGGCAGACGGAACATTTCAGACAAAGCATTACAAGCAAAATCAGACGGAACAAGCACAGACAAAAGATGACCCCTCAAAATTGAAGTCATCTGTCTGTCTCAAAGCCAAATCTTCAAACGAAACTCTTCAGACGGAGCTTACAAGCCAATCTTAAGACTGAAGATTTACATCATCTGTCATAAGAGTGAAGTATAGTCTGAGTAACTCGCGCCAATTTCAAATCTGCTAAAGTACTCATCAGAGCTTCCAAGATCAGTATGAGCTTCCAAGAAAATCTCTGTACAAGTCAGAAAAAGGACTGAGCATGCCATCAAATCCGCTGCACACGTTATCTATCACTTGATTGCACTCTGACACCTTTTTGGACTACACTTGGAGAAAGCTCAACGACATTATTCTGTCTCTAACGGTTATCTGAAGACTCTGCCCATAAAAGGATATCACTCTTCCAAGTTTCAGACGCTTATATTGCTAAGACTTTGTGTTTTCGCTCACTGCTACTGTTGAACTTCATTGTATACCCCTCTCTGCGAAGAAAAACTTTTCTTTCTTAGAAAAATTTTTTCTTTCTTGTCAATCCTATTATTTATCACAAATCCCTGATGCCAGTGGACTTCAAAGAAGATCTCATTTATACTTCTGAAGAGCAACGCGAATGGCTGAAGCGTCTGCCGTGGGAAAAACTAGCCTCCTTAAACATCAAGGGTTTAGAAGAAATAAATAAGTACAAGGATCATCTAGCTGAGTCGGTGATTGAAGGACCAACTCTTGGCTATGAACCTCACATTCCCCTCAGAGAGAATGTCAAGTGGAAGGTTCGGCTTGAACCCAATGCCCCTGCATTTCACCATTGCAGGTTTGGAGATCCCAGCTCCATCATTTATGAGCTAAAAGAGTGTTGTCATTGGCATCTGGACGTCATTGATCGCCATGATCCTGTACCCTTTACAATTCCAATGAACCAAACAGAATATGTAGGTTTAGGACATACTTTTGGAATTGTTCTCCCTTGGACAAGACCGCATTGTACAGGTATTTGTCCACGCTACTCCATCCTCCTCCATGAATATGAAGACCCCGAAGAGTTTGCTCATGCTCTTCCTAAAGATTACAACACAGCTTTCAGGCTGATGGCAAATGCGTATAGAAAGGAAGAAAAAGCTAGATTGGCTTCCTTCTATCACATCGAAAGGAGAGCAAAGAAGGAGTCGAGACACTATCCCTTCATGATGGGATCTCAATTCTCTTCTCTCGTTTCCAACGTTACTAAGTTCTTCGTTGTCTTAGACCGAAAGCGACCTTGTTTGGTCAAGTTTTTGGCTAAAGGAAAGGAGAAGAAGACTTCGTCTATCCCCAAAACTTTCAAGTTTCCAAGGCACATCCCCAAGAGACTTTCGTCTACTGCATACTCGCATCTCAAATCCATTCAAGCCAAAGCCTCAAGGCCTATCAATCCCAAAATTCAAAGGTTGATAGAAGATCATGAAGCTACTTCTGCCTTTTGCTCTGGAACCTCATTTGATGAAGATTCCACGATCTGTGACAAGGTGTTTCCTGGAGAAGCTTTTGCTTATACACATCCGTCTGAGGAACATCCAGGTCTTGAGCTCTCTGTTCCCAACAGAGTGTTCACTTGGCAATGGAAAAGAGACTACACTGCATATCTCACACTTCCTCTTTTCACTTTGCGACTGTTGAGGACTCCAACTGTGTTCATTGAAGATAATGAATCTATTCCTATTGTTGAAGAGCCTCAAACGCCTCTTATGGAGAATGATGACAACGTAGAGGTTACTGTGGTTGAGAGTGAAGTTGTGAACGCTGATGAGTATCATACTCTGAAGCGTAAGTATGATGCATTGGAGGAAAATTGTGAGCAGCTGAAGAAGAAGAACAAAGAGCTTGAGGCTCTCTCACATCTGAGATGCAACAGCTGAGGGAGATCGTCATGGGGCTTGTCCAACAGAAGCCTAAACCTTCTTCTTGAAGCTTGTTGACTAATTAAAAGTATGTGTATGTGTCAATCCTTCGGCAAGTGTACCGGTCGTTACAAGTTTAGAAAAGATGAGAACAGGTTGTCGAACCACAGAGACTGATTGTGAATTACCAAATACTCAACATGCTTTGCTATTAGGACGAACAGTTAAGTGAATCATGTGTGTGAACTAAGTAATTACGTAAAAAGACAATTTACCGTAAAACAAGAAATGGAAAGCTATAAATGTTTAAGTTTCAGAGATGATGAAGACAGTTAGGGAATTGGTTCAATTGATTCCTTCCTCAAGTAACTACTTCCTATGTTAATCCAGCAAATCTCACTCAATTGGAGACTAGAATTCGTGATACCGTAGACTAATCCTATTTCTAGGTCTTAGTCCCTTTGAATGCCTACTATCATCCCTAATCTCTTAGGTGAAAACAGAGATTCATTCAAGAAGCGAACAGATGAATTCGTTACAACATCTCATAATATGCAAGTTCTATCTCTAGACTCATGCACTACTATAGTGATACATTTCCTCTCCTTCTTCAACTATTCATCTCTCGATCTCATAGTTGATACGAGATACAAATTCTCAGGAAATAGTTCAATTCAGTCAAACATTAATATCTCTATCTCTATTTGAATTTCATGAATTAAATCTCAAGAATAAGCATTAAGCAGGGAAGAGATCAATCAATTCGGTGAAATTACACTTGAATTAACATAAGGAATCCATTACAAGAATTCTGGAATCAAAATCCCCATCCCTAACTTACAGATTTAGCTAAACATGGAAACGAGAAAAGAATGAAGAAAAACAGAATTCAAACGCAAGAGAAACTCCATAATCGCTTGATTCTTGCTCTCGCAAGCTCACAAACTCAGGAATCTCAAGATTTGATGGAGGAAGAAGGAAAACGGAAATGGAGAAGAGAAAAACGAGAGAAACTCGCAAGAGAAGGAAAAACAGAGTAACTGAAAAAATGTTAGTTGTGGATCTACAATACGAATCCCCGTTTTCGCGCCCAAGATATCCTTTTATAGATGAGGAAGTGTGCTCCCATTTACTAGAATTACGTCCAGGTGCATTGTGATAGTTTGAATACATTGACTTGCTTGATTAATTCGTGGCAACCGAACTGCAAATTATTGCTTCCGTCTGATGAAACCTTCAATTGATTCCTTCAGAAAATACTTCAGTTAATTCCCTCAGACGATACAGATGACCACGACTTTTATTTACTTTGCTGCAAGTCTCGAGAAGTGCACAAATGGAGCAATCTTGCATTCTAAGTGTTCTTCCGTCTGTGAGATCTTTCGTCTGTGAGATCTTTCGTCTGACGAGGCTTCGTACCATCTGTCTTGGCTTCGTCTGTCTTTGTCTTGGTATCGTCCGTCTTTACTTTACTGCTGTCTTGGTTTTGGTATCGTCGTAGTGAACTTTGTATCGTGTCTTGGCTTCGTCTATATGAACTCGAGATGAAGTAAGCATAGACGAAACACTCTCGACGAATTAAGCACGAGCGAAGTAACTCGGATAATCTTGGTACGACGAGTAACTTGGAGACTACTAGTACAGACGAAGTAACTCCCTAAGAAGCACGCATAGACGGAGTAGCTCTTCAGATGAAATAAGCATAGATGAACAACTCGGATGAATCGAGTATAGACGGAACAACCCATCAGACGGAACAAGAGTTCTTGCGTCTTAATCCCTTCATTTGAGCTTCCATAAGGCACGAGACGCGTCCCTGAGCGCGCTTGACTAATCGAGAGTGGCATGAGCGCGCCCCTGAGTGCGCCCTCGCGTATTTTTGCCGCAAGCAGAGCATGAAGCGTCCCATGAGTGTGCCCTGGCGCGTCTTGACAGACGATATCATTTTAACAGCTTTGGATGCTCAACTTGAGGTTTGGTTTGCTCTACTCTCTTGGTCTGATGCAGTTGCGTCCGAGGCTTGATGCTTGTTTCGTCTGTTGTCGCAGCAGATGATACTCACGGGTGTCTTTCTCAGATGAGACAGACGATTCCCCTGGATGATTCTTACAGACGATTCCTCCGCAGACGATACATATGATTACCACTTGCACTTCATTTAATGCAAGCCTTGAGGGACTTTGCACGAATTGGACGGACTTTCTTGCTTCAATGGGATTTGTTCGTCTCATATTCGTGGGCTTTCCTTCCAAGCTTCTATCTTCTCTTCAATCAATCTACAATTAACAAGAAAATGGATAAAATGACTTAAAAATACACGAGAATTCTATAAAACTAACAAAACACTAAATCAAAGATTATTACTGGACGAATATGATATTTTTACTGTTTTCTTGCCTAAACTATGACTAAACATACTGAAATTAGATGGAAATGGACTGAAAACACCTTGGAAAACATGTATAATTTAGCACTTATCACAACCTCAAACTTAAAGCTTTGCTTGTCCTCAAGCAAACATAGATTCCATCATTACAGGGGTTAATAAGCATGGTGTAACACGGAGCTCAATAGCCACTAAAAATGCATTACACAATTCTTAACTCCCTAAGCCAACCTAATTTATCCATGAAAGTTGAACATAAACTCAACATTCTCAAGAACTGTACAATTCATCCAACATAAGCAATCAACTATAGATTGGCATGAAAAAAATTAAATTCAGTCAACATCAAACAATCCTCTTCCAGTTAAGTGTTTGCCCTCAAGCTCTCAAGTGTTTGGGTTTGTGTTTCTCTCAATATTACCAATTAGAAGGTCAGTTACCATAGGCTTGCAATGACTCTCAAAATCTCCACTGCTTTCAAAAAGACATTGGACAATCAAAAGGTCTTTTCAGGGTTGTAATGGGGCTTAGGTAAAGGTGGGTTAAAAGAAAAGGTACTAGTTAAAAATCAAAGGAACTTAAAGAGTAAACGTTAGAACCTATATGATATGCATGAACTAATATGGTCAGACGAAACAAAAAAAATGATGGACAGACGAAAGACTAACAACTCATGAAACCACTCTGTTTTCTTTTCTTCCTTTATTTCTTTTGTTCTTTAACTGCATTTTCTTCTGTTTCCTTTTCTTCCTTTCTTTTGTTTTTCCTTATTTTTCACTATATCCCATCTGTGCCAGTATCGTCTGAGCCTTTAGTCTGATGATTTCGTCTGTAGGCTTACAGACGATATACACAGACGATACTTACAAAGACCAATGAGAACATTATGTTCTCTTTTCTTCCTTTGTTTCTTTTTCTTTCTTTTTCTTTCTTTTCAATTTTTCTTGTTTTTCTCTTTATTTTTCTTGAGTGGTATCACTAATTGCCAGCACAAGACGAAAAATAAACTTTTTGTATGGTATGCATGAAAAGTCAGAGAATGCAATTATACTACAACTATATGTTAGTCACAAAAATTTCACCAATATCTAGACCCAACAACCCCAAACTTAGAAATTTGACTTGTCCTCAAGTCAACATCTTCACATGCACCCCAAAATTCAACCCCAAACTTAATCTTGAATCCTATCGTCTAAGCAAAGAAACCAATACTCTTTAAGTTCCAGTGATGGGACCATTGGTTTTTCACTTATATAGGCTTGTAATGAGCTCAAGTATCCAAGAAAGAAAGAGTTAATTCAGGTTCAAAGGGGCTAGCAATGGATAATGTGAAGGTTAAGGCTTATTTGGCTCGAGGCTACAAGAAAGAAAATTGCCTTTATCATTTGTGTCCAATTCTAATTGTATGCAATTTTGACCAAGAGCTAAAGCAAGTTCTAGAACAAAACACTTCAGTTGGTATGACACTCAAGAATAGAATCATGTTGGAGGCTCAAATTCTTATCCAGGATTAATAATTGCTTTAACATTGCTAAATTCATCAATCATGTCAATCTTGCAAATTGTCATGCTAGAATTCTCATACAGTATCTCTTCGAATAATTGAGAACATGCAACTTTGTCACAGAACCTTAAGTTGATCCTAAGTGCCAGAATATGCATAATTTATTCTACTGAACTACAGAGTCAATATTATACCAATGAAATCAACCTCCGTACTGTGGTGTATAAAGGAGGAGTGTACTCTAAATGATCATCAATCAACATTTAAAACGATAGAGTATAGGAACACTCCCCTGTTGAAGACCAGCCACGATATTCACGAGTTTGCAGCAAGTGCTATCTTTCCATGTTCTTTCCAACAAAGTGGTCGATGCTAAAAATATCAACAATGGTCAAAATGAACTAAAACAGTGAAATATCAGTGAAACAAAATTGAAGGAAATGGAGAGATCAACTCAAAATTACTTGCAATGTGAGGTGATGACGGTGGGAATTGATAGAAAGTGGGATTGCTCTCTTTGTACAAGTATTAGGCTTCCGTCCGTGAGCAAGCATCGACGAAACCTCGATCGTCACGTGCGATGTTGTGAACACAATAGTCATCGACGCAACCTTAGTATCGTGCGTGAAATCGGGGTATCGACGAAACCTCAAAATCTCCCACTAACGGTATAACACCTCACCTCTTCTCTTATTTCTTATCAACTCAAGAACACTTGTAGTTTCAAGTGTTTATTCCTCGTAACTACTTTTATTAACAACTCAAAAATCAAATTTATTATACTGTATTATGTATTTATATTTCTAATCTAATATTCAAATTCTATTTTGTTTTTGCTTTTCTAACTTTTAACCTATTCACAAGTATATCACAATGAGAAGTCACGAAAAAGCTTCTCAATTGGGTAGGTTGCCTCCCACCAAGCGCTTTTTTAATGTCATTAGCTTGACATATGACTTGACCCCCTCCTGAGAGGGTCTTGAAGTTCCACGAGACCTTGTCCTTTTCACAGTTATCTCCCCGGATATGGTTTAACTCTCTCGCGTTCACCTTGAATTCACTTGGAATCCTCGAGGTTTTTTAAAGTAATTGCACCATGTGGAAATACTTCTTTTACAAAGACAAATGGACCAGACCATCTAGACTTAAGTTTTCCGGAAAACAACCTTAATCTAGAGTTATAAAGTAAAACTAGTTGTCCAGGGTAAAACTCTCTTTTGTCTAAGCTTACGATCATGCCATAACTTTGTTCTCTCTTTGTAAATCTTGGCATTTTCGTATGCTTGAAGCCTAAGCTCTTCCAACTCATGGAGTTGGTATCGTCTTCTCCACCGCCTGCATGAGAGTCGAGAATTGAGGTATTTTAAGGCCCGGTATGCCTTATGCTCTTGTTCCACGAGGCAAGTGGCATGCCTTTCCATAGACCATTTGAAATGGTGTCATGCCAATGGGAGTCTTATAAGCTGTCCTATATGCCCAAAGAGCATCATTTAGTCTTTTTGACCAATCTTTTCGGACAGAGACTTACAGTTCTTTCTAAAATCTTTTTTAATCTCCCTATTCACTAGCTCTGCTTGCCCACTTTTGGGGGTGATATGGTGTTGCAATTTTATGCTTCACCCCTAACCTTTTAAGGACTCTCTCTAAGTGTTTATTGCGAAAATGGCTTCCACCATCAGTAATGAAAGCTCTAGGGACCCCAAATCTGGAAAAAATGTTCCTATGGATGAAAGCGTCTACTATCCTAGAGTCATTCGTCTGCGAGCGAAAATAGCTTCCACCCACTTAGACACATAATCAACAGCTACTAGGATGTATGTGTGAGAAAATGATGGAGGAAATGGTCCCATGAAATCCATTCCCCACACATCGAAGACCTCTCTCTAAAATGTTGTTCAAGGGTCCTTCGTCTCTTCTAGAAATATTTCCGGTTCTTTGACATCTCACGACTTTGTACAAAGGCTTTTGCATCTTTAAAAATGGATGGCCAATACAAACCACTTTGCAAAACCTTTTTGGCTGTCCTTTCCCCATTGAAATGACCTCCACTCGGAGAATTGTGACAGTGCCAAAGAACAGAGTTAACCTCTTCCTCAGGGATACATCTCCTAAGGAGTCCATCTACACCCCACTTGAACAGAAATGGCTCATCCCAAACATAATATTTTGCATCGGAAAACAGTTTCTTTCTTTGTTGATGAGACAAGCCAGGTGGAATATAATTGGAAACCTTAAAGTTCGTGATATCGCTGAACCAAGGAGCATTAGAAATGGCAAAGAGTGTTTCGTCTGGGAAGGTTTCAGAAATAGGGATATCAGTACCTTCTATTGTAGCATGATTTAACCTTGAAAGGTGATCCGCGACTAGGTTCTCTCTCCCCTTTTTATCTCTAATTTCGATGTCAAACTCTTGTAGGAGGAGAACCCAGCGAATTAGTCTTGGTTTACTCTCATGTTTCATCGAAAGGTACTTCAAGGCCGCATGGTCATGTACACTATTATTTTTGAGCCAATGAGGTACGGACGGAACTTGTTCGAGCAAATACTATGGCTAACGGTTCTTTTTCGTAGTTGAATAATTAACTTGAGCACTCGTCCAAAGACTCGCTAGCATAGTATATCACTCTTACAAGTTTTTCCTTCCTCTGTCCTAGTCTGACTCCTATTGCATAATCGCTAGCATCACACATAATTTCAAAAGGTAAACTCCAATCTGGAGCAGTGATGATAGGAGCTGTTATCAACTTTTCTTTTAAAGTCTCAAAGGCTCTTAGACAGTTTTCATCAAAATTGAAGCTCACTTCCTTCACCAACAGTTCACACAATGGTTTCGAGATTTTTGAAAAATCCTGGATGAATCGTCTGTAAAAACCGGCGTGACCCAAGAAACTTCTCACTCCTTTCACATTCACTTTGAGAGAGGCAGCTTCTCTATCACTTCGATTTTTGCTTTGTCCACTTCTATACCTTTAACAGATATTTTGTGTCCTAAGACGATACCTTCTTTTACCATGAAATGGCATTTTTCCCAGTTCAAAACAAGATTAGTTTCTTGGCATTGTCTGAGTACACAAGTCAGATTTTCTAAACAATTTTCGAAGGTGGACCCAAAGACTGAAAAATCATCCATAAAAATTTCAATAAACTTTTCAACCATGTCCCCAAATATGGCCATCATGCATCTTTGAAAGGTAGC
Organism: Hylodesmum podocarpum; assembly: GCA_026586105.1. NCBI lineage: Eukaryota > Viridiplantae > Streptophyta > Magnoliopsida > Fabales > Fabaceae > Hylodesmum > Hylodesmum podocarpum. The sequence goes on along the minus strand of JALJEV010001430.1, from coordinate 6,537,773 downwards.
TGGTGCATTACACAGTCCGAATGGCATTCGTCTGTAGGCAAAGATCCCATAAGGACAAGTGAAAGCAGTTTTTTCTTGGTCCTTAGGGTCTACTACAATCTGGTTATAACCCGAGTAGCCATCTAGAAAACAGTAATAAGCATGACCAGCTAGTCTTTCAAGCATTTGGTCCATAAAAGGTAAAGGGAAATGATCTTTCCTTGTTGATTCATTCAACTGTCTGTAATCTATACACATCCTCCACCCAGTCACTGTTCTGGTGGGGATTAGCTCATTCCTCTCATTTGTAATTACAGTCATGCCCCTTTTCTTGGGAACTACTTGCACTGGACTCACCCATGAGCTATCCGAAATAGGATAAATAATTCCAGCATCAAGTAGTTTGAGGACTTCTTTGTGTACAACCTCCGAAATGATAGGATTTAGACGCCTTTGAGGTTGTATCACAGGTTTGAAATTGTCCTCAAGCAGGATTTTGTGCATGCAAAATGAGGGACTTATACCTTGCAAATCAGAAATCTGCCACCCAATAGCAGACTTATATTCTTTCAGAACTTTAAGCAACTTATCCTCTTCCTTTTTATTCAAAGAATTGCTAATGATCACCGGGAAGGTGTCATTCTTTTCAAGAAAAGCATACCTAAGATGAGAAGGAAGTTGCTTAAGCTCACTCTTGGGTTCAGTTTCTGTTTCGTCTGCCATAGTAGATGTTCCGTCTGATGTTTCGTCTGATGGCTCAACGCATGATGGTGTTGATGTGTTGGTCTCTAGTGCAGCTATGAAATTCTCAACTTCTTGGTTTTCATTTTCAAAACTGGAGGAATCAAAATTTTCCTCCTCTGTTGCGAAGTTAAAAATCTCAGCATTTTCTATTCTTGGTTCCAACGCATCAACACTCATACACTGTGACTTATCAGACGGAAATTTCATGGCATCAAATATGTTAAAAGAGACCTTTTCTTCATCTACTCTCAAGATGAGTTCACCTTGTGCTACATCTATCAAGACTCTGCCAGTTGCTAAGAATGGTCTTCCCAAGATGATTGGAACTTCCTTATCAGCTTCCATGTCCAACACTACAAAGTCAGCAGGGAACACGAACTTGTCCACCTTTACCAAAAGGTCCTCCACTACTCCATATGGACGTTTGGTGGAGCGGTCTGCCAATTGCAGCGTCATCATGGTAGGTTGGATGTCCATGTCCTGTATATTCAATTGCTGCAGCACAGAAAGAGGCATTAAATTTATACTGGCTCCTAGATCTATTAAAGCTTTACCTACTGAAACTTCTCCTATGGAGCAAGGAATGGTGAAGGGGCCTCTGTCTCTCAATTTCTGAGGTAGCTTCCTCTGGATGATGGCACTACACTCCTCTGTCATGGCTATCATCTCATCATCCAGCAGCATCCTCTTATTGGACAGAATCTCCTTCATGAATTTAGCATAAGAAGGCATCTTTTGCAGCGCTTCAGAAAATGGAATGTTAATTCTCAAACTCTTCAAGATGTCGAAGAACTTAGCAAACTGCTTGTCATCATTGGCCTTCTTTAACCTTTGCGGATAGAGGAGTTTGCAGTATGGTGAAATATGTTCCGTCTGACCGACGCCTTTTAGGATCTGTCTCTTTGTTTTTCTAGGTGATTCTTTCGTTTCATTGAGAGTCATAGGCACTGAGACGATTGCCTATCATTTTTCAAATATTGTCTTCTTCTTCCACCATATCTCCTTTCTGTTCTTCTTCAACTTCCTTTCCCCGTAACTTGCCACTCCTTGTGGTAATGGATTTACACTGCTCCTTTGGATTTATCACAGTGTCACTTGGCAGCTTTCCTTGAGTTCTTTCAGAGAGTTGTTGGGAGAGCTGACCAATCTGTGATTCTAAGTTCCTTATAGAAGCTTCTTGATTTGTGAACATAGATTCAGTCCTTTGCATAAAAGACATGAACATGTTCTCGAGATTGGATGAACCTTCTTTCAGGCGGGATTCATGTTAGAGCTTGATGGAGCATTTCTTGGCTGGTTGGTTGGGAATTTAGGTTGGGTCTGTTGAAAGGTAAATTTGGTGGTGGCTTTGATTGTAATCTTTGGTTAGATGAAGATGTTTGATTTTGATTTTGATGCTGGTTGAAGTTTTGGTTGTATGGCATGTTTGGATTGAAAGGTGGTCTAGAGTTGAAGGTTTGTTTATGATTCTGGTCATAAGAGGAAGAAGTGGGTTGCAAATAATTGTTATTCCTATATGACAGATTTGGATGGTTTCTATTGTGAGGATTATAATTGTTTGTGTTGGCATAGGGGTTACCTTGAGGATTTCCCATATAATTCACTTGAACTTGTTCCTCGGTGTTGGTCCCTAAGCTTTCACAAAATTCCATTTCATGTCTTCCCCCACAGTAATCACAGACGATAGGATGCGTTTGAACTGCATTCAACTGGACCACTTGAAGTTGCTTCATTATTTGGTCCATCTTCTGATTCATCAGCTTGTTTTGAGCTAACAAAGCATCATTAGCTCCAAGCTCGATCATTCCTCTTCTCTCACCGTAGAAATCACTGGGAGCATCATAGCGATTTGACGCCATGGTTTCAATGATCACTCTTGCTTCTTGAGCATCCTTCTTCCTTAATGAGCCTCCAGCAGACGCATCCACTAGAAGTCTTGTATGCGTCCGTAGTCCATTATAGAAAATATGAACTTGCTGAAGATCAGAGAATCCATGGTGAGGGCATTTTCTCAGCAAAGATTTGAATCTTCTCCATGCCTCACTGATGGACTCTCCATCTTTCTGCTTGAAACAAGAGATCTCTGCTCTGAAATAGTTGTATTTCTCTGGTGGAAAGTATTGAGCTAAGAAAGTGTTCACCAAGTCCTCCCAAACAGTGAAATAGCCATAAGGAAAACTCTGTAACCACATTTTAGCTTCTCCTTTAAGGGAAAATTCAAATAGTCTCAGACGAATTGCATCGTCTGGCACTCCATTCATCCTGATAGTACCACAAATCTGTAGGAAATTATGAATGTGCTGATTTGGGTCTTCCTCCTCTAAACCTCCAAACTGCTCTTGCCTTATTAGTTGTGTCAGAGTAGGTTTTATTTCAAAATTGTTGGCTGTGACATTTGGTGGTGCAATACTGGATCCACAGCCCATTGCATTAGGAGTATACAACTCCTCCAATGTCATGCGCCTTGTGTTGTTATCCATATTTTCTAGTATAGTCTCTGGAACAGGCTCTTTATTTTCTTTATTTGCTTTTCGATTTTTCCTGCAAACTCTCTCAATTTCTGGTTCAAACAAGAGATCAGTTTCCTTAGCTCTTCGCATAAACCACAAATCAAAAGGAGACAGGGGATACTGAAAACAAATTCAAAGAATGAAAGAAATTAATGAAAACAAGACAAAACAAACAACTATGTAAAACAGAACAAAACACAATGAACAGACGAAACAAAATGAACAGATAATACCAGTTTTCATAGACGGACACTATACTACAGACGAAACAACTATGAACAAACTAATTATGAATACCAGCACTATAGAAAAACAAAACAAAAGTAGAAACAAAACAAAGAGATCAATGATAACAAAGAAAAATAGGAATTCAATGACGATTTAAAACAATAAAATTTTGTTACAGACGAAACAAAAAGGGTATAAAAGGAATTAGGTATAGACGAAACAAGTAAGCTATAGTATGATCAGACGCAACAAGTAAGAACATAAAGAAATCAATAAGAAACAGAACAACTCTAGAAAACAAAACAAAACAAATATAGAAAACAAAACGAAACAAGTCTGCCACAGACGAAACAATATTAACAGACGAAAGCTCAAATGGACAGACGAAACAATTATTAACAGCAAAGAAAAGAAAAGACACTTATTCTAAGTAAAAATCAAAACCGATTCAAAGAATGAAAACAAAACAAAACAAAATAAAACAGATTCAAAGAATAAAAGAAATTACTGAAAACAGAACGAAACACCTATAGAAACGAAACAGAACAAATCTGCTACAGACGAAACAATATGAATAGAATAAAATCAAAGAAATCAAAGAAATCAAAAGAAAAGCAATTAGAACCAAGAAGATAAAGAAAACAAAGAAAACTAAAAATAAAGAAAACAAATCTATGAAAACAAAAGAAGGTAAAAGAAAGTGTCCTAAGTAGCAAGCTCGTTAAGACTATCGATATTCATCAACAGTCCCCGGCAACGGCGCCATAAACTTGTTGACTAATTAAAAGTATGTGTATGTGTCAATCCTTCGGCAAGTGTACCGGTCGTTACAAGTTTAGAAAAGATGAGAACAGGTTGTCGAACCACAGAGACTGATTGTGAATTACCAAATACTCAACATGCTTTGCTATTAGGACGAACAGTTAAGTGAATCATGTGTGTGAACTAAGTAATTACGTAAAAAGACAATTTACCGTAAAACAAGAAATGGAAAGCTATAAATGTTTAAGTTTCAGAGATGATGAAGACAGTTAGGGAATTGGTTCAATTGATTCCTTCCTCAAGTAACTACTTCCTATGTTAATCCAGCAAATCTCACTCAATTGGAGACTAGAATTCGTGATACCGTAGACTAATCCTATTTCTAGGTCTTAGTCCCTTTGAATGCCTACTATCATCCCTAATCTCTTAGGTGAAAACAGAGATTCATTCAAAAGCGAAACAGATGAATTCGTTACAACATCTCATAATATGCAAGTTCTATCTCTAGACTCATGCACTACTATAGTGATACATTTCCTCTCCTTCTTCAACTATTCATCTCTCGATCTCATAGTTGATACGAGATACAAATTCTCGAAAATAGTTCAATTCATCAAACATTAATATCTCTATCTCTATTTGAATTTCATGAATTAAATCTCAAGAATAAGCATTAAGCAGGGAAGAGATCAATCAATTCGGTGAAATTACACTTGAATTAACATAAGGAATCCATTACAAGAATTCTGGAATCAAAATCCCCATCCCTAACTTACAGATTTAGCTAAACATGGAAACGAGAAAAGAATGAAGAAAAACAGAATTCAAACGCAAGAGAAACTCCATAATCGCTTGATTCTTGCTCTCGCAAGCTCACAAACTCAGGAATCTCAAGATTTGATGGAGGAAGAAGGAAAACGGAAATGGAGAAGAGAAAAACGAGAGAAACTCGCAAGAGAAGGAAAAACAGAGTAACTGAAAAAATGTTAGTTGTGGATCTACAATACGAATCCCCGTTTTCGCGCCCAAGATATCCTTTTATAGATGAGGAAGTGTGCTCCCATTTACTAGAATTACGTCCAGGTGCATTGTGATAGTTTGAATACATTGACTTGCTTGATTCTCGACGAGCAACAACCAAATCGCAAATTATTGCTTCCGTCTGATGAAACCTTCAATTGATTCCTTGAAAAATACTTGATTAATTCCCTCGGACGATCTGAGATGACCACGACTTTTATTTACTTTGCTGCAAGTCTCGAGAAGTGCACAAATGGAGCAATCTTGCATTCTAAGTGTTCTTCCGTCTGTGAGATCTTTCGTCTGTGAGATCTTTCGTCTGACGAGGCTTCGTACCATCTGTCTTGGCTTCGTCTGTCTTTGTCTTGGTATCGTCTGTCTTTACTTCGTCTGTCTTGGTTTTGGTATCGTCTGTAGTGAACTTTGTATCGTCTGTCTTGGCTTCGTCTATATGAACTCAGATGAAGTAAGCATAGACGAAACACTCTCAGACGAATTAAGCACAGACGAAGTAACTCGGATATCCCTGATAATACCGGACGAAGTAACTTGGAGACTACTAGTACAGACGAAGTAACTCCCTAAGAAGCACGCATAGACGGAGTAGCTCTTCAGATGAAATAAGCATAGATGAACAACTCGGATGAATCGAGTATAGACGGAACAACCCATCAGACGGAACAAGAGTTCTTGCGTCTTAATCCCTTCATTTGAGCTTCCATAAGGCACGAGACGCGTCCCCCGAGCGCGCTTGACTAATCGAGAGTGGCATGAGCGCGCCCCGAGTGCGCCTCGCGTATTTTTGCCGCAAGCGAGCATGAAGCGTCCCGTGAGTGCGCCCTGGCGCGTCTTGACGACGATATCATTTTAACAGCTTTGGATGCTCAACTTGAGGTTTGGTTTGCTCTACTCTCTTGGTCTGATGCAGTTGCGTCCGAGGCTTGATGCTTGTTTCGTCTGTTGTCACAGCAGATGATACTCACGGGTGTCTTTCTCAGATGAGACAGACGATTCCCCTGGATGATTCTTACAGACGATTCCTCCGCAGACGATACATATGATTACCACTTGCACTTCATTTAATGCAAGCCTTGAGGACTTTGCACCGAATTGGACGGACTTTCTTGCTTCAATGGGATTTGTTCGTCTCATGTTCGTGGGCTTTCCTTCCAAGCTTCTATCTTCTCTTCAATCAATCTACAATTAACAAGAAAATGGATAAAATGACTTAAAAATACACGAGAATTCTATAAACTAACAAAACACTAAATCAAAGATTATTACTGGACGAATATGATATTTTTACTGTTTTCTTGCCTAAACTATGACTAAACATACTGAAATTAGATGGAAATGGACTGAAAACACCTTGGAAAACATGTATAATTTAGCACTTATCAAAGCTTTTTGATGATTCTCAGCCCAAAGGGGAGAATATCTTGAAGGAAGGAAAGGTGATGCTAAGCTAAGGGGGAGCCTTCATCTGAGGGGAAGTTATCAGTCTAAGGGTGAGTTAGCATAGAGGGGGAGTTATTTTTTTTATTTTAATTTATTCTTTATTAATTTGTATAGCTTTATACATGTATTCTTAGAGCTTTTGTTTTCTGTATACCTTGTAATACTATACATGGTTTACATCACATTGATGTAACGATTCTTATAAAGAGGTATTGATTCAGAAAACCTCGTCTTGATGTAAATCTGACTTGTGTTTAAATTGTTTAGCTAATCTTGTCTTGTGCAGATGTTTCCTTGAAGAAAGTTATCAGTATGGTCTGTAATCATAAAAAAGGGGGAGATTGTTAGATCAAGATGATTAACATCTCTAAAGTTTTGATTATTACAAGTCAGACGGAACATCTACAGACGGAACAACAAGTCAGACTAAACGAGCACAGACGGAAGATGACTCCTCAAAATTGAAGTCATTCGTTTGTCTCAAGTAAAGTCATCAGACGATAAGCTAAGACGAAAACTCTTAAGACTAAAGAAGTTCATCGTCTGCCAAAAAAGTGAAGCAAAGTATGAGTCACTCGCGTCAAGATTTCAAATATTAAGAAGTACTCTTTAGAAGCATCCAAGATCAGTATGTGGATTTACGCCTACATATGCAACTCGAAAAGGTCTTCACCTTTTTCTATCAAATCTCTGTACAAGTCAGAAAAAGTATTTGGCACGCTATCTATATCCGCTGCACACGTCATCAATCAATCAAGTGCTCTCTGACACCTTTTTGGACTTTGCTTGGAAAATGCTCAACGGCTTTCTTCTGTGTCTAACGGATATCTAAAGATTTTGCCTTATTGTGAATTCGCTCTCTGTTACTTTTGCTCTTCATTTATAAAACCCTCTCTGCGAAGAGGAAACTCTCTTTTTATAGAACTATTTCAAATTCACTTGTGTGGTGTTTTAGCCTGAGGAGGCTGGTTATTCAAAGAATACCCTTGTTGTTTAGCCTGCGAAGGCTGTGTTCAAAGAATATCGTGTTATAGCCAGAAGTGGCTGGGGGCAAATAATACTTGTAACCCTTTCATGGTTTGTAGTGATAACTCAGTTGTTACTGAGTAACTAGACGTAGTCTTGCATAGACGAACCAGTATATAAATACTTGTGTATTTATGTTATTAAGTATTTGACTAACGGGAAATTAAACCATAACATCTGTTTATTAAAATCAACCTTTGAAGATTAAGATTGTTTTGTCTGAACATATTTAAACACATAGACGAAAGAAACAATTTTTTTTAAGTAACACAATTCAACCCATGCTTATGTTCTATCTTTTACAAATTGCAATTAATAGGATTTTCTTAATCCTTCTTTTCCGAAAGGAAAGAACATGAAATTCTTTATCATCAAAATCCTAAGTCAAATTAAAAAATTAAATAATCATAAACTTACATCTTAATTTCTAACAAAAAAGAACACCACTATGCCGTCACCCTGAATTTGATGAAAGGTTAGCATTGAATAAATTTTTAAAAAATAGAAAATAAAATAACATAAATAAACAAAAGGACAAAAAAAATAATAAAAAAAAAAACCTATGAAATCGTAATAAAAGTTTTTGAAATTTATTTTTGGTTATGAATCATTGAATTCGAGATAAAAGAGAAAAGCATCAATAAAAGAGTAAGAAAGTACTGTTAGTTGTAATTTTGAAATAATCCATTATTTGAGATTATTTGTAAATTTTTTACATCTATTCATTTGTAACGGCCAATATATGTTCAGAATTTTCTAGCAGTAAGTAAATCTGTCGAGAATAGCTTGCATGATATGTCTTGTTGTTTAGTTTTAGCTTTTAAAAGATATGATCCACCTTCATGTTGTGAGCTTCTTCTTTTTCTTTTTGTTAATTTGTCATTTTTGAAATGATCCTTCCCTCTATCAAAATCCTAATATTATTAAGTCTTATAGAAGAATTAATATTTCAAGTATTTCCTATTGTAATTACTACTGGGGTGAATTTAAATTATTTGCGCTACACATTGTTCATACGTCGCTTTGTCAAAAACATATTGTGTACAAAAGAAAATAGCAGTGATGTAAGTTTTTTTTTTAGATGTATAATTTTAATTGATATTTAAGTTTAGAAAATGATTTAAACTACTTTTTAAATTGAAGTATGTGTAAGGTTTTTTTAATAGATATATGTGACATGTTAATTAAGGTTCAAAGTATGTTTCATTCAATTTTAACTTTTATTTTTTTTACTTAAAGGATGTTATAAAAGCTATGAAATTAACTGTCTTCTTTCGGATTCTTACAAAGTAAATGACAAAAAAGTAGATTCTATGTAGGTATATTTAGTTTTGTAAAATGAATTTGAATATATAAATTTTTTTGATGTAATTTACTTGAGATTAAAAGAATATCCATTAATATGTGTGGTAATGATTTTTAGCTTTTTTTACGTGCAAGCTAGCTACAACTGATCTAAAATGCTTTTCAAAGCATTTATAAATTCAACCGATGAAAAAAAAAAATTATGCAAAACCTTTTAAAAATTTTCATTAAATTATGAAAATGCCATCACTCTTTTTTTTAATTAGTAATTGACACTAATGTAATGTTTAATAGAGAATTCCTCGACATTCTTATAAAAAAAAAAATTAACTTATAAGAGATATGATAATTTTTTCATGGTAATATTCTTGTTGTTGTAAAGATTACCAGTAAATTTATCCATCCAATTAGTATTCTTTAACTTTCAATAACTTAATTCAAAGAGAATGAAAATTTTAATAATCATATTATTGAATTTCTTTATACATGGTCACGATACATAATGATAAGATAGGATAACGTTATATCTTAGTGTATCTTACAGTATTTTATCTTAAGGGAGAAGTTGAGTTAGAAAGTAACATGATAAAATAATATTTTCATCTTCCTCTTACCATCGACATCACTACTATTGTTATATTTATTATTGTTGTCATCACCAATACAAACTCATTATTATTGTTATTGTTGTTGTCACCACCACTGTCACCCCCCCTCCCATCCTTGTCACCACCATGATCACTATTATTTTTTTTATCATCACTAATACAAACACATCATAATTGTTATTATTGCCACCACCACCACCCCACCAGTGTCATTACCCTTATATTAACCATCATCATCATCATTGTCATTACCATGTCTATCATAATTGAATCACCATTGTCATCACCATCATCATTGTTATTATAATACCCATAATCATCATCATTGTCACTACTCTACCATCGTCACTACCGTCCCATCATTATTGTCATCACCACTGTTACTACAATATTACCATTATTGTCATCATTACTATGATCATTATTGTCATCACTATTATCATCGTCACTACCACCACCTTTATCATACTCATTACACTATCTTTGTCACCACCATTATCACAATTATTTTTATCGCTATTGTTATTATTTTCATCACCACTACATGGTTGCTACCACCTTCGTTGTTATTACTACTACTACAATCATCACTATTGCTAATACCACTACTGTTACAATCATGTCACTGTCATTACCTTTATAACAATCAACAACACTAGTCTATTACTATCATCGTCATAGTTATCATTATCACTCCTATTATTGTCATTGACACCGTCACTTTATATTATTATCTAGTTCATATCTTAATGTAAAATAAACATTAAACAAAATTAATGTCTATCCTATTCTTATCTTATATTATTTATATATCTTATACAATCTTTGCTCTTCTGAAACCCCAAACAAACCTTAAACTTTGTGTAAATTTTTATCTAAAATTAAAAACTAATAGAATGATACTTTGAGCTGTTGGACCTAACAGAATGTCATAGCAGTTCGTTTCATTCAGTTGGATATAATTGTAGAGAACTGAGTTGGGGAAGAGATTGATGCATGATCCAATATGTTTAGTAGCCAATTTTAACTCTATTTTTTCCTAAATCAATATCCATTTTGGCCATTTTTCTCTCTTTAAACTTGGACTAGTGAAGATTGGAATGATGATTCTCTGTATCTGTTTACATTAATGAGTCTGTTCTTCTCATGTCCTGAGTCTAATCTAGAGCAAAACTTACAATTACACAAGCTTCCTTTAAGTATTCATACAATACAATCTCTGATTAATCATTTGGTAGTTGTATTCTTAAATTCTCTCGGTAAATTTCACGTTTTTATACTTAATTGATTAATTGATTTTGTCTTAAACTGTTACATGAGAAATTAAGGCCATCACAAGCTGAGCACTGATCAGTGTTCCTTGGATTTATCTATTTCAGGGATTAGGGGTGGATGTTGAGATAGGATTTTGCTTTATGGATGTTGAGATAGGATTTTGTCAAAAACACTGATTGCCAAAGCTGTTTGCTAAGGAGGCAGTAGATAATTTCATTCACATTAAGGTCTTCCTTCTATATGCTGAATCATTGATGACTCCATCTCATTGGTCTTAAATATTTGCTAGATGATTATCATTTATGCAGTGGCAGCTGGTTCCGGCAGCAACATGCCTTTGTAAAGAGCTTGTCAAGCTAATTTGGGGGTGCTACTACACATAAAAACAATCTTAGGAGCACAATTGGTTGTGGAAGTAACTTGATTTAGCCATTTTATGGTTGTTCTGGAAGAAACTGTCCATGTAGACTTACTAGTAGTTTTAGTTTGAGTTGAATAGTCTCCAATACCAAATTGTTGATTTTGAGGTTGAATGTGTCATATTTTATTTTAGGTTGTTGTGATCAATTTTTAAACCTCAAACACTTTATAAAGTAAGCTTTAGACTTCTCAATAGAGTTGGGCCAAAATGTGAGAATGTATTTTTAAAGTGATAAATTCGCTTAGGCGCCTATTGGCACTCAAGCCGCAAAACTAGTATCCTAATGTTTTGTTTTCTTATGCCAAGTAAATTGTGTGGGAAAAAAGTAGAATAATTTTATTGTATTATATCTTATATTTTCTTTTATTATCATTAATTTTAAAGACTTCTTTACATTCCGTTTTGAACCTTAACTATATTTATAAAATCTTAGGTGGTGAAACATTTATATTTTTACCGTGAAATTTCCTTATCTTCATCTATCATTATACTAGTTGTATTTCTCAAATCAACTTCACTATCTTCACGTCCCCCTCCCCCTTTGATCAGATGTTTTCAGTCCCAAAATGTTACTTTATAATCAGTTATTTTTTGTTGGATCCTAAACTTTAAAATAAGTAAATTGAATTCCCTGTAAATTTTTTAAACAAAAATAGTCTTTTTTTTTACTCCACAGATTTTACCCTAAACATAGCATTTTTAATAAAGCCAATAGCATTTTTAATAAAGCCAATCCCAAACGCGCTATGAAATTACTGAAAAATAAGTTTCAAGGTTTTTTAATGGACTACACTGATTTTATGATTAATAAACTTTAATCAATAAGAATGCCACTCTAAATAAATTTGTTGAAGTCACACTAATCATTTGATTTCAAATCCTTTTAAAAGAAACATTCTGGTCATTGTTTGCATATATGACCACAACTAATTCAGACTGCCACAGTTCTTCGGTGAAAAAAAAATTAATCAATAGATTATCAATTACTAAAACAAGTATCTTGAACGAGGGCTTCTCAGATGCCAAAATTCAAAATCAAAACATTAATTTTGATAAATAAATTTGAAGGAGTATTGTAAACAAATAATGTACTAGAGCTTACTAGACCAGCTTCAGAGAAAATCTCAGCAAGTCTGAAGAGCAAAAGCATTCAATTTATGAGCAGTTAAACACCTTTCAAGCCATTTTTCAATTGTAGCAAGAAGGCTGCCTGAATTACCACTCAATATTAACATTTTTTCAAACTCTAAAACTTTCACATTTAAAAACACTAACAACAAAATATATCAACCTTTGGAGAAAGATTCGCTGCAATCAATAAATTTGGTAGCGAATAATAGTGAAAAGATTGATAGAGTTTGATATTGGGTGCTGCATTCATCTCTAAGGCACGGTTTCAAAAGCCAAAGAGCCAAACTCCAGACCCTTATATGAGAGAAAATAAACATGTTAACATAGAACACAAGTACCAAATTAGATTGAAACCCAAACACAGAATCGTTACAGAGTCAAAAATTTTGTGATTCTTTCGAAACTGTGACTACTTACGCCGCTTGTTAACCCTAAGAATGAGATTGTGAGTGTATATATAGCCAACAAGTTAGGCTTTGTCACCATCTTAATAATGTTGGGCCGGAATATTATGCCTGGCCCATCTTCTTCTTCTTTTTTTTATAGATAAAAAAAATTGTACTCTAATTAATTGGGATTTTCTTTAAAGGTTATTTGAATTGGACTCTCTGTGTATTTTGAAAATGGATTTAGATTGTCTCATGTTTTGTATTATTTTTTAAAAAAAATATTTAAATTTTAATTATTTAGTAGTGATTTAATTTAAGTTTATATTTTTTTTTACTATTTATCTGCGTGTAATTATTGATATATTACACTAAAAGCCAAGTTCACCAAATTTTATATCATTTTTTTAGTTTTAATTTGAGTCAAATTTAGGTTTAAGTTAATTGTCTAGATCAGAATTTTAGGTTAATCGGAGGAGAAAAAAAAATTCTTATTCACTTCAAATTTGAATAGACAGAAGTAAGAAGAAGAAAATAAAAAAAAAATATGTTTATTTGTTTAGATTAGAAAAAGGAGAATAAAAAGAAATAAATAAATTTTTAAAAAATTATTTTTATATTTTAATTAAAAAGTAAATTTAGCTGTTAACAAACTTAATATTTTTTCTATTAGTTTGCGCTTAACATAATTTTTTTATTAATTTTTAAAAAAATTAAAAAAGTATCTTAAAAAATTGTTATTTTAATTTGAGTCAAATTTACGTTTAAGTTAATGTTCTAGATCAGAATTTTACGTTAATGAGAGGAGGAAAAAAATCGTATTCACTTCAAATTTGAACAGACAGAAGTAAGAAGAAGAAAGTAAAAAAAAAATATTTTTATTTGTTTAGATTAGAAAAAAAGAGAATAAAAAGAAATAAATAAAATTTATAAAATTATTTGTATATTTTAAATAAAAATTAAATTAGCTTTTAGCAAACTGAATATTTTTTCTATCATTTTTCACTTAACATAAATTATTTATTAATTTTAATTTTTTTTTAAAAAAAGGTATCTTATTTCTTATAAATAAACTAATTTTTACAACAAAAAAAAATGAAAGAGATCATTATTTTTACTCGTTTTATATAACTTGAAAGGGATTTTTTCTTCTCAAACATTAAATTTTTTTTTTTTTCCTTTCCTGTAGAAACACAGAAACAGTTACTTAGCTTTGAGATATTGGTAACTTCCTTCACTTACACTACAAGTCTTGCCTACAATATTGCCTTAGCTCTTTCTTACAAGCAAGACCTGATAAATGGCTTTGCAATTTTTTGTTATTAAAAGAAAGGAAATTTTCCTCACTCTAAATCCTTCACTTTCCTTTTATTCCCAAGAAGAATTTTCAAGCTTTTAAGGTTAAAATCCAATTCAATTTCAATATAGAACTTTATATTTTTTGCACATAAAGGTTAGCATATCCATTTAAATTTCTATATGAAAGTTTATATCTTTTGCACCCATGTTCCTCCTTATTTCATGTTTCTTTAGAAAATTATCATAGTTCATTGCTGTATATATCCTTTGATTTTTTCTCTTGCATCCTTGATTTGCAGTGTCAAGTTTAGAAATGAGGAAGAAATTAGTTCGGAGAATCAAAAAGTTGCTCTCTTGTTCTGGTAATCATGTTCTTCTTTTCCTTCTCTTTATGGATTTGGTAGTTGAGTTTAGTCTATAGGTGTGGTTAGCATCAGAAAGATAAATTGATCAAGAAAACAATGTTTCTTTGAACAGATTGACATTGTGAAAATTAAACATCATCGAACTTTGTTATTGACATATATAGAAAGGTGAAATATATGTTAGTGTGGGATAGTGGTTGATAAATGGTTACTCAACAATTAAGTAATATTTAGTGACACATGAAACTCCCAACTATGAAGCTTGCTATTAAGAATCTATTTAGGTAAACTTCTCCTAAGAATTAAATGAGAATAAAATAGGAAAATACGTGGAGTAAGTTTATCAATTAAATTAAGCTTATGTATCTTATGTATAAATCAAAGTTAATTTCTACAAAAGCTAATAGAAAAAAGCTTTTACAAATTCATTTACCCAAGTCAATTTTAGCCCAGCGAGGAATTTATGTCAATTTTCCTTTCCTCTTTCTTTTCTTACAAAATGTTTTTAAGAGAAGTATACCCAAATAGACATAATCCAAAAGCCTTGTGTTCTTTAATGATGGTTGCTCACAACAGCTTCCCTCAAAGCATATTATCCGTAATCTAGCTTATAAGTTGTTATTTCCTTTCAATAAATAACATTTTTCAGATACTAATTCTCAGCATAAGTATCATATCAATTGTTAACAACTCAACCCAAAACACTAAAGATTAAGTGAGAGAATGTCAAGGTTAAGGTATTACGTTGTAGATTGTTTTGCCCTACTCAAATGTTGTTCCCAAGTCTCATGCCTATGGCTGATGCCTCATAAATCAGATCTTAACAAAATGTACCTTAAAAAATAAGCATAATATTTAAGCCAATATATGTCAATATTTTACCCATTTGAAAGTGAAAAATATTTAGTAGAGGATTGTAATACGCAGACAACTAGTTATAAAATGTGAAGAAAGAGAAAAGCGTATATGTTCTGAGTGAATTAACTGATTAATTACATATTATAGTTAGTTGCGAAGTAAAATTGATTTGAAAGTTAATATGTGTTGAAGTTGTATGTTGCATCTTGCCAATATACATTGGTTTTGGTGGTCTAGGAACATTTGCAGACATAGAAGATAATGTGGTGGTCAAGGAACATTTGCAAACATAGAAGATAATGAAGGAATTTCTCTCATTCAACAAAAAGCACAAGTTGTTTAGCTTAATCAAAGATGTTTAATGTGAAAAACATCAGCAAATTTTGGTTATGAGCAACTATACTATAATTATCACATGATAAAGCAATCAACCACCTTAATTGTGATATTTACTATTTATATTTTGTACTAATATCTTATTAACGAAAATGACATGCAACAGAATGTAGCACTAGTTCTCCAAATCATGAAACATGTGTGGATGTGCGTGAGGAATATGCCAATGCATTTCGTACAGAGTCATACACAGAGTTTTGGACACGTGTCCTTGCATATTCTAAGGATGAATCCTCTACTTGTTTGTCAAGAGAGTCCACTACATCGGCCCGACTTCCC
Organism: Hylodesmum podocarpum; assembly: GCA_026586105.1. Lineage (NCBI taxonomy): Eukaryota > Viridiplantae > Streptophyta > Magnoliopsida > Fabales > Fabaceae > Hylodesmum > Hylodesmum podocarpum. The sequence continues at coordinate 6,521,723 of JALJEV010001430.1, read as the reverse complement.
TCTTACCGTTTGTTTGCAGAGCATCTGTTGGACCCGGATCAGCCCACTGTTACTCAGGCCCTATCTGAAGCCCAATGTTGGCCCACAATACACTCTCTTTTGTCAAACTACTTTGCATACACTGCTAATGCTTCTCTTCTCTATAGTCACTTACTAAAAGATATTGACCATATACGTATGAAATATAGATCACTCAACACCATTCTTCAATGTGTTTCAGCCAATCAAATCCCTTCTCAAATGGTAATGACCCGTTTAACTGAATTTTCTAATTTTATAAATCCTTTTGTCGAATCTGGCCCACTTGGTTGGGTTCAAACTATCCAATACCAATATTCTGACTTACAAAAGCAACTCGAGTCAAGTCGTGATAAGGCAAGAGACAAGCTCCAATTAGTCCGTAAGTTAAAACGTGGCTCGATGGCCTGTCTTCTTGTGATGATAACGGCTTCACTTGTTATCGTTATTATGACTCATGGCTTTGCATTGGTCATGGCTATGCCGGGTTTGGCTTTCATGGATTTGGCTTCGGAAAAGAAGTTGGCTAAGGTGACAACTCAACTTGATGCAGCCGCAAAAGGAACTTATATAGTAAATAAGGACTTGGAGACAACGACTCGACTTGTGGCTCGACTAAATGATGAGTTGGAGTACATCAGGACAATGGTGAGGTTTTGGCTTGAGAGAAAAGTCGATAGAGTTCAAGCCGATGGTGAAGTAGTGCGTTTGTTAACGAAGAACCAATGTAATTTTAATGATCAGTTGGATGAGTTGGAAGAACATTTGTATTTATGCTTCATGACTATTAACAGGGCTAGAGATCTAGTATTGAATCAGATTATTACCAACTCAACTTCCAAAATGTCATATAATGATTAAGTAATAAATTATTTACATTTACTTTTCACTTATTGTTGATGTGTAAAAGTATTATTTTAAGAATATATATAACTTGCAAGGAAATAATGTTGGTGTATGTGTATTTTTAAAGTCTAGGTGTTAAGTCAGGATGATTTAGCATCTTAAGTTTTGATAATTATAGAACAGACGAAACAAATATCAGATGGAGAATTAAGTAAGCATAAACGAATGGTGCAAGTACAGACTAATGAGCACCCTCCAGAGTAGACGCACAAGCATAAGTTTTACAAGACGAAGAGTTCTCAGTATAATAAGCTAAGATCAAGACAAAGAACCTTCATGAAGAATCAAGACGAAGAATGATGTTCAAACTCAACTTCAAGGTATAAAGATCAGATACAAGTTCAGGTTTAAGTTATGAAGATTGAGTTAAAGAAGAAGAGGACAGACGAATGACAGTATACAAACTAAGTCAAGTTCATTCGTCTATTGAAGTCTAAGTTTCAGACGAAGAGATTCGGTCTTAACCTCTACAACATGAAAAGTAAAAAGTACTTTGCAGTGAAATTTCTGAGCAAATCAATCAAAGCCTGATTTGGTGCTGACTTCCGCTGTTGAAACATTAAATGTTTTGATTACTCAACTCTGCCATCTCTAAAGTGCCAAGAAAAAGTACAACGTTCAAATTCATCTGTCTAACGGATACTTTGAGGAGCTTGCCTATAAAAGGACTTCAACTTCACAAGTTCAAGTTGGCGAACTTACACTAAAAAAATCATTATCCAAAGTTTTGTTCACAAGCTCTAAACTTCACTATGATATTTCATTTTAAATCCCTCTCTATGTAGAGGATAATCTTTTTCTTTCAAACCCTTGTAAAAATCCACTGTTGTGGTGCTTTAGCTTGATGAGATTGTGTGTTCAAAGAATACCTTATTTAGCCGCTGTGTCCCAAAGAATACCTCGATTTAGCCTGAAAAGGACGGGTTCAAAAAATATCTGTAAATAACTAGAAGTGGTTGGATTCTTGTAAGGGTTGAGCAAGTTGCTAAGTAACTGAACATAATCTTTCTAGATGAACCAGTCTACAAATATTAGTGTCTTATATGTTCTTTTTACTAACCAACACGAGATAAATATTTCAACTAAGTCTTTATTAAAATCAATCTTTAAACAGAAAACCATTTACATCTGACTTTGCATTAAAATCTACATACACAAATTTGCATCCTTTAAAAAGATTTTTTAAATTAACAAAATTCAACCCTTACATTAGGATTTTTTTGGTTTACTCAAGTTTAAGATATGCAATAAGTTTTATTTTGTAATTTACTCATCATCAATGTATCTTAACACAAGCTTTTTTTTTTTTTTTTTTAAGAAAAATCTTCTTCACCAAAATTGTTTTTAAGAAAAAGTGATGTCCAAAGTCTTAAGTAATTAGGCATCTAAAGAGCAGTGTCCACAAAGTTTCAAATAATTAGGCATTTAAAGAGCATGCATAAAAAAACTTGAGCATTTACGTATCCAAAATATATTGTCCACTATTTCACAAAATGCATCTCGTATGAAATTCAGACAATCTGTGTATGAAATTCATACAACATTAAAAAGAGGGTGCATTGTGTAAAAAGTTGTTCCATCATTCCTTAGGCATCATGAAGAAGCTTTATATAAGAAGACTTTTAAGGCATAAAATATGTTAACAAATTCTTAAACTTGGATTAATAGAACAAACTCTCTTAGCAAAATGTTGAGAACCTTTTTCTAGATAATCCTCTCTGTACATAAATATTAAAATTTCATATCATTGCATAAGGACAAGTTTTTTTTTTTTTTTTTTAAATATCACTTTAATGAGTAAAATGAAACCATCTAACTTTTTTGTAAAAGCTTAAAGAGACTTTACTTCAAAATACATCCTATGGTGTTTGTAAAGTTATGTGTTACTTAGAAAATCCTTACGATGTATAACTCTAAAGTTAGTGAAATTTTTCTAAATTGAAAATATTGGACATAACTCAAAGGTACAAACAACATCAAATTTTATCAATAAGTTACATCCTAGTGGTTAATAGTGATAATTACATGTATTAATTATAAAATCATACTCAATTTTAGAAAATATATTCCGATAAATTATATTCAATTTTATGAAATATATTCCGATAAATCATATTCATATAAATTAATTAATTAATAATCAATAATATATGATTCAATATTCTCTGGTTAAATTTTTAAAACTAAAATATATGCGAGATTCAATAAATTTAATTCTATTTGATGCTTTTATTTAAAAATTTTCTTAAATTAATTAATTTTTTATTAAATATAATTAAAGATAATTCATAAATGTAATTCAATTTTTAAATAAAATAAGAAAATTAAAATATATTTAATTATCCTCCTTAATCTATATGAAATTGAATATTCTTAAAAATACATGCGAGACTCAATGAACTTAATTCTATTTAATATTTTTATTTAAATTTTTTCTTAAATTGATTAATTTTTTTTATTAAATATAATTAAAGATAATCCATAATTGTAATTCAATTTTTAAATAAAATAAGAAAATTAAATATATTTAATTATCCTCCTTAATATATATGAAATCAAATATTCTTTTACAACAAAACAAACTTTTTTCACAAAGTAATTTCACTTTATTGAATCATCTAATTTGCTGGTGGCATTGTTCCCCCACCAAATGACATTTAACTATCAAAACGTGATATGATTGCATATATTATTTCTTGGAAGACATCAATTCCTTGAATTAAATAAATCTCAGTAACTTTTATTATACCTTTTAATTTCTGAACATCTAAGTTGACACCAAGAAGTGGTTGTGAATGACAAAATTGGGTATCATAATATAAAGAGATCTTTCAAACAATGACATTCCTCATCCTTATGGCACTGTTCTCAAAACCAAAAACTTAACTAACAATACTTCAACAATTAATTTCATTCTTGGAATTCAGGTAACAATACACATTGAAATATCAATTATATACCATAATGAACATCAATTTCATTTGAAAAAGATATGATGAAACAAATTAATACCTAACAAACAAATTGATATATCCCAATTGAACAAATTTTGGACGCAACTGAACTATACCTCTTTTCACGCATCCCTATGCCTATCCACTTCAATTGCATCATCATCAACTCATCAACTTATCAAGTTTGTCCCCACAAGAACTAGGATTAGGATTCTGTTTCTTTCCATATAACAACATTGTTAAATAATCATGTATTCATGTTGACTTTTTGTCGTTTCTCAGGTAAAAAAAAAATTACATTTTAATTTCTATATAAGAATTTACCAATTAGTCCTCACTTTTCAATGAAGTGATATAGTACTTGGAAAATATTATTTAAAAAATGTTAGTTCTTTAAATAAATTTAAATATCATGAGAAATTAATCTTTATTTATTAATAAAGATATCTTCACTCAACTACATATGTAAGTATATAATTTTTTTTTCTTTATGTGAAAGAATAAATTTAGCAAAGATAAAAGATGAGTAATCTCATTTCTTAAATAAAAATTAATGTATAAATATTTATATAAGACTTTTTCTTTAAATCTTGGAGTTCATCCAATCAGCACTTTAATTCATCTAAACTTTTCTCTTATAAGAAACTTATAGATAGATGAGTGAAAACATGGTCATTTACTTTGAAAAAACATTTTTAATTTCATCTTTTATATTACAACGTTTTTTAATTTGTTTCTTATTTTTAAATATTCAAACCCAGAAAAGAAATTGAAAATAAAGTGACGATCTTTTATAATTAAAAGAAAAAAATATATAATAAAGTAGAAACAGAGATACGAAACAGAGTATTAAGATTGAAATTGAAAATTTAGGCATGTTTTGTTTTTTGGAAAAACGATAAAAGGAAAATTATATAAAAAAGAAACAGGATAAAAACAACTTACAATTTGATTTATATAGGAAATAGTTAATTAATTAATTAATTAATTAATTAATTATGATCCATTGTTCAAGTTTTCATAATAGATAAATACATAAACTTGTCATCATCGTATAATATATATAATCATTCTTGTATTGTTGGAGGCACTGAAAGAGGTTGATCCACTGCAAAATGAGGATAGAACAAGACAGTGATGGAGTCTCTGCTTCCACTAAGCACCTCGTTTTTGCGTATTACGTCACTGGTCATGGTTTTGGCCATGCCACAAGAGTCACTGAGGTCTCTCTCTCTTTCCCTATCTTTTTTGTTTTTCCATTGATTTTGGCCAAATGGGGTGCTGAATCACTCATTCTTTTCAAAATTGAATATTGTTTCTGGGTTTTTGAGTTTTTCTCCTGATCATTTTAGCAGAAGACAAAGTTTGAATTTTTCTGTTTTCGGTTAAATGGGATCCTTTTTTCTTAAAAAAAATCCTTTTTTTTTTTTTTTTTTTGGTTTTTGTTATTTGATTTGAATTTTGATTTGGAATGAATGTGTAGGTTGTGCGGCATTTAATTCAAGCGGGGCATGATGTGCATGTGGTTACTGGTGCTCCTGATTTCGTTTTCACTTCTGAGATACAATCTCCTCGCTTGTTCATTCGTAAAGTGAGTTTGTTTGTTTGTTTTGTTTTGTTTTGTTTTTATGTTATACCCTTTTACCTTTAAAGTATCTTTGTAGTGATATCTAAAAACGATAGTGTTCACAATGTAGTCAATGATTGATATGATTGTTAAGGAAGAAATAATAGCTAAATGCATAATTGGAATTATATATAACCTGTGGATTGTATAGCTTGTGAAAAAGGGTGTTCAATTAAAACAATGTTGAACTTAGTCCAGTATATTAAGGTCTGTTACATGTTCAGTGGATTTGATTTCAAAAACTCGGTCACGCAGCTGTCACAATTGGGATCACAATGAATTGTTTGTGAGAATTCTTTGTGTGTATATGAATGAATACAGTGCTTCAAAGGAACTGATTTTAAAGATCATGTTTGTTTATCCATTTGTATAAAAAATAGGTGCTTTTGGATTGTGGAGCTGTTCAGGCAGATGCCTTGACTGTCGATCGTCTTGCCTCTTTGGCGAAGGTATATGGCAATATGATTGCAGTTTGGATTAGTTATATTTGTAGTGCTTTTGAGGAAGTAGCTTCTTTGTTGTTGTTTCTTTGTGTTGGTGATGGTGCTTTGTTTGTGGTTATGTTAGTATTCTGAAACAGCAGTGAAGCCCCGGGCGAAAATCTTGGCTCAAGAAACTGAGTGGCTGAACTCTGTCAAAGCTGACTTAGTGGTACATGAAATTTTCTTCCCTTTAGGCTTCATAATGTTTGGACTTACATAAGTTATATTCGAGAGAAACTATCTTAGCAATAGCTTACAACCAGAGACAAAACAATATTATGATTCAATGAGTTTCATTTCTGCTCAGAATAACTTTAACATATTTGTTTTGGCTTTTGAAAAAGTTGGTTATATGGATGTGTAAAAAGTTGATTATTTTTTAGAGATTTTATGTTACATGGAAGAAATTTTGCATTTGGTTATAATTATAAAAAAAAAAATATATTCCTTGAAAAGTGTTTTTTAGGTTGTTTGGGTTTGTCAGTGTGATGCTTTTTTCTTAAACGAAATTATGATAAAACATGACTTATGCCTTGCAAAACATGACTAATGGTTTTTAGAAATTCAATAAGAATATTTGTTTGAAAACAGTGTCCCTTTTTTTCTCTCTCATCCATCACAAAAGTGATTATTGTGAAAAGCTATTCCTACCATCTTTAAAAAAATAAAAATAAAAATAAAAATCTGATTATTTTCAGATTATGCTTTGTATATTTTTAAATCTTATCCAAAAAACTTGAGATATCTTTAAAGTGTTTTTGAAAAGAAGTGTTTTCTTTATGAAAGTAGTCTTAAATAAGAAAACCTATATATTATACTTGGTGGATTCTTGTAAGCTAACATGGGAAAACAGGTCTCTGATGTTGTCCCAGTTGCATGTCGAGCAGCAGCAGATGCTGGCATTCGTTCTGTTTGTGTATCCAATTTCAGGTAACTTATGCGTAGACTTTCATTTTCCCTTTTTAATTCTCTTTGTTAATTACAGTAACTGGTTAAGGGAAAACCATGTCTTGGAAGCATTAGTTGCCAATGATGCCACTGTGATAGAAAATTAGCAGACAATTATTTTTCATGAATTTAATGTATCCTTTCATCTCATTTAGGTATTTTCGTCATTTTATTCTTACAAATGCATGCCAGGCATCAATTTTAAGTTGCTTCTGGGAATATGAATATACTTTCAGTTCAATTCCTGAACTAGTCTATAATGTAGTAATTGAAACTTCAAGTGTAAATGGATGTCCAAGAGTGATTGTTTTAGTACAGAACCCATAATTACTCTTGTTCCATACCTTTGTGATTTCAGTTGGGACTTCATCTATGCAGAGTATGTCATGGCTGCTGGACTTCATCATCGTTCAATAGTTTGGCAGGTAACAACAATCTTCTTTATATAGGGAGTTGTCTTGTCCTATATGTTTGTTCCAATAGAGAAATGTTAAACGTTGCTTCATGTCTGCTTTGTCCAAGATTTTGGAATTTTATGCTCAGCATTTAGTCACTTGTATAAAACTTGTGACTGATATCTATTTTACTTATTACTTTTTATTATTTCTTGGTTATCTAGGTTGAAAAACAACATGACAATTCAATTTTGAGTTGACACTTCCTTTTTGTATTTACTCCACATTTCTTAAATGTATTAATAATTAGTTTATATATCTCACAATTTAATGTTTAAAATTATTTTCAACTTTGCCTTGATCAAAATTTGAAACTTTTGGATGAACCTGGAATTAATCAGAATATTTGGGTGTAATCTATGCTCTTAGTTTGTAAAGCTAATGTGATAATAATTAGGATGCTCCACATTTGCTAGAACAATAAGATGAATGGAAGTAAAACTTCTAAATTGAAAATTATGCTCTTAGTTTTGTCTTTTTTCACTTGCTATGTGCTTGAAACATGGTAACTAAGTGTATTTGCATATATACTCATGCAGATAGCTGAGGACTATTCCCATTGCGAGTTCCTTATCCGCCTACCAGGGTATTGCCCTAGTAAGTCATTTTTTTTATGTAATTTCATTACAATAACCTAACATTATTTTCATGCTCAACTAAATTTGGTGATGAGAATAATTTACTAAAATTCTGGAATTTCTAATATTTGCAGTGCCTGCTTTTCGTGATATTATTGATGTCCCTCTCGTAGTGAGGAGGTTGCACAAATCAGCAAAAGAGGTACTGCCACACAAACCTTGGTGGATCTATTTGATTGGATGAATCAGCTCCTAATATGAGTTTGAGTTTCCTTGTTGAAGGTGAGGAAGGAACTTGGGGTAGCCGATGATGTGAAGCTAGTTATTCTCAACTTTGGCGGGCAGGTGATTATCTAAATCTCCTCTTTTTAGAACCAAACCTTTATAGCTTATTTTTTTTGGAGTGGCTTGTAACAAATGCTTGCACTCTCCGTCTCTTTCTTGTGATTGTATTGTTCATGTACTTGAATTGTTGGTTTCTGCAATTCTATAATGATTACGAGAGGTGCTTATATCATCTCATCACAACTATCACTTATATAAGTTATTATAAATGTGCTGACTATTTCCTTTTGTAATTAGTAATGTACTTGGTATAACTGTTTGGTAGTTCTTCATATTCTGTAAAATCACCAGTGCATATATTCATGTATTGTTCTAATTATCATTTCTGGTAGTCACATAAATTCATAATAAAGTCTACAGTTCCTATAAAGATATTTTACTGGATTTGTTATTCTCAATACAAATTTGTTATTGTTCTTTGGTCATCTATATGACCATATACTTGTAAATTTTATACTTTTCTGGTGTTTGTGTCATGGAACTCTGCTAAACAGCAACACAGAGTCACTACAATCATCTGACTTCTGCCTCTATTATGTCTTGTTTTCAGCCATCAGGATTGAAGCTAAAGGAGGAATTCTTACCCTCTGGCTGGTTGTGCCTGGTACTTCTTCAACCATTCTTCTAAGTATCATTGTCTCATTTAAAATATTTCATGATTATACTTGAGCATTATTTGGTAATGTCTTACTTTTATGATCCAGGTTTGTGGTGCTTCTGAGCATGAGGACCTTCCACCTAACTTTGTGAAACTTGCTAAAGATGAATATACACCTGACATTATTGCAGCATCAGACTGTATGCTTGGTTAGTATGAAGCTTGAGTAGATGCAAAGCTGGATTAAACAAAGGAGTTATACTGATTTCTGTATGTCATTTTAGGAAAAATTGGATATGGCACTGTTAGCGAGGCCTTGGCATACAAGTGTCCTTTTGTCTTTGTACGTAGAGATTATTTCAATGAAGAACCTTTTTTGAGAAATATGCTGGAGGTACACTATTGACTTCCTCTATGTTAGTTTTCTGTCATGTTGATTTTTTTTAGTTCCTCACAAGTAATTATGTTTTTTTCTTTTTTTTTTTTAATTTAGCATTATCAAGGTGGTGTTGAAATGATTAGGAGGGATTTACTGACTGGTCACTGGAGACCTTATCTTGAACGCGCAATAAGTTTGAAACCCTGCTATGAAGCTGGCATTAATGGTGGTGAGGTACCCCCTTTTTCTTTTAAATCAACTCTTCACAAACTATTACTTTGTTCACCTGGATATAATTTTGTAACTTCATAAAGCTTACTTGTGTTTTCATGATCTCTTTTTAAGAATTGGTGTGGAACAAAGGAATGCCTTGGTCAATGATATATAAGTGGTGGATGGACACATGTTGCAGCAATATAGCGCATAAGAATCAAAATTTAGGAACAATAGACATATCTAATCTTCTATTGCTATTATCTCATATGACTACAAAGTATCTTTTTGTATAATTATTGAAAACTCAATATAAAAGCAAAAATATGATTGACAAGGCAACATTAACATAGTTTTGCCAAAGTATAAGAAAAAAAAAAAACTCCAGTCAGCAAAGGAAGTTTGCAATGGAGATACAAACGGAGCCGAAATGGGCAGAACAATGTACTTTTGATCCCAAAGGATGTTTGTAGTGTAACTTAGAAAGCCAATTCTTCGGTCCTCCTTTGGGATATTCGCAAGAAATGTGCCTTTAAGTTTTAATTATGTGAAATATAGTGTTTTCCCATCTAAATACCTGCCACTCCATAATATCCTCGAATGTTCTTTTGCTGGTATTGCTTGAGGTATTAATTACATCCTGATTGGTGTTTTATTTATTTGATAAATCAATGAATTGCTGAATCTGTATATGCATTGTAAAGGGACCTTAAATCAACTAACTGGGAAAGATATTGATATTTTATGTCTAGTTCTTCTACTCACACACATATTTATTGGCTTATATATTTTTAGTCACTCACATTAGTCTAATTTGGGTTAAATTTAGTTTTAGTCCTCCAAATTTAAAATTAATGTTTTTAGTTCCTCAAAAATTAAAATGTGGTTTTAGTCCCTCAAATCGGTTTGAATATTGCTTATAACAGCTATTAGATACAACTTGGGGGACTAAATCTATCTTTTTTACAATTTGAGGGACTAAAACCATATTTAAGCCACAGTTAATAGTTCTACTTTTAGCCCATAGTTATATAATGCAGAACTGAGTAAGAGTGCTCCTGTCATTCCAGTTCTTTAGTATTTGTCAGTGATATTGGTTAATGCCATAAGAATTGATATTTTTCCCATAAAACATTTGAAAATGTAGATTGCAGCCCACATCCTACAGGAGACGGCTTTTGGAAAAAATTATGCTTCAGATAAGGTATTAGTTAATTTTGTTGAGCTTCTAGTTACTTCGGTTGAGTGAAGATACATAGTGGAAGCGACTAAATTTGAATTTTCTTTTCAATTTTGACTTAACAATATCTAGCATAGTGGAGCAAAAAGATTGCGTGATGCCATAGTTCTTGGATATCAACTCCAAAGGGCACCTGGCCGTGATATTGCAATACCAGAATGGTATGCAACTGCTGAAAACCAACTTAACCAAGCATTACCCAGTTCCCCTGTGGATGTTGGAGACTCTGCATTCAACGCGTGAGTATCACTTTGCTTTTCAGGAGTATAATTTTCTTGGTTGTTTCCTAATAACAATAAACAATATAACTTCCTCCTTTTTGTTTGCTTATATCTTTCTTCAGGGTCATTGAAAACTTTGACATTGTTCATGGAGATGTTCAAGGACTTCCAGATACCATGGCATTCTTACAGAACCTATCTGAATTACAAGAGAAACACACTCAGCGAGAGCGCAAGGCTGCGGCTAGTCTCTTCGACTGGAAGGTCTTAATCATTTTGTGTGAAAATCATTTCTTTGTAAAATTATTTATTCAGCACTAAGGGCCTGTTTGGACAAACTTTTCCATAAGGTATAAAAAGAGAAGAAAAGAGAAAGGAAAAATGAATTAAGCTTCTCCATAAGCTAAAATGAGGTTATGTATAAATTGAAAATTAGCTTTTAAAGAAGCTGTTAGGAATCTTTTAGTAAGAAAGCAAGATAGAGAGAGAATAGGGAAAGAATCAGCATTGTTATTATTCAACAACTGAAAAATCAGTTCTCACAAAGGAGCACTCTCTTTTCTGCACAAGGGAAGGATTCCCTGTTTCTTACTATGAACATACATCCACCCCTCTAACCAACTCATGTCTTATTTATATACATTTGTTAGTAACAAACTTCTAACTGACTCCATCCTAACTCAATTAACCCCCCTTAGTTTTTTCTCTTCTTACTATAATAGACCTGCCAAACCTTGGGTCTAACTGATTGTGGGTCTGTGTTTGCATCCCTAATAGAAGCTAATATTAAAGAGCTTCTACAAATTAGCTTATGCATAAACTAGTTATAACTTACGGAGAAATTTATATCTTTTTCCCTTCATATTTTCTTCTCTTATAAGACTATGGAGAAGTTTATCCAAACATACCTTAAGTACTCTCAGTGGCTACAAAAAAAAGTTCTTTTAATACAGAGATACTGAAGAAAAATGCATTATGTCTTATATTCAAATATTTATTCTTTTGCTGTTTGTCCTTTCACTCTTGATTTTTTCCTATCCTTGTGACAGGAAGAAATTTTTGTGACGAGAGCTCCTGGACGGTTAGATGTAATGGGTGGTATTGCAGACTATTCTGGAAGTCTTGTCCTGCAGGTTGAATCTATCACCCCAGGGTTTACTTTTAACTGCATTTGATCCATATATTTTCGACTTTCAACTGTTAACTTCATGTACTCTGACATTTATGATAATACATTTTTAGACTTGATGCTCTAAAATTTAGTTTTAGTGAATTCAACTAACACATGCAGTAGAAGGAAACAATGTGTTTCTTCTAATTCTAATAAGATATTAAATTCTTTTCTGCTTCTGATTTTCCGAAAAGTTTAAACAAACACAGGGAACATTAAAAACAAAAGTGTCTTTTGCCGAAAAGCTGTATCGAACAGTTAAATACACCAGGAGAAGGAAAACACACATAATATCAAGAATATGTTCTTTTAGGCATAGCACATAACATAATTAGCATGCTAAGGTCTATTCTTATGCATCCTTCAAGAGCAGGATAAACATGCAAAATAATAAGCATACATAGATACTAATTGTGGAGATAGTAGTGGCAGTTGATGGTAATTACTCTCTTGTGTATACCTCCACGGCTGCTGTACTACATGCACTTGTACTACTCTTATTAGGTGGAGGCTTGTAAGTTTTATATCTCTAAATGTAACACTGAGATGTACAGTGCTAAATATAGACATATTTCTAAACAATCTGTTTACTCTGAAGCTGGCAAAGTTATTCATGAAATTTAAAAGCAACTGCTCACTCTGGTCTTTTTCTTTTTCTTTTTGTTCTTTTGTAGATGCCAATTAAAGAAGCTTGCCATGTTGCTTTGCAAAGAGTCCATCCAAGTAAACATAGGCTATGGAAACATGCTCAGGCTCGACAGAATGAAAATGGGAAAAATCCAACTGCTGTCTTGCAAATCGTATGTCGGAGAACATGTGAAATTTCTATATTCTATCAGTTAACATTGACAAATGTTGATTGGAATTTGTAAAACAATAAAGCATGAGAAGTAAACAATCTTGATGAAAAAATTAAATTATTTTGATATCTTCATACTCTTGCAGTTTTGTGATAATATTGAGTCTCTTACCGTGCGTTTTCAATGAATCTGGATCATGTCAGGTATCATATGGCTCAGATTTGGGCAATCGTGGCCCAACGTTTGACATGGATTTTTCTGATTTTATGGATGAAGACGGCAAGCTAATCTCATATGCGACAGCAAAGAAATACTTTGCTAAAGATCCTTCCCAAAAGTGGGTAGCCCTTTTGCATGATTCTATGAATAAGGCTTGTCTGGCATTTTGTTATACTAATTTGATTAAACATCACAGGTGGGCAGCATATGTTGCAGGGGCATTTTTGGTCCTAATGACAGAGTTGGGTGTGCAATTCAAAGATAGTGTCAGCATGCTGGTATCTTCTGTTCCCTATCTATATTACTAATACTTCAGTTCATAAAACAATATACACGCGCACACACACACACTAAATGATTAGAAAATTTTCCATGAGTTTTGATAACATAATTGTCAATGGGTTTCACTATCAACTCATTTTTTGGTGGAAGTATGATGCCTATTATAGTGCCATTTAGAAACTTTTATATTGGCCTATAATTGTGCCACTTACTCTGTCTCCATACTTTTTTACTCTAAGATGTAGACATTGTAAAAAATTTGTAGGTTTCATCTGCAGTCCCAGAAGGGAAAGGTGTATCATCTTCTGCATCTGTGGAGGTTGCTAGTATGTCTGCTATTGCAGCTGCTCATGGTAATCATGCTTTGTTTAAATGTTCATTTTTCGGCAACTACTGTTCTATTATTGTTGGACACTTCGTTCTTCATTCTCTTATTGTTGATTAAATTAATTTCTATCATTGTAACTCAGGATTAAATATCAGCCCAAGGGATCTGGCCATACTCTGCCAGAAGGTTGGACTTTATGCAGTACTGTGATCAATATTGATTTCCTATGATTGTATATTTTATCTCTAGCACGCGTTTTCTGCTTGTAATTACAATGTTCTCATACAAATTTTGTCAGGTGGAAAATCACATTGTGGGAGCTCCATGCGGTGTCATGGACCAGATGGCTTCAGCTTGTGGTGAAGCCAACAAACTTCTTGCTATGATTTGTCAGGTGTGCATCATTACCCACTATCAAAAACAATATTTTCTTATCCTTTAGACACAGTATCATGCTTCTGCCTTTCATTAATGCAGCCTGCAGAGATTGTTGGCCTTGTTGAAATTCCCAACCATATCCGTGTCTGGGGAATTGATTCTGGAATAAGACACAGGTTGGTGGCCTATCATTATTTGCTAAATTTCTTGCATATATCTTTTTCTGCTTTGTGGCCATTGGTTTGGATTTCCTGTAATTAATGATTCCACTTTTCAAGAAAATAAAAGGCTGCAATCAAAGTTAGACTTTAACACACTTTGGTCTGACCATGTGAATGTTATGAGGTGGCTAAATAGGTGGTGGTTTCAATGTATATTTGAGAATTATTGGCAGTGTTAATAAGAAACATGGGTTTTTGATTGTAGAATCCTTTAACAAGACTAACTTATAACTAATGAGCTTTAATCTAATAGCTTAAGTTTTTTGGATAGTTCTATGTCTATCCTTTAACAAGAATATCCTGTTCTAATCTTCCTTATTCTATCTTCATGATATTTATGAACTATACTAAGTGCTGTCTATTCAGTGTTGGAGGTGCAGACTATGGTTCTGTTAGAATTGGCACCTTTATGGGTATGAAGATGATAAAGGCCAAGGCTTCTGAGGAATTGACTGAGATGTGTGCTACTAATGGGTTGAATTCTGATGACGTGGAACAAGATGATATAGAACTTCTTAAAAAAGAAGCCTCCTTAGAATACTTGTGTAATTTGCCACCTCATAGGTAAAAATCCTGTATTCTTCTTTACTTAAATTTGGTTGAGTGGATTATTATGGTAGATAGTTATATCTACATGTAGAACTACTTTGATTACTTAAACAACTAAACAAGAAGTCCCCTTTGATTACTTATGCAATCTTTTTTATGGAATGTGAAGATAAATTGGTCTCATCATCTGTTAATTGGATCATTATTATGCTTCACATTATATTGTCATTTTAAATTTTTTCATCAACTTGACCTTTTAGATACCAGTATCACTCCTTAAATATTACCGTTAATATATTCTTCATTTTTATTTATAGATTTGAGGCTCTCTATACTAAGACAATTCCCGCCACCATTGGTGGTGAGGCGTTTTTGGAGGATTATAAAAATCATAATGATCCAGTCACTGTTATTGATCAGAAGCGTACTTATGGAGTTAGAGCTCCCACAATGCATCCTATATATGAAAATTTCCGAGTCAAGGTTAGGACTTCATTAAAGAATATAATCAGTTACATGTAACTGATGATTTCTTCTACTTGTTGCATCCTTTTGGCCAATTATTAATTACAAGTCTGAGTAAAAACTCAGCTGTGGTAACTTGATACTTGAGAAAATTTATTGTGATATTTTCTTTTTGTAAGTTAATAATGTAAAGACAGCGTAAAAGATTCACAACTCAGACATGTATATTTGGCAACAAATAACTAATATATTTCGTCGATCACAGGATGTGGTACACTGTAAGTGTGATGCTTTGTAAAGGAAAATCTAGATTTTTTAAGAGACAATGACCTGCTTAAAACACATAGTTTCAAGACTGACTTTTACCTGTTATCATGAAGCAGTTGTATTTCATGTTTCCTGTGATTAATATTTGAAATTTTAATTAATTATCCTCCAATATATGGTGTGCAGACCTTCAAAGCACTTCTATCATCAGAAAGTTCAAACTATCAGCTTACAACCTTAGGAGAATTGCTATATCAGGTACATCTACAGCTTCAGTTGATCAACTTACTGTATTATGGAACACTATGGCAGAAGTTATAATAAAACTGAAATGACAATTTTGTATGTTCGGTTAATATTGGTTCCCAATTTAGTATTTGAAACTATTGAGTTTTTGCATGTTATTAACAATTGTCTTGTCATGATAAAGTATTCACTAGCTTCTAACATGTTGTACATGTCAGGAAGATTAAAACAATTAGTTAGATGCCTATCTTCTTCGTTTTTTTTTTTTTTTGACGGAAAAATAGTTTAGATGAGTTGGGTCCCGGGGTTCATCAGGGCCAGAGTTATATGCCTATCTCATTTACTATTAATTTGCTTAAAATGCAATCTTTACATTCTTATTACTTGTTTGATAGGAAGCTGTCTTCTTGCTCCCTTTTTGTAATATAAACTTTGGTGTTGGAATTGAAAAATGCCAAATTACAAAATTACTTGAATTTTAACTATGATTTGGCATATGCAGTGCCATTATAGCTATAGTGCTTGTGGACTTGGTTCTGATGGAACAGATAGGCTTGTACACTTGGTGCAAGAGTTGCAGCACAGTGCAACATCTAAACCTGAAGGTGGAACATTGTTTGGAGCCAAGATAACTGGTGGTGGTTCAGGTGGAACAGTTTGTGTAATTGGTAGAAACTGTCTCAAGAGCAGTGAACACATTTTTAAGGTATTTTTTATTTATCATAAATTTAACACATTATTATAATCAAGAAATACTTCATATCCCTTTTGTATGGCAGGTAAAGAAAAACATTTTTGGTGTAAATATGTTTTAGTTCCTAAAAATTCGTCTCATTTTTAGTCCTTCAATTTTCGATATTTGCCATGTGTGGTCCCTATTTCAGAAAATGGAAGACATGCAAATTTTTTGTGAATGGCAAGGACTTCACCTAACACATTTCCAAGGATGAAACTAAAAGTGAACACTTTCCTATTTACAGGAACTAAATACATATTTAATCCAACTTTTTATTAATATGATGGAGTATATGGTTTTTATATTACAAGTTTATTGTAATATAATATTTACTATTTTAATTGAATTACTACAAAAAGGGTTTGTTACGTCAAAAATTTTCATAGGGGGAAGAAACATTCTTTCCTATTATGTTTTTTCTCCTTTCCTTGCATCTCATTCTTTATAGAACTTTTCAAAACAAAACCTTAGTGAGATTTCATGAAATACTAATGGTCTGAATCTTGCAACAAATTTTCATGCAGGTTCAGCAGAGGTACAAGAAAGCAACTGGTTATTTGCCTTTCATTTTTGAGGGTTCATCACCAGGGGCCGGAAAATTCGGATACCTGAAAATACGCCGCCGAGCTACGCCGAGAAAGGCTGACATCAGTGAGGACAATGGTGCAGTCACGGCTGAGAGCAACAGTTGATCACGGTTTATACAAATGTTAATAAGTGTTTGTGTGCATTGGCTAAGGAACTGAGAAGAGAATAATTTTTTATTGGGATGTATAAAATTATGTTGTTCAAATTTTTTTTATGTTTACTTAAAACTTTTACATAAAATATTTTCTCTTTTTAGTTTCTTAGTTAGTGCCCTTGAGATAGAGGTAGACAAGACCTTATATGTAAGTGTCTTGTAGGAAATTCTCAGTTCTATAATCTTTCCTTGAACATGTATAGTATAATTAAAGTAACCATTTCAATCAATTATTAACATTTATGAATCATTTTTATGATTTTTCTTTTACACTTTATGTCTAGCATGGAACTTGTTGGCATGTTAGAATATTCTGAATAAACAATGAACAAATCGTTGTGCATGAGTATTTTGTATGCATGATATTCTAAATTTGAAGTTTCCTTTTATTTAGGTATTTTTGGTTGTGCACCTATTTTTCTTGTCAGTGTTAATGACACTTTCATTCTGGCAAGCCAGAATTTTTTCAAATCAAATTCATAATGAATAAAACATAGAATTTAAATTTTTATTTACAAATCTAGCATATATTGTTTAAATATAATAAAAAGTCAAATGTTATTAACTTTTTTTTGGCATATTTGTATTATCTTATTGAGATATTTATGTATTTTTATTTTATGTTTATTCTCTTTTACAGTTATTTTTATTTAAAATTAAATGGATTACTGCAATCATTGCTGGTAATTACTTATTAGGGACATAAATTAACTCATCTATTTAGATGAATCTTCATAAAAGTTGAGATTTAACTTGTTTGAAAATTATGAAGGTTAGAAATTATTTATCTCATTAATGACTTAGTTATTTTAGTTTTTTTAAAAAAACTTTCTTAAATTATTTTTCAAATATATCATTTTGATATTGAATAAATATTTTAATTATAGATGATAATCTTTATGAAAATATGTACTTAAGGTAAGTAAAATTAATCATCCACACCTATTAAATGTGTTAACATATATCATGATGTACATTTGATACTAATCTCATTTGGATGGGTTTACAAATAATTTATTTATATATTATCTTATGATTTTACAATTTATGAAAGTATTTGAGATAATTCAAAAAATTCTTATAAATAATTTAAAAAAATGTTTATAATTTATTTTGATAAGACATGTAAAATAATTTATTCATGAAAACTTGATAGATAAGAATCTATTGAATAAAATCTAATTTTTTTTCTTAACCTTTTAAATGGACTATTTATAGTTGGATAGAAGCACTGTGAATTTGTTATAATCAAATAAGTAAATTGTAGAATTGAAACCGCGTAATCAAAATAATAAAGTGTTTCCAAAAGTTAAAAGATTAAGGTGATATTTGGTTCAATATTTCTTATTTTTATAAAAATAAAATATTTTTAAAATTTAAAAGATGAATAAAGATGAAAATTTGTTTGGTTAATTTTTTTTAAAAAAAAATTATAATTTTTTTCTTAAAATTGAATAAAAATAGAAAAATATTGTAGCTTAAAAATGAAAACAATTTCTCAAATTAAATATAAGCTAAAATTATAAATTATAAATAAAATAAAATAAAATATTAAATATTAATTATGTCACGCTATTGTCTTTGTCTTCGATAATACCACACCACGTATCCATTTACACACAAATGATTGATGGATTTAAATCCATAAAGGATGAGATATCACTTCATATCACATCGAAATATATTATTATTTAAATAAAAATGCAGAAATTCATACATCCACATATATTATTTTTTAATTTAGAATACTAACTTAAATAATTAAATAAAACTTTTGAAAATGAATAAATAAACATTTAAGCTTAGTATATATAATTTTAAAGTAGAACTCGAGGTGAACGTGAATAGCAAGATATTATATTATATTTTGTATGTTCCAACCTTTGATCCAACAAACATCACAAGAACAACAGAAGTGAAGAGAAGTGAAGTGAAGTGAAGAGATGAACTCATCTGCTAGTGCCAACGAGAAGCTCTTAGAAAATGGCACTTGTTCTTCTTCTTCTTCTTCTTCTTCTTCTTCTCAATCAACTAAAGGTGGTTTGAGAACCATGCCCTTCATCATAGGTACTAATGCTTCTCACTCACTCTTTATTCTAAATATGTAACTTATATTCCATACTTTGGTTCTTAAATATGTCACCCTTTGTAACTTCTATATCCAATGTTGAATTTGCAAACTTTACTTATTGATTCAATTGTTGAGTTTTTTAGACTTTTTTGTCATTCCAAAATTGTTTTCTATTAATCTCTTTGGTGTAATTTTGTTGCTGCATGATATTTAACTGAATTGTGTGAGTAAAATCAATATGATCTAATATAGTTTGCAGATTGTTGGGTATTGAATGTGTGTGTTTGGACTGCAGTTGAAAAAGTGAAGTCTTAAGTTTAGTTTAGAGTAGGTTTGATGTAACTTGATTTATTTTTGAAGTTTTTCACATTCAATGGCAAGAGAGATTTGTTTTGAGTTTAACATCAGTTTGGATTAAAACCACTTTCAACTGAATGAGACAAAAATTTGAGAAACATACAGTGCTCCTTTCTATGCAAAATCAAAGTCGATTTGAGAGATCTAACTACAAACCGAACATACTTTAATCATGTTAATGGGTTCGATTTTCTGATGGTTTTGTTGAGAGAAACAAAATTCACTTTGATTATCTATAGGTGCTGATAGGAATTGGTCTTTGATTGCTGGTTGAGATGAACTATCTTTAGTTTACACCCAAAATTATGTAGATGAAAGATAAATTTTGCAAACAAAACATTCAAGAATCAAAGTGTTTAGATAGTAACCATGGCATTCAATCACTCACTTTGTTGATTGTTGTGGAGACAGTGAACGAGTGTCTGGAGAAGGTAGCGAGCTACGGGATCTTGCCGGACATGATTTTGTACCTGAGGAACGATTATGGAATGCCTATTGCCAAGGGGACAAATGTAATTTACACTTGGTCTGCCATGTCCAACATCTTGTCCCTCTTTGGGGCCTTCCTCTCTGATTCTTACTTGGGTCGATTCCTCGTCATTTCTATTGGTTCCTTCTCAAGCCTTCTTGTAAGTCTTATTTAAAAGTTTTGATTCTGAATTTATATTTGCTAGTTGATTGATACTTGAGGACTATTGCTTGTTAATGGTCTCTGTAAGAATCAAACACGGGAGTTTGGGGGTTAACAACAATTATGGTTTCTTGTGTAAGAAGGAGAAGAAAACCATGGGACTGATCCCTGTGGTGAAGGCTGGAGTCACCAGAAAACCATGGTTTGGTTTTGTGTACTGTTTCAAAGGGTTTTTAATCGTGCTCCATTGCTTTGTTTTAATGGGAAATATAGGAAATATTTTTCTAAAAGACATGAGATAAATGATTCTTTTGATGTATACTTTCCTTATGCTGTTATAATATTTCTTCTCTCCCACAGGGTTTAACTGTTTTGTGGCTAACTGCCATGATCCCAGAGCTAAAACCTTCTTGTGGATCACTAGACTGCAACTCTGCTACAGCAATCCAACTAGCTATTTTGTTCCTTTCCATGGGATTAATTTCCATTGGAGCTGGTTGTGTCAGACCTTGTTCCATAGCCTTTGGAGCAGATCAGCTGACAATTAAAGAAAGATCCAATGATGAGAGGCTCTTGGATACCTACTTTAATTGGTATTATACCTCAATTGCACTATCAACTTTAATTGCATTGAGTGTAATTGTGTATATTCAAGAAAATCTGGGATGGAAAATTGGGTTTGGAGTACCGGCTGTACTAATGTTCATATCGGCTCTCAGTTTTATCCTTGGTTCGCCATTCTATGTAAAAGTGAAGCCAGAACACAGCATGCTCACTGGTTTTGTACAAGTAGCTGTGGTGGCCGTAAAGAACAGAAAACTTAGTCTTCCTGATCGCAACTCTGATCAGTATTACCAGGACTGTGGTTCAGAGCTGACGGTCCCTACTGATAGCCTTAGGTACTGGTGCTAGCCTTCATGATCTAATTTCCTTTCAATTCCATTTGTCAAATGCTTTTTTGCCCCCACATATTTTATGCAAGAAACAACGAATGTTATCTTCAATTATCATCATATATTGGATAATGACAAGCATTTGTTAACTTTGTTCAAGGTAATTTATTATTGTCTTTATTTCTTCATGAGGAATATTTCATCTTCCTCATGACTAATTCTACTTCTCTGGTAATCCAGAGTAATTCCATCATGCATACATGTTCCTGTTCTATAATATTTATTGAGTATTTTTGGAGTTAATAAACATTATCTTCTTTTATAGGTGTTTGAACAAAGCATGCATAATAAAGAATCCTGAGACAGTCTCAAACCCTGATGGATCAGTTTCAGATCCATGGAGCCAGTGCACAGTAAGACAGGTGGAGTCACTGAAATCTTTGATCAGAGTCCTTCCTATGTGGTCAACCGGCATCTTTATGATGGTCTCCCAAAAATCATTCTCTACCCTCCAAGCAAGTACAATGGACCGTAGATTATTTGGTAATTTCAAGATGCCAGCAGGGTCATTCACCCTTATCATGGTGATCACATTATCAATAGTCATTCCCGTCTATGACCGCATAATGGTACCTCTACTAGCAAAATACACCGGCTTGCCTAGAGGATTCGGTTGCAAAACTCGAATGGGGATAGGATTGTTGTTTGTATGTTTAGCTAAGGCAACATCAGCTGTAGTCGAAACTAAGAGACTGAACACAGCCATTGAAGAAGGCTTTGAGGACCAACCTAATGCTGTAATTCACATGTCAGTTCTATGGCTAGTTCCTGAGTTTGTTTTGCTTGGAGTAGCTGAGGCTTTCAACCCAGTTGGTCAGGTTGAGTTTTTCTACACTTATTTCCCCAAGACCATGTCTAGTTTTGCAATGGCTCTTTTCACTGTTGAACTGGCTGCTGCTGATGTAGTCTCAAGTGTGATGGTCAGTATTGTGGACAATGTCACTAGTATAGGAGGCAAGGATAGCTGGTTGTCAACTAACATTAACAGGGGCCATCTCAATTACTATTATGCATTTCTCACTTGCTTAGGTATAATTAACTACCTCTACTTTCTTCTTATTTGTTGGGCTCATGGTCCTACTCCAGGACATAAACTTGAAGCTTCAGCAGCCAAGGAAGATGGGCAAATTGATTACGCAGAGTTACCTACTTCCTAGATTATTGTTTAGTATACATCAGGTAGTAAACACTTGAGAAATTGTAGTGTAGTAAGTTTTTTATATGTATAATTTAGGGTTGTCTAACTTACCTTGAGTAAAAATAGGTAAAACAAACCCAATTAAGATGATTGGTCTAGTTTTTTTTTCTACGTACTTTCACTTTGAGATAATTGGTTGCATTTATTTATTGCACCAATGATCTTTAATTGGGTTGTTTAACCTCATTTTTGTTGGGGATAAATTAGATAGTCCTATAAAAATAATAGGTTAAAGGTAGACACGCGCTGAGACTTTTTTGTGGTCTTGCATAGTAGAGGTAGATATGATGCAAAAATGGAATGAATGATAGTATCCATACTAGTTGGTGGAAACTTTTGCATGGTAATAAACTTTATTATACATTATCAATAGCCTGTAATAAAGCTCCTTGTGTTTACATAATTCTCTTCTATTTCATGCAATTGGTCATAGTGTTGTTGACCTACCTTGTACGGTTATGGTATTGTACCTGTACCTGTACCAGAGATGAGAAAAGACAGTATGGCACTTCAACCCCAACATTTCCTAACAGCTATAGTGGAGTTTGGCTTCAAGGTTGCAAAGTGCAAAAGCAACTCTGTGCATGTCCAACACAGTATAGACATGCTCTTGCCACGTATGAAAGTTTTGTTAACTAAACACCTTGATTTTGGAGATTGCTAATGGCTTGGCATAAAACGTAGTTATTCATTATTGGAGTAACAACAAGTTGTGAAATAGGAGGATCAACGTTCATATCGTTGGCCACAAGTACTTTGGATGTTAAAAATACAAACTATTTCATTGGAGTTGTGTGATAACAATAGCCTAAATGGACTTTACCTGTGTAAGGTGCTAGTCTACCAGGAAGCAACATATCTTGGTAAACGGATGAACTGTCAACATTCATGTACATTTAATCCAGACTTTGAACCGTTAACATCCAAAGTGGCAATGTTTTTTCGTAAACCGAAGAATAGGTATTAAAAATGTGTTCTCTTTTTTATATCTCTGTAACTTTTTTTAAACATGATTTTTTCTTATAAAATTTTGTATAAAATACATTTCCTCTTTAAATTCTGTTAGAGTATAATTGAAAGATAAAATTGATATTATTTTATTTTTAAGTTTTATCTATCATTAATACAATAGACATGTCATTTCATGATTCTAAATAGTCTCTATTTACGTTATCTTCTAATTTCATGAATCATCTGCTAACACTTAATTTGTTTATTAATTTTCATGGATACATTAGTTTCATATGTCTTTTAAATAAAATTTTTATTTTAATAATTTGTAATTATTAAAATTAAAAGATATAATTTATTTTTACTAAACACCTCCTATTTTTTGTCCTGCACTACTTTATTATCAAGCTATATCTTCTATCCACCTTAAAAAAAAAAAAAAATCAAATGAAATATGAGAGTATCTAAATTTAATATTTCCAGGGAGCATAATTTCAAAGGAGGAATATCTTCTGTGTGCATCCCTCTCACTTGTTTGTTTGAAAGATTGTAAAACAACTTTACATGTAAACGATAAAAATAATAATGCTGAACTGTTGAACTATATTCACTCTCCTTGGATAATTTTTTCTTTTTTTAAACTATTAAACTGTATGATCGTGATTAAAATTTTCATTTTTTCATCTTAAAAGTTGTTTATATCTTGAATGATTTGTATCTTTACTTAATTTTTGTTGAATCTTTAATATTTATTTATTTTATTTTATTGAATCTCAATAAATTATTAATAAATATACTTTTATTTTTTTAGACTAATCTTTTAAATAGAAGATATTTTTATTTTACATTTTATTTTAATTACATTATTCAATTAAAATTTTCACATCATAAAATAATTTTCCAAGAAAATTTGTCGTTCTACAAATAAAAAAGTATTTATTTTAATTTCCGATAATATTTTTTAATTATATAATATAATTATAACACCCGTAACACAGGTGATAAAACACTAAATACAAATAATATGAAAAACTAGATTATAATTGAGAAATTTTACATTATTATTTAATCATAATTTTTTTTTTTAAATGATTAAATATGCATTTATGATATTATTTTTGTAAATGGATAATTTTTAATTGATATTTGATATATTGAGTGTGCATAGCGGTTAATCTGGTAGTATAATAATAGTAAAATGTAAAAAAAAAAAAAAAAAAAAAAAAAAAAAAAAAAAAAAAAAAAAAAAAAAAAAACCCAATGGAGGACAAAACGTCACCGTTTAGAGGAAGTAGTATTGGAGCGAGGGTTTCGGACATGAATGCTACAACAATGGAGCTCCCTCTGCTAGAGTTTCCTTGCGCCTTTCTTTCTTTCTTCATTGCAACCAATCGAATCAAAAAATGAACAACAACGACGATGACGTCATCACCGGTTCCGGTTCCCGGCGCACGCGCTCTCAGGTGGCGCCGGACTGGAGCGTGACGGAGTCGCTGATTCTCGTGAACGAGGTCGCGGCGGTCGAGGCTGACTGCTCCGTCGAACTCTCATCTTATCAGCGGTGGAATATGATTGCCGATAACTGCGCCGCCCTCGATGTCCCCCGCAACCTCTCCCAGTGCCGCCGCAAGTGGCGCGCGCTCCTCGCTGAGTACGATGCCGCCGCCGTCGTCCGGGGAAAGCCTCCGAGGAGCTTTCATCGCGAGTTGTTTGAGGCCATCGATTGTGTCGTGAAAGCGCGTGAAGCGCGTGGGATGGTTGATGTCGAGAGCGATAAGGAAGAAGAAGAAAGGAACGAGGCGCGTGATGCCACCGTTGAACTCGGTACGCAACATGCAAATATTACTCGTGAAATTAATTTTGGAAAGAATACAAAAATATGAGTTTTTTTTTTTTTTTTTTTTTTTTAATTAGAATTAGAATGCATGAAAAATGTTAAAAAGTTTTTTTGTGGTGTGTTCTAATTATGGATTGTCAAGGTAAGATTGATGAGATTAGGGTTTACATTGGTGGAAGTAGGCTTAGGGGATTATAAGGTCATCATTAATGACTAAAAATTCATGAAAAGATAGAGGGGATTCTTAATTATAAACTTGCTTAGATTCTCATTTCTGTTGAGCTTAACTGAAAGATAATGAATACATTGTGAAATTTAATTAGTTGGTTAATGCGTAGAACTATAAACTGTATATTTTTAGTTTTAGATTTGAACAGGCACTTCAAAGTTAGAGTCGACAAAGTGAGTTGAATTGTTCTGCCTTGTGATAAACATGAGTGGATGGGTTGGTCCTTTTCTGAAAATAGATGGAGAAGGCTAACTTTTCCTGTTATGCCATCTTGACAATAGAAAGATGGAAAAGAATTGATTGACTAAGGGTGCCCTGACGAGTTGCACCATCTTGTTGCATCGGTCACTGGGTCTGTTAGCCAGAAGGCTGTGATGCAAGGTCCTTGCCCTTGCGTGAAAGGTGCCACATTGGCCTCAACAGCATGTGATATGGTTGCATTGTTGAGGCATGAACATGCAAGGCATCTAGGCTTAGATTGATGGTGGCTGTCAAATTAGGTGGTTGTCAATGGAGGTTGTACAGTGTGGATAGTGGCTGTTGAATCAGGAATTCGTTGACAATTGACATGAAGCTTAGATTTAGAGTTAGCAGAAATTTGGAACCCAAATGGAATTGGAATTAAGAGAAGGAAAAGTGAAAGAAATGTGTTTTTCCAGTAATTATATGCAAAAAATAAAATAAAAAGGTCAAATAGTATTTTTTCTCAAACCAGACAGATTTTAATAATTGACTCAAAGACCTAAACACACGAGTCCATGACCCAACATCAACGGAAATAAAGAGGACCAATGAACTGACCTATTACAACCCTAGGTTAATGTGGGACAGGTTAGGCTAATTCAGTGGGTTTCTCTGTGTAACCCCACCTTCCAAAAAGTCATGTTAAACAGGTTGATGTAATGGGTTAAACTCATTTTGTCATCCCTAATCAAAACCCTTAACATATACTGAATGTGGCCTCAATGAATAACAGTGTTAACTGTGGGATCTAAGAAAATTGTTGATGTTATAGGCGGTTAGTTGGAGGATTAGAAAAAACTGTCTTGAGTGATAAAATATAATATTAGTATGGCACAAGAGTTCATATCTGTAAAATTGGATATTTAACAGTGACATTGGTTATTTTTCCTTCTGTTTAACTCAAGGAAAAAAGTGTGACTGGAGCCAAATGTAACTATAATTACAGAGTTAAAACATTGATAAACATGTTGTAATTGGGGAAGGACCATGATGCATATGGACACCTAATAAAAGTATCTTGTCTGTTCAATGATTTCCTGAGGCAGTTTAAATCTAGAATGATCACGATGGTATTATCCAATTTATCAATCTTGGTGCCAAATTTTCTTAATCTGTTCTTGAATTTGAAAATTAAAAGCATAAGGAAACATTTTCATGAACACATTATAATTCCATTTGCTGGTTCTTCTTTTTCTTTTTCCTCACCTTTCCCTTTTTAATTTAGGAAATGTATGAAACTAAGTTGTTTTATCCCATTTAGAGCATTACCATGTAACTTGTATTTCATTGTCTATTTACTGCTTTGAACTTTTCAACTGATGTTTTCTATGAATTCAATGAACAGGGTCCAAAAGAAAACGGAGTTCATTGAGACATCGGGGTCAAAAGCCTAAGAAATATCTTGAACAAATGCCAGAGGGTAGCCCTGAAGAAGAACCTGAGGATGATGATTCAGAAGAAGAGTTGTTGAAAGACTTCCTAGAAACAAGACCTAAGTTGAAATGTACTGCAGAAAGGCCTACAAATCACTTAGTGATGCCTCCAGAGAGCCTTAACAAAGTAGAGCTTCACGAAAATCACAATATTGAAAGGCCAGAACCGATTGTTGGTATAGAAAAGATGACTGTTAGTGGGGAGGAAAATGAGGAAACATTGACCGTAAAATTGCAAGAGTTAGCAGTAGAAATTGAAGCAATTGCTACTGAATCAGCAGCAGACTATAAGGGAGATGGGTCTCAGAATGTAGAGGACTCCCATATTGACTTTACAAGACACCAAGGGGACAAGCTCATAGCAAGCCTGGGAATTTTCTCCAACACCCTTAAGCATCTATGTGATCTTCTCCAAGAGTGTAATTGAACATTACTATGTTCTCTTTTAACTATTGTTTAGAGTTTCATTTCTATGCACTGATAATCTAAGTTTTTATTCTGTTCATTGATAAAAAATAAAATAAAAATCATGGTAGGCAAGACTTTAAGAGTTATTTGTTGTAAAAATTAACATACTAATACATAATTTGTTATTGGACGATGGTGTAAAAATTAACATACATGCCGTCAGTGTATGGGCCAGTTTAGGTGTGTTTCTTCTAGAAGTACTTAGAAGAAAAAATAATTTAGTTCTCTAAAAGTTAAAATAAATTTTTAATTAGTTAATTGGGAGAAAGTCTCACTTTTTAGAAAAGTTAAACTAGAGAAGATTGATGATGATGTTGCATATATTATATCCTTGTCAGTGAAATATCGGCATAGGCCAATGCTGTTGTTGCTTATACTTGTGTAGTAGTAGTGTTCATATGTTGAAGTAAATTATTATAATTTAACTTGATGCATTTGTTTACAGAGCTAACTATGAATTTAAACTTTATCTTTTTCCCAACAGGAACTGCACAAGAAACAGAAAGGCTTGTAAGTTACAAATTTCCAATGGTGTGTATTCCACATTTAACTAACTGGAATTACGCAGCAACCAGTAAAGAAAAATTGGAAAGGGGAATATCTGTACATCAGCGTCTTATCCATTGGTTTTGGAGTCATTTTGATGTATCTGAATTATTTTAGTGATGGTGAACAATCACAAGGGATGTTCACATTAATTTTTTTGTTTATACGTAACCTCTACGTTAATGTCACTAATAGTAAATTTTGGACACCAACATTGAGAAAAAAAAAAAAAAAAAACTATGTTATTAACTTTGAAACCTCTACTTTTTATCTTTTGAAGACCAAAGTCAATGAGGCTTTAAATTATATGTTAAGGTGTTGATGAGTTGCAAAGAAAAATAATTATTCCAGAGATCCTTGTTCACGTTAGAAAAATGAACTTTATGATATACATTAGTCTCAAGAAATGAAGGTGTAATCTTATATAAAAAATGTATATGGACTGGTAGTTGTAAATTAATAATAATCTATGATAAATCTGTGGATTTTATTTCATTAATTTTTTATTTTTTTTTAAGTCTTTCCTCCCTATTTATTTTTTTTATTTTCTTTATTTCACTCTCAGTCCAAATAAACTTTAGTTCCTGTGATAAACATTGATTATCTGAAATAGGTTAAGTTACATGTGTTGTTAAAAATATAAATTCATACCAACGATGAATTGACCAAAACGACTTCACTGGGGATCGAACCCAGAATCTCTGGTTCCGTAGACCAGCGCCTTATCCATTGGGCCATGAAGTCATTTGTGATGATTTTTAATGTTTATCATATATAACTTATATTTATTAGTTTATCATATATAAATTATATTTCTTTATAACTATTGCCTACTCCTTGTCATGTTTTAGCTATTTGGTCCTTTAAAAATTAAAATAAATGTAGTTTTGAAAAAATAAACTATGCATATATAAGTATAGATTGAAAAATTCAAAAGTTTCTCAACTTTAAAATATAGTGTTCATTTTAGTATCATAATGATTACTTTTAGCTAGCAAATATGATATTGTAGCATATGTACCTCCTTAATTTACAAATTCTAGACAATTTTAATTTTAATAATAATAAAAAATTTATTACCGAAATACTTTCCCCCCTAGTTCACATTAAGAAAAACGTATTATTTATATCATATGTGAAAATTAAGACAGTGTAATGTAATAAGGGATTGTAATATTATATTTTTAATAGTATTGTTTTAGCCTGATAATGCTTTTTTAATCTATTTATTTTTCTATATTATATAAGTTCTTACACATGCACTAATTTTTTATTTTTATTTTTTTATACTGTGGTCTCATATCAACAATTTATTTGGCATTTTTCATCATGCCGATAGTTTTGCAACTGAGGGTTTGATTTGGTGGGATGCTAAAGTTCTAATTCATGGATGGTGTCACTCACTATGATATTCGTTAAATAGAAATCATGATTCTTTCATTTAAGTTGCCAAAATAGAGATATAAAAAATGCTTATCCAAAATGTTGAAATAGAGTTAGTGAAGAGAAATCAAGAAGATAATACAAAGACCAATCATGCATTCATGCTCATATTTACTGTCTTATGTATTGTAAAAAAAATATATATATAATTTATTAAAATTTTACTTTACTTGAAAGTTGCATGCATTACAGGAGTAGTTTATCATCAACATACATAGAAAGTAAATTTAAAAAATAATAATTACAAAAGAAGGGATGAGGTAAATGTTTCTTGGTTCATACAAAGTCATTGTTGGAGTTGTTTAGGATAAGACAATGACCTTACTTAGAATCCAAAGCACAAGAGAAAACTCAAAGGCAAACAGAGTATGGAGCAATCCTCGATCAAGTGAATACCCATACAATGTTATTCCCCCGTGATTGTGTTGTAAATATGTCACTGCAAATACCACACAATATAAAGTATTTAGTGTAGATCTTGATGGAGTTGATTTTAATGATTTTGATTTTGAATATGTAATTAAGACAAGTACCTAAATTTATCTTCTTCTTTTTGTAAAGAACTCGTAGGTTGATTTAAATCATATATGTATTTTTATTCTAAATCATATATGTTTGTTTTAACACCTAATATTAAATATTAAATAGGTTTAATTAGTATACATCAATATGGATAGAGTAAAATTTTTTGTTTTATCAATTAATCACAAAATATAATATTTTTAAAAAAGTTTGACTCTTATGTAACTATCTTAAAAATGAAAAATAATACTTGTATAATAATTTCTACATCAATGGAAAAAGAAAAGGAGAAAAAACACATGAAATAATATTGTATAAATTATAGTTTATGTATCATATCTCCTTAAAAATATTAATACCATAAATTTTGGTTACTTAATAATAATATTATTCTATTAAATATAAGATATGAATACAACTCAAATTTCAATTCACATACAAAAATTTAGTCCCTTCAAGAAAATCCAACCCTATTGAAAAGTATTTATATATAAAAAAATTTCTTTGTAGAAATTGAACTCACCTAAAGTTTGTCTGGTTTGGAAAGAAGAAAGTTGTGGAGGGATAAATGATGCATGTATGTTGGAGGAATCATCAGAGTCACTGTCATCACTAGCTAGTCCATCAGACGCCTTAGTTTTGCAATGTTCTGATTCAGCAGATGCAGTAGTTACAAGCATGTGCCATCTTGTGGCAATTGCCACTATTCCTTGTGCTCTGTGTGTGATTCTTGCTGCACCCAAAATGCACAAGAAAAACCCACTTAACTGCACTGCTGAACAAATCTGCATAACAACATTGTCACTCTCAATTAGGAAATTATAACCATGCATGTCATTTTACCACCTATATTACATGAGATCATTACATGAACTACTATGTATTATATAAGATAAGGAAAATATTTAATTGATAATTACAACAGATAAATAACGAGACAACTAGTTATAGGATTGCGATGTAAAGTAAAATTGATAACATAATGCTTACCAGAAGGTCACCAGAATTGAAGAAGGTCTTATCAGCCTTAGAAGCCAAGACAAGCAACAACATCCCCAACTGACTAACAGTAATGGTAACAACACAGCCAATAATGAAAAACCTATACCTATGACTTGTGACCCACAACTGCCTCCTAATCCTAACATGCTCTTTAAATATCAACCCAGCCTCAGACCCACACCCTTCAAACATCTTGTGAACTCCTTCAAACCTCAGCTTCTGCAGCTCACATGTCAACCTGAACAACACACACACAAGCAAGAACACCCCAGTTCTGTACACCCATGACACCAACACCAAAATGAACACAATTGAGTTTAGTGGGATCCCTGGTGTCACGTGTGGGGCTGAAATTTTAACGGTTGAGAAGAATATGATTTTGTGTGCCAGTTCCACAACGAAGGATGGTAGGATTATGTAGGTTAGATATCTAAAGGCTTTTTCCAGTGCATGTGTGTATCCGCGCCGGACGTAGGTTGTGTCTTCTTGTAATGCGTCTAGGAATAGAAGTTGCCTTAGGCCATACCTGCGTACATACAAAGATTACCAAAATTTGAAAAAAACAAAAAAAAGTTATATTTGTAAGTGAATATATTAATTTATTCGATGAATATAACTTTACTTTATAACCAAAATATCAAACAACCAACTCACTCAAACAAATAATATACATATATATATATATATACATATGTATTTTACTTTTTTTACAAATTTTATAACTAATTATTTATATACTATAATTGTCAACTAAATATTATAAATATAATGCAAATAGAAGTAGTTAGAAGTGGACTTAAAAGTTAGGAGAAAGAAAGATTGCAAGATTAAAACCTCTTACTAACCATTAACATGAAATTACAAAGTAGTAATAAAGAAGAGGGAGAACCCTCTTTTTAATAATTAATATTTATATTTGCAAAGTGAATATATTAGTTCCTTCTAGAGTATAAATATCATGCAAACAGAAGTGATAAATGGTCCAGTGGTTCCTTGGACTTAAAGATGAGAGATGGGAAAGTAGCATATTCCAACTTACTGCTAACAACTAACATGAAATTATAAAGTGGTAAAGAAGATTCAAAGAAGGGAGGAAGGTATTGCGGATTTAAATTCTTCTATCAACTATTAATATTTATCGATAAAAAATAAAATCATGCAAGTGAATTTTATGAACAAGTTCTTGACTATTTTCATAGAAAGAATAAATAAAAATTTAAAAATTATTAGAAGAATTTATACAACTAAAACATTAAACAGTTGAGGATAAAAAAACTGAATTAATGTTTATAATTTGTTACCTTCTAAAGAAACTAGAGAGAGTGAAGAAGGCGATGATGGTGAGGGCAGATTGGGGCAGTTGAACAAGTTTGTTGAAGGCGAAAGGATCATCTTGGGGTGCGGAGGCAGGAACTTGAACGAAGGTGGAAGTGAGAAGAGGAACAAGGATGGTGAAGAAAATGAAAGTCACATAGGATATGAGTTTTCCTACGCATGAAGTGTGATCTAGAGCGCACCATTTTAGGCTTATTCGAAAGTTTCGCAGTTCATCGAAGATCATGGACTTTGATCTCGCATATGATGGCTGTAAGAGCAATGGAACATTGTTGGTGCTATTGGGTTGGTGGTGATGATAGGATGGTGCTGCTGGTTCTTCATTTGGGTGGTTTTCATCAGCAAAAGAGACTCTTCTGCTGTTGATGGGTTCAATGTCAATGCTTATGTCATTGTTGAGGTTTGAGGAATTACTCATTTTTGTGTATAGTTTGTTGTGTTAAGTGAGAGATGAATAAGAGAATAAGAGACTAGTTTTGTGAGGAAATGTGAGAAACAAGAACAAGCAAGGAAAAATCATTGTGTTTAATAATTTGTTGTTAATAATGGTTCAGTTAAAGAAAATTAAAATAGTCAATGAGAAATATAGCTACTAAGTTATGAAGTAATGAATATTTTAATATATATATATATATTCGAACATTAATTAATTATAATACATAAATAACCAGTTAATTGATCATTCAGAATATATATATTATCTAGTTGTCTGTTATATAAATATATATATCTTTTTCTCTTCACATCTTATAAATAATTATTTATGTATTATAGTTGTTTGTTAAATATATATATATATATATATATATATAAAATATAATTTTATCAATAAAATTTTCTTCTGTTAAGATATAGGTTGTCTCTGAATAAATAAGAACGAATTAGAAAAGGATAGAAAAAAAGAAAGAAAAGAGAAGAAAAAGGGAGAAACCTTGCTTGGTCTCGTGAGTGTTGTGGTTGCCTTGTGGAAGAGGTTTGAGATTGAAGCCAAGAATAAAGGGATAGTAAAGGAGGACACCGCTAGATAGACAGAGAAAAAGGTTTAGGTTGTCCTTATCATATGTGTGCCATGCACATTATGGTTTTCTTTTGTAAATATTTGTGACATGGGAACTTCTTTGATTGGTTTTGTGTGTTGTTTGATTTTGAACAAAAAGCTAGCCTCTTAAAAATTCTTGTAACATCTAGTGTTTAGCCTTGACACACTTTATATATATTTTTTCTTTTGTTTTCAAAACATTAAATAACATCATGACATCTTTGATAAATATCACAATAATATTCAAATTTGTGGATATTTAATAGACTTTTGAGTGTTGCAAAAAAAAACCTACTTTAGCTGAATATTATGGATTTTCCTCAATTTGCTAAGTTAGAGATTTAGGAATGAACTTGCCCCGTTATATATAATTTTTTTTTTAAAATAACAAATATATATATATATATATATATATATATATATATATATATATATACACAAATATCTAGACTATATTTAAAGTTTTATTTTTAATACTTATTTATTTAATCAAATTACATATTAAAAAAGCAAACATTATTTTTTTTAGTTTTTCAATAATTCTACAACCCGCACTTCTTAAGGCAAAGTAGAGATAATTTTATACGATGCACTCCCAAGATTCTCAACACTTTATTATGCGTATTAGAAAAATGTTTGTTATGTTTTTATTTTTATTTTTCTTTTTACTATTTTTTTTATTCTAAAAATAAATTACTATTTGATCACATACAGATGAAAAAGGATATTACAATTCTAAAGGACTATTCTTTGATATTATCTCGAAGGAAGTGGGTTTTTTTTAAAAAAAAATAAATTAATTTCTATATATTGTCAATAGAAAATATTTTTACAATGTCAAATAATAAAATATTACTATAAGTATATCTTATCATAAAAGTTAAAATAAACTTATATATATTTATATATATGATAATTTATGAATGTAAAATAGTATAAAATATACTATTTATTTTACTTTTCAAAACTAGAAAAATATAAATGTCATTTGAAAAAAATTAAGAGAAATAAGTGTAATTTTCCTATAGTTAATGTGACACTCATGTTTGTGTTTAGTGTTCTGACTACTATTACTTGGCATCTAATTAACCACTAAGGTTATGTTTAGTTATTTTTAAAACAACTTTTCATATTTATATTTTACTTCAAAATTCAGTTTTATAAAATAAGACTAATATTTTTTTGTCAGACTAAAGTTATAAAATGAAAATTACTTTAAACACTCAATCATTAATTAAAATTTGTAGTAAAATCAAATTATATATATATATATATATAATAAATCTAAAATTAGTTTGTTAATTAGTAATTACTGCATTTTTATCTTCTAAGATTACTCCTCTTTAAAAGAGGCAACCCTTACAAAAGTTATTAAAACCGCCAAAGTTGATATGAAATGAATGTACTGAGCAACTGTCACACACTCACATTTAATACCTATTCAGATTAAGTACACGTGTTTTACTTTTAAAATTACATTTTTATTATTATTAGATTAATCTTACATTTTAAATTCTTAAATGTTTTTTAAGTTAATAATAAAATATTTAATTTATTTACTAGCTATGGAAGTAGCATTTGTTCTTGAAACTTTCATGTCACTGTATCTTCTCTCTTTGCTGTGCTCAATGTTGATGGTAGGGGTGTTTGTGATGGGTTCGTTTTTTTTTATTTTATTTTATTTTATTTTTTTTTTATAATTCATCTGAATTAAATAAACAAAGATTAAGCAATTTGATTTATCTATTAATCTTCATGTTTTAGAAGCAAAATCCTTAAATAGAAAATCTAAGGAAAATATTTTAATAAACAAAAAAACGAATTTTTTCATTTTTCAATGAATCAATTTTTGTGTTTTAATTTTTTATATAAATATTAAAAAATTAAAAATATATTAAAATATTATTAAAAATAATTTAAATAAATAAATTATATTCAAATTATAAAATATATAAAATAAAATAATTAAAAAATAAAATTAATTTATAATTATGTAGTTGAAAAGTATGAGAAAAGTAAATAACCAATGTTGATTAAACAAAAATATATAAAACTTAAAACTATTAATTTATTACATTAAAAAATATAAATAGTATAATAATATAAAACATAATAATATTTAGATAAATATAATATATACAATTTGGTTTGATTTAATTTTGAAATCTCACCTTGCAAATCAAACTAAATCGTGTAGTTTGATAAAAACTCAATTTAAATAAATCCAATCAATAGGTAATTTAATTCAATTTTAAATTTTTTTAATATTTTTAACTTTTTATTCGATTTCATTTGAATTTATTACGATTATATTTGGTGTCATCGTGAGCATTAATTGCTTATTTTAGATGAGAAAATCATTAAAACAAATATTTGATAAAGGTAATGAAAGTAAGCTTAAGACAGAGTTTGTTTGCAAAATGGAGCCATGTCTCTCGTAATCAAAGGATCACTCTAAATATTTTACGTAGTATTTTTATTTTATGAATACATTTTATTTATTTCTATTATCATTAAAATAATATTATTAAATTAAATTATTTGTACATAATTTTTTATATTTTATTATTATTATTTTTTATTATCACTAAATTAATTTTATTCATGTAGTTTAATATTACATAATATTTTTATTTTATAAATACATTTTATTTAATTCAATCACTAAAATAATTTTTTCAATTAAATTAGTTTATATAATATTTATATTTTATAAATATTTTTATTAAATAAAATGAGTACTTTCTAAAATAATAACCTTTTAAAAACTTTTTATCAAACAACTTTTAATTAACTTTTAAACTATAAATAATAAAACTACCAAATAACTTCTACTTATATATTTAAGTTGTTATTTTAAACTTTAATTTTTAAGTAAATTTTAAGTTAAAATTAAGTTGGGCAAAGTGCAACCTTACTTAATTTTCTTATTTCTCCTTCTCCAACTTTATTTGTTCCCAACATCCAATAATCTATTTTTATATATAAAACTATGTCTTAGTTTGAATTTTATGTTAAAATACTATGTCTTAGTTTGAATTTTGTTTTACATTTTTTTTATGCTCATTCTTTATTGTTTCCGACTCATAAGGTTGTAGCTTACTGCATTTTTATTATTATATTTTTTTTTTAAAATATTGTTTCTTTACATTGTTTTGTTATATAAACTGTTATTATAATTATTATCACGATCTAGGCTTGGTGGAAACTTCTTTAAGTACTCAAATTGTCCGAAAGGAAGAAGAAAATAATAAGAGAAGGTGTCAATTCACGTAACATAAGCATACAAGAGCGTTCCTTAAGAAATTAATAAATAATTATTTTTAGAAATTATGATAAACCTATGCATAGATTATATTAAATTTTATACTTTAAAAATATTTTTAATTTCCTAACCATTGAAATAAAATAATAATTAGCAAATACATAAATATTTATGAATATTCGTAAGTTTTTGTTACCGTAAGAAAAATGTGAATTAGTAATTAAAAAGATTCTCTCGACAATCCTTTTCAAAATAGCGAGGGATTAAACAGAAAATTTCTCATTTAATAACCAATTTATGAACTTTCAATTTCTTCCTAGATTTATTATTCTGTGTGAGGGAATTATTCTTTCGAAAATATCTGGTCAAACCTTCATGATATTTGAAAAAAAAAAAATTAGAGCAAGAATTATAATCACATTATTCCCTGTCAAATTTAAAATAATAAATTTATATTTACTTTTGAAATATAAGAAAAACTAAAATGGAATTAATTTCTTATTTATATAAGTTAATATTACTTATACTACTTCAGTCTCTTTTTATAAGAAACTAGTAAAATATTACACTGTAACTTATTTCTTATAGTACTACTTCCAGACTACTCAAGAATGTCTAATTAATACACCACTAATATCTAATAACATAACTTAAGAAATTAAATATATTAATTAACTTAAAATATGTATTAGATAAAAATATACTCATACTAAAATATGCAAAAATTAGCCATCGAAAACTTAAATATGAAATAATTAAATGGATGAAAATTGAATGCATAAAATTAAACGAAAGAAAATAAGATGGGCGATGCGATGAGAAGAAATAGAAACAAAAATTTAACATAGTAAAAAATGTTGTAAAAATAAATTTAATATAAAAATTAGGAATAGTATTTTAAGTTACAAATTTATATTTTTATCATTTGATAACTCATAATCATTTTGATAAATTAAAATTGCAACTTCACATATTCACATTGAGGTATAATTAAAGAAAAATATTTAATAAATAACTTAAATACGTAAATAATCAGATAATAAGTTATAAAATATAAAGAGAGAGAAATATATATATATATATATATATATATAAAATTTAAAGAAAATATATATATATATATATATATTTTGTGAGAAAGTTGATTGATCGATTTGTATTACAGTTTTGTGTGAAGTAAAGTTGATAATTAAAATTATATATTAAAGAGATAAAAAATGATAAATAGAGTTTATAAATATACAAAATATTTCTATTGATAAAATGTATTTTTAGAGGAAATATAAATCAAGATAACTCAAAAAACAGACAATATCTGATAATCGAAGATACGAATATAAATGCCTTCCTATAATCAGTTGTAAGTACTTTCGTTTTAGTAATAGAAAATTAACAATGTTGCATATTGACAAGTTCTTAGTTCTCATCAAACTTGGAAAAGGAATACACATATGATCCAAAATAAAGCACTTGGCACAAACAAGTTACAACAATGTAACATCAGAATGTAACAAAGCATACCAGACAAATAAAAATCACATAAAATTATTACAAATCAAGCAACAGCCAATTCAGTACAAGACATTCTCCTCCTCAATAACAAGAAAAAACAGCTTTTTACTAATCCCTTTTATATAATATATGCTATCAAACAAAAGTACCACAGAAAACAAGGTCCAAATCTAAATCAATACTAGCATAATGGCCGGCCTAAACAGCTCATTTTTTGCATGTGGGACTTTGTCAATGTCACTCCTTGAACCATTGTATCATAATTTCCTATGCACACTCACTTTCAAACTTTATTCTCATTCTTTCTAGTTCCATTCTCATCAACCAATAACCTCTTCTGGTTCAACCTTTGATCACTTAATCATGGCTCATAAAAGAGCATGTTATTACCTTTTTATGCTCTTTGTATTAGCCCTTTGTTTTGTGCCATCATTTGGAGACACAAATGCTGAAATTTTAATGAGGTTCAAAAGTTCCTTGTCAAATGATAGTGCCATAAACAACTGGGGAAATGAGACTAATTTATGCAGTTGGAGGGGTTTGTTATGTCGCAATGACCAAAATGATCAAACATTTTATGGCTTGAGACTAGAGAATATGGGACTAGGTGGGAAAATTGATGTGGAAAGTTTGTTGGAGTTGCCAACTTTGGTTAGTTTTAGTGTCATTAACAATACATTTGAGGGTCCAATGCCTGAGTTCAAGAAGCTAGTGAGGTTAAGGGCATTGTTTCTGACCAATAATGAGTTCTCTGGTGAAATTCCTGATGATGCTTTTGAGGGTATGAGAAGTCTGAAAAGGGTGTTCTTAGCAGAAAATGGTTTCACAGGTAATATTCCTAAGTCACTTGCTAACTTGCCTAGACTTTGGGATTTGGACTTGCGTGATAATAGTTTTGGAGGGAACATACCAGACTTTCAACAAAAGGATTTCAGAGTCTTTAATTTGTCTAATAACCAATTGGAGGGTCCAATACCACAAGGATTAAGCAACAGAGATCCAAGTTCATTTTCTGGTAAGGAAATAGTCATTTATTTACTGTTTTTCTCAATTTGCAGAATCTAGAAACGAAAATAATTTTTAAAAAATGAAAGTATGAAATAAAAGTTAGTTTTTAATTTGTTTGTTGTATGTCGTTAGCATTAAATTTTTATTTATTGGCTAAAATATATATTTTTCCCTCTATATTTGTTCTAAAATTTATTTTAGTCCTTTACTTTAAAAAAAAAATCATTTTGATCATTTATCTCTCAAATTTAAGTTATTGTTATCCTTTCGAAATTGTAATAATTTTTATCTAAGTGACATGATTTTGAATCCTTTCTTCTTTTTTTTTCTAATGTTTGAGACGTTAAACTTGTCCCATAAGATTCCCCTATATTAAAGCTATGTAACACAGTTAATATAAAAAGGGTCATTAACATGGTGAAAATCATGCCAAAGGTGATTCCAAGAGCAACGAAAAACAATATAATATTAGATTTTTCAGTTGTTTGTGGTATTACTATTCACTTTTCATATGATTTTCACTACGTTTATAGATCTTTTTGATTCTAACATTAGTTGAGTTACATAGTTCTCAAACAGAGTAATCTAATGAAACACGTTTCATGTCTTGAATCAGTCGATTTTTTTTTTTAAAATCATGCCACAAAATAATAAACAATCACAGTTTTGCAAGAGCAACAATGATCCAAATTTGAAAGATAAAGGACTAAAATGAATCTTTTAAAAGAGAAAGAACCAAAATGAATTTTAGCACAACCATAATGGACCAAAAAAATATTTTAGCCTTATTTATTTCATTTGTTCTGAAAATTGAAGAATGTTGGTAACTTATTTGAACCTCATTCCTTTGCCAAACTAAACCTTTTCTTTCCTATCACTCCTTGGTACATAGATCATAGATAAAATTTTATAGTACATTTGCAAACTCTTGCTGTATCATTTGACTGAGAATTGATTTTAGATTACATTTAGATGCTGAATAATCTTAACATACTTTTCAGCTGGTTTGGAAAATTCAATGAGTTATTGTGATTCTGGTTCATGTAATATTCCAAGAGGTTTATAAAAACAAGGGATTAATACACACATGAAGCTTTCTTTATAGACTTAATTTCCTGATACAGAAAAAGTTTCTGGTATTGGATTCAGGTTTATGCATCATCAATTTGACAAGTCATTCATTGATCATTCATTTGAGTACTCATACTTCTCAAAGCTATCTTTGAGATGATATCTTAGACGAAAAATATTTGGTAGACAACAACAATACGCTGACAACTAGTTACAAAATGTGATGAAAGATAAATATGTACGTGCACATATGTATATGTTCTCTGAGTGAGTTGGCTGGTTGGCTGCGTATTGGAGTTGACTGTGAAGTAAAGTTGATCTTAGACTAGACACTAGATACTGTAATTTTTTTCTTCTTGTTGTTGGATGTTACCTTACATACGCATTCAATTTAATTGTTCTTGTGCAACACAGGCAACAAAGGCCTATGTGGAAAACCTTTGAGTTCCTGTAATAAGATTGGTGGCACTGAATCTAGAACAGAAATTGACAACCCTGTTCCTTCATCTCAAAGAAAGGGAAAGAAACACCACATTCTTGTAACTGTCCTTATAGTTGCGGCAGTGGTTGTCGTTTCCTCAATAGTAGCACTTCTATTCATCCGAAACCACAGGAGAAAAAGGTTGCAACCTATAAACTCAGGCAAGCAGGCAAATTCTCAGAGAAGTGCAGGCTTCAAGGAGTCACAATCCATTGACCTGACAAGTGATTTCAAAAAGGGTGAAAATGGAGAATTGAACTTTGTTAGGGAAGACAGAGGAGGGTTTACTTTGCAAGACTTGCTTAGAGCCTCAGCTGTGGTTCTTGGTAGTGGCAGTTTTGGATCCACTTACAAGGCCATGATTTTGAATGGACCATCAGTGGTTGTGAAGAGGTTTAGAAACATGAACAATGTTGGGAAACAGGAGTTTATTGAGCACATGCAAAGGCTTGGAAGTTTAACACACCCTAATCTTCTCCCTCTTGCTGCATTCTACAGCAGAAAAGAAGATAAGTTTTTGGTTTATGACTATGCTGAAAATGGTAGCTTGGCCAGTCATCTACATGGTATGCACTTGTTTTTATAATTTATAATAATATCAAATATTTTAGTTTTAGGTAGTGTTTACTAATCTAATTGGCTTCAATTAATTAATGAATTAAAAATTTTCACCAATCCAGATCACTTGAATCAATTCATTTTGTTGGAGAGAAATCCAAAATGCATTAGTTTTTGACCCTGAGAATTTAGTTTTTGGCTAAGTCTAATGATGTGGAGCAATCTATGTAATCAACCTCACCTAATAGGATAAGACTTTTGTTATTGTTAGAGATTGAACTTTTATCACAATTAAAATTTAGAACATTTGTAAATCTGTTAAAGATCTATTACACTGTCAAGAGTTTTTATATTGTCAATCAATTAGTGTATGTTTTGTTTAGCATTTGAGCAGCCAAACTCTGGTTCATCTCGCATCAAAAGCTGTATCTATTTGTTTGGAAAATCTTGTTTCTTGTTGAGTTGAACATACTTTTTAGCCAAACTGAAGTTCACTCTAAAGCTACTCCTCTCTTGCTTTTCCATTGATCTTAGAATGCTTCAAACATAAATCAAGTTACACTAAACTTTCTTTTAACTAAACTTAAGTATATGAAGTTATGTTCAACCAAACTTCCCCTTTTAAACGGTAATTCAAGCACATTAGAACTAGTGTCACAAATGACTTTTAAGTAACTATTGCAAAAGTTACCTTAATTATAATTATCATACTTGGTAATATGTTAGAGTTTAAAACTACATGCACTCGCGGTCGAAAACGGTTTTACACAATCAATCATAAATTAAATTTTATACTACATTTATTATCAAAGTCAACAAAATAATCATAAATAGTAGGTTGTGATTGATTGACCCCTGGAATATTAGACTTCATCATTGTTTTTTTATAAGAAATATTTGGTAGGTATGGGTGCATATCCTATTTATAAAGAAAATTGGTAATGATTACAATTTTTCTGCATTTTCATGCAGGTGGAAATAGCTCAGTGTTAACCTGGCAAACCCGTTTAAAGATCATAAAAGGAGTAACTAGAGGCCTAGCCTACCTCTATGAGAACTTCCCTGGCCAAAACCTGCCACACGGTCATCTCAAGTCCTCCAATGTGGTGTTGGACTCTTCCTTTGAGCCACAGTTGACAGAGTATGGGCTAGTGCCAGTGATGAACAAGAGCCATGCTCAGCAGTTCATGGCAGCATTCAAGGCCCCAGAGGCGAGCCAGTTTGGAAGACCTAATGAGAAAAGTGATGTGTGGTGTCTTGGGATCCTCATTTTGGAGCTGTTAACAGGAAAGTTTCCAGCAAATTATTTGAGACATGGCAAGGGTGGGAACAATGCTGACTTGGCAACATGGGTGGACTCAGTGGTGAGGGAAGAGTGGACTGGTGAAGTGTTTGATAAGGATATCATGGGGACTAGGAATGGAGAAGGTGAGATGTTGAAGTTGTTGAGGATTGGAATGTATTGTTGTAATTGGAGTGTGGATAGTAGGTGGGATTGGAGAGAGGTAGTGGCAAAGATTGAAGAGTTGAAAGAGAAAGAGAAAGATAGTGAGGATGAGTACTCTTCTTATGTGAGTGAAGGGGAGTTTTATTCAAGGACTATGACTGAAGATGAGTTCTCTTTTTCTGTCACTAA
Source organism: Hylodesmum podocarpum (assembly GCA_026586105.1). NCBI lineage: Eukaryota > Viridiplantae > Streptophyta > Magnoliopsida > Fabales > Fabaceae > Hylodesmum > Hylodesmum podocarpum. The sequence goes on along the minus strand of JALJEV010001430.1, from coordinate 6,478,566 downwards.
TTGATTGATCATCATGAATTTCAATGACTCAATTAAGGGGAGGAAGACTTCAACATTCATTGCAGTTGAGCTTGAGCTTGTGGTTACTCATAGTATGATATTGTTTACTCATTGTGAATGCATGCATATGGTTGTGGCTATTGAGGCCAAAAATTGTTTTTATGTTTGAACAAAATGTAAAAAACATTCTATGATCATTATTACTACCAATATTTAGTAAATCTTTTATTTATAATTTTTTGTGGATTTTTATTTAATTGTGAGACTTTGTATGGTTTCAAAGAGTAATTTAAATCAGATTTGTATTTGTTGCGATACAATGATTATAACTAGATTTTTTTGAATTCTATATATAGTTCAAAGATATATCATGTTACTGTTACTTTGCTCCATTTGACAGAGAATAAGGAAGTAGAGAATAAAAAAGGGAGAAAATGAAAGAAGAGAAAAGAAATAGGTAAGAAACAAAGGGTGTTTAAAAGAGAAATGAATGAAAGGTGTAGAGACTAAAAAATAAATTTAGGTGTATTAAAAAAAAGAAAAATATTAATGTTGATATAAATTTTCTCTCATAATTGATATCATTTGACTTTGTTTCTGAGTCGTTCCACCTCTTGACATTGAATAGAGATAAAATATATTACTTAGTCTTGTTTCGTTTCTGCTCATATTTTAAGATAAGTGTTTTGTTGAGAATATGGTTTTGGATGATGTAAATTTTGTGAAAACTTTTAGAGTTAGTTTAGTTTAAATAAGTCAAGTTACTTTATTAAATTTGTTATTAGTTGTTAGTGGGTTATCTATTCTCTAATTTTTAGCAAAATTAGGAGTTATGGATGCTAGAATCATAAGATATGATCTCTTAATTAGTTGTCTCTAAATGTATTTCAAATCAGCTTTTGAATTCAAATAAAATTATCAAGTAGAACTTTTTCTTTGTCATCTAAAGTCTATTTTCTCTTCTTTCCAATTTTCTGTTTCTTTCATTTCTTATAACCTCCAATTGGTATTATAACTTTCTTCTTAAGGGACATATGTGTTTTAAGTTTTCATGGATGCTGAAACAACTTTTTTCGAACATGCTCTCTCAATCTTTGATGGAAAATTATGACCTCTTGACAGTGAGAATGGAATCTTATTGGAAGACATTTGATTTTTGGGAAGTTGTGAAAGAGGATTACGAAGTATTTCTACTTCCAGATAACCCTACTATGACCCAGATCAAAAGTCAAAAGAGAGAAAAACACGAAAGGCAAAGGTAAAGACGTGTCCATTTGCTGGTGTCTCTTAGATCATTTTCACAAGAATCATGGCTCTTAAATCAGTAAAAACAACATGAGATTACTCGAAGAAGGAATATGTTGGAGATGAGAGAATACAAAGTATGAAGATTCTTAATTCAACGAGGGAATTTAAGTTGCAAGAAATGAAAGAGTCTAACACAATTAAGGAATACTCAGATAAATTACTGGGTATTGCCAACAAGATAAGGTTACTAGGTAATGACTTTGTTGAATTCTAAAATTGTCCAAAAAATTCTGGTAACAGTGCTTGAGAGATATAAAGCATCTATAAACTCATTGTAGAACATAAGAGTAGCGAAAGTTGATGAGAGAAAAGTAAAAGGAAAAATTATCCACCTTGTCAACATGGTGGGAAAATGGGTCACCCACCATTTAGATGTTGGAAAACCAGATGCAAACTGCACTAAGTGCAATCAGTTTGGAAATAAAGTTGCAATTTGCAAAGCAAATGTTCAACAAGTTGCAGCTAATGCAAAAAATGCACAATGAAGACCAACTCTTTGTTGCTACTTGTTTTTCCATTAACAGTTCAAATGAATCTTGGTTGATAGATAATGGTTTCACCAACCACATGACCTATGACAGAGAATTGTTTAAGCATCTAGACAACACCGATGTCAAATGAGTCAGAATCGAAAATGGTGAACAAATTCACGTAAAAGGCAAAGGATTAGTAGCTATAACAAGCTACACAAGTACAAAGACCATTTCTAATATGTTATATGTACCTGAAATTAATCAAAACTTGATTAGTGTTGGACGACTACTTGAGAAAGGTTTCAAAGTTATCTTTGAAGATAAAAGCTACACAATCAAAGATCCAACAGGCCTTGAGATATTCAAGGTAAAAATGAGGAATCTTTGGTGAACGATTTACAACTGGCAAAGCGTGCTATGAACCTAGCACATAATGTATCGAACGAATCCTTTGAGTAAAGAGTAGTACCATTCAAGGGCAATGTATCGAAAAAAGTCAGCAATGAATCCTCAAGTCGTTAGTCACGAGGTCGGCTTATGTTAGGTAGGCTTTAACATGGGTTGTGGGGTCTGACGTGCCCTCATATTTTTCCAGACTCGACCATATCCAGTTTTCGGGTAAACAAGTCTGCATTATTTCAGGTACGAAATGATGGAAAGTGGAAAGTCTTTGTATGGCTGGGTTATGAGGGGTTCGGATGGCATGAAAGGGTATTTCTTGGTGGCAAAGTTGGCTTACATGAGTGTGTGGGGTAGGTGCATTAGGTGGGTCTTGATTTGGTGTTTTCTGGTCAGACATTTGATGAGTGTTGGGTTTATGTTGTTCTTTGTTTTGTTGGGAATGACTGGATTCGGCTCCACGTAATGGGGAGTTTGGCATAATGGGTTGAGAGTGAGAGATTTGGTTCTTGAAGGCATTTATTTCCTCTCTATGTTGTTCTTTAAGGTGTTGCATCTTGGCTTGATGCTAAGATCTCAGTTTTTGCATGTCTTCTCCCCGTTGGTGGCGAACTTCGGCCACAGTTGAGTCTATATGAGATTTCAAAGTGTCTAGCAAGGTGTTGTCCATGTTAATTTGAGAGGTAGAAACTACTATCTGACTCCTGGTGTTCACCATAAAATCACGTGGTCCTAAGAAAAGTTTTGTCGAGACCCTACGGTAGACACCAAATGTTCCTTCTGTAAACCGGGTACTAACGTGAGCAGTTATCAGGTGCTCATGTGGTAGCCCGAGGTGTTTGATTGAGGTCTTCAGGTCGGATCCTCGTCCTAGCCGAAGGGGGGTGATACTTCCAAGAACTCTCTGATGCCTAAGTCTGTAAAAGGAAGTGAGTATGAGAATAAGTAAGAGCGTAGAGTACTTCCTGAGGGTTATCTCCTATTTATATATTGGGGTTGGTAACGGGTCAGACATAGGTTGTAGAAACCATCATGTTTAATGTAGGCAATGATTATATAAGAAAGGGTTGGTGACACTTGCAGGTATGAGGACACGTGTCGGTCTATTATTGAGTGTGTAGGCTGAATTTAACCCCTAATTCCTCATTAAATGCGAGAGAAATCGGTCTGTTATGTCAGTATGACATACATTAATGATGATGTTACAAAATATTAAATGTAGAGTGACATAGATATCTATATCATCTCAATACTATACATAACTTGAAAGTTGAGTCCTATTTTTTTCATATATATATATATATATATATATATATATATATATATATATATATATATATATATATATATATATATATATATATATATATATTTAGAAATCTCTTAAAATCATTTTGATTTATATTAATATAAATGATTTTTTTTTCAACTCAAAGTATTTACCTTCCTTATACATATTATCAAACAAATTCAACTTTAAAATTAAAAATATATGAAATTGTAGGTTTAAAATCAATTACAAATTTACAAAAAATTAGGTTCAAAATAAAAATATACAATTAATAATAATTATGAACCATTAGTTATTTTCTCTAAAACTGACATACTAGCCATTAAAATTCTATATCTCGAATTATGAATGAATAATTAAAATAAAACTACTAATTTAATATAAATAGTAGTTATTAATTACATTACACGATGTACTAATTTAATCATTCTCTCAATACTAATAGCTATTTTAATATATTAAAAATTATGATATTTAATATATTTTTCCATCTTATATAATATCAATAATATATCTGGTACAAATAATATCAATAGTATATCTACTCAAATTATATAATCATATATTTAATGCATGGGTCTATATCTCTAGTTCCATTTAAAGGAATATATGTATATTTTGTCGAGATGCATGAGTTTCCAAAAGGGACAAAGTCAAAGGAGACCAAACCCGCAAAGTTTGGTTATTCTCTCATAGAAAGAGAAGAGAGAGCACAATGTATGTGGTTGTTAAGTCCTTGAAAATCTCAAACAAGCTAAAAGGGAAAGCCAAAAATGGTTGCAAATTTTAGTTAGATCGAGGAACTTGTTATTCCTTATTCTTCTTTGTTGTTCCAATCATTGTTTCAAACATCATAAGCATCAAAGCAACAAAATACTCAAATAGAACACGTCAAAGTCCTTTTGTCTCTCAGCATTGAGGGGAGGGACAGAGGAGTTTCAAAAAGTGAAAGCAAAACCAAGTTACCCTTCTTTGTTATTCAAAAGACTTTCCCTTATTATCACAAAGAGTGGCATGTCCTTTCCTTCATCATTTGACCCTTAAGAAAATAACAAACATAAGAAGGAAAGATAATATACAAAAAGAGGAAGAGAAAAAAAAAAGTAAGGAAGTTTAGAGGACCCTTTGATAAGATATTGTGATTTTTGGGTTTGTTTTTGTGTAGATTCTTTTCATTGGAAGAGCACAAAAATTTGAAGATAGTTTTTGTAAAGGAAAAAGGAAAAAGGGTGAGTAATGTGGCTGCAAAAGAGTCATTGCGATAAGAAGGATGGGGTGAGTGGAATAGTGGCAGTAGCCATAGATACAGACAAGGGAAGCCAGAATGCACTTAAATGGACCATTGATCATCTCCTTACCAGAGGTTCAAATGTAGTTCTCATCCATGTCAAGCATAAGTCATCTTCTCTTTCTTCATCAAATTCTCTTTTAAACCCAAGTAAGTATTCATTATTATATTATTATATGCAAGGTGTTATTCGCAGCCAATTTAATACACAACTAATTTTAATATTAATATATTTCTCTCTTTTCTCATTTATTTATAATGAGTTATTATTGTTTACGTATTTTTTTATCAAATATTTTTTTTTTGTCTATCATCATATAAGATATATTAGTAAATTATGTATATAGCTCAAAATTTTATAAGATTATATGACATATTTCTTAATTTTTTAATATTATTTTTACCATTATGATTTTATTGTAATAATTTTTAAATTAAGCATATATGTTAAATAATTAAGGAGTTTTATGTAAGAATTAAGAAAACAAGAGTATTTATGTAATTTTATAAAATCTGAAGGCGTATTAATGTAATTTATTCTTTTAATGTTACAATTTGTTCAATTAAAGGAGTACTTTGAAAATAAAGAACTAAAATGCATTGTTCATGTCTTGACGAGTTAATATTAGCTTTTGTATTATTTTCAAATAAATTAGACGAGAGAGTTCTTAAGAAATTTATTCTTTTCTTCTCTTATGAATGCTATTAAGAAATTTATTTAAATTTAACCAAGAAGACAAGGAGGAGAAGTTTGAAACCAGACAACAATCAGGTTGGCAACATAAATCACACACAACGTCATTTGGCTTGTTTAAAACTTAAAATACAATCGCATGTACATGAATGCCTACTTGGATCATTTGTGTTTATATGTTATTTGTTATGAAAAATGTTTGGTAGACGACTAAAAAAACAGATAATCTGAGTTATAAAATGTGAAGAGAAAGAAATATGTATATATTCTGTGAGTGAGTTGGTTGGTTGCATGTCGTATTATAGATAGCTGCGAAATAAAGTTAATTTATTATGTTTTGTTGATGTTTAGATTAAAAGAAAAGAAAGATGAAAAAAAAGGAAACATTTTTTTCTTGTATTTGCTAGGTACTAGATTGTTTAGTTACTGTGGTGGTTGCAGGGATAGGGGGAACACATGGACTTGGTGTTGCTGAGCACCACACACTTGTTTGTAAGGACCCTGATGACCAAACCAAAGAAGTTTTCCGCCCATATCGTGTATTCTGTGCAAGGAAAGATGTAAGTTTTGTTTTCTTTTTCTTGAACAACACAAAACAAATAGGGAAAACAAACTCAAAGTTCAACTAGCTTTTAGCCCATTTCTCCTCTACAAGATTCAACTGTTCTCTCACCATTTTGCATACTAAATTCTATTCACTTTAAGAACTCTTGTGATCTTAATGTAAAAATGTTTATGAACCAAACATAATTGAGGAAAAGTAGAAATTCATAGTAGTAATAACAATAATGGTGATAATTTCACAATGGTTTTTATTTTAGAATTCTCCACATTATTTGAGCATCTCATCGTTTTTTTGTTGGTACATAGATACGTTGCAAGGATGTTGTTCTAGAAGATGTTGAGATAGCCAAAGGTTTAATTGAATATGCATCTCAATATGCAATTGAGCATTTGGTCATAGGCTCTTCAAACAAAGGTGGTTTTCTTAGGTATGCCATTCTGCTTCTATTTCCATGCCAAATGGTCTTGTTGTGCCACAAAATATAACACAATTTGCTTTTTAGTTTACCCATATATTTCCATTCTGAATACGTGACCCATTGTTCATCTGCACTTCCAAGGTATCAGTAAAATTTATATACCTGGTTATTAGAGGAATAAATATTGTGAAGTGCATCTTATAAATGAACTCATTAACTAAAGAATCATATAAAATAAAGTTTTCAGCATCAGCCAAGTCTAGAAATATTCAAGACAGATTCGGGAATTTCAAATGACTTCTGCAAGTCAAGCTCCAACCTCCTGAGGGGTACCTGCAAGGACTCTAGTACTTTAAGTCAGTATCCGTAGGAGAAGATGAAATGTGTGATTATAGTCTATCATACATAGGCCTATTAGACTTACTTATAAGGCACTTCCTGAGTCTAGATAGTGTCTCTTGATTGATGATGCATAGGATGTGTCACTAAAGCAAATCCCGTGATTTGGGGTGTTGCATTGGCATTTCTTGCATGCTTCACGAGCTTAGTGCATAATGAGGAAGTTTTATGAGTCACGAGGGCACTAGGCTATGGTCAAGTGATAGATAATTGAGCTTGGTAGCATTGATCAAGTGTATTTGCTTACATGGGACAAAATAGGCTAGATGTGGCCTAGAACATTAAAGCAAAACAAGCATGAAATCAAGCCTATTTAGCCTTGTGTCATAAATAGCTATGGTTATTTGAAGTTATGGTTATGTAGCCTGCTGTGTAAGTGTACTAAGCAAAAATAGTTGCTTGATTTCTATATTGTGTATCTATATATCATGTATGTCATTTACTAAGGAAGGCTTTTTTGCATCAGAAGATTCAAGATAGCAGACATTCCAGGAACAGTGTCAAAAGGGGCACCAGATTTCTGCAATGTATATGTTGTTGCTAAAGGGAAGATTCAATCCATGCGATCAGCTTCTCGCCCTGCCCCTGCCTTTTCCCCTCTGCAAAACCAGCTTAGTCATCCTACTTATAAGCCAAACCATTCAGATCCACACTTTCCTCTGGCTAATTGTTCCAAAGGTAACATTTAATTTTATCTCTTCAAAAATGATAACATCGATATAATGTGTGTGTGCAAGTATGCGTGTGTGTGAGAGTTGTTATGATGTTGCTGAATGAGAAATTTGGTTTCTTTTAGGACCTGAAAGGGTGTCATTTGAGACACCACGCCATGTATCACATGAAGGAACAGACTCATTCAGGTAATGTCATTCATTTATATACCCTGCATGCTTACTTTATTCCTTCACTTAAGAATAAGCATCTAGACTCTAAACTTTTTCACTAACTTGCAATATGCCATCAGGAACTACATGATTTATCAAATTTATCTTTAAAATATGCATAATTTTCTTAATTTGTCTTTCCACTCAATCATTTAATTTAGTAACAGACTTTTGATTAGAATGTTACCAAGTAAGCTTAGAGTATTATAGCAAAAAGTTTATATAAAAAATTGATATTAATTTATCTTTACTGCAATTCTCAACAAAAAAAATCATCAATTCATTAGCTGATGTTTTTAGGACACTGTTAAAATATTCTACTATTTTCTTTCTACTCTTTTGAACCATAATCATGTTTTAAGGATATTCTTTAAGTATTTTTTTTTTTAATATTACTGAATTAGTTTAAAGAGTGAATAAAACAAAATACCTGTTAGTCTAACACTCAACAGAGGGATCAATCTAGGAAATGAATAATATTTGGCAACTAATAAATTGAAAATTTTGATAATTCATGGTAATGTTTACAGATAAGTAAAAATCTAAGGAGTTAAATGCTTTCTTCCTTTTTCATTCATGGTATGACAACTTTCATCCTGCATGGTTAACAAGTAACAATTTGTCCACCACCTAAAAGCAAAAATGGTATTGGAAGCAGGTCACCATTCACTAGGAGAGGTGTGAATGACAAGTCATACGCAGAAATTTCATTGCCAGATAGTGACATAAGCTTTGTAAGCACTAGAAGAACAAGCATAGATCGGTTCTTCCCTTCAATGTATAACAGCAGCAACAACAACCCCTCAGAGTCGGCAATATCCAATCCCCGACTATCATATAGCTCTGACACAGATGGAAATAACTATAGCTTTGAGTCTATTCATTTTGGAAGGAGGTCTATGGATATCAACTCTGATTACTCATCCTTCTCACAAGATAGTGAGGGATTATCCTCTGCATCACAGGGCATGGTGAGGGAATGTGCATTTTTATTTCCTATTCTACTTGTGCATGTGTTAGAACCTCCCACTCGTATTAGAGGCCAAAGAATTTGTATAAAGTGCGGTTATAGCTGCGGATTAAATAACTAATGGTTGAGATTGTGATAAGGTACATGTACATAAGTACAACTACATGTATAACAAAATATGAAGTTGGCAAAATCTCAACATTGAGTAAAATTCAATGGTTTAATTGCATTTGGTCTTAGTGCACCCTCCTCACTTTAGAGGAGCTAGAAAAAAAATGTATGTAAAGCAATTTTCATACATAATACATTTTCTTATACATAAGTAGATTTTCAAGATGCTTTTCATGATAAAGATATCAATAGGGTGATATGGCTATATATCTTGCAAATTTTAATTGCTTCTGGAATATGTTTCAGCCCACGCAAGGAATTAGTAGAAATAAGGCTAAATTAAGCAACCATATAAGTTAATATATACACTAATTATAGCAAAGTCAAATGCTTATATGGGTTTAAGTACTATGATTCCTGATTGCTACTACATTGTGGATAATCATATCTTGCAATTGTAGGATGATGTGGAGGCTGAAATGAGAAGACTGAAGTTGGAGCTCAAGCAAACAATGGAAATGTACAGCAATGCATGCAAAGAAGCACTCTCAGCACAGCAAAAGGTATAAAATAACAGCATCTGCTTCTGCTTCTGCATCTTAAAAGCAAAAGTTGTTGTGAGTCTGACATGTTATACAATGCATCACAGACTGTAGAACTCCAGCGCTGGAAGTTAGAGGAAGAGAGGAGATTGGAGGAGGCAAGGCTGGCCGAAGAAGCTGCATTGGAGATAGCAGAAAAGGAGAAGGCAAGATCAAAAGCAGCCATTGAGACTGCTGAGGCACAGAAGAGGATTGCAGAACTAGAAGCACAGAAGAGAATCAATGCAGAAATGAAAGCATTTAGAGAATCAGAAGAGAAAAGAAAAGCAATGGATGCTTTATCAACCAATACTGTGAGCTATAGAAGGTACACAATCGAGGAGATTGAAGCTGCAACAAATTTCTTTTCCAACTCACTGAAGATTGGAGAAGGGGGTTATGGTCCAGTTTATAAGTGCCTTCTGGATCATACACCTGTGGCAGTGAAGGTTCTACGTCCTGACGCAGCACAAGGAAGAACACAGTTTCAAAGAGAGGTAATTAAGCACGCAAACAAAAATCATGCCCATACTTATATGCTACACTTCAAATTCAACACAATAAATGGAAATTTTGGTTTCAACGAAACAAAAAAATGAAATTCTGAAATATATGAAAGAATGGACGAGATATATAGAAAAGATATACACAAAGGTTTATGAGATATCCATATAAGTAACCTCTAATGGACTAGTCTAATTTTGGTGATTTAAGACTTTGGTTAATAACATAGAGTGTGTATTCTTAGTTGACGTGCTGGCAGGATTTTAAATTGGTAAGAAGACTCTTAATAGTGGAAAAGGTTCTAATGCTTCTAAAATGTAGCGAGGGTGCAGCTACAATTGATTTAAATTATAGTGCATCTTGAACTTAGGCCACTCACCTTTACTAGTTAAGGAGTTTCTTACATTAAGAACCTTATCCTTAAAATTGTTGTTGATGACTGTAATTAGAGTTGCAATCAATTTTGTGGTTTGAAAAATCTCTGAAATCATAACTATGTCACAGTTGCCTACATTTTTCTGCAATTTTAGTACTCCCAACATTACAGGTTGAGGTATTGAGTTGCATTCGGCATCCAAACATGGTTCTCCTCCTAGGAGCTTGCCCTGAGTATGGCTGCCTTGTGTATGACTACATGGCAAATGGAAGCTTAGACGACCGCCTCTTCTGCCGAGGACACACTCCCCCAATTCCATGGCAGCTCAGGTTCAAAATTGCAGCTGAAATTGGGACAGGCTTGTTGTTCCTCCACCAGACCAAACCTGAGCCTCTTGTCCATAGAGACCTTAAACCAGCCAACATATTGCTAGACCGAAACTATGTTGCCAAGATCAGTGATGTAGGATTGGCCAGGCTGGTTCCACCCTCTGTGGCTGACACTGTTACACAGTATTGCATGACATCAGCTGCTGGAACATTCTGTTACATAGACCCTGAGTACCAGCAGACAGGAATGTTGGGAGTGAAATCTGACATATACTCTCTTGGGGTCATTTTCTTGCAACTTTTGACAGCAAGACCTCCAATGGGTTTGACTCATAATGTTGAGAGAGCCATTGAGAAAGACACATTTGTTGATATGTTGGATCCAAAAGTGCATGACTGGCCAGTAGAGGATGCCTTGAATTTGGCAAAGCTTGCTGTGAGGTGTGCTGAACTGAGGAGAAGAGATAGACCTGATCTTGGGAAGGAAGTGCTTCCTGAACTAAACAGGCTAAGAGCACTTGCTGACAACAATGAGCTCTACTATAGTGGCTATATTAGTCCATCCACTCAGAGCCAAGTTTCTCTTCAGATGGTAAGGTTCTTTCAGTTAATGTTGAAATTATTAAGGATTTATTCAAGAGTTTTTATGAAACCTATCTGGGTTTTATTTCCCAGCCAACTGCAATACGCAGCCGAGTTTTTATGAAACCTATCTGGGTTTTATTTCTCAGCCAACTGCAATACGCAGCTGACCAGCCAACTTACTCGCAGAACATATATGTATACAAATACATATTTCTCTCTCTTCACATTTTATAACTGATTGTCTGCGTACTGTAGTTATCTACCAAATATTTTTCAAACTTAGGGTGCATTTTGATAAACAACTTGTCTAAGTAATTATTTGAATAATTGATAAACTTCTCCATAAAGGGTTTGTTTGAGTAAACTAAGATCCTGTAAAAGAAGAAAATAAGATTTTATAAAGAAATTTACCTAAACAGATATCCTTAGGTATAAGTTGTTTTTATAATTGAAGTGATTGATTAATCTGTTTAGCCAAAAGTGAGCTTACATAATTTGCAATTTGCATGACCCTTTTGCAGGATGAACCTAGTTCTCCACTTCCCAATTCTGGGGAGAGCACAAGAAACCCATCAAGCCCTCTCTGACAATCATTCAAAACAATATGTTCTTCATTAAAATAGATAGTATGTTCAGTGGAAATGATCCTAAGGATAAAGTGTAAATAACTTAGGTGAATTTATGTAATAGCTTCCTCGATTCTTTCAATATTTGTGCATGAGAATTGGTTTTCTCATTTTGATTTAGATTGTAAAAGCACAAGAATCATAGTGTAAGAACATGAAACCAAGTTACTACACCAAGTCTCCCTAGGGACTATTTGGTCCGGAATTCATTTCTAGTCAAATTATTTTATTTATTTATAAATTTATTTTATTTATTTATTTAAGTTGGATTAGGTGGGGAATTGGAAAATGGGGTGCAGGGTGCTCCTGCTAGGCTACAAATCCTTTGACTGCTCACAATATTTATTTAGACCTAGAGTCAATTTTGAAATGAAGTATTTTAAAATTTATTAAAATTATTTTTCATATTATGATCAAGCTCATTTAATATTTCATTCTCAGTTGATATTAAAGTTAATTTGTTTAATTTTTGTTGTGAAATTATTTTCGATAGGTGAGATTTTATTAATTTTAGTTTTGAAATATTTTTTATAAATATCTGTACTCTTTCATTATTAATTAGCTATAATTTTATTTATGTTCATAATGAAGACAACTTTTAACTAAGAAAAAGAAAACACACAAAAAAGTATAGTGACAAGTGATGAAAGAAATAAATAAATGGAAAAAGAGAATCAGTTTAATCAGGAATGAAATAAGCAAAAGACAATTGTTTCAACAAAAATATATATGTTTATTGATCCCTAATAAGTTTATAAATATTAAAAAGTAAAAAAAAAAAAAATAATGCACAGTCTTTACTCTTGGAGTAGCCTATCAATGCTCGTCACCATGGATTACGTAATGGAATAACGATATATTTGATGTTAGAGAGTACACTATTAATTTAATTATGAATTTAATAATATTTTATCATTTAGTTTTTAACATTAGAAAAAATAAAAATAAATCTCTCTACTTTAATTTTTAGTATTTTTATCTAAACATAAACTAAAATAACAGTGCATTATGAAAATTATGAATTAAAATGATAACAAAGTTATATATAAAGATAATTAAGTTTTTATTCTATCTATTTTGTAGATTTTTAACTTTTAGTCCTTTATAAAAAAATTTAACAAAAAACACTCCTCACTTAATTTTTTTTAGCAAAAGTAATGGAGACGTAGAAGTATCACATGATTCTACTATGTTAACACTTCTAATTTTTAATTTAATGACAATGACTAAAAATGTTAATAATCGATAAATAAAGAATTAAAAGTTATCAAAAAAGTTTAGAGGATTAAAAATTATAACCCATACAACTAGAAGGATCAAATATTTAATTAACCCATCTATACATTAAAGATTAAAATATAACATCAAACGATAAATTCAAGTCATTGCTTCCTCCCCGTCACAATCCATTGAAGGAAATGAGTGGATATTGCCTAGCATCCAAGTCCCCAACATCAAGCTGTCACATCTTTTAATTCAATTTCGATTTTTTCTTTCTACAATTTTTAATTTTCACACTAAATCCAAGAATATATTTTGGAATGGTCATTCCAAAATATAAAAATGCATTTAGGAATATCAATTTCAGAGTGTAAATAGGTGTACTCAAAAGTTTAATGAGTGTAATAAGAAAAGACCTTCTAGTCCTAGCAAAGTTCTCCTTTGTCCAATTCCTTATTTGTAGCAGCCTCTCTTAAACTCTAGCAAAGTCAAGTATTAAAAATTATAAAATAAAATAAAAACTACAAGATGGATTTAATTTAAAACAATGTAATGAATAGGCTTTTTTTCTATGAATTTTCTGTAAGACACCCTTTATCGACTTTATAGAAAGAATATCAACCCCTCTTCTCATCAAAATCTCAGCATTCATAACATCTATTTATCTAAAATAAATATATTGCCCTAATCGTTATGGACAGTTAACCGAACAAAAATGACATGTAGCAAAATTTCTACAACAACAATAAATATACATTTTTGGTTCAATAAAAGAATCTTGCAGGACTCGTCTGGGACTCCGATTTGCAATCTCTGATTGAAAAGTTGTTGGAAATTGGCAGCAGCTAAATAAATAATGCTGCAGTCAATCACGAGAAAACTCTGCATTGATGCTAAAGAGAAAGGTTTAAACTCAGAAAGCTTCCAAAACTTCAACTTCTTGAACTTTAGGTTTGCCTTTTGGCCGACCAGATTGTCTCACATTTTTTCCCGATAAAAGTTCAAGGGCTTTTTCTAGGGTCACTTCACTTGGCTTCATATTCTGAATGTCAATATCAAAACCAAAAAGAAAGATGAAGTCAAACAACACAGTTAATTGGTAGTTCGTAAACCCAACCAAGCTGCATTCACATGAAAGTGAAAATTATGGCTATGGAAAAACTTGCTTTGAAATGTTTACTTTCTCACATGAAAACATGGGTTTGATTACCCATTTAAAAATGAAGAAAACTGTGAAAGAATCAGTTTCATGTCAGGCCAAACATCTGTTTGTCTTTGTTCCAACCAAAAACCAAACTTGAGTTTATCATGAATGCCATTAGGTGAGACAGGGCCCATATGATGGACATGAATTAAATTTACAGCTTTTCTTCCTGCACCCTATTTTGACATGGATTTCTTATTTTACCCTTAACTAACTACACTACGGATTATCAAATTCAGAGTGTTCTGGAATTCCAGAATTCCTAATCCAGACATTCCAGATTTCAGATTCCAGATTGACAAATCCGACTCTGCAATAGATTAGTTTTTAGCCTCATTTCAGAGACTAACAGAATGGTTATTCCAGAAATCCTATTTAATGGAATTTTTTACACTAGACATATCAAATCTGGAGTGCTCTAGAATTCCTAATCCGGTTTCAAAACAGGAAGGCAAAACAGGAAGAAAAATAATGTCTAAAATGATAAAATTCTTCTAACTACAATCATACCTTAGGAACAGAAGCAATCGTTCGCCGATGTCTAACACAAAACCCAACTCTTGCAAGCTTTAAAATGATAGGCTGTCCATCCTTGGGATGATTACCCTAACCATAAGCAAATTAATGAATTCAACAATTACTAAAAATTGCAGACAGGGATGGAGTTCAGATTTGTTAACATTAGTGTGCAAATCAAAATATATGAATGAATAATATTTTGAAGATTTAATATTTAAAAAAATAAAATCCTTCATTTGAGTTCAAGGTCGCATTGTACATATATTGATCATATACTCATTAACTCAGGACAACACTGTTTGTATTTTCATAAAGTAAAGAACCTTAGTTGGCCTTCTTAGCTTTTTTTTTCTTACTTCGTTGGTTAGACCATCTGTTGTAAACTCAGGCTTAATTTAGAGTTTTCTTTTCCCTTGGAAGTTCCCTCTTCTCTTTGAACTATATAAGGAATGTCTCTCTCCTTAGAGCAGTACCTTTACATAATAACAGTTTTCTCTCTTTCAATTTCTCACAACTCTAAATTTCTACAATTAAATAGAAGAATGAGGTGGGGGGTGGGGTTGGAGGGACTAGTAGTACTTCATATTTTAGGAATGTAGCAGTGAAATTATGATGGGACAAGTCACAGGGGATGGTACCGACTTGATGCCATTTTGAATTCAGCAATCAAAAGAATAGCATTTAATATGATGCTAATTGATACTAATTCCTAGGCCTTCTTATGAAGAACATGCATATTTAGATTAATTCCTAGACTAGGCCATACTGATTCCTACAAACACTACATGCATTTATTGTGATATGCGGAATAAATGAACCTTTTGTACATATTCTAACAAAAAGGGTAAATACATATGGCTCAAATTGAAAATTGGGAAACATACCAGTGTCAACGGGTATTGTAGCAACTCAAGTGCATCTTCAAGGGTGATAGAATCCACCTGCTTGATCTGAAACAACCTAAATTGTTACTTCTTTCCTCTCATTGGCAAATATAATAGTTGGTTATATTTGCACAAGCAGCTCTTAACCCTCTTAAATGTTCAAGAAACAAAGGAGGTTCAAATTTCATTTTGTTGCACAAAAAAACTATTATTGGTATTCCTGGCATCCAAACCCAGAACATAGTGAAATAAAATGACTCGGCATTGAAATTGGAAATGTAACATACGTGAGAGACAGAGGCTCTTTTAGGTATGTATCCCTTCCTGTCTTCACCGAGCTGAACATAAAATCCATAAGGACCAGTTTTCAAAAGAACCTGAACAGTGCAAGGTATACACAATATTTAGTGTCCAGAAAACCAATGAAATCAGTACTTCACAACATATAACCAGGGCCAGGATTTAAAGCAAACCTTTTCATTTGAACCACTGGTAACACCTAGGAGCTTTGGTTCCTCTATTCTAGTCCTTGGCTGAGATGCATCCTCTTCCTCCTCTGTACCATATAATGTTTTAGCAATGTACCTGTTTTCAGCAATCACAACAAAAACTCAATGAATTCATAAAGAAATTTTAACAAATACTACAAAAGGTAAAGTCAAAGTTGTAAAAAGCAGTGTTATCATTGGGAGAAAGCCAAAATTCCATCGTATAAACCATAGCAGTTAATAGCGGGTGGAGTGGCCACGGTTGTGGCGGCACAGTGGCACAACAGAAATGCAATAGTGCATCATTTTTTCGATACATTTGAGTCGCATTGTAATTTCACAAAGAGAGCAGGCTTTGGATATTCTAAAGAAAGAGATATTTATCATTTCTTAGTTATTCATAACTATGTCAATCACAATGTACAAAAATTTATTTATGATCACAGCAAAAATATAGTTTCTGACCGTATCATTAGTCCATAATCAATTTTGGCTAACTATGTTCATCAAGTGGATCATGTGTATCACTCTATACCTCTACTAAAGTCTCATAACTTTCTCTCTCCCATTTATACCCTTTATCTTTCCTAGATAAGATTTAAAATTTTGAGTGCACATAAGCCATATTTCCATCATTTAACCATGTTGGATATCCCAAATCAGCTAGAGATATGGCCAAGTTAGCTTATATAAATAAGGGGCAACTCTCACCCCACAATTACCAGTCAATTTTGTAAGGTTGAGTTCGATCTTTAACCTACTTTTCTAGAATGGCATCAGAGCCTATCCTAGCAATTATTTGTTATTGTTAGGTCTACCATACCATCTGCTATCATACCACCCACAAATGCCCAATCCTGCAAACTACATACTCGAAATGTCCAGTCCTTGACGTAAAGGAGGTATGCTATAGATCCTATATTGGCCAAATTAATGTATATAAGTGGTCGGAAATCTTCACCCTACAAGCCAATTTATAAGGTTGATATAGGCCCCTAACCCAAATTTTCAAGAAATCCATTTGTTTCTCTTTAACAAATGAATAAAGAGTGTGTACATCCATTCCTAATACAACATGAGGAAGAACATGATTGATCAAGAAAATTTAAGGCAAGCTTTTTGGATACATATTTGAGAAGAATCCTAGAAAAAAAAAAAGATAATTAGTAAATAAAAAAATATTGGATGCTTTTTGGATATCTATTTGAGTATTAGTATCCAACGCAAGTATGACACCAATATTTTTTCTATTTTGGAAGTACCTGGGCTTTATAGATGAACCATTAATAGTGTTGTGGATCCAAATCAAAAGTTGATGCCAAATCAAGGTGAGCCTTACACAGATCCAAAGAGATATAGAAGACTTGTTGAAAAACTTGTTCATTTCACAATCACAAAGCTTAAGATCTCTTTGGTAGTTAGAGTTGTTAGTCAATTCATGTCAGATCCTCAAATTGGTCATTTTAATGCTATGATTCGCATTCTTAGATACATTAAAAGGGCTCCAAGCCAAAAACTGTTATATGGAGATAAAGTTACCCAAGTTTCCAAGTATTGTGATGTTGATTGGGCCAGATCTATGGATTGACGTGCTACTACTGATATTGAGCACCCATTGGTGGAAATAGTCTCATGGAAGAGCAAGAAACATAATGTAATTAATTGCCCAGTCTCGTGCAGAATCATAGGCTATAACCTCAGCTACTTACAGAGTCTAGTGACAAGCAACCAGTGATGCATTCTACATCATGTTTTGCATATAGTTTCATATATGTTTGCATGCATTTGTTGTTATTAGAGTTCATTATGCTTTAAATTTCTTAGTTTTTGTTCTCTAGGACCTTTGAGTGGTTTTGAGATTTTGGCTTTCAAGTAGCTCCTTTCTATATGGATTGCCAAGTCAATGCTTAGGAGATAATATTGGACAGAGAGCACCACAAGTCCACAACCAGATGTTGCACCAATCACGCTCAATAGGATTTCTGGTAGGATAACATCTGAGCTATAATTCTGCACGCTGGGACCCTCTTTTGATTTTATTTTTATGAATACCTGTAATTACCAGGTTACAAGGAACTTTTTGATTGATTAGCATTGGATACAAGAGAATTAGGGAGGAGATTAGGCGATCGTCATCTCTTTCTCCTAACCCTATTTCTCTAGTATGATATTCTATCTCTATTACTCTCTATTTATGACTATGAGAGAGTTGTAACCTTAATTTCAGGCACTAGCCCTAGACAATTGTTGATGTCAATTTAATTATCTTTATGCTCTATTGGTGTTTCCTCTTGATTTCTTCACTCTTGCTTTTATCTATGCACAGCGTTTGGCTGCCATTCTTCATACTCTTGGATGTATAAGAATGAACTAAAAGGTGAACCACAGCATTGGAACTATAGAGAGACTTAGATTTTAAATCAGGAAACTAGATTTAACCCTCCGAAGGTAAAACACATTAACACAAACCTTAATAAGTCTAATTGAACATAGCTACCACAAAAGTAAAAGTCAGCTCAATAAGGCACATCTCCATATCCGAAAAGGGAACAAAGGTTACCTTAGGTTGATTTGCCTTCAAAGACACCCAATTAGAGTTTTGAGATAAAGAATTTAATCGATGAAAATTCTAGGTAAATACATTTCAGAAACCTTCATAAATTGATTTTAAATACATTAATTATTGGTTCTTATTTCTCGTTACATTCTTATCTTTATTTTATCAACAAATCTCACCCTCTTATTTTTAGTTACTGCATTTAACTCCAAATTGAATTGCAATTTTTACCAAGTGAAACACATAGTAGTCCTTGTGGAAAAAGTTATTTATTACTCGACAATACTGTAAACTTCCAGGATTGCACAAACCAGCCCTTCAGATTGCCTCTAATCCTACTGTGTTTCATTTCAGGTCTAAGCACAAAGAAATTGACTACCATTTTGTTCATGCAATAAACAGTATATAATTTTAAGCACACCATTAGGAACAAAGTTGACTTAAAACAGCAGATAAAATGCAGTTTCTCATGCAAGTTTCATCTAGTTATTTTTTCTTGCAGGTATGGGTAAATTCATATACGATCATGATTGTTGCAATACCACAATTTTTTGCTTTGTAATTCATTACTATTGTAAGAATAAAAACTGGGCCAGAATCATATAATTTTCTAAATCATGTCCAACATTTCACAAATCACATATCAATTAGGTCAGAACAAGAGCCTACAATCTAAATTTGCAATAAAATACTCACTTGCACCTCGGATGTTGATCACAACCTATAAAGTATCCAGCACCAAATCTGCTTACTTTAAATATAAGTGTGCCTTCCATACAACTGAAACAAGTTAAATCAAAACACATCAAGAGAGAATATGAACAAAAACAAGGTAGCATATAACGAATGTAATGAATATCACTTTCTACAAACAAATAAATCAGCATGATCACAATACAATATTAGCTCAGAATAAAGATAACATTCCAGAATAAGTTCTTATGTTTTATTTTCCTCAGTAAGAGAATAGAGTTTTCTGTGTAAATGTTGACTCAGCTCTAAGGCTGAATCAGCTAGGTAGTTAGTCTTTTAGTTAGCGATTACCAGCCTCATTACAAATGAATCACAATGACCATAAAAGTGAATCAAATTTTATTCGCAATCTTATTAACAAAATCACAGTTTCATTATTTTCTGACCATTTCCCTTCTTCTCTCAGTTTCTTTAACTTTCTCACACTATAATATTTTCATCATGGTATCAGAGCTAAGCACTACAAAAACGAATAATAATCTGTTAGGAATCCCAAATAGAAAACAGAACTAAGAAATGATGTTATTTCTTGGTTGAAAATGAAGAGAACAAGGAAAAGGATCACTCTTCAAAGGTTCTCTATCCTTCAAGAGAGTTCCCCCATTCTTCTACATAGCTAATACTTAGTTCTACAGCTGCACCCTCATTTTTCCATTTTATAAGCATTAGACAAGCCCAATTCAAAACTTTACCAATTAAAAACTCTGCAAGGAAGTCAACATCAACCCAATAGACAAGCCCAACATATTTACATGTATTGATGTCTCATAGAACTGTGTGAATATCTATCATATATCTTAGCCATTTCGTCCCTGCTTAACTCGCCCTATGAGACTATTTGTAGTGAAAACACCGCCGACTGGAATTTATTTATATACAAGGTGAATACAAACCTAATCTACTCTAATAAATATACAAACTGTAATTTTCAAGAGAAAATAAAATCTAATATACTTTTTGGTCCCTGAAAGTATATGGTTCTTTTGCTCAAAGCCTCAAACCTATATCATTTTTGTTAAATGTAGGGACTAGAAATGAATAAAATTTTTATAGGGACTAAAAACAAAGATATTCAGTGAGTAAAACAACTAGGTGCTAATTTGGTTTATTCATTCATGTAAAGTTAAAATGGATCCATGTGGAGTTCATATTCCCGATTCACAATTTTAACTTGGAGTTGTTTTAACCATATGAACCACATGTAATGAGAGCCGTTGTCCGGTATTCTACTTCAGCACCTGATACAAATTCTCTGATAACCTTCGTAGGACAAACCCAGCACACTTGACAAGCGAAAATTTCATAAAGAAATAATAACAGAACAATGTAATGAAACCTTGTGTGGCAAAAGAAACTGCAACATGTCATTTGCATCAGCTGATTCCATGCATGGAATAAATTACCTTGGACACACCCTGCTCTGATCCGGGAGAGAAGCAAATAAATAATCGCGAAATTTTTTTTCCAACATCTTTTCAACCTGCTACCAGAAAAACAATTTCATGAGTACATAACCACAAACTCTAATAATTACTGAATATATGAACATAAACAGTGCACTGAGATGCCAATAGAGCATAGCAAAAAAGATAGAAATTTAGATCTCCATATTTGAGAAGTCACACCTGATGAATATGTACATTAGAAGTACGCTCACAATATGATTTAAACCTTGTCCAATAGTCTCTAAGGAGGCCTTTCCATTCAGTTAATCCACCAGAAACATTGTCAAGCTGAATAGAGAATGAGGCAGAAAAAAAATACAAATTATAATAAGTAAAAAAATTAACAATCGATTAGTTCAAACTGTAGGCAAAAGAATCAAATTTAAAATGGTGATGGAAAAGGAATCAATAAGTTTTCTAAAATGAAAAAGAAATAAGTAAACAAGCTGGTGTGTCAAAATATTACAATAGTGGTACAACTTCCAAACTTTAAAATTAGGGATGACAATGGGTAGGTTTTGGTAGGTTACTGTAGCATTTGTACCAATACCACTTAAAAGAGGAAAAAAGGACCAGTACCAGTAGCTATATCCATGCAAATAGAACCTTTAATGTTGATATTCATGCCCAATGGATAATTATATACCAGTACCCACTGCAGGAAATTGTTGTGGGTACGCATTGGATTGAAATCTCATTGTCATCCCTATTTAAAATTTAAAATACAAAATACTATGGAGAACTCAAATGGGGACAGCACAAAATCATAGAAGATACCTCTGTTTCCATATCAGCAGTAAAACTGTAGTCCGTCACCTCTGAAAAATGGTGTGACAGAAAAGCTGATACCTGAACATCACCCAAAAACCCACATAAAATCTACATGTATCCTAGTTCTTCTAACATTTATGCAAAGAAAAAATCGGCAACGGTCAAGCCTAGCATGAATAAGTCATAGAATTTGAAATAGAAAATTATTTTATTCCCTACATGTCAGGAGCTGAAGAGATTTGTAAGGCATCAAATTAAAAGAAGGATCATCCGTGAGAGAATGTTGCTCAATTAGAATAACAAGTACTGCACTAATAATCTTTTTGTCGATCAGCACTATGCTGATTTCATATTTGTTTTCAAATGGCATTTCATACTATTTATAGAAATCAGGGCAATAGAAGTAAGGATTTTTTAAACTGGCTTAATTTAAACTTCATTATGGATCCAAAATATCCCCCTCAGATGTAGGTGAAGCAGCTGAATAGGATTAAGGTAATAGAAGAATTATTCTCAAAGAAATGACCAATGGAATGAATATACCAGTATAGCATGGCCAAGGCACAACTGGCACAGCATTGTAAAAAGAAAATGTCATATGGTTATTATCTCTCAGTTTATCTAATTGAAAATGTATTTATAATCAAAAGATAACTGCAAATAGTAGCATGAAGACAACAGAGACCAATCATTCATTAGAAAAGACACAATTTTTGTTGATTATCAGAAAGAAAAAGGGGCTGTATCTGTGAACAAGCATATAGATGTTTCAGATTGAAATTAGAGGGCCAATATGCATAGCAAGGGAATGGAATCTTCCTTAGAGGCATATTAATTAAATATTACAGCAGTGTAACTATTATTTTCATTCGAACAAAACAATAAATTCAAAATAGCTCAAATTTTACTGCTCACCATGCGCCCACGAAATTCTGGAGACAGAACTCGATTTTTAACTGTCACATAGTTTCTATCCTGAGGCAAGAAAAATTTAGGACTTGTTAGATTTTAAAGTGAGCAGTTATAAGTCCATAAATTTCGCAGGATGCAATAAATATACAGCAACAAAGAGACAATGGAAATAAGAGTATCTCACATGCATCAAAACCATTAACCAAGCTTTGAGGAGGACAATAATATTAATAAAAAAAAAAGAGGGAAAAAGACAATCAGAAATCGAAAAGACGAAAACCATGATATGTACGAGTTCATTGATGAATTTTTTTACTTTAGTTGTGGTCTTAGTACAAAGATTTTGCTAGTTGGATGCTGAAGGTTTCTCTTCTAATCAGGGTGCTTCAGTTTTATATAACACCAATGTGTTTTGATATGCTGATGAGAAATTACTAACGTTAGGTTTACACTTATTGCATTTCTCAATCACTTCATTTCACAAACTTCTTAAGCTATCTTAAATGGCTGAATGAATGAGAAATTACTAATTAAGGTTAACTATTATTACAGTTCCAAAGGAACATGAAATCAGAAGTGAACAACAATAGTTAATCAAATAACATGAAGGAATGATGGTAACTGTTAATGGAACTAAAGTGTCTTTGGCTCAACTGATTTTGAAGAAATAAGCTATCAACTTCTAGAAAGAGATTTAAAAAATATGCAAGGCTTAATGTTTTTAGTCCTTTAAATTTAGAGTATTTTAAATTTAAGGAACCAATACCAACTTACCCAAAATTTGAGGGTCTAAAAATATATTTAAGCCAATAAGCAATTATTCTCCTTGAAATAATCTAATCCAAACACGCTTACATGTAAGGATAAGTTAATTGAGCCTCTGCCAATTTCTGATCTGGTGCACAGCAATAACAGAGCGAAATAGTGTGCGCAAAGCCCAAGTGAATAGGTGTTCTTTGATAGTTTCTGTTATTTAGCTTTTAAAAACTATGAAATTTTACAGACTAATTTTTAAAAAGTGAGTGAAGATGAAACACTACAAGAAAGGACCTAGTAATAGAAAAGCCATAAGTTAAAAACTAAAACAGCTTAGAGATATTCTATTCTTTTTTTAAAAAAACTGAAAAAGAGACATTTCTTAAAACAATTTTTAAAAACTAATCTAATCCAACTTAAAAACCAGAATATAGTTTTCAAAATAGGAAACAAATAAACCCTTAGTTTCTAAAACACATTGGCAAAATTAAAAAAGGCTGAACAATTTATACAATTATCTTACTAAATCACAACTCACAATTTAAATTGTTAGAGTTAATGTGATGAGATAGATAAGATATACCATGGAATGGTTATGATCTTATACTGTTCCACAAGTAAAATACCTGTAAAACTTTTATTGTAGATGCATATGTTGATGGCCTTCCAATCCCGAGCTCCTCAAGCTTCTTAACCTAAAATATCATCAGGGAAATCGTGAAGAGAGAAAATAGGAGAAACAAAGTGCAAAAAGAAATGAATGTTCTCTTCCCTCTTCCTTGCAACCACAAATCATATGTTTTGATCAACTTCAATTGATGGTGAACACTATATGTTGCACCAGGCCTAATTATATTAGATAATTCAGATAATAGTTCATAATTATAAATAATAAATATGGACATATTGAAAATTTTAAACTTATGCATATTCTGCCAAATATAAGTCTCAACATGAAGTCATGAACTAGAGTCCTTTATAACAAATTCCAAATATAACTTTCCTGTTCATGAGCTGACAGCATAGGATATAAAGTTTGAGAAAGAGTTACTAGTTATTGCCAATCACCAACCACATGATGGTAACTTGAGCTCAGAAAGAAGAGGCAGGTAAAAAGTAAATAATTCTATGCATTGCGGTCTTAACAATTTTCAATCTTATGGGTTAGTAGTTCAGAAGTTTTATTGAGATTATCATAAAAGAAGTAAAGAACATCATTAGCAGGAAAAAACAAAAATACAATAAAACAAGAGGCAAGCATTAGAATATAAAGCTCCCTAGCTCGTTCATTGAACAAAGCAGGTATTACTTCAACTAAGATTATTCAGCTAATGGAAGGTCAGGAAGGATCAGAATAATATCTTCCACAAAAAAATATCAAATCAGCAAGAAGCTAAATGATGACAATTATACTGTTTGGCTCCAACAATTATACTGTTTTTTGTGCACACCAACTCCACTGATACTGCGCAGTACCTCAAATCCCTAATAGCTTTTTTTCTGCAGCTGATTGTGTTGCAGGAATTGAAAATCCTGCATATTCTGCATATTCTGATTGTCCCCTCCAGTCTGGCTTCAATCATCGTTCTTGCCAAAGGCACTTGGCTGTAGATATTCAGGGCAACTGTAGGAGAAAATTCATCAAGATTTCAGTTCCAAGACCAAAGCGCAAGTTTGTCAGCTTCGCTGTGATAATTCAATTTCTCACTTTCTTGTTAGGGTTAAGTTTATCTCCCACTCTCTTCAGTCAATTGGTGAAGAAATCTGCAATCGGGAGAAACTCGATGGTGTTCTTGATGGTCGTCCAAGTGAATATGAAATGCTAGTAACCCTAATTACGAGCAAACCAGAATGGTTTTACTTTGATGAAATTGAGCCCCTACATCTTGCTCATGAATGTTGCATCACCAAGCAAAATGACGTTCTTGAATCTCTTCCCTCCTTAAATCTTAACCACTCCAATAACAATCTTCCACCCTCACAACAACCAACCACTCAAACCATTTCTGCTGAACCCACCCCACAAGTTCAGTACACCAATTCCATCTCTGGGAATCAGAACCAATTTGATACCAACAAGAATTCAAATTACAGACAGTCATGGGAGCAGGTTTAATAAGGGCAGCCATGGTCGTCGTGGCTGCATTCAGTGCCACGTTTGTTTCAAATTTGGTCAACTGCTACTGATTGCTATCACCGGTTCAACCCTACCTATGTTCCACAGCAACAAAAGAGTCACGACCAGTCCAATCACACTCACTATCCTCAATCATGAACCTTAGGAGTTGCTGAAGAAAAGTTAGGTGCACCAGCAAATGAGCAAAGGTAACCCATATTGGGAACAAGTGTCCATGTTGTTGGGACATTTGCTCCATGTAATGGACCACTGGCAGCAGGTAGACGAGATTACCAAAACAGTGATGTTAACTGCTCATATACCTGGGGATGTGGCAATTGCTGCCATTAATTTAAGGCACCAGGTGGGAAAATGCATTGACAAGAACTGTTCTGTAGGATTTTGAGGAATGTAAGGCCATTGAACAATTGAAGACTGTTGCTGCTGATTTGAGTTAGGTCCACTGTCAACATGTGAATGGCTACTAATTTTGGCACCCACATTTGCATGTGCATTGTCTTGTTTGTTCTGAGACTCATAATTTGTCTGAGATTCTTGGATACAAACGAAATCAGATATATGATCCTTATTTTTGTTTTCCATAGTTTGTAATAAAAAAGAGTGAAACAATTATTTTGCCTGAACTGAAACCTTCCATACAGTGAGGAATTCAGCTATATCCTACAATGCGAAGACACCCATGAGGGGCGAAGCCGTAAATATGCTAAGGAAGTGAAACCTTCAAGTTTTCTTCGACCTCTAACCCTCAGATTCTGCACCAGAATATACAACCCTCTCTCTCTCTCTTTCTCTCAGTTCTTGTGTTAAAGACTATTTTTTCTTTCTGTTTGTAAAGAGCAAAAAAAGAGAAAAAACAAGCTTTACTGAGACTATTAAAGGGTTGATGGAATTATGGCATGGAACCTGACATCTTTGTTGGAGAGAATGTTCTCAATAAGTCCCTTATTGTAACTCATGTACCTTCTTCTGAACAGATTGCGGATGTAATGACCAAACCTCCTGCCAAGGCTCAGTTTACTCTTCTAAGGGACAAAATCAGGGTTTTATGTTCTTCTCAGGCCTCACCCTGAGTTTGTGGGGGAATGATAGTGTATATGTAAATACATGTTATGTTTTTCATTAGTGTTCAGTTAGTTTCTAACTATAGTTGTTCAGTTAGTTTTGTTTAGCTCGGTACATTTAGTTGACCTGAGCTATAGCTTCCTTTGGAAGTTTTCTATATAATGCACTATAAATACACTGATTCATGTCTAAGGCAAGTTTACCTGTGCATTGACCATGTTTTAGGCCTAAAGGCTCTAGCTCTAGCTTGAGGGGGTTAGAGATGCAATATTAAACCATTCATGTCTCTTTACTTTTTTGGGATAATTGTTTCATGATAGAATCCATTGTCAGATTATCCAATATCAGGCATTGTGTCTACATGCAAAAAGGAGAGTGGTATCATCTTGAAGCAGCATACTCGGGCCTATTTGATTTGGGGAAAAAAAAGTGTTTTCTGCTTTCTTTTTCAATTATAAAAGGGCCACCGTGTTTAATTTTGTTTTTTGCTTTCAAAGATTTGTGTAACAGTGAAAATAACTTTTTAGTTTTCACATTTCTAGTACAAATATCTTAAAATAGAAAACAAAATGAAACTAAAATGACATGTTTGTAGTGAAAAGCGAAAACAAGAAACACAGCAAACAGGCCTTTATGGTCAACAGTACCCCTTTAATCTTAATGACAGAAACAAGATGACTTACCAATGATGCTTCAGAGTACCGTGGTGGTGGTTGTGTATGGTGCTGATTAGGTTCCGTTTGAGCCACATGTAATGGATCCCCTGTCTATAAATAAAAGTCAATGAAGGTAATGTGTTGCAAAGTTTATGGCATATATAAATGATTGGGCATTCATCAAGCATGATTATGTCACATGCAAAAGACAAAAATCAACAATCTGTCTCAATCTGCTAGAGGCTTATGTCCATGTCCAGCTGACTTGCACAACGTTTAGCATTATAAATACAATTCACAGATTACAAAAACAAAACAGATGCATGGCAAAGCTAGCCTATGAAAGGTTATAACAATTACCAAAGTCAAAAGGCTATTTTAGTGACATGAAAACATTCTTGACCCACCATCTAATATCTAAAGGTTTGAAAAGTTTATCCTTGACATTGTGACAAAGACCCTTGGTGGAGTAAGCAGTCAAAAGTTTGATAATTGTCTCCCTAATTCTTCCATGCAAAGCTTATTCCATGTACAAGGTAAAATGGACCTATACATGATCCATGCTTTAAGCCCAAAAGGCTCTTGCATGAGAGAGAGGGTTAGAGATATAAAATATCCTTAATATTCCGCCTAACAGCACTGTTAAGTAGCATATTTTACAACAACAACAACAAAACCTCATCCCACTAAGTAAGGTCAATTACATGGGTGGTCACATAACTTTGTTCAGCTCGGTCAAATACCAAAGTTCAAAGATATTCTATCCAGTTCTTATTATAAGGTCCAACTTAGAAATATGGCTCAATTTTCTTCATAACGTCCCATCTAAAAATATCTCGTGTATTAAAAAAAAATTGCAAAAATGATCTTCATTAAGATGGTGGAGTGTGAGAATAGTTATTTTTATTCATAGGGGTAGGTTTGGACAAAATATAAATTTCATGATCTCAACTAAATTAACTAATTTTCTTAATCATAGTGAGATAGTTATGTGGACATTATAATAAGGACCGCGAAAGTATTATTTACTGTAAGATCCATTAGGTTTAAAGATTTTTGTATCCTCCAGCTTTAGAGGGTTTAGTTAAAATTGTATATTTTGTGCATGGATATAATTGAATAAGCTCGTGTTAACATTTGTAAGAGAGTCGTTACTGCAATAAGGAATTTAACTTGTATTAATGACTGATTCCCTTTGTACCCTAATGTGTTGCAATAAATAGCACCCTGTGCCTCAGACACGACATTCAGATACCTTTCTTCTCTATAAGCATAAGCATAAGGATGGTTATTTTAACCCAACAAGTGAAAACAATGATTAAGAAAATAAATGGTATCATTACAAGGGTACGTGTTGGCCTATCTGTATGCATATCTATCAAAGTCCACTCACATTGTGAGAAAACCAATGGCAAAGCACCATAAAGAAGCCAAGAACAGCATCCTATCTAAATAAAAAAAAAATGACAGACTGCCATATGGAGAAGGCATGAAGTTGTTTTCATTAGTATAAATTATGTATTAAATTTCCAGAAATATTACCTTTAAGGAACTTAGTACCCCAAATGTTTGATCACGACTAAATCCATCACTGTCTTTATCTTGAACAGCTTCAGTAACAACATCCTATAACAGAGAAAAGAACTACACTTAAGTCAGGAAACATATCAGTTTTAGTTACCTAGACATAAACTGGTTCATGTAGACATTCTCTACCACAGATGAAATTATTAGAGATCAAAACCATTTTTAGGCCTTGTCATTGACCTAAAGAGTCAGTACTTTGCAGAAATATAAATGGAGAGCCCGGAATATAATGAAATAAAAATTGCAAGAGAAATCACAACCTCTCATAATAATACAGATTTGAATCAAATGTTAGTCACATCATATCCCTTAAGTCTCTTTTATCCAGCAACACATATAAAATAGAACCACGTGGATATTCACACTTAGTTTCGGAATGTAAAAAATCTGGAAACCTCTGCATGCATATAAAAAACAAGATAAAAAGTCTTTCCAAAACAATTTAAGCTCCAATTTGAGATCTTCTTCAACATCATGATATTAGCTAGTAAGTCGAAAACATAATTTAAAACACAGCATAACTTTGAAAATTTACTTTTACTATTTTACACAAAAAGCATTAAATTTGAAATCCAATTGCAATATATATTTTCCCAGTTGCAACTAACTGGTACTTACACTCAAAACAAATCAAATATTACAGAACAATAATAATTTATTTAATAGAAAATGAAGTTATTATTATTTCAGGTATTGTCAACTGCTGCATCTAACCGTACCGTAAAAACTGCCCTGTATCCTGGAAACTCAACCCTTGAGCTTGCCGACCGTAATATAATAGACTCGTCAGCATTTCCAATATCAAGTTGTATCTGGAATCAAAAGGATGTTAGGAAAAATATCTGGTCAATCATAATAATATCAAATGAAAGCAAATGAACTTTATATGAACACAATTGCAATCTCAACAACCAGAAATTGTATATGATCATTCTTTAGTACACAGACACAGTCTACCATTAGTAGACCTGAAATAAATAAGTTACCATGAACAACTTTAACATTCTAACAAACCAAAGTTACATACAACTGAGGAAAAGATCCTATCTGGCTATCTGCTATAGAGATGAGGGGAGAAGAGATGAAAAGTGGATATTTTACTAAATCAACCACTGACCAAAGCACACAAAAGAACAGGATACATGAAAAACCTGAATCACAAAGGAAAGCTAAGATACTTACATAATGCATATACCTAATGTAACTCTTCCCAATTCCCATCAGAAAATATGGAGGATCATCACCTCATTACATGAATAATGTTTCAAGTCAAGAGTGTCTTGCAACCCAACAAACCACAAAGCCAACCACTAATACTGTCAAAACTACTAGATCATTTGCAGAAAATATCAATGCATCTAAAGAAGACTCATAACAAAAATGTGGCAGAGGGAGGACCTCAACTTGGTCCAACAGCAAAACATGCATTTGCAGCTACTACCTTCTTAGAATAAATGGATATAAGAAATTTTGTGTTCTTCTAAAGGATTTGTGATTAATTAATTAATTTAGATGTTTTGGCAGGCACAAAGAGGCTGAAATTTTGTGACTGTTATGTCTTTTGCGGTACTTTGGTGTTTATGTCAGGAAACGACTGCTAAAATTTTCAAGGGAACTTCCGCTTAAGACATCATTTGAATAGGGTTATTCTTTTGGCAAAACACAGGTGTTCAACTCATGATGTATTTAGTATTTAGATTCTAGACATCTGTTTTCCAGACATGCCAGAGGTTGGCATGCTTTGTTACTTTCCCAATCTCCTAGGTTTTAGTTTTGCTATAAGGAGTAACACTTTATTAAGTTTTTACTTAGGCTATTATTGTAACAGTCAGCTATCTTTTTCTCTGTATAGGTTAGCTGTTTCATTCTAACTAACTCAAGTTAGTTAGATAAGAGCAGTATATTCTGTTTTAGTTTTCAGTTGCTTGCTCAGCAAGCTTAAGACTTGTATATAAGTATTCCTTGTAACCTCATTCCTCGGGTTGAAATAATATTCTTTCTGTCTCTCTTTCTCTCATCTCTGATAGGATCTCATTCTCTCTTTCTCTCTAAACCAAACATTTCCTCTCTTTGTTTTGTTTTCTTTGAGAGGAGGTATTATTTTGTTCTTTGCTTATAATGTCCTTCACCAACCCATAAAACAAAAAGATCTAGTTTTGCTCTCTTTTTGTTTTCTTGAGATGATGTATTACACTCTTTTTCCTTTCCATAGAATTTCTGCACCTACCAATAAAACAAATGTGGCACAAGTTCGAATTCTAAATGAATCTACAGGCTACACTACAGCCAGAACTGTAGGTTAGAATATACTATTAAGAATAATATAAACTATGTTGAAGGATATTGATTAGTCTAACCTGCTCAAAGACAGCAGGTTCCATTTGACATGAAACTGTTCTGGACCAAATAAGTGTGTAAAGCTTCAAGGATTCTTCATCAAGTACCCCAGTGAGCATTGCTGACAAATCACCAATAAGTAAATATTATTAGCAGTCAACCTCGGTTTGCCATTCAAGTAAAATATTCACAAAGGAAGCATGCATCATAATACATGGTAACTTGCGTATGTCAGTCGGTCTAATGGCTTCGTGAGCCTCTTGTGCATTTTTCACCTTTTTAAAGTACTTTGGTGCACTTTGTGAGACAAAATCTTGCCCATACCTGCATGGAGTAAATTCTTGTTCATGCAAATGAAAAACAATAAAAAATTGCATAAATTACATAAACTAAGCATTCAATTTTAAAATAACACTACTAACATTAGACAAATTTGTTGCTGTGTTAGAAAAGGCATCAATAAATGTGTTGCACACAGATAGAACTAAACTACACTTTCTCTCTCCTAAAACAATATCCTTCCATCCCAAATAATAGTGTATACTTTCATTTTCTTCTAGGAGGGGTAAATTACAGAATTTGGGGTCAATAAAGTCTATCATGGTGTTACTTTTAAGATGTCATTTACCCTCCACCTACATTCTCAAACTTTCTTAAATGTAAGTGTAAGAAAATGGGTTATTCCAACCCAAGCCACCTTTCACCTACCAAAAAAGGGGTTGTGTGGGTTGAAACCATTTCAAGTGAATTAGAAATCTCAACCTAACCCAATGTAAGTGGGTTGTGGGTAGATTGGCCCGCCATAAAACGTATTAACAAAAATACACATGAAGAGGGTGGAGAGGGCGAATTGCACTCAAATACACATGAAGGATCAAGAGATAAAGGTGCTTTGCAGTTTTTGTAGTTATTGGGGTCTAGAGAAGGTGTCAACTACCAAAATAGATAGTAATGTGATTCCCAGATTGCATAGTGATAAAAGGATGATAAATAATCAGTGTTGATACCAAAACTCTGATAGAAAACATACATAGAAAGGTATATGGAGAAATGCACATCACCTTTCAATGATCAGCGAGCGTATACTAGCAACAGCTTCATCAGAAATCTAAGAAAGAATATTCAAAGTGAATTGTTAAAAATAAAAATAAAAAAAAAGAGCAAATTAAACTGCCAACCCCAAAGACAAACACTCCCTGGTTTTTTAAATGCTACACAAAACTCCCTACTTGTTTGAAAAACATTACACCAACACCTTTATACATAAAATAACCCTCCTTAATTATTTTAAAACCATTACAGCTTGATCCTCCTATAAGGAAGGTAACTGTAAAACATTAATTAAGCAATGGTTTTGTGCAATCTTGTGAAATCTCAGGGAGTGTCATTATAATTTACTCTAAAAACAATCATCTGCAAACAAATTTACTGGGTTCACAGTAAGAGACTCTAAACATGTCATCCACATGCAAACCCACAAGTAAAAATCAAAACTATGATCTAGTATAGGAAAAATCATAGGAGATTAGTATTCACATTTAGATAAGATTTATGAATTGTTAAAGAATAGAAATGTGGGGGGCATACAACAAGAGCAGAGAATATTTAGAGATGGTATGATCAGGTTTTGTGAACAAATTAATGATATATAGATACACAATGTGTCTAGAGTAGGACACTGCATTCCATCATATGCATGCAGCCAAAGTGATACTTACATGGAGTCCATCAGTTCTGATATATGTTATCAGACCCACTGCCACACCGTCAGACAGTTCAACTCCCTCATAGAGCTTCTGTGCAAGCTGTGCTCAGAAGGCAATTAAGATCAATTATAAAGTAATTTCTAGATAATTTAAAATTAAACAAAATTAAATATTAATTCCACAGGAAAAGTAAATCTTACCTTACTCATAACATCTAAAGAAATAGATAGGAATAAATAAAAATTCTATTACCTTCATTGTCTGACTTGCCGTGAAATGCAACTTGTTGGCGGCATCTTGTTGAAGTGTTGATGTTATATAAGGTGTTGGAGGATTTCTTCGACTTTTGTGTTCTTTCAAGCTAACAACGTGAAAATTGGCTGAGTTTATATTGCTTTGAATATTTCTTGCCTCCGTATCAGAGGTAATCGAAAACTGACTTAACTTTTTTGAATCAAAATGGGTCAAATGAGCTGGAAAAGTAAGCTCCTTGTTTGATCCCGTCTCCTTTTTCAATTGAACCTCCACAGTCCAATACTCTTTCGGTTTAAATTCATCAATTTCCATTTCTCTATCACATATAAGAGAAAGTGCAGCAGATTGAACTCGTCCAGCTGATTGGCAACCTGGTAACTTCCTCCATAGTAATGGTGAAATGTTAAACCCAATCAAATAATCAAGAGCCCGCCGTGCAAGGTAAGCATGAACCAAATTTATGTCAATCTCTCGCGGGGTTTGTAGGGCACCTTTTATAGATCGTTCAGTTATTTCATGAAATACTACTCTTGCTACAGAAATATTATCATGTAGAGCACCCTGTTGTTGCAACATTTCAAGGATGTGCCAAGCAATAGCCTCTCCCTCACGATCGGGATCTGATGCAAGAATAAGGTTTTCTGCTCTGTCAAATAACATAAAATGAATTAAGCAGGATACATGTTGTCAACCACCTCTGTGCATGGATACTTCAACTAATGAAAACATATACATACTTCATATGTACTGGATACCAAATATGCATATTATATGGCTGTCTTGGTATCAAAGCTTGATTGCAATATCTTCAAATATTTTAATAAACATATTTCGTTTGGATAATAAAGGAATTATTACATTACTTGAAAATAATTTTTTAAAATTTTTTATTATTATTGTTGAAAATTAAAGTACATTGTCGAGAATTAAATCATATTACTAGTCAATCAGAACTTTGGATGTTTAAGATTTCTACACACTGTTCGAAAATAGCTTATTTTACACAGTGTAATATTGTTTATCTGGTTTGGATGTGGTGGCTTTAGTCAAAGCCTGTTTCAGACTTGTATTTTTTGTAAAAGAAACTATATATATAATAAAACAGCAGATCTATGTGTATAGAGAACACACTGTTTTTCATTCTATGAACTCAAGTCACACAAATTAAGAAGAATTAAATTTACATTTTTTTGGAGTAAAGTTCCCTCATTTATTATTAAATAATTCTCTATGCTCCCTTTGATTTTCAACTACTCTACTTTAATACCTGATTAACTGACAATTGCTATATTACACTATACCCCATATTTTCATTAAAAAAATGTATTTGTACCCAATACTCATACCCATACTTGTGCAACACAGTTAACCACTTATGCATACAGATATGGAATGGAAACAACTCCACACAAGTAAAAATGACACATCTGCATTATTCTAAAAACATCATATTGAAAACACACCAAGATTAGCTCCCTATAGACTGAATGTAATTGTAATATTAATGTTAGAGATCCCACGTCGCCAATAGATATGGCTCATTTAGTATATATAAGTGAGAGGCAATCATCACTGGGCAAACCGGTTTTGTGAGGTTGATTTAGGTACTTAACCCACATTTCTAAGATAGTATTAAAGTCTATCCTAAGATTGTTTGTTATTGTTGTTAGGCCTATTGTTCCATCCGCTATCAGACCACCCTTGTTTAGTCTTCACACTTGACATGTCCAAACCTCAATGTGAAATGGTATGTTGGAGATCTTACATCGCCTATAGGATATAGCTTGTTTAGTGTATGTAAGTGGGAGGGCAATTCTCACCTTATAAGCTAGTTTTGTAAGGTTGGGTTAAATCCTTAGCCCATATTTCTAAGATTGTATCAAAGCTTATCCAAGCTTGTGTTTGTTGTTGTTGTTGTTGTTGAGCCTACTGGGCCACTATCGAACCACTCATTATTTAGTCTTTACACTCAAGATGTCTAGTCCTCAACATTAGGGAGGTGTGTTGAAGATCCCACAACACTTAGAGATATGGCTTGTATAGTGTATATAAGTGGGAGAGAATCCTCACCTTACAAGACATTTTTGTAAGAGTTAGGTCATTAACCCACATTTATAAGAATTAATACCAAAATACACACAAAAACCATTATACTAGTACAACCATCCAATGCTATAGAAAACAACAGCTAGATGACGTGAGGGGTGGAAAAATGTACCCGCTTAGTGCAACATTGATGCTCTTCAAATGAGTCCAGGCAGGCGACGGAACCTCCCACACCATACTGAAATCATCATCAGGTCGCACCGACCCAGACCTAGCAGCCAAGTCTCTCACATGACCATAGCTTGGCAAGACTTCATACATATCACCAAGGTATCCCTTAATAACCTTTGATTTTGTAACAGACTCCACAACTACCACTGACTTCCCAAAGGGAGGATACAATGGCTTGTGGGTAAAGTTCCATACAGGTTTTGTCTCTTTGATCGGACTAGAATTCCCATTTTTCTTCTTTAAATCATCCTTTGCAGAAACAGAACTATCTGGTATTTCTTCTATAACACTCTCAGTTGAACTCTTCTGAATAAACATGGTATTAGCATATTCCGGGAATTACATATACAATACATCACACAAATTCAGTATGAGAGTGACACAGAAATACAGCAAATTTTAAAATTCCCAGGTTACAAATGCAACTATAATAATAATAAACATCAAATAAAATCTTCTAAATCAACATATAATTAAAACCTTAAACCAAGAGGGAAAATCAATGTTTTAAAAATAAGCACAAGTCACAGACATAAAAAATACTAAAACCTATCTATCACTACTGTGTTTCAATTTGTATTGGCATAAAATTAAAAAAAAAAAATGCATAAAAGTTTATAATAGTACAACAAAAAGTATTGAAGGTATTCGTGCAGTAAATATCTAACACACTACTATTTAGAAGTACTAACACCGTGTTTGGAAAAACTTATTTATATGCGAAGTTGCGAACAAAAGGTTTAATTACCCATTTAATTTTTATAATTTCACAAACTTTACTTTTTCGTCCGTATAGTTTGAAAGTGACTATTTTAGTCTCTCTAGTTTAAAAAAATAAGAAAACAAGAAGCTAAGAAGAATTAACTTTTCTCATATGCGAAAATAAGCTTATGTATAATGTGAGAATCATCATTCGGAGAAGCTAAATGAATTGTACAGAAGTTCATTTATATAAGAGGCTAAAATGAATCAACCCCCGGAATCTTCTTATTATTATTATTATCTGAAGTCATCAATTACTAACCTCCGAAACCTTCTTCTTCTTCTTCCCTTTGGAAGATTTTCTAGAAACTTCTTCGGCACCATCCTCTTGCACCGAATTGGTGGCACTAGCAGCCACCTTCTTCTTCTTCGCCACCGTCTTCTTCTTCTTCACAACTGTCTTCTTCTTCACACTTTCCGCCTCCGCTTCCTCACTCGCAGCAGCACGTGACTTACGCTTCTTCACATCGTTAACTTCTTCAGACACAGTATCGCTTACACTTTCGTCCTTCACTTTCCCGCGTTTCTTCTTCTGCTTACTATTACCACTATCCGCGGCGCTCGTCGATAGCCCCTTGACATCACCAAACGGCGGCGTCGCAGCAGCGAATGGGAAGCGGAAATCGCGAAACGACGTCGTGGCGGCAGCGAAAGAACGAAAGTGGCTCTTCGGAGGGAACAAGAGACGCGTGCGGCGGCATTGGACGGCTGTGGTAGTAGTAGTGCCGATGAAAGATGACGTGGCACGCCGCGGCGAGAGAGTATTTAACGGATTCTGAAGCGCCTTGAACTGCAACTGCGATAACACGATAATGATAGAGAAATGAAATGAATAGATAAAGAAATTAAGAGATAAAGAGGAAAGAAAATGAGAGAGAGTGACCATGAAATGGCGAAGTTGAATCATTGTTGTGATGCGTTGTTGATGTTGCTGTTCATTTCAGTGTTGGTGCAATGAAGAGAAGGGTTTTGATGTTTAATGGGAGGGTTTAAGGTAACGGCAAATAGCGCTGTGTTTGTGGAAGTGATAAAGGGTGAGTGAGTGAGGTTTTTATATACATCAGTTTTGGATGTGTTTTGTTATCCCTGAGTTTTTGTTTGGAAGAAAAACGCAGATTAAATGGGCCTGCCCTGGCCCGTTTTGTTTTCAGTGAATCATTCAAATATCACTAAATTGCTACTCATCTTAAATCATAGGAAAGGAAATTTAAGTAAGCTGCCAATAACATAATTCATTCATAAAATACATATGTACATATATTTTATTTTTATTTTTTTTTACATATTTATAATTAATTGTGTAACTGTCTATTAAATATTTTTCTTTTCAAATAATTAGAAATTTTATAAATAATTTCTAATGTGTTCAAAATAATATTATATAATTCTTAAAATATGAAAACAATTTTTGAGTAATTTCTTATCTTTGAGGGTTGTTTACGTAATTTCAGTAGTTAAATGAATAAAATCCACAAACATTTCCGAGACATATTTTTCCAGTAAAAAATCACGTTGACTTCTAAAATATCAATTTTTTTATTGAGTAGTTTTAAAATTATAATGTTATTTATTATAAATCTATATTTGAATTGTTTTTCTCTCCGCATAAAACTCGCAATGGTAAAACAAATTTATCCTAAGAGTCAAAACTCAAAAAGGTACGTGGGAATGTGGAATTAGTTATTTAGGAGAAAATCACTCGATGTTACTAGCGACTTGTGTAGAGAAGATAAAAAGAGATACTTTTCCTCATAATGCGCCATCACCGTCATGTTAGGATCTACTTCTCTTTTCACATTACATGTAAAGTTGTTTCTCACCCACTTCATGTTCTCGCCCTTGTTTTTTTTTTATAACTAGCACTATCATTTACTTAAATATAAATATATTTGGTAGATAATTGCAACACAATAAAATATGAAAATTGAGAAATATGTATATGTATACATATATGTTCTGTGAGTGAGTTGGTTGATTGGTTGTATATTATAGTTGTTTGCGAAGTAAAATTATTTATTTAAATGTTCAATTTTCAAGAAGGTCATTGATGGAGGTTCATCTACTCCAACACAAGAGGTCAACACTATTAGAAGGATTACAAAGTCAATGTCAAAGAAAATACAAAAAGAGGAATAGAGGAGGTTGACCCAAGGTCAAAGTTAACAATTAATCTTTGAGAATATTTTCTTGGTTAACAAACCTTGTAAGAGTCTTAGTATTTTATGAGCTTTGTAATTAGGATTTTGATTAAATAATTTTGGGCCTTGTGTTAACTTGAATGCAACGACCTTGTAATAGCTTTTAAGAACAAATCTAATATTTTTTAAGAGAGAGTGGCACACACTTTCCCTATAGAGAGTGGAGAAAGTTTTGAAGGAAAGTAAGTGAAAATTTCACTAACTCAATTCAAATTCTAGCCTTAGGATTGGATCTCAATCAAGGGTTGAACTTAGGCCTTTGATCAAGATTCAAATTAAAGATAGAGATTCAAACTTTAGTCACATTTCTCATGCCACTCAAAAATGAATTCTAACCTTATGATCTAGATCTCATTAAAAGGTGGACATTTGAACTTGAGTCACAAGTCTCGTGCCTCTTTTAAGGGTGATTTGTGACCCTATGATTAAATCTAATCCTAGGGCTTGAATTGTGATCTGTGTGAGGTGCCTAACAAGGCTTACCTTGCGTTGATTCAATTCTAATCCAAGGATTAGGATTCAAATGGATTACACTAATGTTTGACGTCACTTCTTAGTATAAATAGGAAATTTTCTAAATGTAGAACACTTTTGGCAAATTTATGAAAGAAACTTTTGCTTGAAAGAGGATTCTCTCCTAGGTTTCTTGTATGAACCTTCAACATTCTCTATGTGGCGATTCTATCTTGAGCTTATTGCTATGCATGACACTCCATCATCTTCTTAACCTTTCCATTTCCTAAATTTCTTCTTCTTTAAACTCTTAATTCCGCAAAATCCATCTCTAATTTGTGGAGTTCAAAACTTGAGAAGTGAAGATTGTGCAAACTAGCGAGGCTTCCATGGAAGACTTACATCAGTCCTCCTTTTGTACCAAGCACAAAATTCTACCTATTTTGTCACAAAATGTTTGGTCTCATTTTCATGGTTTTTTCATATGTGAGTCTTTACTCTTTTTCACCATAAAGCTGGTATCTTGATTCTTGATTGCTTTTTATATGTATGTGTAATTGTGTATATAATATAATGATAACTATGTGTGCATAATTGTTTGTAGTAAGTAAGAGAGTGAGTAGGCATTTTTCTGTGTGAAAGTGTGAATCTTTGTGGTAATGGTTTCAAACATTGACTTTTCAAAGAGATGGATGATGAAAGGTACTCCATGTTGTGTATTGTGTTAATTCAAAATCCTAGACAGACATTAAAAAGAGAGAGGATTAAAAGAACAATATAAGAGAGTAATAGGTTTTATTCATTTGCATCACATCATTTATTCTATATAATGTGTGTATTAGATTTTAGGTAGTGTGTGTCAAAATTGGTGTTATATATTATTTGTTTGTGAGTAGAACGATTTTTTTGTGAATTCTTTTGTAGAAGCTCTTTGTTGTACTTTTTGACATTTTTTATAGTGAAGATTTTTCTGGACTAGGTCCCGTAGTTTTTGTCCTTATCATTGGGGGTTTCTACGTTAAAATTGTTTGTATTCTTCTTGTTCTTGTATTTTGATTCTTCTTGCTCTCTGAAATTTTGTATTGCCATATATTACGTTCCTCTTATTTCATTTAAGTGGCAAAATTTTATTTTACACGTATTCAGTTTTGTGTAAATTTTTCGCTGCGTAATTTTGTCTTTCCCAACAAGTGGTATCAGAAGCTGACGATTTAACTTGGTGAGAGATAGATCCAGATAAAGGTCAAGTGGACACATGTTTGAGGCGAAAGTATTCAGCTATAGAGGAGAAAGTATAGTGGTCTTTGGTTTGAGGTGAAGATTGTTGGGATACAAAGTCTCACGTCTTGTAGAGTATGAAGGAGAAGAAAGGTAGTACAAAAGATTTTGTTGTATGAGAAGGTTGTTGTAGAGAGTTTGTAAGTATATAAGACTTTGAATTAAGGGAAGATTTGTGGTGTATTGTGTTAATTCAAAGTTTTACAACGGTGGACATTAAAAAGAGAGGAGTAAAAGAACAATATTCACTCGCACTAAATCCTTTAATCTATATAATAATAAGTGTATTAGATTTTAGGTAATGTGTGTCAAACATCGATGTTTTCCATTATTTGTTTGTGAGGAGATCGATTTTTTTGTGAGTTTTTTTGTGGAAGTTCTTTGTTGTACTATTTGACAGTGGAGATTTTTCTAGATTAGGTCTCGTGATTCTTGTCCCTCTCATTAAGGGTTTCCATATTAAAATTGTTTGTGTTCTTCTTACTCCTACATTTTGATTCTTCTTGCTCTCTGAAATTTTACATTGTTGTATATTACGTTCCTCTTATTTCATTCAAGTGGAAAGGTTTTATTTTACACGCATTCAGTTTTTGTTAGATCAAGATTTGTTAGATCAAGAATGTCCCTAAGTTTTGATTATTTACAGCACAGACGAAATCAGCACAGACGGAAGATGGCCCTTCAAAGTTTGAAGTGTTGCGTCTGTCCACAAGCCAAGACATCGATTTTAACGTGCACGGAAGAAGAAGATCATCAAAGCTAAAGTCTCCGTCATCCAAGAGTGAAGCCTTAAGACGAAAGGATGAAACGAAACAACTTCAACTGATTACACATTTCGTCTATCCAAAAGTGAAGTCAAGATTGGAGTCTCGCGCCAAGTTTTCAAATCTGAAGAAGTACTCAAGAGAAGCATCCAAGATCAGTATAGGGATTTGTGCTTACACTCCAAAATCAAAAAGGTCTTCACCTTTGTGTCATATCTCTGTACAAGTCAAGTCGAGTAAATCGCGCGCACAACCTAGTCCGCTATATCCGCTGCGACTCTCATCAATCAATCAAGTACAGCTGACAACCTTTTTGAAAAAGCTCTCTAGAAGATTTCTCAACGACTCTCAACGGCATTCAAATGAGTCTAACGGCTATTTGAAGAGGATGCCTATAAAAGGACTTCACACCTTCAAGAACAAGTTGGCGAATACGCTTATCTTCATCTATCTCTTAAGGATTCGCTCAAATCTGTGATTGTGCTTTATTGTAAACACCTCTCTGTGTAGAGGAAAACTTTGTTTTTCTAAACATCTTTCAAAGTCCACTTGTGTGGCATTTTAGCCTGAGGAGGCTGTGTTCCAAAGAATACCTCTTGTATTAGCCTGTGGAGCCTGGGTTCAAAGAATACCTTGTTGGTTTAGCCTGAGAAGGCTGGGATCAAAGAATATATGTAATAGCCAGAAGTGGCTGGGTTCAAAGAATACTTGTAAACCATTTCACGGTTTGTAGTGAAAACTCAGTGGTTGCTGGGTAACTGGACGTAGTCTTGTATAGACGAACCAGTATAAAAATATTTGTGCATTTATCTTATCTGCTAGTTAACTAACGGGGATAAATATACTTTAACGTTTATATATTAAAATCAATCTTTCAAGATAAACACTGTTTCGTCTGAACAAGCTTTGAACTCACAGACGAAACCCACAGACGAAAGGTACAGACGAAAGAAAATTTTTTTTAGAGATCACAAGTCAACCCCCCTTCTTGTGATTTGTCTTTTACAGTTTTGTGTAATTTTTCCGTTGCGTAATCCTGCATTTCCGAACACTTCAAAGGGTATCCTTGTGGTGATGACATTGGAGGACCCCTCTTTTTCCGTTAAGGAGATTAATGGTGTTGAGGTTTCATTCAAGTCGATGGAGAAAACTCGCGACAAGAATTCTAAGCGGGTAACATGGATGTGTTACTTAGTTTGTCACAATTATGTGGTCTTTGGTTGGAACTATAAGGAAGTTGGAAAATGGGGAAATCATTGTTTAGGGTCATCAAGGTGTTCTTTGTGAGTTGCGTGGTTGTTCTGGTGGTTGAGGTAGC
Source organism: Hylodesmum podocarpum (assembly GCA_026586105.1). NCBI lineage: Eukaryota > Viridiplantae > Streptophyta > Magnoliopsida > Fabales > Fabaceae > Hylodesmum > Hylodesmum podocarpum. The sequence goes on along the minus strand of JALJEV010001430.1, from coordinate 6,436,465 downwards.
GGCTTACTTGCAAAGTTGGCATTTGGGAATCCTAGTTTGCACATTCCTCATATCGTGGAATTGAAAGGCTCGATGCACTTGAATTATATTTCTTGACTCAGGTTTCGCAGTAAGTACATTGCACCACCTATACAGACCCTTTCAAAGTTTTGTGTTGTTTTGTATCTTATACAGTTCATGGACCGTATAATGCCAAAGATTAAGTACCAAGAGATTAAGCCAAAAATTAATGGAAAAGCCTTTAAGGTTGACGATATTGAAGGATATTATTGGATTGAGTACTTACCACTAGGTCAAAAATTATAGTTGTTACTTAGAGTATAACTTTTTCTACTTAAGATTGTAATAACCTAAACGTTATGAGTCGATTAAGAATTAGCCTACTTAAGCTTCCGCCATGGGACAATTGATGTATACCCATAATAATTTTTCCCTCGACAATTGCACCACTTGGGAATCGACCTCATGACATGGCTCTAGTAAGCAAACTGTAATGTAAAAACAAAAAAATAAGAGGGTTGAGTTGTGTTAAAAATTTTCGTAAGCTCTTTTTTCAAACACAAATTGTATTGTCTAATGAGTCAGACACTAGTTTATAAAGATTATTAAAAAAGGTTTTCTCAAAAACATAGGTTTGATAAAAAGAGAGCCCTTGTTAGTAGATAAGAAAGGTAAATAGAAACACAACACGAGATTTTTATACTTATTCCTCTACAGTTTAGTCATCAGAGCGAATCAACTTATAGAGTCATCTCTTGACAATGAGCTTAGGTCTTTTGGTTGGTGGTTGAGAGGGTGAGGATGGTTGTGTTTGTGAAAGAGTGGATAGAGGATGAGAGGATTTTGGTGGTTGTGTTTGTGGCTTGATATCTATCATAGCAAACTCAATGTCGCAAGCTAACTCCACAACGTGCGGTTAAAAAAACTGCTTTTATATTGCACGTGTCATCTTTATTTTACTGTTCTCAATTTTATCTTTTATTATTTTAGTTATTGAATTAGTTTTCCTAATCAAAGTAGTGGTTTCTAAACTTTAGAAGAAAATATTTTATGTTTCATTTAGTCAATTAATGTTGTAGTGGTTCCTAGCCTTTAGAAACAAGTACTTTTTTCTCTCATCACAACCATTACAAATATTGTAATTGGTAGCTGAATAATATCAAACATTTAACACGTCTTATCTCTCCCAAGTTCATATATTGTCTCCTTTCAATATTTCATTACTTTGTTTTTTTTTATTCCCTAAAACCAACAACTGGTATTGAGCGCCTCTTTCTTACGAACCTGTGAAAAATGGATGTTAAACAAGATTTGTCACAAATTGCACCTTTAGTCTTTGATGGAGAAAATTATGATCTTTCAGCTGTCAAAATGGAGGCTTACTTGGAGATTTGGATCTCTGAAAAGTTGTAAAAGAGGGTTATGAGGTCTTTCCACTGCAGGACAATCCCACCGTTGCCCAAATCAAGAATCATAAGGAGAATAAAACTCGAAAGGCAAAGGCAAAGTCATGCCTTTTTGCTGGTGTCTCTACAACCATTTTCACTAGGATCATGACCCTCAAATTAGCAAAATCAATTTGGGATTATCTAAAGACAATATGTTGGGGATGAAAGAATTTGAAGCATGTAAGTGTTTAACTTAATGAGGGAGTTTGAGCTTCAAATGATGAAAGAGTATGACACAATCAAGGAATATTTAGACAAATTGTTGGGTATTGCCAACAAGATAAAATTGTTGGGAAGTGATTTTGCAAATTTCAGAATTGTTGAGGAAATTCAGGTAATGGTGTCAGAGAGGTACGAAACATCTATAGCGTCATTGGAGAACACAAAAGATCTATGTATGATCACTTTGGCAAAAGTGTTGTATGCCCTTCAAGCCCAAGAGCAGGGAAGGTTGATGAGACAAGATTGTGTTGTCGATAGTACTTTGCCAGTCATGCATCATGGAGTTAAGAAGAACAAAGTCCCAAGCAATGAAAGTCTTGCAAACAATCACATGAAAGGCAAGACAGGGAAGGTTAATGAGACAAGATTGTGTTGTCAATAGTACTTCTCCAATCATGCATCATGGAGTTAAGAAGAACAAAGCCTCAAGCAATGAAAGTCTAGCAAATAATCAAATGAAAGGCGAGAAAGGAAAGAAAAATTATCCACCTTATCAACATTGTGGTAGAAAAGGTCATCCACCCTTCAAATGTTGGAAAAGACTAGAGCCAAAATGTAGCAAGTGCAACCGGATGAGGCATGAAGTTGTAATATATAAAAATAAAAATCACCATGATGAAAGAGCTTAAATTGTCGATTAAGAGGAGGATGACCAATTGTTTGTGGCTACTTGTTTCTTGAGCAATGAGTTAAATGAAAGTTGGCTAATTAACAGTGGTTGTACTAACTATATGACTTCTAACATGACACTCTTCAAATATTTGAGGCTAACGAATGTCACTAAAGTCAGAATAGGTAATAGTGATTATATATCGTCAGAGGAAAATGGACAATTGCAATCACAAGCTGTGTAGGAACAATTTATTCCTGATGTTTTTTTCGTTACTCAACTTGACCAAAACCTATTAAGTGTTGATAAACTCATTGAAAGAAGATTTAAAGTTATTTTTGAAGACAAATATTGTTTAATTAAAGATGCAGCCGATCAAGACATGTTCAAGGTAAAAGTGAAAGGAAAAAGCTTTGCTCTAAATCCATTGGAGGAGAAGCAAAATGCTTTCTCACTTAAAGAAGATGTCACATAAATTTGGCACAAGAGGCTTGGGCATTATCATCACCAAAGATTGTTGCAGTTGAATAAAAAAGGTTTGACACTTGATGTTCTTGAGCTTGAGGATCAAATCTTAAACTGGAAAGTCTGTCAATTTGGAAAGCAAAACTGTAAAATACAAATACACAAGAAGGGGACTTTAATTGTGTTTATTAATTAAAACTCTTTCGGACAATTCATTTTGCGTCTGCTTTGGAAAGGTTTGATCAGACGCAAACTTAAATTTCTCTTTTAAAGATTGATTTTAATTAAGGATTCAATTTAAGTTATTAGCCCTAGTTAGTAATCAGATAAAAATAATGAAAACAATAATATTTTTATACTGGTTCGTCTGTTACTACGTACAGTCACCTAGCAACTTGTTGAGGTTTCACTGAGAGTATTCTTTGAACCCAGTCACTCCTTGCTAATTACAGATATTCTTTGGACATAACTTAAGGCTAAACTGGTATTCTTTGACCTCAGCCTCCGCAAACTAAACCAAGGTATTCTTTGAACCCAACCTCTGCTAACCAAAGGTATTCAGGCTACAAATACCACAACAATGCTTTACAATTAAGATTAAATAAAATTTATCCTTTATACAGAGAGAGATTTTACAATGAATTTTATTCTAAGTTCAGGGCGAGTGAGCTTGAGAGAGAGTTGAATATAATCTTTTTGCAGTGTAGTTCGCCAACTTCAACTCGTTGTAATAAAGTCCTTTTATAGACAGCTCCATGAAGTATCCGTTAGACTGTAGATTTGAACGTTAGTCTTTTTGTCTTGGGTACTTCAACATCTGTCAGAGTGAACAATCAGAACATTTAATGCAAAGTCAAGCGGATGTCAGCGTGAGATCGGGCTTTGACTGATTTGCTTAGAGATTTCACATAAACGTGCAACTGGTTTTCGTGTTGTAGAGGTTTACTTTCAAATCTCTTTCTGCATTTAGAAGCGTCTGAGTAACGACTTGATTTGAATGAAGGCACGTGTTACTCAACGTCTGAACTTCATTAACTTTGATAGACGAATGAACAAATAGATGAGTTGTGTGTGTTGAATTCATTCTTCTTTCTTCGTCTTCAACTTCAGTCTTCATACTTTCACTCTTGAGCGTTTGACTTGAAGTTGAGATGAACTCTCCGTCTTGAACGTTGAAGGTTCTTCATCTAATATGATTGCTTTAAAGCATGATGACTTGAACACTTCTCTTTTTGCATCTTCTGTTTGAAGGTGCGTCTTTCGTCTATGCTGATACATCCGTCTATCTATCTTGTAATTATCAAAATTAAGATGCTAAGTCATTTTGACTTAACAAAAACAAAAAACCTTTCTCAAAGACAACATGGAGAGCATCAAGGAAACTGCAATTACATAATTGTAGGTCCTCAAATAACACTTTCATTGAATGGTAATCTTTATTATGTTCTTTTATTGATGACTTTACCAAAATATGTTGGATCTTCTTCTTCAAGAACAAATAAGAGGTGGTTGAAATATTTTGGAATTTCAAAGCTAAGGTTGAGAACGAAACTGGTTTCAAAATTCAGATTTTGAGATCAGACAATAACACTTTCAATCAATTTTCACATCAACTAACTGCTCCTTATACCCCACAACAAAATGGGTTAGTGAGAGGAGAAATCGATATATTTTGGAGATGACAAGATGCATGCTATATAAGAACTTGCCAAAGGAATTTTAGGCAGAGGTAGCAAGTACGACTGTTTTTCTTTAAAATAGACTTCTCACCAAAGCATTGACAACCAAACACCATTTGAAGTCTGTTATGGTTATAAACCATCTCTAAAATTTCTTAAAATATTTGGTTGTTGGTGTTTTACTCATATTCCACATAACAAACGAGATAAGTTGGATAATATATCATCACTAGCTATCTTTATAGGCTACAACACAGTCAGCAAAGCTTATAAAATTTTTCAATTGCAAATCAGAAAAATATTTATTAGCAGGGATGTTCACTTTGTGGAAGATGAACAATGGAATTGGGATGATAAAAAGAAGATAGATTCAGAGTTCAAGCCTTCTACCTCAAACACATACCAGAATGAAGAAGAAAGCTGGCAAAACGAATTAGTTGATGTTGTTCTAGTAAGAGGTACTGGATTGCTCTCTAAAATTCATGCAAGATGCAATTTTTCTATGTATGAACGTGCAGATTATGAAGAAGCCAAGAAAAGTCCAAATTGGATGGTTGTAATGCAGAAGAGTTGTCAATGATCGAGAAAAACCAAACCTGGATTCTTGTGGAAAAACCTCAAGATAGAAAAGTAATTAGGGTCAAACGAGTATATAGAACTAAGCTGAGTTGACAGTTCTATCAACAAACACAAGACAAGACTCGTAGTGAAAGGTTATTCACAAATTTTTGATGTAGACTACTCAGATATATTTACACTGGTTGCTCGATTGGACACTATCAAGTTGCTACTTGCTGTAGCTGCTTAAAAGAATTGGAAGGTTTATCAACTTGATGTTAAATAAGCTTTTTTAAATGGTTTCTTACAAGAAGAAGTCTATGTTGAACAACTCCAAGGCTTTCAAAATAGGAGAAGAAGATAAGGTTTATTCACTTTAGAAGGCTCTTTATGGGCTTAAACAAGCCCCAAGATCTTGCTACAGCATAATTGATGACTATCTGCTGAATTTGAGATTTGTGAAAAGCTTGGTTGAACCAGCAATAAGGTATACCATAGAGAGATAACGATTCTATTCTATTAACAACTACTAAACAGAAAACATAGCAGAAATAACTAACTACTAACCAATTTGTTTACATCCTTCCCCTTTTCTACAATAGGCCATTAGGTTTCTATCCTTTTCTAATTACTCTTTTATGTACTTATCACCATCAGTGACAACACATGGTTTTCACTAAAAAGAATTTCAATCTTTCATAGTTGCTTGTGCTAATTCAATGCAGGTGTAGGGGCAATCTATTTCTGCAGTATACCAAATTGATTGCCTAAGAAATCGGTTATTAATTCAAGTAGTTATGATTTTGATGATGAAAACATATAGTGGTTGCTTAAGATTGAGGTCACAAAATGGAGTCAAAAGGGAATCAACATATTGTACAGGCATCGCTTAATCCAGGCGGGATATAAAGCTTGGAATCTCAAATCTGCAATGAACTGCGGCTATGTAAAATACTATGAGTTTGTTGCAATTTTTGACGCAGATTTACAACCAAATCCTGATTTTCTCAAGCTGACAGTGCCACATTTCAAGGTTAAGAAGAGAACAAAAAACACATTCAACATGGATTTTGATTCTTGATAAATCTATGTTTGCCATATTTTAATTCACGTGTCTATTTTTTACTGTAGGACAATCTTGAATTAGATCTTTGTGAATAAGGATGAAAACTTGTTGACGCGTCTCCAGAACATTAACTCATGCTTCCATTTTCAGGTAGAACAGCAGGTCAATGGGGCATTTCTCAACTTTTTCTGGATTTAATAGAACAACTGGAGTTTGGAGAATCAATTCCCTATGAAGTTGCTGAGTCTTATGAAGCTTATAGGAAGCAACAACACTAGTGACATTCCGATACAATGCAACTTTTCAGATTGTGTCTTTCCAACAATTTTGAAATCCAAGGTATATCTGATAGTTAACTAAAAGTATTATTAGTGAAAACAAATCTTAATAGCTCGCAAGTATTTAAGGACCTAGATTCTTTTTTACTGCAAATATCAGCATGGAAGAAAGGGAACTTAATACTGCTATTCTTTCTGTTAAGAAAACTCATTCTTCCCTTTTACTCCTTCTCCTTATCTTGCATAATTCTTCCTTTAACAATGTTTGCCCTAGAGTCTAAGCTCCCTCCAAGGGTGATCTACTATGTTCCTGTATTTATGTCATTCCTTAACATTGCACCAGCTTCAAAATCTTTTCCTTTTATAGTTCCATGCCTACTTTTTGAAAACACAATGTCCCTCGCTAAATTCAATGTCATGGTCTCTGGACTATTCCAACTGGGCAGTTGTTGTGAATAGATTGTCACAAAGAAGGTGGACATGTCATCAGAGTCCAATTTGGTGGTGACCAAAGAAAGGGTGGCTAAGTAAATAATAGAATAACAAAAGATGATCCACAAAGGAGCTTCTGACGTGTACTTATTGAATTAAACCAATGCAAGGAACATATAAAAGAAAGTGGAAAACATGTTAAAAAAGCTAACAAAATGTATAAGAAAGTTAACTTTGGCATTTTCCCTTCTCATTGCTTCTGTTAGGGGTTTTTTGTCTACACAAGTTCTCTTTTACTATCTTGTTTTATAGGGGTGACTTTCGTCTTTGTTGGTCTTGGTCTAATAAGGGAGCAGATGAGCCAGTTTTGATTCAAAACAAGAAAAAGGATAATAAGTTTCATGTTGTGGTTGCAATGTAAGCAATAATTTTGTTGTTGTTGAATTGGAGTATTCTATGGTGCCAAATAATCATGGACTTAACCTCTTCTATCACATGTTTTTCCATGCACTTCCATGCACATAAACCATGGATAGAAGACCTTAAATAGAACTTGTAACTACATGTTTAAGGAGGCAAACACAAGCAATGTTGTAAAATGAAGTTAAATCCTTTTGATTAATTTCAAGCATCACATATGGTTTTTTTTATTTATATCTTATCAATTTCATTTTCACATGGTTCATCCCAAATTTTGAATATAAGGATTTGGTCATTATATTGAATTCTTGACTAAAGATAAGAATGGAAAAATTTTCTGCTTTGTTAGTTATGTTATGTAGTTCGTGTTTATTATTGGGTTTTGTTTGAAATTCGGGAGTCCACTTTGAAAGTTGTAACACTTATTTTATCTAATAACAAATACATTTTATTCTCCTGTGTGAGTCGATTTAATTTGTGCATTAGATTTTTATTTTATTTTAATTTTTAATTTTGTTCTATTTTTGATAAGCTTTTTTATTCATCTATATATAAATTTGCCCTAGTTTAATTGGATTTAATCTTAATTGTAGTTGATTGAATTATCTTAATCTTAATAAATTTTCTTACAGAGGATGATCAAGTCGAATATCAATTTTGACAACTCTAATTTTTTTCTTTTTATTCATATCTTTTCAATAGAAAATCACACCATTAATTTTATTCTTTTTATCCATATCTTTTCAATAGAAAATCACACCACTAATAATAATAAATATCATAAGATAACATTAATTAAATTCATTCATAATGTGTTTTATACATGTAAAATTTATAAAGAATTTCTAATAAGAAAGTAAGAAAATAGAATGAAATGTATTTTTCAAAAATTAAAATTATTTTTTTATTAATTAATTTATTGAAAATTTCATTTTTAACTATAAAGGATTCTAAAAAAAAGTATAAAAATAGAATGAAATGTATTTTTATAAATTAAAATTATTTTTTCATTAATTAATTTACTGAGGTTTTCGTTTTTTACTTTTCTAAAAGTGATTTTTTTTTATTATGTGAGAATATATTTATATAATTATTCTTCATTTAATTTGATGGTATCGGAATATAAGATGTGGAAACAAAAGAAAAATTTCTCTAAATTTTGTAAATTACTAGATAAATATTTTAAAGACATAATAGTTTTAAATAACCACATTATAAAAAAATTAAATATTCATTTGAATGGTTGAAATTCATGAAAATAATAACAAAATTTCAAAAAATAAAGATAACAAGCATACAAATAATAAGATGAAAGTTGATAATTATAATAAGACTCCTTATATTAGCTCTATAAAAAATATTTAATTTTGCATGAAAATATAAAGTTCTTTAAAATAATTTTGAAAAAGTATCAATTTTACAGAATAATTTTTTAAGAATAATTTTTATTCATATATTAATAAACATAAAATTACTTTTATTTTTTAATTACTGAAAACAATGTCTAAATTATTTTATTTACTAAATTAAAACAAAGATTCGAAATGCTTATAAAAGAGTAAAGACTCCCTCTCAAAACGTTGCCGCTAGGGTTTTTCTCTTCTCTCTATCGCTCTTATTTGTTCTTCCCTCTTCGCAGTTCAGATCTCTTTCTTCTCAAACTGGGTACTCTTTTTCTTTGCCTTTTTTCCTCTTTCAATTTAATCCTTCATTTCTCTTCTACGAATTGTTACCTTTTTTTTTTTTTTTTTTTCAATTTCCCCAATTTTTTCTTCGAACCCTAAGTTTTTTCACCGATTATCGTTCTTCTTTTGTAAATTTACCGTTTAAAGCTGATTTAATTTGCGTTTGTTTATGGCGATTTTCAGGTTCTTCGGAAAAGATGTCTCGTGTGTACGTCGGTAACTTGGATTCACGAGTCACCGAGAGAGATCTTGAAGACGAATTCCGTGTTTTCGGAGTTATTCGGAGGTAAATTGCATACGCTATAATTTGTTTATCAATTTTGTGTTGGACAATTTAATTTCTCGTTTTTTTTTTGCAGTTTTGGGGAAAAAGATGTTTTCTTGTCTCTAATTTTTAGTTAAACGTGTGGATTTTATTAAATTCCCATGTTTTTCAAGGTTCGAGGTTGTGATCGAACGTACAGGGACAAAGAACACGTTTTTCCCAAATTTTTAATTTTTTTGGTATTTGTGTTAGTTTGATAAAAATTGTGTTATGTGTGCAGTGTTTGGGTTGCGAGAAGACCACCTGGTTATGCTTTTATTGACTTTGATGACCGTAGAGATGCACAAGATGCTATTCGTGAATTGGATGGTATGTTTTGATGGTTTTTTTTTTTTTAAACAAAATTGTTGGAATGTGATAGAATTAAAATCAAGATTAAAATGTGCGTATATATATTTATTTGCCACATTCTTATCTGCTAATGGATTATTGTTTTGCCCCCTTTTTTCCGGTTGATATGTTGAAGGTTTTTCCTCAACTAGCTAGTTAACTCTTCTTTTTGGCCTATGGGGCAAGCAGATGCTGCTCTCTCTTTCTTCTACTTCTGCGTGGCCTGCAGTAATGGTTTTTTCTTCGTTGTGTCTGCGTCCAAGTCTGCTGCTTTGTACAGTTTGACTACAACTACTACTTCTACTACTACTACTGCATGTAGAGAGAATTAAGAATGTGAACACAGGGGATTTGCACTGCTATTGCGAGCTACACTTCTGTTGCATAATGGGTTTGTTTTATGAGATTTGTGCTTCTACACTTGACCTATGGGGACCATGTGCTCGCTGCCTGTGTGCTGTATATGTTCCCTGTGGGCATTGTGTGCTCCAATAAGTTGTTATCGACCCAATGAACTTCTGAAAATATTATGGTAACACAGCCATTGTCTTTACTGAATGAACAACTTTCTCCTCGTTATGCCTTTATGATAATACTGAATTCTCGTGGATTATGTTGTGCTTTAGTTTGTTTGTGATGATTGTGTTCCTTCCACTTGAAAATTGGAACCATCAAAAGGATACCAGTCTACATGCATATGTTGAAAACTTGGTTTGTTATATTGTTTGATCTTGAGTGCAAACCTTGACTACTGTAATAAGGTTTGGTTATTGTTGCAGTATTTTTTTCTTTGCACTTATTATTTTAAGTGCATATTATCTATATTTTTGTTTAAACAAGTGAAGCATTTATCTAATTGTCTTTTTGTTATTATATTGTATAAAGTAATTGAGGCTTGTTTTATGTTACTATTTCTTCTCTTAATCTTTACTGAGATGATCAGCCTAAAGGTTAATGTATTTGCAGGGTTGTGGTTCAGTGCTGCCAGTATTTCCTGTTTAATACTTATCTATGTTTATGCTAATGGCAGTATGATGTATTCATGGTTGAAGTTTTCTCTCCTTTTTATTTTAAAACTGCAAACAATCAACTACACATGGTTACTGCTTGCATTTTATCTGATGATGTAGTTACTTGGATCACTGATATTTTGTACCATTTTTAATCTATTTGGCCATTTCATTTCTAATCTATGGAGCAGGCAAGAATGGTTGGAGGGTTGAGCTTTCTCACAACTCTAGAGGTGGAGGTGGAGGCCGTGGTGGTCGCTCTGGTGGTGGTTCTGATTTGAAATGTTACGAGTGTGGTGAACCTGGTCATTTTGCCCGTGAATGTCGCTTGCGTGGTGGTTCAGGAAGACGTCGTAGCCGTAGCCCACCACGATTTCGCAGAAGCCCAAGTTATGGGCGAAGGTTAGATTGTCATTTTATATTTTCTTTAGATCCCTTGTACAGTTGTATGGGTGCTTGTATTTCCTGAAGATTATTTTATATTATATTTATTTCAACAATGTTGCAGTGAAAATTGTTTGTTGATTCATCTGTTTTCATTAACAATGTTATGGCTATGATTTGTGTTTTGAAATTTATCTACTTTTTATTTGTAGAATTAAGTAATGTATATTTGAAAATATGTTATTTGTTACATAATTTCATTCATAACTCTTAATAGTGAAAAGAGCTTGGTGTGTTTGCATGTGGTGATAATAACCTCTCCTTGTAAATCTTGTGTTCTCGTCTCACCTTTTTCTGGTTTGACTAGGAGTTACAGTCCTCGTGGGCGGTCCCCTAGGCGCCGCAGTTTGTCACCTCGCGGACGTAGCTACAGCAGGTCACCTCCTTATCGGGGCCGTGAGGAGGTTCCATATGCTAATGGGTACGTCTCATCTGTCTGGAGTTATGTTCACCTCTAATTATATTACTTAGTCAAAATGTTTCTTATCAAGGTTATTTTATCACATTGGGTAAGATATGATTTTAAGATGTATACTGTCTCACGTGGTTTATTTGTTATTCGAAAACCATATCCTTATTAACGAGTTGAGTTTATAATCTTCATTAAAGTTTGGATCCATCCCCACCTTGTCATTTGTCTTGTCAACACTTTCCCCCCTGTTCAAGCCTGACTCTGTACTTTGTGTGCTTTTATATTTAAATTTGCATTTGTTTAGCCTTGAATGGCAATAAACATTATGACTGTAATAGGTAGGATCTCAATTGTTCTGTTTTTTTGTATTTGTTTAGAAGGGAGCCTACACGCCAATTCATGCTCTTTTTGCTTTAGCTGTTGAGTTATTAATTCTACTATCAATATTCATTGTTGTCTGTTTGTTCTGACATGTGTGCTTCTGAATAATATGCAGAAATGGCCTTAGGGAACGACGCCGGAGCAGAAGTTAAATTTGAGAGTTGGTAACTGTGGTTGTTAAGAGAATAGTGAGATTTTGTTAATCTAGTGGTGCTTAGACTGAAGTACGAGTTTGTTTAGTTGGGCAAGGACCTGGATTTATACTCTTGGACTGGATTAGTTACTTCTATTATGTCCCAGCGTGTGTTGAATTTATATTTGCAGAATATTTGTAGTTTTGTTGCAGGTAATATTGTTTTAAGGTTGTTGCTACTAGTAGTTTGTTAAAGAGAGTTCCAGATCTTTCTACACTACATTCTTTGTTGAGATTTCGTCTGCTACTGCTTCTTTGGTTATTGCCCTATTCACTAGCACATAGTTTCCGGCTTCCCTTCTCTGCAATTTTCAAAATTATTGAGGGTTGGAGCTGGCTTTAATTTCATTGACTCTGCTTGTGATGTGCGTGCAACAAATTCTATTGGCATTTATTTTTTATTTATTTATAAGGGGTTGCGACCTACATCAAATACTTCTGGCAGGTACTTATATCTGTTATATAGGAGTTGGACTTTTGAGTTTTTTCATGACACTTGATTTTTAATATAGGTTTTAATGAAATGGGAAGGAATTTTCTTAAAGAACAAGTGGAAAGTTGATTTTCTCAGATAACAAGTGAAAAGCACTGAACATGATTGTTTTCTCTTGATGGCAATATATTACTTTAAAAATAAAATGCAAGATTTGCCATTTGTTCCATTTCAAACATTGTCTTCTCGTCCTGTCTACCCCGAATTTGATACTTGGCAAAGTGCAATTCTTAATTCATTATGCATCTTCTCGAATGTGTTACATGGAATTGTCTATTTGTCGGATATTCTACATCTACTCTAATGTAGAACATGAATAGTAGATTTTGAGCTTACTTCCAATTTTGTGAACAATACTAGAAGCTGTTCAGTCTATGGAAGTGTAACCATTTTTGGCATTTGAAAACCATTTTAATCCCTCTATTCATCTCTTCGAATTCAACACTAATTTCATCAGAATGTTCAGCTACCCCGACCTTTGCGTATCAGGTTATTAACTTGCTCAAGTTATGGGATGTTTGCTCGAAGAGCCCCGAGTTAACGGGGGTAGATGCCATTTGGCATTATTGATGGCAGTTATTCTGGGCTCTTTGTGCTGGATTTCGACCTTACGAAACTTTGATATTCAACTCGGTTTCTATTGGAAGGTACACGTTCAGGTTTTAAACTGATAGTTTGTAGTTGAGATAAGTACTATCCTCAGCAAACAGTAAGTGGTTGAGTAATATATGTATTATTGACAATGTATGACAATACCCTTTTGCATTTAAAAAACATTAACACTCACCCTTGCCCTCCATCTACTTTTTTGTTTTCTCTGCACCCTTCTGTCTTCCTCTTTGAGTAAACCGGGGGTTTTACTTTTGTACCATTTTCACTTAGCACCGTTTGCATTATATCACACATTTAAGTTAGTTGTTATTTTTAATTTTACCCCTTGTTTATTTCATGTTCCCATCATAAGAGGGTGCAAATGTGCCGCTTATAGATTAGGAAATCTTAACATAGACGAAAAATCATTTACGTATTTTGTTGGGCGATCTTTTATCGTAAGAATCATGTCCATAAGTTTTTCAGTAATGTGTACGAATGTTGTTTTTACAACCATGGATAAAGGGATGTTTTAATTTTTAGATTTTGTAGTATATTAAATTTATAATTAAGATATGGATTATACAATTTGTATTTTCATATTTTTTTTCTCAATGTTGAAATTTAAGCGTGATTGAACTGCAAACGTGGAGATACACAAGTAGATATTTTCTAAGTCCATAATTGAATTAAAATAATCATCTCGTCCATGGATGTCAACTTGGGATCATTGTACTATACAACTATGATACAGAAACCCCAAAATTGCATCCCGAGAATAATTTTTACACTTTTTTACTTCCCTGAAAATTGAAGTTACCTCAATGGAACTCTAGAGCTATTCTTCTCAACATATAATGTTTCTTTAGTGAATCACAATATCTATACACGAGTAAAACTTCAATGTTGCACAAGGTTATCGAGATGTTGTATGACATTAGGGAAATGATGGATTGATCGACTCAATTTCTCAATAATCTCATATATCTCATAATAATTGGGTTTGAAACCCAAATGCATAGAACCAAGCCCCGGCCAGTTTTCTCCGTACATTTTTTAAGAGACGTCTCTTTTGCTTCCATAATATACTATCTTCTTGCGGTTCTGACTCAATTGTGAATGTAATTGAGGAAGAAAATAATGTCATCTCATAAAGTGTCACCTAAACAAATTAATAAACACTTTGTACTATTTAATTCAAAAAATCTACATTAAATCATAACCCAAAAATTGCATCCCTTGAAGAATAATTTCTACACTTCTTTAGTTCCCCTGGAGATTGAAATTGGAATTCTAGAACTATTCTTCTTAACAAATAAGGTTTCTCTAGTGAATCACAAGATCTATACAAGATTACAAAGATGTTGTGTGACATTAGAGAAATAATGGACTAACCAACTCAATTTATTAATAACCTAGTATATCTCATAATCATTGGGATTGACACACAAATGCGTAGAATGAAGCCTCTTACATGGACACTTTTCCCCTATATTCCACACATTTTCCAAGATATGTCTCTTTTGTCTCAATAACATGTTATCTTCTTCCGGTCCCGACTCAATTTTAAATGTAATTGAAAGAAGATAATGTCATGTAGAAAATGTCACCTAAATAAATTGATAAACACTTTGAACTATTTAATTCATAAAATCTACATTAAATCATAACCAACAAAAAAAGCTAAAAAGAAGCTAATACATAATAATTTCTTTGGGTGTTTAAAAAAATATTCAATCTACATTTTTCTAAATAATAGCCACAAATAAATTTAATACATTAAATCAATAATTTCTACCTGAATTGGAACTCAAAAAAATATTAAATCTACATTTATATTAAAATGAGTTTCTAAATAATAAACTACAAATAAATTTAATACATTAAATCATAAAAATTTAAACCTAAATTGGGTCTAAAAAAATATTAAATCTACATCTATATTGAATTGAGTTTCTAAATAATAGTCACAAATAAATTTAATACATTAAATCATAAAAATTTAAACATAAATTGGCTCTTTTTAAAGGAAATTCAATCTAAACTTATACTGAAACACGTTTCTAAATAATAATCACAAATAAATTTAATACATTAAATTTTAATAATTTCTATCTAAATTAGATCTCTCAAAAATATTCAATCTTCACTTATATTGAATTGGGTTTCTAAATAATAATCACAAATAAATTAAATATATTGAATCATAAAATTTCTATCTAAATTGGATCTCTAAAAAATTATTCAATCTACATTTATACTGAATTGTGTTTGTAAATAATAACCACAAATAAATTTAATACATCAAATTATAATTTTTTTTTTCTTAAATTGGGTTTCTAAAAAATATTCAATCTATATTTATATTAAATTGGGTTTCTAAATGATAAGTATATAAATAATCTAATATATTTAATCATAATAATTTCTACCTGGTCTCTAAAAAAAATTCAGTCTACATTTATATTAAATTGAGTTTCTAAAAAATAACCATAAAAACAATCTAATACATTTAATCATAATAATATCTACCCAAATTAAATCTCTAGAAAAATATTCAATTAAAAATATTATCTCTAACAACTCACTTTTAACATATATCATATAAATAATCTAATAATATTCTTCTAACAATAATTGAAATCTAACAACAATAATAAAATAAAATTCAGACTACTCATAAAATGGGTGGAGAAAATAGGTTTCCTAAAGTCTTTAACTCTAACCAATGCATGGTAAGATTTAAGAGAAACAAAAGCTAATTTCATTTACCTAGCAACACCACATAGCAAAATGTGCCGAAAAGATAGTACTTTACATTATTGAGCAGATAAAATTGCCGCAAATTATTTTATTAATTTTCATATCACTGTCAATGTGTGAGATTAATTTCTTGGACAGAAATTTTCTAAGAGATTTAAAATAGAACTTACTCTAAAAATTGAAAACTAAAATATTAGAGGCACTAAAACCTAATTAACTATGCCAAGAGTATTATACATTAAAATCATAGCAAAATATCACATTAATTATAATAATATTTCAAATATAAGAGTAAATAGATAGGATAATATTTAAGATATATTTATAATATAATAATTCTCATGGGTATCATGAGATGTAATACCGGATTTGGAAGACTCAATAATTAGGAATTAGAATATGAGACGTTAACTTAGTTTAAGTACCTATATTAAAAATATGACTTGTCCATTTTATTTATTATAAACTTTTCTTGCAGATTTGATTTATTTAAAATTTTTAAAAAATAATTATTTTTTATTAATTATCCTTGTTTCGAGGTAATTATAATAGCCAACAATGAAATCATCAGAAACCTGTAATGTTGTGATTGTAATTTAATTTGATTTTACATTACTAGTAATTTAGTTTTATATGTTTTAAGCAAAAAGTCATCAGTGATTTGCCACCAATTCATAATTCATGATAGATGAAACTCATGGTCACATGAAATTGTGTTGCACACTCATCATTGATATCAAAGTTTTCCAAGCAAATAGCACAACACTCACTCTATGTTATAACATAGATTTCTTCAATGACATCTCAATAGTTCATGTAATTGCTTAATTATTTCCTCAAGAGATTCAATGACATCTCAAGAGCTTCTTTAAGAAATGTTCATCTTCTTGGAAGAACTCATGAAGAGTATGTAAACGTGTTTGGTTTGAAAATATCACCAGACATAAGTATTATGTGATGGTCAATGGTTCCATTATGAATATGATACGAGAAGCAAAATAGAAAATATGGCTAGAATTAAAGTATATAGTCTTTGTGTAAACTTTTCACAAGAAACTTACACTTAGAGATGTTTGTTTATTTGTATGATGTTGATGGAGGAAAAAAGATAATTAGTTTAATCTTTTGGATAATCAATAGATGTATAATTTGATTCAATTAAATCTATAAAATGTGTCCATCAAGTACACAAATAACTTGTTGAAGTTATCTTTATTATGGGATGAAACAATTTAACCATTGATGATAATTTATATGGGATTTTAATTATCATTAAGATATTTTTATAATCCATGATGTTCAAATCTTATAAAGGATGAATAAGATACAATAGACATAGATATCTATGATAGAGAAGCATGAATATGCAAGTATCTTAATTATGATAAAGAAAATATCAATATATTATTATCTTTAAAAAGTATAAGATGAATCTTGTTTTTGAATAAATTTTGGTAATTCAACGAGTATAATTTACAAGTTTGATACCATGTCATATAATTATTTACTAACAAATTTATCTTATTTTTTTTTTTACTTTTCTTTGTTTTGTATATATATAAATAAATAAATAAAGGAGATTGACATTATATCTTTTTTAAGTTCTAAATTAATTACTATATCGTTGGTTTTTTTTTCCTTTTCCGTAATAACCTTACTTCACATCTAATTGCAGTACGTTGTTAATTAATTAACTCACTTTCGAGGTATACATATACATGTTTCTCTTTCTTTACATTTTATAACTAATTGTCTGCGTATTACAATTTTCTATCAAACGTATTTCCTACAGTAATATGGTATTCCTCTGTTTATGGAAAAAGAAATTTTGATTCTAAATTTTTAGGTTTATCCCGTTTAGGTCCTTAATCATTCATTAGATTTTTATTTTATTTTAGTTTTTTTGTTTTGCTAGAAGAACTAAATGAGACAGTTTCTATTTAACAATCAATCATTCATAAAACACACACTACAATCCTAAAATTAAGGTCATGATGGTCTTGGAGATCAACAAGTGAGAGGTAACCTATTGAAAACCAAATTAAGCTTCAACCAATTTTCGGATCATAATCCACGTTTGTAAGTTAATTATAGCCCCTAGTGAAACATCCAATTAATCTCCAACATACATTACAATTTTCTCTCTCAAATCTTCTAATCATTGCACATCAATTGCTTCCATTTCTCTCAACCATCCCATGACCAAACTCATTGTAAGTAAAAAGCCTATGTGCTCCTTCTCTTCCTCAAGACACCACAATCATTAGTAACAAATTTTTTCTTTTGTCTTAATCATAATTTATGTGCCTCGGTTGTGTCTCTAGGATGATTCTCAAAGAGTGATATGCATTATTTCTTGTGTAAGTAATGAATAAGTGATCAGTGCGTTGTCAATTTGGATTCACAATACCATGTTCAATTGTTCATGTCTATAATTTTTATCCCCTTACCCTCAATTTGTACTAAAATAATCTTTAAATATACAAGATGTTAATATTTTAGTTCCTGGAAGAATTTTACAATTGTTATAGTTCTTGAAAATTAAGAACTAAAATGACAGAAAATGATAAAATTCATGCACAAAAAATGACAATATAATTAAATTAGGGATCCAAATGTCAATAATATATGAGACTATTGCAATATTTTTCATTCACACATGATTTTTTACTTTCATATTCATTATAGTACAGGTTGCTATATGTTTTTTTTTTTTTTTTTTTTTTTTTTTTTTTCTTGAGATTAATATTTGATTCTTTTGTTCAGTAACAGAACATTGAAGATAGAAAGTCACGCACAAAGAAGAAAACGTTCATCAAAGCCAAGCAGCATGTATGAACCAAAAAATATACTCATAACTGGAGCAGCTGGTTTCATAGCCTCTCATTTTACAACCAGGCTAATTGAAAAGTACCCTAGGTACAGGATTGTAGCACTTGATAAGCTAGATTATTGTTCAACATTCAAGAATCTGCAGTCATGTGTTAAATCACCAAACTTCAAATTCATCAAGGGTGATATAGCTACTGCTGACATTGTAAATCATGTTTTGATAGAAGAGGAAATAGACACTATTATGCATTTTGCTGCTCAAACACATGTAGACAACTCATTTGGAAACTCAATGGAATTCACCTACAACAACATCTATGGCACTCATGTGCTTCTTGAGGCCTGCAGGGTCACAAATTGTGTCAAAAGGTTCATTCATGTTAGCACAGATGAAGTGTATGGTGAAACAGACTTAGAGACTGATATTGGAAACCATGAAGCATCTCAGCTTCTACCAACAAATCCTTATTCTGCAACAAAAGCTGGAGCAGAAATGTTGGTCATGGCTTATCACAGGTCTTATGGTCTTCCAATTATAACTTCTAGAGGAAATAATGTTTATGGTCCAAACCAGTACCCTGAAAAGCTTGTTCCTAAGTTCATTCTTCTTGCTATGAAGGGTGAGAAGTTGCCAATTCACGGAGATGGATCCAATGTGAGAAGCTACCTTCATTGTGCAGATGTGGCAGAAGCCTTTGATGTCATACTTCACAAAGGAGAAATTGGCCAAATTTACAACATTGGCACTAAGAAAGAAAGGAGTGTGTTAAATGTTGCAGAGGAAATTTGCAAACTCTTTAAATTGAATCCTAAAGATGTTATTGAGTTTGTTCAAGATAGACCATTCAATGATAAGAGGTATTTCTTAGATGATCAAAAGCTTAAAAAACTTGGTTGGGAGGAGAGAACTACTTGGGAGGAAGGACTTAAGATGACAATTGATTGGTACAAAAAATATCCAGATTGGTGGGGTGATGTATCCACTGCTTTGAATCCTCATCCACGTTTTTCAACCATCAATCTCTCTGATGAAGCTCAATGGTCTTTCCAATATGGATACTCAAGGCTTGCAAGGTCATTCACTGAAGTTGGTAGAAAAAAGTCAGGGTTCAAGTTTTTGATATATGGTAGGACAGGTTGGATAGGAGGGTTGTTAGGGAAGCTTTGTGATGAAGATAGAATTGATTGGGCATATGGGAAAGGAAGGTTGCAAGATAGGAATTCACTAATGGAAGATATTATGAGGGTAAAGCCAACACATGTGTTGAGTGCAGCTGGTGTTACTGGAAGGCCTAATGTTGATTGGTGTGAATCACACAAAGCTGAAACTATAAGGACTAATGTAGTTGGAACTTTAACACTTGCTGATGTTTGCAAGGAAAATGGCTTGTATATGATGAATTTTGCAACTGGCTGCATATTTGAGTATGATAAAGAGCATCCTCTTGGATCAGGCATTGGATTCAAGGAAGAGGACAAGCCAAATTTCATTGGTTCATTCTATTCAAAGACCAAAGCCATGGTAATATCTGAAAATTTTTCCATTTCATCTTCTTGTTATAGTATTACCATTGATCTAAATTATTCAGTAAAAATTGGCCTATTTGATACTACTTTGACCTGCACTTTTTTCACAAATACCATAACAGATTTGGACATGGTAGGTTTTACTAACAAACAAAAATCTAACCAGCAATATCTCTTAAGAAATGGGAAATGCAAAACTTTGACACATCATGCATATGCATATTTATAACAATAATTGGGAGATGAAATTCACAAAATTGAGAAATTAGGGAGGGATTAGAAGTATAATTAAGTCTTTATATTCATATTTTTTGTGATGTTAATCATATTTAAGGATATGGCAAAATGAATGCAGGTGGAGGACCTTCTAAGAAATTATGACAATGTGTGCACATTGAGAGTTAGAATGCCAATATCATCAGATCTTAGCAATCCAAGAAACTTCATAACAAAAATTTCTCGTTACAATAAGGTGGTAAACATACCTAATAGCATGACAGTGCTAGATGAGCTCTTACCCATATCCATAGAAATGGCTAAGAGAAACTTGAGAGGGATATGGAATTTCACCAACCCTGGTGTCATCAGCCACAATCAGATATTAGAATTGTATAGGGACTACATAGACCCAAAATTTAAATGGGAGAATTTTACTTTGGAAGAACAAGCAAAGGTAATAGTTGCTCCAAGGAGTAACAATGAAATGGATGCTTCCAAGCTCAAAAAAGAGTTCCAACAATTGTTGTCAATTAGAGATTCCATTATCAAGTTTGTCTTTGAGCCTAACAAGAAAACTTGAAGATGTTATTGTTACAGCTTTTGCACTTCTCATATATACCTTTGTATGTACTTTTTTATTTTGAAGGTTCATTGTAAGAATTCAAACATAGGTCCATGTGTTCATTGTTCTTTTTGTAATTTATACAGCCACCATATTCTTTTCTATCAAACATTTTGTAATTTATAAGTTTGTATTATTGGCATTGTACCAATTTTGTATTGACTCAATGGCGAGTTAATTGCCTTGATTTTAATTTTTAACTTTGAAACTAGTTATGTATGTTTATAAAATAATAAGAATGGATTAATGTCAATAGTAGGGAATAAAATGTAGCATTTCCCTTTAAATTTTGTCAAGTCATTATTTTTTGTTGTGAGAATTGAAAAAAAAAAAGTGAACCATATGTACAATATGTATATTTTTTAATTTTGAAGATTTCAAATATCAATACAAAATTATAAATAATAAGTGAATATTATTCGAATTCAAAATTAGATGCAACGCAAGTAAATATCCATAGGTAGCACGATTTTAGATAAAAATCCATGTTTTGGTGTAAAAGCAACTCATTTTGCTTTTGAAGTATTTACATCATCATTATTGATCACTAACGAAGCTAAACATGTGGAGAATGTTACCAGATTTTTATTGAAAAATATTTATTAAATAACTGTAATACATAAATAGCCACTTATTGTGAAGAAAGAGAAATATTTTATGACTGAGTTGACGGTCAACTGCATATTCAATATGATTCCACGAGAGATCTAGTTTCATTCAAGTAACGGATTCTAGTCAATTGAAAGGATCTTCTGATCAATCCAAGGATCATTTCGATTTCATTAGGAATGAAGATTTGAAATATCACACATTGATCAATCAAAGAGAGATTCAACAACTAAAAAAAAGATCGATTCTTTGTTGGGATTCTTCCTTTCTTCAAAAGGAACGAACAGAGATAGAATCAGAACGATTCCTTAAAATTCATCTTCACTGAGTACTACAATAGTTAAAATTCAAACTATAACTTTTACATTTTTATGTTCAACAAGTATTGGTAATTAATATTTAAAAATGCTTAATTGAGATACGTTCCATGAATGTAAAGTATATATAGATATTATAAAAGAAAAAAACAAATATAAGTCAAGAGAGCACGTTTACACATTGTTATAAAACTTTAAACGATTAATTTTATCATTGCATTTATCAATCTAATACCTAATAATTCTTAAAATACACCTGTTACTTAAAGGTTGATCTAAGGAGTTAAGGAAAAGGGAAAAATTGTTGTGAATTCGAATCTCCTGCTAAAAAAAATTGATAATTAACCGGAAATATTATAAATAAAAATTTATAACCCAAACCTAATGACTAATATAGTAGGTTAAGACAGATTTTACTCAACTTGTTCCCCACCACCTCGAACAGTGAATCCCAAGGAAATCCTAGGCATTAAAGACCACATTGCTCGCAAGAAAGACATTCACATCACTACCCTGAATTTATAAAATTCTAAAGTATTTACCTATATTATATATAAGTGTTAAACTGGTAAAATTAAACAACCAACTAATTCTATTAGCGACAAAGAGATGCTAAATGTTTATCGAGGGGATAAAAAAAACATGTTTTTAGTGAATTGTAATCAGTGTTATGGAGCTTTAATCAGGCTACTAGTTAATCGGTGTTATGGAGCATAAGTGCTTAGGAAAAACGTAGGAGAAATCATACGCCGATTTACTACTTGAAAGCAAACGACAGAAGCAAGTATGAAGGTCAAAATCTAAATATATTCAGAGTTTACATGTATATATATGTTAATGCTTGACAAACTGCCAAAGAATTCATAATGAAGCTATGATTGATGTGAGAACACAAAGAATGGAAACAGTGAAATTCCTAATGGCTAAGCAGATAAAAAACCTTAATAATCAAAGTTCAAAAGAATTGTTTTTCTATTCCTAACTGGTCATTTATCCTGCTCACCAGTATGTCCAGGATTTTCAAGATACAAGGACTAGGCTTCAAAAGATAGTATTGATCTCGGTTGAAGGCATATCTTTGTGAAAAAAAAAATGGTACTAACAAAGATGTTTATGGAGCTGATGACTCTTCATCCATTGCTCTTCAAATATTGAGCAATTCTCATCTATTCTTCAATGCTGTCTGTAACTCTTTCTGGCAGCAGCATCTTTAATTTTATTATTCTTGTAACTGCCTCACCGCAACAAGGAAGATACTGTACAACTTAACTGAGTCCTTCTTATGGTATCAATGGAGCCAATCATGTAACAAACATCTAGTTGTGACCGGCTTGGGATTTTATAGAGCAGGCCAATTTATCATCTCAAACAACAAAAAAAGCAAGGAGTGCGTGCATTATCGCCCAATAAATTATAATTCCAAGCCGTAAGACGGGCTGTCTCATTAGAGTCCGATCACAAGAAACCCTGCAAGAATAGGAGCGCAAACATTTAATCAAAAGTTACAGAGAATTGAAACCATGAAAACATATGGAAAAATTACATACCACAAGCCATCAATCAAGTCAGTCAAAGGTCTAGTGAATCTTGGGATAATTTTGGATGTTGTGAGGGATTTGAAACCATGGACTGCAACAAAAAGTAGGAAACCAGAATTAAAAAAAAGGAACCATAAGGCATTGCTGAAAGCTCCAGAAGCCATTACACATAGTAGTCAGAATTACCTTTGTCGTCCTCTTCATCTTCTATCCTACTAGTACTACCAGGGTCTACATCTACAGCAATGGAAACATGGTCACTATTGCCTTTGCGCAAACTGCGAACTTGAGGTGTTACAAAAGCGCCTGATGATGACCACTCGTTCATCTATAAGAAATTAAAGAGCAAATAAATTCAATCAAGTCAAATTCAACTTGACCATAACTGTGTCAAGTCATGTTGACCAAAAAGAAAATAACTTTAATTTCCTTGATTCACTACTCATATAGTTTTAGTTATTAGTTTAAAAAAGGAAGTACTGACAATCATATTTAATCAGAGTAAAAAGGTTGTCAGAGCTCAGAGGAGAAAAGGTACAAATCTTAACCCAGATACCATAAAACTGAAGTTTCAAACTACTAGAATATATTTGCCCTTTCTAAATTGACAAATAAGGTGAGAATGTTGTTAATCATGACAAGGCAATGCATAATAACATATTTCATGTTTTATTCCAATTGAAGTTCTAATTTGAATTATTTAAACCCAGATTTAACATAAGATTCTTGTACTAGTGCAAATAAACTATTAAACAAATTGATTTCCTCACCACTGGTTCTACCTCCACAATTTCTGAGCTTGTGCCAGCTCCCTTTCTAGGTTCTTCCACACCTTCAAGCAAATTCAACTGCAATTCTTTCTTGTGTAAGGATGTTTCAAGAGTTTCTGTTTTGCGGTTCAATTCTTGTACCTTACTCCTTTCTGCTTGCAACATCACATCCTTGCTTTCTGCAACTTCCCTGAGATTCTCCAATTCTGACAATATCAACATAAACTTCTTGTGAAGTATTTCTTTGCATTCATGAACCTGATTATTGCTCTTCATATCAGGATGTATATCATGCACCCCATCATGAGAAACAATCGAGTCCACCCACATCAAGAACTCAAAGATGTCAGCAGAACCTTTCTGGTTGCTCATTTGTGACGCAAGAAGATCATTAGTGCATTTAGTAACTTCTTGCCTCAAGAAAGAAATTTCAGTATCTCTTTCTTGCAACTGGGATTGCAGCTTTTCAACCTCGGAAAGGAGACTTGCAGACAAGTGGTGAAGCTCATCAAACTTGCTAACAGTTATGGAAAGCTTTTTCATAACCTTGCCACGAGAAGATTCAAGGTTTTCAATCTCTTCATTCTTTTGTTGAACAACCTTTTCAAGATCCACAATCTTATTTGTCAATTCTTCCATTTGCGACTCTTCCTCATCAAGCGCATGTATTAGTGCTTCAATTTCTGCAATAAAACATTAAGTTCCAGAAATACTTTAGTTTCTCACCTATGAAAGAAATATTACAAGTTCACTTTAGTAAGACAAGAAATCAGACAAAGCTCACCTTGATCTTTGGCAGCCAGTAAACCAGTTTGAGATCTCATTTTCTCCTCTAATTCAGCTGCAGTTTCTTGTCTGTCCTGCAGCTCATTCACTCTCTGTTCCAGTAGCTTCCTTTCTGCCTCAATCGCTTCCACCTGTTTCTTTAAATTATGTTCTTGAATTCTAAAAGCTTCAAGATCTTGAGAGTAACTGTTTGCAGCAGCTTCAGCATCCTTTACCTGTTTTACCAGTTCTGAGCAAATCCTATCCCTTTGAACATCCTTCTCCTGAAGCTCTCCCTGCAAATTTGTTATAATAGCCTTCATTTCCTTTTGATTACCATCCAAAAATTCAGCTTTTATACTAGCAAACCCTTTTGCAGCCGACAGCAATCTATCTGTCATGGTTTTAATACATTCCTCAGATATGCCGTCATCAAATGAAGGTATTTCCAAGTTAATTCCTAGATCTGAAGATTCAACCTTCTCTCCAACCAGTTCAACTTTTCCATTTTCAAGTACAATGACAGAATTAATGCATGCTTCATAAAGGTGGGCAATGTTCCCACGTAATCCAACAAGTTTCCCATCTCGTTTTCTCACTTCTTCCTTCATGGTTTCACACAACTCTTTCTGGGAAGTCAATTCCTTTTGAGTACTTGACATTAGTTTAGATAGAGTTTTATCTTGCTCCTGAGTCAAACTTGAGTGCATGTTTATTCTTTCCTTAAGAGAACTGATCTCCACCATGAGCTCTTGTAGTTGATGCCCAAGTAGACGGAAAATTTCAACTATAGTATTATCATCATAGTTTTCAATTGTGTCGAAATCTGACCACGGATCTGCAGACACAGAGCTCTTCTGGAAAACAAATATCACAAGAATTTAGGAAGGAAAGTAGGTCATATTACACAAAATAATAATGAGTGCAATCAAGCCTTAATAAACTATATAATGACACAAACCAGAAGGCATAAATTTAAGTCAGCAACTTAAAACAGAGGGAGAGTTCTTGTGTTGGAATTGCAGTGGCAACATTCTATGTATAATATAAACATTTCCACTTCTAATTAACGACTTAAATGTTAAGACAACAATGTACCCGAATTTCCAATTGACCCCTTAATTTAGAAAACACATAATATGATAATAACATTCACATTAAAAAGCATTGAAGAAAATTAAATTCAACAAAAGAGTGATTAAAAGTAATGCCACCAATATACAGATAAACATGCATAAAACTAGGAAACCAAAAACAACAAATATCTCCATTTTACCCTGCTAATTTGTTCCAGTTTGAGGAGTCAGTAAGAAGAATTTATACATCATTGTCATACACCAGCCAACAATATTGTAACTTTATTATTTTCACTATCATAATATACCACATGAAGGAAAGTTGAAGTAGAAATACAGAAAATGTCAAAAAATAATGTGAAATATAATTTTAAACTAGTTTAATATCCATGTGATATTAATACCTTATTAGCAGATGACCAGCACAAAATGCCATCATGTTCTTTGGTAACAGATGAATCCACCATATTTGTGACATTGTTTCCTTTCATACATGACTCAAGACCAGCCTCCAGTTTCCGATAAGATTCCAAATTCAAGAGAAAAGCATTAGACAGTAAGGTCTGAACCTCATCAAAGCTTTTGCAGACTTTGTTCAAACTAGATTTTAATTCCATGATGTCAGAAAAATTGCTCTTTTTTCCCTCCTCATGCAAGGTTGATAACTTCTCAAGATGTGCAAGCACTTCCAGTTTTGCAGCCTCAGCTGAATCTCTTTCTCTTCTGAGATCCACAAGTTCAGCAGCCACATTTGCGAGCTCCTCTTGAAAACTATCATTCCTTTCTTGAACCTCATTCAACTCAGCCAAGAGGAGTTCTGATGCTCTTTTAGACTTTCTGGATTCTTGTTCTAAAGATGCCACAGCACTACCCAGATCAAAGCATAATTTCCCAATCCATTCCAACTTCTTCACTGGATCACTTATATGAGTTTCACTACCAACCTCAATCTCACCTAACTTGTTCAAAATCAGTTTCAAAGAATATTCTTTGTCCTGCAAATGGCGCTCAGTTTCTTCCAAATGTTTCTTCAGAAGCAAACACTCAGATTCAAGAGCTTCTACCCTATCTGAGTAGGTTGACAACTGTTTCAACTTCTGTTCATGCTCTGCAAGTGTGTTTTCCCGGTTGTTGATCTCAGATTTCAAGTGCTCCATTTCAACAGTCATCCCTTCAATGGTTTGTTTTAGACTGTCTCGCTGTTGCACCAATGACTTCCCTTTCCTGACTGCAACATTTAACTTCTCTCTAACAGAAGCTGATTTCTGCTCCTCCTGATTAAGAAGACCTTCCAATTCCCCGATTCTTTTAGATAGAGCTTCAACTTCGCTTGATAAAGATATTTGCTTTTCCAAAGATCTATCTCTCTCCTGCTTCACATGCACCAATTCATTCAAAGACTCTTCCAGATCTCTTTTATATCTATCAATATCTGCCTCCTCCTTATGCACATCTATACTTCGTTCATCATGAATTGTAGCTTCATCCTTTTGCGAATGGAATGCATCACCTACAACCCCATATCCAGGTTTCGTTGACGAAAGATTTGCATGATTTTCTATAAGCTTTCTCAGCAATTCTTCCAAGGAATCAATGTTTGCACTACCAGAAACCAGATTTTCTATTTCAGATTCTGACAAGGCATCAGCAACTAAGTCTTGCAAGTTTCTGATCTTACCATCAATGGTGAAAATTTGTTCTTCAATTACAGCTTTCTGTTCCAGTTTATCCTTCAAACTAGTTAATTCATTACACAGCTTTTCATTCTCAAGTTCAGCTTCTCTTGCATGTGCTGATAGTTTCCGTTCCATGTTCAGCTTTTCTACAAGCTTTCCCAGCAATTCTTCCAAGGAATCAATATCTGCACCACCAGAAACCATATCTTCCATTTCAGATTCTGTCAAGGCATCACCAACAAAGTCTCGCAACTTTCTGACCTTGCCATCAATAGTGAAAATTTGTTCTTCAATTGCAGCTTTGTGTTCCAACATATCATTCAAACTAGTTATTTCTTCATGCAACTTTTCTTTCTCAAGTTCAATCTCCCTTGTCTGCAATGATAGTTTTTCATACTCATACGACAAAGCCTCCTTTTTTTCAGAAAGATGCTTCCTCTCAGATGTAACAGCACTAAGGTCTGCCTGAAGAGCAGATACTGTCTTTTGAGACTCTTCCAGATCGGCATTTAGCAATCCACAATAGCTATCATATTTTTCAATCTTCAGCTGAAGAGAATCTATATGATGATTAGCCTCAGTAAGGGCTGCACCTATACATTCAATCTTATCCTCTGTTTCCATAGACTGCAAATGTGAAGGCATTTCAACGCTATTTACAAGCTCTTCCCATCTCTGAACTAAGCTGTTTCTTTCCATCAATGATTGCTCCAGCATTTCATTTTGCTCAGCCAATCCATAATACTTACTCTGCAGCTCCTCAAATTTTTTTCTAAAATCATCTGAATTTGGTTGTAGCTGACTATC
Source organism: Hylodesmum podocarpum (assembly GCA_026586105.1). Lineage (NCBI taxonomy): Eukaryota > Viridiplantae > Streptophyta > Magnoliopsida > Fabales > Fabaceae > Hylodesmum > Hylodesmum podocarpum. Next base: position 6,407,902 of record JALJEV010001430.1, on the reverse strand, counting down.
ATCTTTCCATGATTCCGTGGCAACATAACCAGCATCAGAGTATGAGCCTCCTCCTACAGCATCCTTCTGTTCCCAATCATTCATTGGCAATGAGTTTCCAGAAACTGAATTAGCCAACCAATCAATCTTTTCAATTATATCTCTTGAATGAAACTGCTCCGGCAAATCCAGGTCTTCCAATATCTCTTCTATCCTCTGAAGCATTGAATCTTTATGAAGAAATGACTCTCTCAAAGCATTAGATGAATTACGGATATAGGAAAGCTCAGATTCCAAAGCTTCCACTCGCTCGCCAGCCTCTGCATATGTCTTGAGTCTTGTTTCAACCTCATTAAGTTTTGTATCTTTCAACTGTAACTCTTGCAAGCATTTCTCCAATTCACTGGATGTCTCTGTCAATGACTGCTTGAGGCCATCTCGCTGTACAACCAACCCTTTCCCCTTGGCAACAGCTATGCTGAGTTTTTCCCGAATGGAGGACACCCGCTGTTCTGAATGTTCAAGTTCATTTGCTTTCTTGTGTAATTCAGAACGAGCTACAGTAAGAGCTTCCTCAGCCTGTTGTAAGCTTTCCTTCAGAACAAGGATTTCATTTGCATTCTCAAGACGTAGTGTGTCTAGATAATGAATTTTTTCCTTCAATTCAGCCAACTCCATCTCCTTAGATCCATCTTCGGATTTTGTCATGTGATACTGGATTTCAGCCTCTCTGGTTTTCTGTACAAGACTAGACACTAATGAATCTAAGCAAGAAAGAGGCGACTTATTTATATCAATCTTTGAAATGTCCGCATTCAGCACGCTCGCCACATCTTTTATTAGCTTATCAATAGAATCTAGCCCAATGCACTTCATCTTCAATTCTTCCAATTCTGTTTCCCTGTGCATCAATTCTGACTTCATCTCCTTGGTAACAGACTCAAGTTCCAGCTTCTCAGTCAATAAATTCTCAAGGTGTTTCAAGATTGCCTGATAGCTATTATAGTCCAGCGGATCAGGCAGTGCTTCCCTTTGTACATCTATCTTATCTTCATCCATAGTCGCAGCATTACTGGGCACAAGCTTCCTTAGGTCACCATACATCAGATGTAATAGACTAACAGCATGTTCATTCCTCCCAAGCAGATCATCACATTTTAAATTCATTTCTTTATATGATGTGCAAATTATTTCATGCTCCAAAGAAGTAGTTTCAAGTTTTTTCTGCAGGTCAACAATCATTTCCACAGCTGCATTAACCAAAACTTCTAACTGATGACTGATATCCAAGTCACCATGAGTGTCAGAAGAGACAATTGAGCTCAAAGTTCCACCAACTGATTCTTGAAGCTTCCCAACTAACTCAACAATCTGGGCCATAGTCATATTCCAACCTTTTTCAAGTAGTGTTGCCCTCTCTATCACCTCCTTCTGCAAATTTTCCAGCTGACTGCCAGTAAAAGAAGCCATATCATTTGAAATCTGTTTCACATCATCCATTTCAGTACACAATTCTCTAATTTTTGACAGACAATGCCCAAGCTTATCATAAAGTTCATTATTTTTGGCTTTGAGAAGAGTATCTTCTTGCTTTAAAGCATTACAGAGTTCATCAAGAAGACAGTTCTTTTCTTGAATATCACCCAGAAATTGCTTTGTAGTTTCATATTGAACAGCAAGTTCAATGTTGGATGTTTCCAAATCTGAGCAGTGTTGCTTCAATTGTTCAAACTGGTCCTTCAGATCACTGTACTTTGCATCACCAGTTTTCCGATCATCACGCTCCCCTTTGAACAATGCACTCGCAATTTGAACATCCAGCTTCCATTTTGAAAGCAATTTTTTCAAATTTTCAATTTGCTCTCTGGTTGACATAATAAATGGGTTTGATGATGACTGAACATCACTGGCATCCCTTGTTTCTTTCTCATGTTCATCTTCATGTGTTTTTGATTCAAAAGCCTGTATCAATTTTGATACCACAGGCGAAGATACTTTCTCACCAGACCTGCTGAAGAGTACCGATTGAAGATGCAACTCATTAATTGCCTTCTCAAGGTTCACTGAAACTTTCTCCACCTCATCCAGGGATGTCATCAATGAAACAAACCCAAGAGAATCATCAAAGACTTCATGTTCAGGTTTATTCCCATGAGGTACCCCAAGTGCACCGTCATCTGGCTCCTGATCCATATGCAGAGAATATTCAGTAATTGGAATTTCAGGGCCTTTACTTTGTTCACATGCAACATGTGATTGATTCCCAAGGTCCCTAGACTGAGATAGTGATTGGCTGTGTTCCTTTGCAGTTTCTTCTATGTTGGCCTTATGCTTATTGAGAAATACATTTTCCTCGGAAATTTGTTCCAAGCGCGCTGTGGCTTCTTTAAGGTCACCTTCAAACCTCATTCGTTCCTCCTTTTCTGTAGACAATTGCCCATTCAGAGCAATAATTTGAGAAGAGAGTTGTTGATTCTCATCTTCAAGATTTTTAATCTTATCAGCTGACAATGCAAGGTTCCCATTTGAGTTGGAATTTTCTGCCTGTAGACTTGCCATCAAATCTTTATTTTCAACCAAATCTAATGACAGCCTGTCAATCTCACGTTTGAGATGCTCAATCTCTCCTTCAATCTTATTCCTCTCTTCAGTCACCAAAGAGATCCTGTCAATTAAGTTGGAGTTTTCAACTTTTACTCCTTCCATCGAACACTTGAAGTCAGCTAATTCAGTTGCCAAATTCTTACCTTCATGCAGATAAAATTCTTTGTCTTCCACAAGTTTATTTTTCTCGGCAATCATCAAATCAAGAGTTTCATTCATGACCTTCTTTTCCTCTTGTAAACTTGAGATCAAACTTCTGCAACCAGCCAACTCTGTGGACAATTCCAAAGCATCATTTTGGGACATATCAAAACTATTCTGCAGCTCAATCACTCTGGCAGAAAGAGCTTCAACCTCTGTCATGGCAGCATTAAATTGATTTTGCAGTTCTACATTCTTGCTAGAAATGTCATTTAGTTCAGCACGGCAATCGGTAAGTTCTTCAGTTAGGTGTTGATTCTTCTCATTAACTTTATTATGAGAAGCACTGAGCTGAGATATTTCATCAATCAACTGGTGACGCTGATTGTCAGACTCAAGCTGTTCAGCTAGTTGAGTGTTAAATATATTCTTCATCAAATGTGCAAGAAACAATTCTTCTTTGAGACTCTGAAATGCTTCTGAAATGTTGTGATCGGATAGAACTGAACTACTGGCTAAAGGATACAAATCAGACTCCACTGCTCTTGCCTTGAGCAGAAATTGACACTCTTCTTCATTAAGCCCCCTTATAATTTCAGCCAGCTGCAAGAGATTAATTGAGTTTCCATCAAAAACAGAAGAGGCATTCAATGGTCTAGTCGGGTCAACCTCATGAGCTCCCATTAACAACTTGTGAGTTGGATCCTCAGCTACATATTCAACACGAGCACATTGCGGATTAAACCCTTCCTGAAGCTCAACATCATGTTCACTAAGAACTACCTTGCTATTCTGTTCTTGATTTGACTGAAGGTGCATTTCTTCATGAGATAAGCCCAGTAATGCTTCTCTCTCCAGATTCCTAATGATAGGCTCCACAGTTGCAAAATCATCTCCCTGGCCTTTATCAAAATCTGAAAGCTTGTCAGATGGAATGTTCTCGTGAGAGGAGAGTAATTCAATTGGCTTGCCCTGCTCTTCAGCTTCATGAGATGCCTCTTCAATTCTACTCTCCTCCAAAGCAAATCCTGAAAGAGATTGATCACGCTCCCCAACATCAGACATATAAAGCTCCTTTTGACCATCAATCACAGCATCAGTGTTTTCACAAGATTTCTTCAAGTCCAAACCATCAGCTTCCTGCATTGCCCCTACCCAGCAACAAATGAGAATATAAATTATAAATTATAAATCAAATGCATGTATTAGTTTTCCCAGCCTGCCTAACTATTATCCTAATACCTAAACATAAAGGTATATAATATATTATATAATAGATAATATTAAATTAACAGCAGGGAGAGAGAGCACAACCTAAATCTGTTACCTGATCTTCCCTTGTTTGCATCACAGATGAATTGGAAATATCCTCAGATAAATGCAACAATTCTTCCCTCTTTCCATCCTCACCTTCATTTGCAGCAGATTCACCTACTGCCTCAGATAAATGCAACAATTCTTCCCTCTTTCCATCCTCTCCTTCATTTGCAGCAGATTCACCTACTGCAGTTGTAACGGAAGTTGACGGGGACAAAATGACAACAGGTTCAGATGCATTATCATATGTTGCTCCACCTTTAGGAATCAGGCTATCTGAAGTTCTCAAAGACACATCTTCTGGCACATCAGCGTCAATCTCTTGAATGGTTTCCCCTTGAACTTGGGCAGATAACTCAGAGTCATTCTCACGGACCTCATGAACCTGATGTGCTAGCTCAGCAATAGAATCCAATACAGTTTCACCACCTGTATCAGATGAAGTGACCACTGATGATGAATCAACAGATGGATCATTATGGTCAGGACTAGGAGCAAATGAGCTAGCCAGGGACTGTAACTCCGATGATTCTGTATCAACCACATTAGAGTGATTGTCAGCATCAACATTTCCATCAGGAGTCCGGGATGATACCGTTGGAATTGGGGCACTACTTGCAGCTTCAGAATCAGACTCAAGTAGCTGAGATATTCCAGCTTTTTTTGATGATTTCCCTCGACTACTACCACTTTTATTGTCCTTCTTCTGACGAAATTGTTGGAGCTGAAAATGAAAACATGAGCGAAAATTAAAAACTGCAACCAATCAATTGCACACCATACAGTAAAAAGAATAAAATAGAAAGAAAAAAGAAAAAAATATATGCTCTCCGATCATATAATAATTAATAAAAAAGATCCAGTTTATACATCACTCTTCCAAAATGAAAATGAAGAGGTAAATGCTAGAGGGTTCAGTTATTTGCACCATTATATCTTAGGCAGAATTGAATCCTCTAAAAAGATTGGCACAAGTAGTACCCCCTCACAAGTAAAACAGGAATTAGACTCTCACACATACAAGAACTTATTGTGTGGGTGTTGATATGTAATTAAGTTTTAAGCCATTGATATCATCAATAGTGTCATTCATCACTTGTTATCAAATCTGCATTTTCCTTTCTAAAGTACACCCCACACTTCTATGCATGAAGATTTACTAATTCCTAGACAACAACTCCCAAACTCTAATCAGAACAAACACACACACTAACAAAGCAAGAATTGAAATTCATACGGCAAAAGATCAAATACCCTTTTCTTTCCAGCTGCAAGTAGATCGGTACGGTTCTTGCTCCGGTCCATTTCCGATCCACCCTGATGTTACTCCCACAGTAACCTCCACAATCACCAAAACAAACTCCTGGCCATCGCTCAGAATCTCCACTTGCACTGCAACACAAACAAAAACCACCGAATCAAATCAAATTCGACACAGGTAAAACCATTAACCCTCTTCAAAATCCAAACCAAATAAACAAAACAGAGAAATTAAACGATTCACAACTTATATTACATCCTCCCAAACTTAAAATCACATAACTAAAAAAAAAAAAAAAAAAAAAAAACCACCACAACAACAACGTGTTTCTGTTTTGAAGGTGTTGAAAAATTGAATTTCTATTTTGGCAACAACAAACCAAACAGAGCATAACCTAACCATGTGGAATCGAAAAGAGAGATAAATGAATTGAAAATTAGATAAACGAATACATAAAACAAAATAGCGAAAGCTGTGAAGAGTGAAGAAAGAGGGAAGAACCTTGAATGAGGGTTGGCGAAACGACGTCGTAGCAAATGTCATTCAAGGTGGTGGCTACGTATTGAATCGTTGTTTCTTGGTTTGTTTGGCGTGTCAATGGAAAAGGGTAAGCAAATTTTTTTCAGATCTAAACTAAACACAACGCCACCGTTTTTTTCTCCGCTTGTTTAAGTGTCGAATCAAGCAACATCGAATTTTATTTTATTTTAAAAAAGAAGGAAAAAGAAATTTCTAACTTTTTATGAAACTCAGAAAAATAAATAAAAAATGAAATGAAAATTGTTTGGTGTTGTTAGGTTTAGAAGAGTGACGGTTAAGGTTCGGTGTCGGTTTCTTAAATCATAAGGGAGCAAAAAGATGTTGGTAATTTGGTATGTTGTCAATTTTTTATTTATTTATTTTAAATAAATAATATTCATACATTATCATTTCTACTAAATATTAATAGTTTTTTCTACTGTAAATACTAAATTATTAAAATTGTATAAATAATCTTGAAAATATGAAAATCTTCTTCTTCCATGTTATTTTAAAGAATTTTGCTATATTTTAAAAACTATGATAAATTTTAATATTTATAAAAATTGAGTATGATTATTTATGGATCAATTTAATAGTTTTTCTTTTTAAGAAAATTAAAATTTGTTAATCTTATTTTTTATTTCTTATTTAAAATTATATAAGAGTGAGTATGATGATTTAGGGACTAATTTTAATAGTTTATTCTTTTGAAAAATATAATTTTAATCATGTTATTTTTTATTTTCAATTTTTAAAAATCTGACATTTTACCAGTTATTGTATTCATTTGTTAATTATTAATATCTCAGCATTAATTTTAATATGAAAATAGCATGTTAAGTAATATTTGACATGTATTTATTTTATTTACATGCATGACATTCGATATTGATGTGATTGTGGATAAATATTTAATAATTAGGTTAAGATTATAAAATTTTAAAAATTTGATAACTAAATCACAAAACTAAAAATAGGAAAGTAAAATTATGTACTTTTAAAAAGTAAAGATTAAAATTGTTAATTCAAATATAGGATACCAATATTACAAATTAAAATTAATCAAAACTAAAAGGAAAGTTTAAGCTTTTAACTTTCACCCTTTTTATTTAACTTTTTTTTTATTGACATGATATTTTTTATATAAGGATGGAGTAAAGTTTGCATATTATATCTTCTTCCAATAATATATCATTAAGTAATTTCATTTTTTTAATAATATTTATTATTAAGAATAATCAATGTCTACCGTCTTATCATTCTAATTAACTATTATAGGACAAATGGGTCCAATAATGGACAATTGAATATTTTTTAGTAAAAACATATCACACAATTTGCTTAATGAACTGGTACGTGCATACATGTTGTAATGGGTTTAACGAATATGATATATAATATTGTGTAACATGTTTACGTGAATTTGTTAAACTATGTAATATATTATACTCTAGTATTATTATATATGGACCCATGTTGTACATGTAATTTTAAGTTTTTCTCACGTCTTGATGCAGGTGAAGATAGATGGGTAGAAGATGAAGAAGGTGATGATATCACACACAACAACAAAAAAAAGACATAATTTGTTTGACAATATTTTAAAGAGATGACTTCTAATGGAATTGTTATACATCAATGTCTTCATTGCAAAGTTAACTATGATGTATCTGGCTCAAAAGCTACAGGTAATCAGAGTTGAGATTTGAATAATAAATGTTGGGTTATAGGAAGATGATTCATGCAAAACAAAAGTAGATAAACTTTCCACTTGAGAGCTTAACGACCCCAATGTTATTGGTCCCCTTTTGGTAGCTCGACACATTAGTTAATGATGCATGAACATTCGTTTAGCATTCTGGAGGAGCTTGGTTTTATATTCATGATGGAGTGTAACAATTCTGCTAATGGGAAGATCAGTTGAAAAATGACTGTATGTTAGTGTATGAAGTTGAAATCAAGCTTAAAGGATGTAAACAAATTTAGCTTGACTACAGATCTATGAAAATAAAAAAATCAAAAGGTTAAGTACATGCCATTACATTGATGCAAACTAGGTGTTGCAGTAAAGCGTTCTTAGTTTTGTTCATGTTCCTCCTCCTCAACGAGGAGCACAAAAAAAGTTTGGTATTTTAATTAAAAGTTTTCTCTTTCTAAATAGAAAAGAAAAATATTTAATAGACAATTATAAATAACTAATTATAAAATGTGAAAAAAAAGAAGAAAGAGAAAAAAATTAATATAAAAAATATGTATAATATATATATATATATATATATATATATATTTTCTATGAGTAAGTTAGGTGATTAGTTTGCTTATTAAAATTTTTTGCGAAATAAAAAGTTAGATTAGAAAATAATAACTTAAAAACTAATAAAATTGTGCTAACCAAGAAAAGAATCAAATAATGATATCTTAAAACAGAAATACATATTCAGTTAGTTTTGCCTTATAAGGAAAAGCAAAATGTGCAATAAATGTAATCTAAAAGCTCAAAACTATCATACAAATGGGACTCAGCAACACAACATTATAACCAAAGTTGCTTATGAGTACCAAAACACATCCAAAACTATCAAAACCTATTGATAGCAAATTGTACTGGGCTGAGCTTGAGATGTCGAGCTGTCTATCCAAGGCTAGGACTGAGCTCACGTAACCACCTAACATCGGTCTCTAACCGCTCCATGAAAAAGGGGAACTTATGGACTTATATAAATTACCTTTGCGAGATTTATGGAGAGAGAATCCTAAAACTGAATCTATAAATACCATGGACTAATATGCATAAAGGGCTAATCAATAATCGAGACTTACACACATATCAACGAGGGAACCAACTCCTCTCACCATCCAAAAACTCTAGGGCGAGCTCACCTCGGCTAGTCAGAATTCACCATTAACAGTTGGCGCCCACCGTGGGGCAAGATAATTCTTCATCCCATGATCATAAAGCTTAGATGGTTTGCACACGTAGCCACTCTAACACAACGATGGATCCCGCTCTAAAGAGGGAGAGCCAAAATGAGGGAGAGCCACGAAACAGGGAACAAACCCGTTCTAATTCATGTATAGGCCACACCAATCTACGCACTATGGGGGAAGATGTGCACGTTGCGACCTCCATAGTTCGGCATATAATCACGACCCTCACCCCTTCACCCCTGCAATCATGTTGGTACGGGTCCCTGAAACGTGGAGGTGGTCGGCCCAGGACAAATATGATGGAACGACAGATCCGACCATGTCCAAGCTTTCCTGACACAAGCTTCCCTGTTGTCCGATGACGACCATGTCCTTTGTCGGATGTTCCCTACAACTCTCATTCCCTCCCTATCCGTTGACTCTTTTGACACTCTTTATGACCACTTTCATGTCCAGTTTGGCGATGCCAGATCCACGCCGACCACCGCAATTACTCTATATCACCTAACTCAGAAAGATAGAGAATCCCTTAGAGATTACATGATACGCTTCGCGGAGGTCTGTAGAACGATACCTGACCTCCATCCAACGGTCGCTCTACAAACTATCCAGGCCGGACTTAAACCTGGCCCCTTCTCGGATTCATTATTCTCAGAATCACTGAACAACATGAACGAGCTTCGAACCAGGGTGGCTCGGTTCATGGCTATTGAGGAGAATATTGAGGCCAAATACCGAGCTCAAGACCGGGTCGACTACTCGAGACAAAAAGAAGCTCCCTGTGCTGGGCTGAGAAATCCAGACAGCGCCAACCGACTCATTACACCTCGTACACACCATTGAACACCTTTAGGGAAAGAGTCCTTAGAGAGGCGTATGTACTAGATTTGGTACGACCACCCTCACCTTCACGTACCCTAGTGCAGGCCGACCTCGCCAAAAAATGTGCCTACCACCAAAACCAGGGACACACCACAGAGCAATGTCGACAAGTCTGAGATCTCATTGAAGGACTCGTCAAATCTGGTGAATTACGACGTTTTGTTCAGGCCAAACAACAACGCGCGGATAAGTACGACCGACGTGACTCCAGGTCCGACTACATGCGACGTCCTCAGGAAAACAACCAGGACACGGAGGACCAACGACCATGGAAGAAATGAAAGGGACAAGAGTGTAAAAGAGAGCTCGACCAGAACCCCGATCAAGTTCGGGGAACGATCAACACGATTGCTGGTGGTTTCGCTGGGGGAGGTGTCTCCTCCTTGGCGAGAAAGAAGTACACTAGAAGTGTGAATAATGTGGAGCTCTCTCGAAAAAGGTCACTCCCAACTATTACCTTCTCCGACGCCGACTTCAACATCGACGACCCTTACCATACTGACCCTATGGTGATATCAGCCACTATCGCTAATTGGCGCGTCCGAAAGGTGCTAATAGACCAATAAAGCTTGGCCGACGTCCTATACTGGATAGTGTTCAAACAACTCGAACTACCAGAGTCCATTATTCAACCTCACCCGAATCACTACTCGGCTTCGCGGGAGAGAGAGTACATGCTCGTGGTTACGTCGAACTCCTCACCACCTTCGGCGACAGTGACGCATACCGAACCATCAACATCAAGTATATCTTGATCGAAGAGAACACCTCATACAACGTCTTATCGGGAGACGTACACTTAACCAGCTCGGAGCCGTCGTATCAACACCTCACATGGCCATGAAATTTCCAGATGAAGGTAGAAAGGTCGTCACTATAAAGGCTGACCACAAAGTCGCTAGGGTTTGTCACGCCAAGAGCCTCAAGATCACCCCCTACTCCATCCGACCACAAAAGGACGCACCAACAAACCCGGCTACCACTTTATGTTAGGTGCAACATCATTTAGATGATGACCTAGACATTGATCCCTGGTCCGAGTTTCAAGAGGAGCGCCCTTCGTTCTCGAAACCCCTACTCAAGCTACAGCTCAGACCCTTACTGCACCAAACCACTAAACTCGCTCCTCCCTGGTAAATCCCACTCTAGAAAATATAATTAAGACGCTCAAAGACTATGTTGATCTCTTTGCGTGGAAGCCCTCCGATATGCCCGGCATAGACCCTGCCTTAATTTGCCATAAGTTGTCTTTGTTCCCTCACGCAAAACCTATCGCTCAGCGAAAAAGAAAGCTCGACCCAGAACACCGAGCGGCCGTCTAGAAAGAAGTAACCAAACTACTAGAGGTCGGTTTCATTCGCGAAATCGTATATACCACTTGGCTTGGTAATGTGGTGATGGTTAAGAAGGCCAATGGGAAATGGTGAATGTGCACCGACTACACTGATCTCAACAAGGCCTGCCCCAAGGATACTTACCCTTTACCGAGTATAGATCGCCTAGTGGACAACACGGTCGGGTATGAGATCTTCAGCTTCCTTGATGCTTACTCAAGATATAATCAGATACTAGTGTACCCTCCCGATGAGCCAAAAACGACCTTCATGTCAGCTACCACAAATTATTGCTACAGAGCCATGCCCTTTGGCCTCAACAATGCCGGGGCCACCTATCAAAGGTTGACGGATAAAGTATTTAATAAACAGATCGGCAAAAACATGGAGGTATACGTTGATGATATGGTGGTGAAGTCCACTACCATGCCGATAACCCGATCGACTTGCAGGAAATATTCACCGAGATATGTCGACATCAAATACGTTTGAACCCAAGAAACTGCGCCTTTAGAGTAGGCAGCGGGAAATTCCTCGGATTCATGATCTCTTAAAGAGGCATTGAGGCCAACCCTGATAAATGTGAGGCCATCCTTTCAATGCCAAGCCCGACCTGCCTCAAAGACTTGCAACGTTTGAATAGTCGGCTCGCCGCACTCTCGTGCTTCCTACCTAAATTAGCCGAGCACAGTAAGCCGTTGTTCCGGCTCCTCAAGCAGTCCCGACACTTCGATTGCAACACCGAGTGCGCGACGACATTTGCTAGACTTCGAGAACAAATCTCCACCTTACCGACCTTGGGAAGCCCATCCCCAGGTCTGCCCCTGCCCCTATATGTCTACTTGGCAGTCTTAGAAAGCACTTTAAGCTCAGTATTGGTCAAAGAGGTCGACAAGTGTTAGACCCCCATCTACTTTGTGAGTCGAACATTACAACCCACCGAAACCAGATACCAAATAGTAGAGAAGCTGGTTCTCGGATTAATCTTCACAGCTCGGCGACTTCGACATTACTTTTCAAAGTCATGACATCCTCGTCCATACCGACTATCCCATCCGGCAGATTCTACAACGCTCCGACTTGGCGGGACGTATGACGGCTTGGTTAGTCGAGCTCTCAAAGTACGGTCTCACCTTTGACCTAGAGGTTCCATGAAGGCACAATTCTCAGCCGACTTTCTCACAAAGCTCCCCGATCTTGGAGAAAGGAGCATTTGTTGGACGCTACGCATAGACGGATCTTCAAATAAAAAGGGAAGCGATGCCGGGGTTATATTGGAGGGTCCCGACAACCTAGTCCTAGAACAAGCTATACGTTTCTCCTTTGTAGCCTTGAATAATCAAGCAGAATATGAGGCCCTATTAGCCGGGCTTAGATTAGCTCGGGACATGGGCGTGCAATACCTAAAGTGCCATAGTGACTCACAACTCATCACCTCACAAGTAAATGAGGAGTTCCAAGCAAAGGAACTATTCCTCCAGCAATATTATCATCGCGTAAAGAACCTACTGTCCCATTTCACTAAAGTTGAAGTCATCCATGTTCCTCGAGAGCAGAACGACAGAGTTGACCTCTTGTCTAAGCTTGCGAGCTCCCGTAAAGGGGGCAACATCACTCTATAATCCAGGAGGTATTAACATCCCCAAGTTGGGACCGAGATGACATAAACTTCAAGGCACTTGGATGACTCTACTGTTGGCTTATCTCCAGGACGACACTTTACCCGTCGAGAAATTCGAGGCCCGACGACTATGGCGACAAACCTCCTTTTATGTCCTGCAAAATCAAGAGTTATACTGACGTGGTTTCTCCTCTCTGCTATTGAAGTGTTTAACCCCTGATCAAGCAAAATACATCATGGCTGAGCTTCACAATGGCATATGTGGGATGCATTCAGGGGCAAAAAACATGGCTGTAAGGATAGTCCGAACTGGGTACTACTGGCCGACAGTAAAAAAGGATGTCAAGGACTATGTCCGAACTTGTAAAAAATGCCAAGAGCACGGTCTGCTACCCTCATCTCTGCTTGCAACACTTTAAAGCATATCCTCCCCATGGCCATTTGCACTCTGGGGAATGGACATCCTCAGTCATTTTCCTCCCGCAAAAAGACAAGTCAAATTCCTCATCGTCTCTATCGACTATTTTACTAAGTGGATAGAGGCCGAACCAATGGCCACCATCTCAACGAGGCAAGTTCAACAATTCGTTTGGAAACATATCGTCCATGGCTTCCCCCACAGCTTAATAACTGACAACGATCGACAATTTATCGATACTTCCTTTCGCACCTTTCTAACTCAGCTCGACATCTTACATCGGACCTCGTCAGTTGAGCACCCCCAAACCAATGGGCAGGCCAAAGCAGTAAAAAAAAATCATATTAATCAAATTTAAGAGAAAGGTCGGCCAAACGAAAGGATCTTGGGCCGAAGAGATACCTGGCATACTTTGGGGATACCACTGTACTCCTCAGTCATCTACCCAAGAGAAGTCTTTCCGACTCACTTATGGGATGGATGCCATGATTCCAGTGGAAGTCGGTGAACCGACCTTACGAAGACAGAACTTCGCCGAGATTCAGAATGAAGAAGCAATTCGAGACAAACTCGCCCTCGTCGAAGAGATCCAAGAAGATGCCCGAGTTCGAGAACTCGCTACCAAACTCAGGGCAGCAAAATGTTACAACTCATGAGTTTGATACCGGTCATTCATCCCGAGTGAACTCATTTGAAGAAAAACTGGAGATGCTCACCGAGACTGAACTCACGGCATGCTCGTCGCTAACTGGGAAGGTCCATATCGTATCTTCGAAAGACTCCGCAACGGCTCATACAAGCTACAAGAGCTGAGTGACCGATTACTACCTAGCCTTGGAATGTCACCTACTTGAAAACCTACTTTATTTAATCATGTTTTATAGCATTTTAGTTTTCATGTTTGTCTTTATACTATCTAATAAAGCTGGTGTACTTCTTTTCCTCTACTCGGATTTTTTCCCAAAGGAGGGTTTTTCCGGGGGAGTTTTTAATGAGGCACCGTGAAAGGCTATGAATAAAACTACATTTTTTACAATCACATCGTGCTATTCTATTTTGGCACTCGGCCCCTCCTGAGCTCAAGGAACTTCGAGTTCCAACCTGGACTCCGCGTCCAGCACGACACTTGACCCCTCCCAAGCTCTAGGAACTTCAGGTTCCAAACTGAACTCCGCGTCCAACACGACACTCCGCCTCCCTAGCTCTAAGAACTTCGAGTTCCAAATTGGACTCCGTGTCCAACACGACACTCGGCCCCTCCCGAGCCCTAGGAACTTAGACTTCCAAACTGGACTCCGTGTCCAGCCTGACACTCCTTCCCTCCTGAGCCTTAGGAACTTAAAGTTCCCAACTAGACTCCGTGTTCAACTCGGTTTGGACCACAAAACGCCACTCGGCTCAATTCCGACAAAACAACAGATAAGATTTCGACAAGAAAACATGAAACATTTATAAAAAACAATAGAGTATGAAGTGCGGCACATAGTGCCAGTATTACAAAATCACGCCATGCAAGGCGACCAAAAACAATTTAATCACAACTTCAAGAGCGGTCCACCCACTGACCGTCCACCACGTCCTTCAAATAGTGAAACGACTCCTCCATCAACCCGGACATTAGGTGACAATCTTGCCGAACAGCTCCGTCGAATCCGGCATAAAAGTTGGTAGCACATCCAGCCTCTAACACCTCCATTTTGCCATGCTGCTCGGTGATGGTTGCCTCGGCCTGCCTCAACTTCTCCTCGGCCTCACTTAGCTTTGGCCCCAGCTGTCCGACCTTCTCCTCAGCCTTCCGCGCCCACTCCCCGGTCAACTTGACCTTCTCCTCGAGACTCGCCACGACGGCATGCATCTTCCCTAACTCGGCGGTTAAGGAATTCACATTAAGTTCGGCCTCCTCTTTTGCAAGGTTCAGCCTGGCGATCTCCGCCTCTATAGCGGCTATCCTACTGTCCGCCCCTGCCTCTCGAGTTGCCTGGTATGCCGAGCAATTGTCAGAGCTCGACTTAATATCACTTCCAGACCATCAAAGCTCTTCTCCACCCCAATTACATCAAGCAGCGTGACATCATAGGGACGGGGGAAGGGCTCTCCCACCTGCACGTCCATACCTTGGAAGGACAACCCCCACATGGACTCTCCCGGAGCCACATTGGCGACCATATTCTCAAGGCGGGAATCGTCCCCCTCTATTCCCATCCAATTAGCCCCGGAGGGGGGGGAGAGCAGTATTCCCCCTGAATACAACGGTCGGTTGAGGAAACAGAGTGGGCACTTCGAGGAGGTCTTCCACATCAGCCTCCACCCTGACGGGCGAGTTCGCCCTAACCCTCTTAGCTGGGGATGGTTGGGGAGGAGTTGGTTGTGGAGTAGATTCGGGAGGAGGAGCAGGTGCGCTCGGCCCTCTAGGTGTCAGAACTCGGATCCTCGAGCCTGAGACATGCTCTTTGGAGAACTTCGGGTTCTTGAGGATGACCGTCAAGTCAAAATTACCAGCCATGAATTCTACACAAAACAAGGATAAATTATTAGAAGACCGATATCCGTATAAAAAAGCACATAGTAAAAATTACCTATAAATTTACCCTTCAGGTCCTTATCCCTAACAACATGAATCAAAGCCCAGGTATTGACAGGTCGAGGAAGCCCGAACATGATACTAATAATGTTTAGATCTGCCGAGGTGAGCTCGCCTCGGGGAATGGAATTGAACTTTCGCAGTAGACACCAGTGCAAGGGGAACTTGGGAGGCAAGTTCTTCTTTTTGAAGAAAAAGGCCTTGGTGGCATCATCGATAGTCGGAAACAACCAAAAGTAATGGTGTTTAAAGTTTTTGAAGGATTGGGCATATAGGGTTAACAAAGACCCTCCGGACTGAGACCCACTAAGGGAGGCCCAACCGGGCTTATGGCCATACTTAAGTTGGAAGAAAAAAAGGAAGGAGCGCGACGTCGCCTTCATGCCGAGCAACTGACATAGAAGTTGGAAGGCCAGAAGGAGCACCCAACTATTAGGGTGAAGTTGGCTGGAAGCCACATTGAGAAAGTTTAAGACCTTAGACTCACACCTTGTTAAGGGGAAGTCAATACTGAACTCCCCCACCATGTGTTCATACACAGAAATAGCGGGCTGACGTCCCACAAACATCCGAGTATGTACTCTTTGGTTTGTCGAGATCGCCCTGAACTCGACAATGTCCTCATAGCGAGAACGAACTATGTTGCAAGACTCAAGGACTAGACCTAACATAGTCGTAGTGTCATATATGGACACCTGATTTAACACTTCCCCCACAAGCCACGAAAAGTAGGGCTTGGGTGCTGTGGAGGGATTGCGTCGAGAGGAGCACGCCTCGTCCTCCCTTCTCTTAGTGGGAGAAGGAGCTCGAGCTCCTCCACGTGTTCGAGAAGCTCCCGTAGCCTATTTACAGCCCCCACAGAGGGAGCCCGAGCTTTACCTTGTGCTTGAGGAGCTCCCACAGCCTCGTTCATGGCCCTAACAGGGGAGGTTGCGACGCCAGCAGCAACATCAGTATTCTCCTTAGCGGAGGAGACCTGACAAGAAGTAGACCCAACCCCTTCCGGCGACTCCGCTTCAGAAGCCTCATTCGAGACAATGATTAAACTATTAGTTCCGTGAGTGGCGGCGGAATGAGAAGAGGAACACATACCTAAAAAGGAAGAAGACGAATGGAGAAAGGAGCAAACTTGAAATGCTGGGAATGCAAATGCGAGAGAACGAGCGAGTTGTGACAGAGGAAGAAAACCAAACAATGACAAACCAGAGAAAAGCTTTGGGGAAGAAAAGAGTTAAAGTTAAGAAGAGGGAACGCTTAGTATTCTCAAGAAAACAAGCAAGAAATGGTAAAATGCTAGAATACCTAGTATTTATAGGGTAATAAAACCGTTTCATGCAGTTAAGCGCATTTAAAAGGTAATGAAATTGTCCTGGTGCGGTTACCAACGCGCCAATCATGATTAATAACCGCCACTTTTCAAATTTCAATAAATGAAAATACTAACCGTTCGAATTCCAACTCCAAGCAAACACCTCGGACCTCGTTAGATCAAATATCATACTTAACTCTATCCACAAATCCTGGCTTGAGCTCGGGAGCTGATGTATCGGGTTGAACTTGAGGTGCCGAGCTTCCTATCCAAGGCCGGGACCGAGCTCGCGTAACCACCCAACATCGGCCTCTAACCGTTTCTAAAAAAGGGGAACTTATGGACTTATATAATTACCTTTACGAGATCTATGGAGAGAGAACCCTAAAACTGAATCTATAAATAACATGGAATAATATACACAAAGGGTTAGTCAATAATCGACACTTACATACATATAAACGAGGAAACTAACCCCTCTCACCATCCAAAAACTCTAGGCCGAGCTCACATCTGCTAGTCAGAATTCACCCATAACACAAACCATTGGTGCAACAATTATAAAGCTCATGCAATGAAAACCCTTCAACTGATAATGGTCACTTCAATTGTAATGGAAGAACAAACAGCATTTTAGAATAAGAAGGGACGTCTTCACACCTGTTTGAACAATAATCACATAAACCTGTAAAAAAGATATGCATGCACAGTTGGAAGCTAAATGATGTACGTGATGCCGAGAGTTGGAAATATAGGGATTAAAATCATCATATTCATGCATCGAACACTTGAAAGAACACTTAAAATCATCTTCTTTACCAAATGTAACTTTTTTCAATCTATTAATAACATTTTTCAATCGATTACTACTATGTTGATCTGGTTTATATCAGTAACAGAGACTAAAAGTTATAATGACCAAGGACAACTAGGTGTTCAAAATCCAACTCTAAATTCTTAATAATTGGAATTGAAGATTTGAGTTCTTTGCCAAAGATAATATAGTACACATAACTGACAAAAAAGAATTGGAAGCTAAATGATGTACGTGATGCGGAGAGTTGTATATATAGAGATCAAAATCATCATATCCATGCATCGAACAGTTGAAAGAACAACCAAGAGTAGAAACAGAGATGTTGCGGATGTGGCATGAGTAGAAGAAGATATATAATAATGCAACTAAGCTACACATAGGTTTAATTACAATGATTGTTCATTTTTCAACTTTTATTCACTTACATACATAGAGACATTTTGTAAATACTAGCTGTGTACATAGTCTTAATTCTACCCCTCTCTCCCCCACTTACCCCTTGCTCCATTCAACGTATGAACCGTATGGGATTTGTTTTATTAACGCATACCTCAGCCTAGGGAAAAACTCTTGTAAAGTTGTTAAGTCAATTTCCAAATGCTTTAAGTACTTGAGACGCACGATCTCTACACCCAAATGGTTCATATCTCCGAAATGATTCATACTTGCCAGTTTTCCTCCTGTTATATTTAGCTCTTTGAATCCTAGGGGTAGTTGGCTACGCTTCAGCCATTCTGGAATTACTTGTCCAGGAAAGCCTTCAACATGCAACTTCTTCAATCTCGAAGGCAAAATCATTTGAATATCACTGTACCTTGTGTCAGACACACCCCATGATATTTTTAGATGCTCAAGTCTTGACATCTTTCTCAAGCTTCCAAACTTCATATCTTTGATCACAGCCTCTTTTCTTATATGAATGCTGAGTCGCCTTAAATTTTCCAAATTAGCAAGATCAGATATTGTGCAGGGAGTATTTCTGGAACTACCTAATACAAATCCCTTCAGAACTTGGAGCTGAGTGAGCTTGTCAATCCCCCTTGGCATGCCATCCAACAAGTAACACTGTGATAGAATGAGATGTGTGAGATTTTTCATTGATGAAATATCATCAGGCAGTGTCTCCAAATTGTGGCAAGCTTTGAGATCAAGAATTTTTAGCCGATGAAGTTGAGCAATGAAGGGTGGCAGCTCAAATACTCTTGATATCCCACGAAGACTGAGATACATCAAATTCTCTAGATTTCTAGAGTACTTTAGGAAATCTTGACTCCCTACTTCAATGTGATGCGAAGGTGAATCTTGCCAACGACCCAGGTAAAGCATATTTAATCTGGAAGTTCTTCCTTTGTCGAACCATTGAGATCCAAAATTCAGATAACTCGCACCCACATTAAAAACAAAATCTGTCGATTGAACCTCATGACCGAGTGTAACCTTTTGCTGAGCGAGTACTAAGCTAGTTTCATTAAGTTCTTTTGTTCTAAGATAATATCCACGACCCTCTGCCTTTTCTCTTTGCACAATTGACTCTAAATGAGGACGAATGTGAGGATTAAGTTTAAATTTATTGACAATGGGACACTTGTCATTGCTATATGCTACAATCACATTTAATCCCAAAAGCCTATCAATCAATTTTTCATAAGCTTCCTCTTCCAATGCACACCATATTCCACTCCACAAAAAAATTGCCTGTCTTTTCTTTATAACAGCATTTACTGGGAAAATTGAGAGATATGACAAGCAATATCGTAGTTTAAAGTCTCTCATGACTATTTGCAGATCCTCCGGATTGAGGGGTGGAGGTTGAGGCGGCAGCAAGTGAGTGTTGTACTGTTGCTGTGAAGATGGAGGATCATCTGATGGCTCTGAATCAAAACTATCGATTGGGAGTAAGTTGTGAGCACAATCTCTGATTCTTTTGCAAAAGTGATCCATATCTTGATCCAACCTCTTGCTGTCTAAGTTGCGAAGATGAGAATGAACATCATGTAAAGTGTCAAGAAGTGCATCTTGGTTATTCTTAACTCTCATAAACACATCCTCTATCTTCTTCAGCTCCCCTCTCAATTTCTCCAGCTTCCCATCAAATGATTCATCTCTTCCGCTTTCCATGAATTTCCTCCTCGCCATCTCCACGCTCTTCAGCAACACCGCTACTGCTTTCATCGGATTTGTTCGAATTGACATATTGCTACCAGAATTTGCAGTGACAAAAAATGCAAAAATAAAACGAAATTGAATGAAGAAGAAATGGCTAAAATCCATTTGGCCCTTCTAATACCTGTAAATTTGGTATAGAATGAAGTGAACGTGAATTAGAAATAGAAATAATATTGCAAATGTAATAAGGAAAAGAGATATAGAAATAATGAGTACAAAAGTAAAGAAAGGTTGATAAGATGAAAATTACAGAGAATGATGTGATTTATTTAACTAAGGCATCAACGTAAACTTGTACTGCAATTGCAAGTAAGGAATCAAATCACAAAAGTTTAACGTCATTTAATTTTCTTGTTTAATTTAAGAATAAATATCATTTTATCCGAGTTTGTTTTCACGAAGTATAATTAAAAAATAAAAATATCTCTATTAATATTTTATCATTTACTTTTGTATTTCTTTAAATATTTACTTTAACTTTGTCAATTTAGAAGCTATAATCATTACCTATCTCTTTCAGTATTTGGTTATGTATATTTTTAAATCTTATTTTATATAATTTTTTTATTAATTAATCTATGTTATCTCTTAATATACTCAATCCAATATAAAATAAATCAAATTATCATAAAAAAGAAATAAAATAAAAAAATAATCAATATATAATTGAACGCGTGAAAATATCAAGTAATCTATGTTTATATTTTAGATTTAGATTACTTCAGTGCTTAAAAAACTAGACAAGTATTTATACATATTTTTCTAATAATTAGTTAATTGTATATCAGAGATAATTGCTTAACATTCTTCTTGTAACATGGAATGGAGGTGAATTAAAGAACTAGTAATTTAAAGTTATATCCAGGTGAGATGGTAAATTTGGTGCTGGAGATGCAAGGAATCAATTTCTTTTTTCATTTTTTTTAGGATACAGAAGGCTAATAAAGAACTAGTTCTAGGAACGTACTGATTTAGCTAATTATTTAATATTAAATGTAAATTTTAGAAATAATAGAATTCTTTTCCATAACTTTAGAAATTATTGAGGAAATGTATATACTTATATGGGTAGAAAATAGCAGCTTTAAAATTATATTGTTCTAGTTAAGGGAAGAATAAATAAAAGTCACAATATAATAAGTAGAGAATTGATTATAAAACCGTGAAAAGTGAGAAATACTTACATGAATATTTATGTATACTTTTTGAATAAGTTGATTGACTTGTTGCTAAATAAGATTAATATTTAACTTTAAGTTAAAATCCAGTTTGCCCTTCTGGTACCTGTCAATTTTGTATAGAATGAAGATTGATACAGAGACAATGAGTAGAAAACAAAGAAAGATTGATAAGATGAGACTTGTCTGGCTTTACCAAAAGTTGATGAGAAAATGCAAAGAATGATGTCAGCTACGTGCATGCATGTAAGCTTTATTTAACCAATTAAGGCATCAACGTAAACTTGTACTGCAATTGCAAGTTAGAAATCAAATCACAAAAGTTTCAAGTCTTTTAATTTTCTTGTTTAATTTAAGAATAAATATCATTTTATCCTAGTATGTTTTCACGAAGTAAAGTTAGAATATAAAAATATCTCTATTAATATTTTATCATTTACTTCTTTAAATATTTACTTTAACTTTGTCAATTTAGAAGTTATAACTTTTTTATTTTTTTTTTTAGGATACAAAAGCCTAAATAACTAGGTAAAAGTCTCGTGAAGGGTGAACCAGAGAACAAATTTCGTTGAAGGGTTAGTTAAAACCTATTTTTAATTAAAAATTATTTTCTTGAGAGAGGTTGTTTTTAAAGACAAAATTTTGATTTCAACTTTTATTCATGAAAAAGACGAATAAATCTTTTTGACTTCACGTATTGGTGTGATGCTAATACGTAATGATTTGTGAGGAAGTTGAAGAAATTTTTTTTGACTTCACTATAAGCTTGACACGTGGCGCTTTGTGAATGGTCTAATGGGAGTTGAAAAAATTAAATACAAAAAGAATTAAATATAAAAAAAATTGTAAGAAAGTCGAAAGAATTTTTTCACGTTCGCTAAGGACTTGACATGTAGTGTTCTCTAAATGGACTAAAGAAGTTGAAAATATTAAATATAAAAAATTAATAATTAATTAACAATTTAAATTAAACTAAAATAAATAACTACTTAACGTAAAAATTTAAATCAAATATAACTAAACGCAGCAAACATTAAATATTAAAAATTAGTTAAAAATTTTGTAAAATATTTAATTTTTAATGTTTGTTGCGTTTAATAAACATAACAAAATTTTTAAGATTAAATATTTAATGTTTGTTGCGTTTAATTATATTTAATTTTTAATTTGGCAACAAACTAACAAAAATTTTAACTAATTTTTAATATTTAATGTTTGGTGTGTTTAGTTATATTTTTTATATTTAATTTTTATTTATTTAATTTTTTCAACATGACAAAATTCTTTCGACTTCCTCACAAATTTTTTTATGTTTAATTTTTTTTGTATTTAATTTTTTTAACTCCTCTTGGACCATTCAGAAAGTGTCACGTGTCAAGCCCACAACGAAGTCAAAAAAATTTCTTCGACTCCCTCACAAATCTTCAAGTGTCTGTGAAGTCAAAAATATTTGTTCGTCTTCTATAAAGTCAAAATCAAAGTTTGTCTTTAAAAACAACCCTCTCAAAGAAATAGTTTCTAACTAATCAATTTGTTTTCTGGTTCACCTTCCACCTGACTTTTACCCCTAAAGAACTAAGTTTAACTAATTATTTAATATTGGATATAAATTTTGTAAGTAACAGAATTTTTTCCAAACATGATACAAATCGATTTGTGCAGATTTAGAATTTAATTATGCTTATACTAATGGAACATAACAGCTTTAAAATTAAATTGTCCTAGAATCAAATAATTTTCTTTTTACAATATTCATTTCTTCTCTTAAAAGATAACATGATAAGTATGATGTAGCCCTTTTTGAACAAGTAAAACCATTTTCTAACAAATAAGAAGGATATTAATGATATCAATATCAATTCAAACAAAAACAACCATCTCCATGTTCATCACATTCATTAAACAATTATTCAATATGAAATGTAAAGTTTAAAAATAATAGAATTCTTTTCCACAACTTTAGAAATTATTGAAGAAAGGTATATACTTATATTGGTAGAGAATAGCCGTTTTTAAAATTATATTATGCTAGTGAAGTGAAGAATAAAAAAAATACAATATTCATTTCTCCTCTTGAAAGATCCTGTGCTGAGTATAATCTATCCCTTCTCGAACAAGTGAAATTCATTTCTTAACATATAAAAGACTGTACATAAACTTTTTAAGTGATGTTCAGGAAGGTCTTCTCAATTTGCCTTCCTATATGGTTTATCCCATATGGTTTGGAATTGTAAAAAAGCCGATGATTTTTTCATTATACTTGCACTCATTATATATAAAATGGGAAGTTAGAGTGAAATAATTAAGGTTATGAATGCAAGTCCAACAATCACTCGTCAATACAACGGTTAGAATTATAAGAGGCTTTCAATCTAATTTTTTCATCACTGATTTAACGAAGAAGTCTAAATCAATGTATATGAGCTATATGATATGATCACATGCGATCAAATTAAATTAGGATATTATATGTTATGGTATAATGCAACTTAGGTCATTTCCAAGGTTACTCAAAAATTCTCATAGCCGTCAACCTGTAGGTTACTTTTAGGGGAGTTCAACAAAGAGTTAAATTAAATTAAGCAAAGCAATTAAAACATGTAAACAATCAGACTAAATAACTAACAAAACAGAATTATAAAACTAGAATATATGTAATATAAGTATCAATCCAACTCCTCTTCGATCTCTAGTTTCTCTCACTAGTTCTGAATTATATTGGCAATTACACATGCAATTCAATTAGGGTTGGAATCTCTGCATTCCACCGGCAATTCATCATTCCATAATGATGAAAGATTTTCATCGAACATTTAGTGGTCATCATTTCATACAATCATACGAGCACATAACTTGGTTCAACTAATTCCCATTTAGGATTAGTGCACCATCCATCAATCTGATTGCTAATACATCTAGAAGCATGTGCAAGGAACATGATCACTTTAAACTTGGGTCAACCCATTTCTAAAATAGGTCTCGGTTGACCTTACCCAAATCCTAAACTAATGGGTCAAATAAATTGAGTTGGACCCAAAATTTATAAAGAAAATAAAATAAATCCTGTCAACATCATCTGGATAGAACTTTGACATCAACTTGCAGCTACTTTTCATCCTATTTGCAATTCAATTTTGGATTTGAGCTCTTTAATAGCACTTATAAATCTTTGATTTACCTGCAAAATGAGATCAAGATCAGCTCAATCAAAAATATTAGCAAAAGTTTTGATCAAAATACAAAAATTATGGTATTTTATAATTTACAAATAAATTAGATTAAAATTATAATTAGTACTCTGTTAGTCCAATCAACTAATAATATTCTAAAAACTATTAATTACTCACTAATTAAACTCTAATTAATAATATTATTATATAATGATAAATTGATTAAAATAATAGTATATTAATGTATAAATGTATTTTGAACAACCTAATTATAGTTTAGGATTCATTATATTTTGAAGTCTTTTATAATATCAATCAACTAATTGATATTTAGTAAAAAAAATAAACACGTGATAAAAATTTTATTGAATTGATAGTACCTAAAAAAATATTAAAAAAAAAAACATTATACAAACTTTATTATATTGCAAATTCTATTTCTTATACTTTGAAATTCAAATTCATATGACATAATAATATAGTGATAGGAAATTCAAATTCATTCACAATAAAAGGGCATACCTTTTGGCCTATTGAAATTATCCAAAGTAACATAAAAGATACTACTTCCATGACCTTATAACATAATTGATTAAGAATAATTGCCTAATCCAATCTAATTGGAATACATGAACTAAATTAATCCTTTTCATTCATACATAATTTGATACCGTTGACCATATGTTTTGAATCTGAGTTTTTGTAAATTAAAAATAATTAATTATAGTTTCCTTTAATATGATCTTCCTTTTCAAACTCAAAATTATGTGTACTTAGTTTATTTCTAGAAAACCTTTATAATATAAAATTTTGGTACATTAAAATAAAAAATAAGGAAAAAAACATATCTTTAATCTTTAATTTAGTGATGATTTATAGCTTCAACTAATTGCCATTAACAATGGGGAAGCAACAAAATAGGATCTAAATAAAGGCTAAAATGTGTTTTGATTATTATAATTAAGAAGGAAGAATTTTAATTTGCATCACGACTGCGGTGGAATAAACACAACGAGTATCTAATATTAACCTTTGTAATCATCCAACATTTAGCCAATTTCTACGTAAGTATTAATTTACATATCACTGCCGTGAATAAAGAAATTTTTAATTAACTATAAATAGAATAGGAAAAAAAATAAAAAAGATACATCATAGAGGATTCAAACAACTTTTGTAAAATTTAAATTGTTAAAATTAATGTTTAATTACTTAAAAGTTATAATATATTAATAAGAGAAATTTAATTCTTATTTCAAAAATAATAATTTCATTCAATTTGATTAGATCTAATTGTTGCAACAAATTTGAAGGTGGATCCATGGTTGAAAAGATTTGATTAAATTCAACCGCTAGGAATAAATTAGAGGTTTGATCAAAGGTCATAAAAAGTTCAAGTCAAATTTATATCCCTCAAATTAATTTCATTTATATAATAATGTCATCTATAATTATTAATAAAAGGATTTTCTTTTCTATAACGATTTTTTGTCTCATTTTTTTTGGATAATTTTACTCTTTTAAATTTATAATGTTAGCTATTATATTTCTATATTTGAATCATTGTTTTTTTAATAAAATTTAAGAATTAATTCAGTTTCATGTCTATTTTTATGAAATATTTTATTTTTAAATCAACTCTATTTAATGTAATATTTTATTTTAAAAGTATTTTACTGTGTGTCTCGATCAAAAATTTTGAAAAGAAAAATAATTTAGAAAGGTTTTTAGTTTTTGGAATAAAATACTATGTTCCAATATTTTATGAGAAAGAAATTAAAACTTTAATAAGATTTTTAATGATAAATTTCACTAACTAAAAACAGAGGATTATAATTTCTATATTAAGAAAGAATTTCTTATATTTTTTCCACCTTCTCTCATTCGCATGATTCTTTTACTTATGCTTTTTCTTTCTGAGTTTCATCCTTTATTCTCTCTCTCATGCACAACATGTTTATTTGTCTGGATTTTGATTTCGACTTCAATTTGATTTTGGTCTTAGGTCTCTCTGGTCAAAGTTCTCTTTTAGTTAGTTCATAACATGTTCATCTTTCTTCATCTCTCATTTCGCGATATAATATGTTTTGATTCAATCTAGCATTTGTGTTTAGATTTTCTTCTAGCCGACTTGTGTGTGGATTTGTTGTTGCATGAAAAAATTTGTGAAACTTATGAAGATGACTTGTCCCTTTTGTTGCCATGTGTTTGTTTTTGCTCTTTTCTATTTTGTTTTAATTTGTTATAATTTGATGATTTTGGGACATATTTATTGTGGTACGTTGGTTTGGGCACGGTAGTTTGAGCAGATTTATACCAAATTTTTGCATAAAAAAGAGAAAAGGGGAAGCTATTGATTTAGATAGAGTTTAGTTCAAAAACAATGGATTGAAGGGTGGAGGGTTTAATTCAAAACATTCCATGGTTGTGAAAGGAAAATAAGCTAGATTTTTTTTTTAAAAAAAAAAGGTAAATTTTTATCAATTATGAACCTTTTTATAGGATAACACCTTCTACTGTGATAAAAATTTCTAAACCCTTCTTGGAAGGCAATAATAGCTTGTTTGATTTATATATTGTTAGTGAATGAAATTAGGTTAAGTTTGTTATATATATGTATTCTTTTTTTCACTATGCTTAGTTGGTCAATTCATATACACAAATGTAGATTTTATCTGGTAAGGATAGATTATTTAGTATTGTATGCAAAAATATTTGATTTAGAAAGGTATTAGATGTAGTTGATTGCATTATCTTAATGCTTAACTTTGAGAGATTCACGTCATGTATACACTAATATAGACTATTCTTAAGTTTTTATTTTGATTAAAATTATATATGTTTTAGAATTAAATCAAAATCCTAGTGTACCTAGTAGATTTTAATTTATTTCGTGATGGTTACACCCACACCCAATGGTTCCCTAAAAGAATTGCAAGAGTGGATAACATAACTAGTTGATTAGAGAGTATGGATACGAGATGAGTAATTACTCACAAATTTTTTACGATATAAGGGTACGTGCGAGTGTTATAGTGCCCATTCTCACCTTTTATAAATGCTTTTTTTCTTCATTAATACCATGCCTTTCTTCTTTACAATATATTTTACTAAAAAAATGTAAGGTTTATTCCTTTTAAAATCCTACTAATTGCATAATTAATATTAATGAAGTTTTAATTTTATACTTCAGTGAGTAATATTATATATTTATATATATAAATAACTTTTTGTGAATGTAATTACGTGATTTTCTAAATTTAATTATATTAGAGAGCATTAGAATGGAGTAGAGTGAAACTCTATAGTCACTTTTATTATTATATTTTTTAAAATTTAAAATATATTTATAAATTAATTAAATTTTTTTATGATATAAATTAATTAGTTTCAAATCATTGATTGGTGTTTAGAACATTAACTTTAAGAATAGTTATATTGGATGATTTATTTAGATAGGGTTTATTAAAATTTAGACAAATCAATATTATATTTATTTATTTATAATATTATATGTCGATGCTTTTAATACAAGTGAAGAGCGAGTCACAAACACAT
The DNA here is from genome assembly GCA_026586105.1 of Hylodesmum podocarpum. Lineage (NCBI taxonomy): Eukaryota > Viridiplantae > Streptophyta > Magnoliopsida > Fabales > Fabaceae > Hylodesmum > Hylodesmum podocarpum. The sequence goes on along the minus strand of JALJEV010001430.1, from coordinate 6,380,116 downwards.
GTATATAGGTACGTAGATATCTCGTTTGTATAACAATGTGTAAAATATAAATAGGATTGAATTGTTTTAACTAATAAAATATTTTTTAGATGATGTGTTTTATGTTTGTATTTCAAAGATTTATAACAGACACAAGATTTCTTCTATTATAAAGGTTGATTTTAAAGAAAATTCAATTCAATTATTTATCCTCAGTTAGTCAATAAATAAATAAATAAGGCAATAATATTTTTATACCAGTTTGTTTATAAAGATTACGTCCAGTTATTTAGCAACTTAAAAAGTTTTGACTAAAAATATTATTTGAACTCAACCATTTCTGGCTAATTACAGATATTTTTTGGACCCAGCCTTCTCAGGCTAAACAAAGTATCCTTTGGACCCAGCCTCCGCAGGCTAAACAAAGTATTTTTTTCAACACTTAACCTCCTCAGGCTAAAACAAGATATTCTTTGGACCTCGGTCTCCTCATGCTAAACATGTATTCTTTCAACACTTAATCTCCTCGGGCCACAACACGACAACAATGGTTTTACAAAGATTACAACAAAGAAGACAATTCTCTATGCAAAGAGGTGTTTTACAATAATGTTTAGGGCGAATGAACTAAGTTTGAAGCTTGTAAGCGAAACTTGAATATGATAGCTTTCCAGCGTAAGTTCGCCAACTTCAAATCGTTGCAATAAAGTCCTTTTATAGGCAATTTCTTGAAGATCCGTTAGACTGTAGATTTGAACATTCGTCCTTTCTCTTGGGTACTTCAACATCTGATAGAGTAAGCAATTAGAACATTTAATGTTTCCACAGCGGATGTCAGTGCGAGATCAGGTTTTGACTGATTTGCTCAGATATTTCACCAAAAAGTGCAGTTTACTTTTCGTGTTGCAGAGGTTTAATCCAAATCTCTTTCTACCTTTAAAAACTTCTGAGAAACGGTTTGATTTTAGAAGAAACATGTGTTACTCTTCGTCTGAACTTCATTAAATCTTCAATAGATGAATGATATAGACTAAGCTTGTATTCTAGTCATTCGTCTATCTTCTTTGACTTCAACTTCAGTCTTCATGTCTCCATACTTAATCATATCTCAAATCAGAGCAACATGAAGTAGAGTTTGAGCTTGAGCATTTCGTCTTGATCTTTGAAGGTTCTTCATTTAATGTAGTTGTTTTGAGGCTTGACGACTTGAACACTTCTTCTGATGTAGTTGCTTTGAGGCTTTGTGCGTCTATGCTTGTTGATGCATTTTTCGTCTGTGCTCACTAATGATCCATCTAATCATTGTTTTGTCTGCGTCTGATAATTCATCCGTCTGTTATGTAATTATCAAAACTTAATATGTTAAGTCATTTTGACGTAACACAATGATATTAAAATTGTTACATACATAAATATTATGAGTATTTTTAAATAGAATATGGACAAGTATCATAGGATTTTATCCAAACTCTAGCTATTGTCATCATAGCAAGGACAACAGAGCTAGTAGCGCAACAAAGTTGAAAACTTACTTGGTTATCAATGTAGACTTGATATATGAGGAACAAAAATTAAAGAAATGTGTTTTGGTAGAGTAATGGCAAGGGTTTTGTTGGGATTTATAAATGATACAAACAATATCCCTTGAACCTCTATGTATAGAGATTCAGCCGCAACCTCTCACCTTAGCAAGCCCTCAGCTCACTTGGCTAAGGCATTCAAAACTTCTCCAGCAAGTTAGATTCACTCGTCTAGGTGACGTATAGATCCACCTAGGCAAGCATACAAAATTAGTACACTCCTAGGTGACACACAATTTTGCTTAGACGAGCGTACAAAATCAGTATTCGCCTGAGCGTTTATTTTCTTAATTGAGCCACAAAATTCTTTTACTTTTTGTCCATTTAGTCATCTGGGGTGAACAAACTTAACTTGGAAGTTTCACTTTGGGCCCGTACACTCACTTGGACAAATCCAACTTTACTTAAGCGAATTCCCACACCACAAAACACCATAAAAAATGGGTTCTAAGCTTATTAGTTAACAAACTTAAATACCCATATACATCCACCAACATCATGCAAACATAAAACACGTATAAAAACCACAATGTTACATTATGGATTACAAAGTTGTATAATTTATTAAAGCAAAAAAAAAAAACATTTTTTTATAAACTTTGATAAAAACCATTTTCCTAAGTCTATATGCAAAAGTATTTAAGATTTTCAAACACAAATCATAGTTTTCTAGGTTTTATCGATTCATTAGATATATCTATGAAAAGACGAACAATTATTTAATATCATTCAACTGGCGTGTAAAAGATAAAACTCCTTTTTCATGTCTCGTTCTTTAATTTTTTGTTTTTCTTATCAATGATCCTTAACCTCTTCCCGTCTTTAACAAGTGGACTAATATAATTCATTAAGATATCAACAAGGGAATTTTGAGATGTGTGAAATGTTTGTTTATAAAGGTGTTTGAATATTGAGTGGGTAGAGAGAAGTGATATGGGCCAGTTAGAGAAATGATAAGGTAGATTTGAATTATTATTATTATTTGGTGAAGCATGGATTATGGATTATTTGAATGAGAGTTACTGGTACATGGTTTTTATGGAAAATTTGTTCGATAACTAATTCTAAGAAAGTCAAAATAGTATTTAAATGTGTTAAATGACAATATCATGTTGTAGAACTCTTTGATGGTTTGTTTAAGTGTTTCAAAGCATAAAAGAAGAAACAAATGGAAGAGAAGATGCAATAGAAAGCAACTCGCACAAGCTAAGTTCGTAGAGTCTCAAGATTCTTCTCTGCCAAGGCAACTTGCGCAACTTAAGCCATAGCTCACGTGAGTTGACCCCTCAGGCTTGCCACGTTCCTCCTCTACATCCTCAACTTGTGCGACTTACTACATAGCTCGCACAAGTTGATCCTCTAGTGTTGCCATGTTGCTCTCTATATGCCCAATTCATGCAAATTACATCCCAGCAAGCGCGAACTAAGTCTTCAAGCCTAAGCCCAAAATATTAATTATAAAAGAAGGACTGTTAGGTCAAGGATGATTAACGTCTCAAGATTTTGATTAACTACAAGACAGACGAAACCAAGCTACCCAAGACTTGCTAAGACGAAACCAGCACAGACAAAATGTGACCCTTCAAAAGTGAAGTTCTGCGTCTGTCCAAAAGCCAAGCCATCAGACGATACATGCACAGACAGAAGAAGACTACTCAAGCTAAAGCCCTTCGTCTTTCCAAAGAGTGAAGCCTTAAGACGATAGGATGAGACGAAACAACAACAACTGAAGACTGAAGAAATACATCGTCTATCCAAAAGCTGAAGTCAAGTTTAGTCTTTCGCGCCAAGATTTCAAATCTGAAGAAGTACTCATGAGAAGCATCCAATATCAGTATAGGGATTCGAGCTTACACACCAAAGTTAAAAAGGTCTTCACCTTTTTGTCACATCTTTGTACAAGTCAGAAAAAAAGTACTGCGCACAATCTAGTCCGCTATATCCGCTGCGACTCTTCATCAATCAATCAAGTACAACTGACAAACTTTTGGAAAGCTCTCAAGAAGATTTCTCAACGACTCTCAACGGCATTCAAATGAGTCTAACAGCTATTTGAAGAAGATGCTTATAAAAGGACTTCACAGCATCAACAATCAGTTGGCGAATACGCTTCTCTTATCCCATCTTCTGAGAATTCGCTCAATTCTGTGCTAAGAACTTTATTGTAAAACCCTCTCTGCGAAGAGGAAAATCTTTGTTTTCAAACATCTTTTCAAAATCCACTTGTGTGGTACTTTAGCCTGAGGAGGCTGTGTTTCAAAGAATACCTTTTGTATTAGCCTGTGGAGGCTGGGTTCAAAGAATACCTTGGTTGTTTAGCCTGAGAAGGCTGGGAGCAAAGAATATCTTGTAATAGCCAGAAGTGGCTGGGCTCAAACAATACTTGTAAACCTTTTCACGGTTTGTAGTGAAAACTCAGTTATTGCTGGGTAACTGGACGTAGTCTTGAATAGACGAACCAGTATAAAAATACTTGTGTTTATTTGTTTTGTCTGATTGACTAACTGGGGATAATCATAATCTAACGTTTGTTTATTAAAATCAATCTTTCAATATAAACGTTGTTTCGTTTGAACCTTTTTGAAACCCACAGACGAAAGGGATAAAATTTTTTAATTAACACAATTCAACCCCCCTTCTTGTGTTTATCTTTTACAGTTTGGTATCAGAGCTCAGCCTCTAAGGGTTGAGCGCTTAACAAATGCTAGAGGAAAAGATCCAACATGGACTCACAAGGACCATCTTTTGTATCCGGAGGAGCCTATATGAACAAACCTCCAGCATTCTCTGGAGATGATTATCCATACTGGGCTGACAGGATGAAGATGTACATCAAGTCAACCCAATACAAATTATGGAACATAATCACCACAGGAGATATCCCCATTGTAAAGCCTGAAGGAGAATGGGGAAACGAAGAATACTCTATGATGGAGCTGAACAACAAAGCAAGATATGCTCTTATGTGTGCTCTCTCCCGAATCGAGTACAAATGATTCTCGTGCCTACAAAACTGCTAAAGAACTATGGGATGCTCTCAAAATCTCCTATGAAGGCACTGAAGATGTCAGAATGAGGAAGGCCGCTACTCTTCAAAGAGAATATGAAATGTTCTCTATGAAGAAAGGAGAGTCAATCGATATGATGTTTGGAAGATTCCAAACAATATTGAATGGACTCACTGCTCTGGGAATCACCTTCACAAAGGTCCAGAACAACATGAAGATCTTGGACAGTCTCCCACCTCCTTCGGAAGCCATGTCCACAGCTATCTCTGTTGGAAGAGATATGAAGACATTAACTATAGACGAGTTAATTGGAGCGCTAAGGGTACATGAGGTACTCTTATGTAAAAGGGAGAAGATCAAGGTTCAAGAACCTATAGCTCTTCCATCCGTCAATAACATTCCTAAAGAAGATTCTATCAAGAAGGACAGTAAAAAGAAAATAAAGATTTTGAAGGCCGATTCAATCGAATCAAATCGATGGTTCGTCTCAAGACGAAGTCTCCCTCATGGCAAGACGATTCAAAAGAATGATGATGAAGAAAGGCAGAGGCCAACGCTTCTTCAAGAAAAAGGAGATGAAGCTCCCTGAGAAGTCATCAACCAAAGAAGAAAGCATAGAGGTTGTGTGCTATGAATGCAGAAAACCGGGACATATGAGGTTAGAATGTCCCAGACTGAAAAAGAGGTGGAGCTCTAGAAAAGATAAAGGAAAGAAGAGCTTACTGACTTGGGAAGACCTTGACAAGGAAATATCGAGGAATCCTCCAAGAAGAAGAAAAAAAACATCTCATTCTCATGGTCGAGACCATGTCTCAACAGAGGTAAATTACAATGAAACTTCTTCATCATCTTCTTCTCGAGTCCGAGTCAATCAAAGAAATGTCATATGATACACTTCTAGCTCACTCTCACTTTATCAAGCTCAAAGAATACAAAACTTGCAAAACCAAGTAGAGACAAGCCTTGGAAGAAAATGCGGTTTTGAAATCTGAAATTGAGTTACTAGACAAGAAAGTATCAAATGATGTTTCGTCTGAGTCTGAAAAGAACATTTTCATTCTTGAAATCGAAAGATTAAAGAAAGAAAATGAATCCTTACTCAATGACTTAACCAAGTTTACAAAGGGATCCTCCATTCTTGAAAATATTTTAAAGTATAGGAGATCACCTAATGATAAAAGTGGACTCGGTTATGTTAAGGAGACAGACGAAAAGAAAAACAAACATGTTTCGTCTGCTCAAAAGAAGAGGAATCACAACAAGGTCCCGAATAACTACAAAAAGGCTAAAAACAAAAAGAAGCCTTTTGAAACTAACAAGAAAGGACCCAAAAAGATTTGGGTACCAAAGTCACTTATTGTTCCCTTGCAAGATATCCTTAATGGGAAGAGACAAGACTTCAAGCTGGTACCTGGACAATGGTTGCTCACGACGTATGACGGGAGACTGTCTATGTTCCAAGACCTCGACCAAGTAAAGGGTCTGCTCCTACAGATTCGAAAAGGTAAAATTCTTGGCATTGGGACTATTGGTAAGACATCCAATACACTTATCCAGAACGTATCATATGTTAAAGGTCTTAACTTCAATCTACTTAGCATAAGTCAATTTTGTGATAGTGAATATGAAGTAGCTTTTAACTCTGATGAGTGTATAGTCAAAAACAAATATAAATCCATTCTTTTTATTGGGAAAAGAAAGAATAACCTTTATGAGGTTTGTCTTTCTGACCTGAGTGATCAAAATGTAACATGTTTGATTTCAGCAGACGATGAACGAGATATTTGGCACAAAAAGCTTGGACATTTAAGTCTCAAGTATATTTCAAAAATTTCTAAAAAGGATCTCGTAAAAGGTTTGCCAAAAATATCTTGGAAAACCAATCGTCTGTGTGAATCTTGTCAGCATGGGAAACAACTCAAAGCTTCTTTCAAATCAAAAAATGTTGTTTCCACGACAAGACCGCTAGAACTGTTACACATTGATCTCTTTGGACCTACTCAGACTGAAAGTCTTGGAGGGAAGAGATATGGACTTGTCATTGTAGATGACTATACTAGATTCACATGGGTATACTTCCTAGCCCATAAACATGAGTCATTCAAGGTTTTTGAAATATTATGTAAACGTGTTCAAAAAGAAAAAGGAATATGTATTGCGTCTGTAAGGAGCGATCATGGAACAGAATTTGAAAATTCTGAGTTCAAAGCCTTTTGTTTTGAAAATGGTATATTTCACAATTTTTCGTCTCCAAGAACTCCTCAACAAAATGGAGTTGTGGAAAGGAAAAATCGTACTTTATAAGAAATGGCTAGAACTATATTGCATGAAAGCTCTCTCCCTAAATATTATTGGGCAGAAGCAGTTAATATTTCCTATTATATTCAAAACAGAATATTGATAAGACCAATATTGAATAAGACTCCATATGAACTATGGAAAGAAAGAAGACCCAACATTTCTTATTTCCATCCTTTTGGATGTGAATGCTTTATCTTAAACACCAAAGATCAACTTGGCAAGTTTGATTCAAAGGTGGTAAAAGGAATCTTTCTTGGATATTCCAACACATCTAAAGCCTATAGAGTTTTTAACTCTAAGACGCAAGTTGTAGAGGAATCAATTCATGTAAAGTTCCAAGATAACTCAAAGGCTGATAAAGAAATATCAGACCTAGAAAACTTGTTTGATAATTTGCAGATTAACCCTTCTGGTCAATATGATAAACAAGAGTCAGACGAAACAAGAGCAGACGATAGAAGCACAGACGAACCCTCTTCGTCTAATACTCATGAATAAAGAGATCAAGCCCCTGCAAGATCATGGAAGTTTGCGTCTAACCACACCGAAGATCTTATCATTGGAGATAGGAATCAAGGTGTTCTAACTAGATCGAAGCTAAAGGAATCGTCTGGATATGCTCTTGTATCAAACATAGAACCAAAAAATGTTGAAGATGCTCTTCAAGATAACGATTGGATCTTGGCTATGGAAGAAGAACTAAATCAGTTCACAAGGAATGATGTATGGACCCTAGTTGAAAGACCAAAGAACAAAAACATCATTGGGACCAGATGGGTGTTCAGAAACAAGCTTGATGAAGCTGGAAAAGTGGTAAGAAACAAAGCGAGGTTAGTAGCACAAGGGTATAATCAACAAGAAGGTATTGATTTTACAGAAACTTTTGCACCTGTAGCTAGATTAGAAGCAATCAGAATATTACTTGTTTTTGTTGCTCACAAGAATATCGTCCTATATCAAATGGATGTAAAAAGTATTTTTCTAAATGGTTTCATTGAAGAAGAAGTGTATGTAAAACAACCTCTTGGTTTTGAAAGTTTATCTCAACCTGATCATGTTTTCAAACTTAAGAAAGCACTGTATGGTCTTAAACAAGCTCCCAGAGCTTGGTATGATTGACTCAGTTCTTTTCTTCTTAAAAATGGTTTCTCAAGAGGAAAGGTTGATATAACTCTCTTCAAGAAAAGCGTTTCAAAAGACTTTATTATAGTCCAGATTTATGTAGACTATATAGTCTTTGGAGCTACTAATGATTCTCTATGCAAGGATTTTTCAAAGTTAATGCAGGATGAGTTTGAAATGAGCATGATGGGAGAATTGAAGTTCTTTCTAGGACTTCAAATCAAGCAGACGAAAGAAGGAATCTATATCCATCAACAGAAATATACAAAGGAACTTATCAAGAAGTTCAAGATGGAGAATGCCAAGCCTATGAAGACCCCAATGCATTAGTCTGGAGCAAATCTGAACAAGGATGAGTCGTAAGTCCGTTGATCAGACGGTATACAGAGGTATGATTGGCTCACTCCTTTATTTAACTACGAGCAGACCTGACATTATGTTTAGTGTCTGTCTATGAGCTAGATTTCAATCTGACCCTAAAGAATCTCACCTACAAGCTGTAAAGAGAATTCTTAGATATCTTGTTGGAACAACTGATCTCTCTTTGTTTTATAAGAAAAATAGTGATTTCAGTTTAAGAGGCTTTTGTGATGCGGATTATGCTGGAGACAAAGTGGAGAGAAAGAGCACAAGTGGTGGATGCCAATTCCTTGGATCATCACTAATATCTTGATCAAGCAAGAAACAAAACTCCATTGCACTCTCAACAACTGAAGCAGAGTATATTGCTGCGGCAAGGTGTTGCTCACAATTACTGTGGATAAAACATCAACTTGAAGATTACTCCAGGTTTGAAAATCATATACCAGTATTTTGTGATAACACTAGTGCAATTAATCTTAGCAAAAATCCTATTCAACATTCGAAAACTAAACATATTGAAATTCGTTTTCATTTTATAAGAGACTATGTCCAAAAAGGTATTTTCAATATACAGTTTGTGCAAACTGATTTTCAATGGGCAGATATATTTACTAAAGCATTAGAAGAAACACGTTTCAATTTCATTAAGGAAAATTTTGGAATTATTTCTTTAAATGATTGAAAATTGTTCCGTCTGAGCTATTTGTTAAATTTGTTCCGTCTGTACATTATTTCGTGTTAAGACGAAACATTGCGTTTGATCAAGTTGAATAGTTATTGTGGTAAAATTCAACAGACGAAACTGTTACTGTTTAACAAGTTTATCTCAAGTGTGCAGGGACAAATTAAAAGAAGCAATAAATGTGTCTGTCATTTATTGCACTATTCTAGGACATTGATAGGCACGCGCCGTGAATTGCAGAGGTCAAATCAATCATTGAAAAGGCAATGATATGGACACGTCAAATCAGGAGCGATTTTCGAAATCTCTTTCGTCTGATGAATCACAACCGTTTTTATCTATGCCTATAAATACCCTTGAAAGTTCACTCTTTTACTCTTTACTGCATTTGAAGTTTTTGAACTCTCTAAACCTATTACTCACTAAGCTCTTATTCTCTCTTTTTCAAATATTAACAATGGCCGCCAAGAACACCAAAGCTACCAAAGCTGCTGAAGCCACTTTCTTTGCTCAAGACCTATTCTTGCCCAGCAAGTGGATCTCAAGAGAGACTATAGAGAGCGTATCTGACAGAGTCGCCAAGCTTCTAACTCACACTGGCTGGATGGAGTTTGCTGAGTTAAGAGGAGAATGGTTAATGGAGGCTTACGCCGAATTTTGGAGTGATGCTAAGGAGTTCAAAGATGGTATTGTTGGTTCTATCGATAATAAGGAGTACATCATCACCATCGACGTCATTGCTGAAGTCGGCAACTGTAAGGTCGAAGGGCGTTTCTATAGTCAAGATTGGATGAAGATCGAGTCTGAGGAATATGTAGACAAGATCATTTATTGGAAGACTAATAACACTGAAGACCCCAAGTTCTTCAGATCAGGAAACCTCAGTCCTTCCGCAAGAATCATTCACAACTTGCTCTACAACATCTTCACTCCTCGTACAGGCTCTCGCGACAATGTGAGCTCTCGAGACAGATTCTGTATTCATTACTATCTGAGGAAAGCAAGGATGAGCCTTCCGCACATTATCCTTGACCACTGGATAAGTGCGTTGAAGAACCGCAACATTCGTAGGAAGAGCAGCATTCCCTACGCCACCCTCTTCACAAAGATCATCATCAACCAAGGGTTTGATACTGCTAGTGTAGTTTATCACCAAGAGGGAAAGGAAGTTAAAGCCAGCACCTTTGCGAAGATGCATCTGACGCCAGGCTTCCTCCTCCATTCACAAAAATAGGATGTACCCCTCTCACCCATCACCAAAGACCCTCCACACAGAGCTCACATCAAGCGTGCTAAACTACAAACACAAGCCCAAACACCATCCCAAATAGAACCCCAAACACAAACCCAAACACCATCCGAAACACAGCCTCAAACACAAACCCAAACACTTCCACCTTCTTCTCCACCAGTGAAAGTTACTAAAGTCCCCTTCGAAGACGTTCCTGAGGAACCGCTCAAGAAGAAGAAAAGGACCATCAGAATTAAGCACATTGGTGCCAAGCCAAAAGGTCAGACGATATCCCCTAGTGAAGATGAAGGGGTCAACATATCGTCTGAAAGTGTTCCGTCTGTAAAGATACTCGCAGACGAAGAAAAGCAGAGGATAGCAGCAGAGGAAAAGGCAAGAGCTAGAAAACTTGCTCTTGAAAAGGCTGCAAAAGGCAAGGAGAAGATGAAACAAAAACTTGTGTCTGCCGTAGTTGGTGAGACAGACGAAGAAAGAGCGCTGAAAGAGGCCAAAAGGGTCTCCATATTGCTTCATGCTGAGAGAGAAAGGATCTTTCTCGATAGCGTTCGTGGCATTGGATCATCTGAGACTGCATCTGCTCCAGCAACCTCAGAGGGCATGAACAGTGAAGAAACGGCCTAGATCCAGAAGGATAATGCCCAACTTGCGGAGGAGTTGGAAACTATGTTGAATGAAGAAGTCTCCACAATGGAGGTCTCTCCATCACTCCAAGACAAACATAGGGCTACCCCTATTGTTGCGTCTTCGTTGAACGCATTCCTTGCACAGACGCTGCCTGCTGCGTCTGAGGAAGCATCCCACCACCAGACGAAGGAGATTCCGTCCGAAGACTATGTGCTTATTGAAGAAGTTAGTTCTTCGTCTGATGAAGAACAACTTGAAGTTATAAAGGTGGATGATACATGGGGGAGATCACATGCTGAGGTGATCAATCCAGAAGACTTACCTCTAAAGCACAAGGTGGTCTATTCGTTTCTGAACGAATTAGTCATGAGGCGCTTCGCTGAGAACACCTGTGCTGAGAAACCGGTCAAACCTGACTGGATCATTGGAGAGAAGATTGAAGAATTCTCCACTGAAGCTGAATCGTCTGAATCTGCTGCAAAAGACATCTTAGCAGACGATGAAGACCTGTACATAAGGGATACTCCTTACATAGAGTTGAAGAACCCATACCAATACAAAGGGAAGAAGGGTTTTCAACTAGGGAGATTTGTAAATCCCATTCTATACAATAAATCCTTGAAGTCAGTAGATTTCAATGAAGATATCATCTACACCCCAGAGGAGCAACGCAATTGGCTGAAGCGTCTGCCCTGGGACATACTGGCCAACCTAGACATCAAGGGCTTAGAAAACATTCAAGCATACAAGGATCATCTTGCTGCGTCTGTGATTGAAGGACCAGCACTTGGCTATGAACCTCACATCCCACACAAAGAAAACACCAAGTGGAAGGTTCGGTATAGGGTAAATGCGCCTGTATTCCATCATTGTAGATATGGAGACGCAAACTCTACCAACTATGAGCCGAAAGATTGCACACATTGGCATCTCGACGCCATAGATCGCCATGATCCAATGCCTTTCACAATTCCACTCAATAAAATAGAGTATGTCGGTCTAGGACACTCTCTAGGAATTGTGCTCCCATGGACGAGACCCCACTGCTCCGGGATCAACCCTCGCTACTCCATCCTCCTCAACGAATATGAAGACCCTGAGGAGTTTGCTCAAGCCCTACCGGAAGACTAAAACTTGACCTTCAAGTTGATAGCTGGTGCTTATAGAAGGGAAGCCAAGGAAAAAGAAGTTTCCTTCTATCACATTGATCGTCAAGCTAAAAAGGATAAGAGATACTGCCCCTTCATGGTGGGTTCACGGTTCTCTTCGCTGGTGTCAGACGAAACTAAGTATTACGCTTGTCTTAGACCGAAAACGACCATGCTTGGTCAAATTTTTGGCTAAGGGTAAAGAGAAGAAAGTACCGTCTGTCCCCAGAACCTTCAAATATGCAAGGCACATCTCCAAACTTCTTCCATCTGCTGCTTATACGCACCTCAAGGCAATACAATCACATGCCTCAAGCCCTATCAATCCAAAGATACAACAGATGATAAAAGATCATGAAGCCACTTCACAGTTTTGCTCTGGAACCTCATTTGATGAGGACTTTACCGTATGTGGCAGGGTGTTTCCTGGTGGAGCTTTTGCATATACACACCCATCTCAGGAGCATCCGGATCTTGAAGTCTCTGTTCCAAAAAAGATGTATTCATGGCAATGGGAACAGAACTTCACGGCTGACCTTATCTTTCCACTTTTCACACTGCGTCTGAAGAAGATTCCATCAGTGTTCATTATTGATGACACTGTACCTATAGTGGAAGAACCTCAAACACCACAAGTGCAAGTTGATGATTTGGTGGAGGTTGTTGAGACAGTTGAGGCTGTTGAGGCTGATATTCAAGAAGCTGAGGACTATAAGACTCTGAAGCAAAAATATGATGTCTTGGAAGAGGATTGCGTGCACTTGAAGGAAAAGAACAGAGAACTTGAAGAAAATCAAGCTTCTCTATCGTCTGAAGTGCAGCAATTGAAAGACATTGTGATGACCCTACTTAACAAGAAGCCAAAGCCTTCTTCGTGATCATATTTTGATGATTCACAGCCCAAGGGGGAGACAAAGAGAAAAGAGATATCCCAAGGGAAAGGAGAAAGATACAAGGGGAAAGCATTGTCTGAGGGAAAGTAAACAAATAAAGCTTCGTTCGAGGGGGAGCGACCAAGAGCAAGCAAGCAAGGAGCATCGTCTGAAGGGGAGTCTTAAACAATAAGGGAGCCATGTATTATACTTGTATCAATTTTTTTTATTCTTTTTAGTATAGAAAATACATTGTAATTCTTTATTGGTTATTCTTTATTGGTTTTCTATCTATAACAGTGTAATAATGTACAAAGATTACATCGCATTGATGTAACAATCTTTTATAAAGAGGTATTATTCAGAAAACAACGTCTTGATGTTAATCTGGCTTTTTGAGACTATTTGTTTCTGTCTAACCATGTCTTGTGCAGATTTTCTTGGTATGGTCTGTAATCATCAAATAAGGGGAGATTGTTAGATCAAGGATGATTAACGTCTCAAGATTTTGATTAATTACAAGACAGAGGAAACCAAGCTACCCAAGACTTGCTAAGACGTAACCAGCACAGACGAAATGTGACCCTTAAAAAGTGAAGTTCTGCGTCTGTCCAAAAGCCAAGCCATCAGACGATATATGCACAGACGGAAGAAGACTACTCAAGCTAAAGCCCTTCGTCTGTCCAAAGAGTGAAGTCTTAAGACGATAAGATGAGACGAAACAACAACAACTGAAGACTAAATAAATACATCGTCTATCCAAAAGCTGAAGTCAAGTTTAGTCATTCGCGCCAAATCAAATCTGAAGAAGTACTCATGAGAAGCATCCAAGATCAGTATAGGTATTCGAGCTTACACACCAAAACTAAAAAGGTCTTCACCTTTTTGTCACATCTCTGTACAAGTCAGAAAAAAAGTACTGCGCACAATCTAGTCCGCTATATCCGCTGCGACTCTTCATCAATCAATCAAGTACAACTGACAAACTTTTGGAAAGCTCTCAAGAAGATTTCTCAACGACTCTCAACGGTATTCAAATGAGTCTAACGGCTATTTGAAGAAGATGCCTATAAAAGGACTTCACAGCATCAAGAATCAGTTGGCGAATACGTTTCTCTTATCCCATCTTCTGAGAATTCGCTCAATTCTGTGCTAAGAACTTTATTGTAAAACCCTCTCTGGGAAGAGGAAAATCTTTGTTTTCAAACATCTTTTTAAAATCTACTTGTGTGGTACTTTAGCCTGAAGAGGCTGTGTTTCAAATAATATCTTTTGTATTAGCCTGTGGAGGTTGGGTTCAAAGAATACCTTGGTTGTTTAGCCTGAGAAGGCTGGGAGCAAAGAATATCTTGTAATAGCCAGAAGTGGCTGGGCTCAAACAATACTTGTAAACCTTTTCACGGTTTGTAGTGAAAACTCAGTTGTTGCTGGGTAACTGGACGTAGTCTTGAATAGACGAACCAGTATAAAAATACTTGTGTTTATTTGTTTCGTCTGATTGACTAACTGGGGATAATCATAATCTAACGTTTGTTTATTAAAATCAATCTTTCAATATAAACGATATTTCGTCTGAACCTTTTTGAAACCCACAGACGAAAGGGATAAAAATTTTTAATTAACACAATTCAACCCCCCTTCTTGTATTTATCTTTTACAAGGACCTATTCATAGAGCTAATCACCCAGAGATAGAGAGTGAAATCCAGAGAACGATATCAGACATAGGTGAGAGCGAAGAGCAAAGGACGACTCAGAATCTTCATTCCTTTTTAGGGAAATAGATTTTCTATGTATTTTTCTTCTTTTAATTATTCTTGTATTGTGTTCTTAATTATCATGAACTAACTCCCTATTTGATTCAGTGAACGATGTGACCCTAATTTATCTTAATATAATTCGCGATGTTATTTAGTTATATGATTACTAGTTCTTTCTTCTAAACTTAATGCTTTTCATTAATCAGGATTTGAGAAAGCGGTGTGAACATATAACCTCATAGTTATCTTAGATTCATGGATCATAAACCTTAATTGGCTTAGTTTAACTTAAAAGATTAATTAATTAGGTCAATCTAGGTGGCGTAATCGATCCTGAGAGGGACGATTACGAGAATAGAAATCTGATTCATCCAATAATATAATTTGAATAACAAGGGAAGGGTATTAGGAGAATTAGTGGTGAAATCAGATTCTAATCGCTTTTATTAATTTGAATTCAAAATAAACTCTTAAAATTCGGTTACATACAATACACTCAAATCATTCTAAAATCACAGTCAGAAATATAATTGATACAATTTGATTGTTTGTCCTCATGGAAAGATAACTCGTGTTTTCTAAATACTTATTACTTGACGATTGTGATATACTTATCATAGTCTGTGCATGAGTATTTCTCACCCTCGCACGGACCACATCAAGATTTTGGCGTCGTTGTCAATGACACGCCAAATTAAATTTGTCAATTATATTAGTGACTCCTCTCTCTCCTTCTTCTTTTTCTCCTCCTCCTTTTTCTTAATTGTATCTACATATCCTATCCTATGTTAATCCTGATTTATTATTCTTGAAACTTCGTTGATATTTTCAACTTGATAAGTTAAATTTGTTTTACAAATATTTACAAAAACACAAAATACTTGAATTAGATCTCAATCCTAAAATTAAAAAAACAACCCGTCCAATTTCCAGAGATCAGAGCTCACACCCAACCAATACCTAACTCTTTAAATATACCGAAAAACATCAAGATAGACCCTCCTCAATCTGATTCCTAAAACAAACTTTACAAAACTACTTCGTAACAAATTGTTTTATATTCAATTATCAATCATGTGAAAATTACTATTATTTAACCACTTTCATTAGTTTCACCTTATTCTCTTCAG
This sequence comes from Hylodesmum podocarpum, assembly GCA_026586105.1. Taxonomy (NCBI): domain Eukaryota; kingdom Viridiplantae; phylum Streptophyta; class Magnoliopsida; order Fabales; family Fabaceae; genus Hylodesmum; species Hylodesmum podocarpum. The sequence goes on along the minus strand of JALJEV010001430.1, from coordinate 6,364,296 downwards.
CACAAGTGTTCACCAGTTGGTTTTTAGCTAGGAAAAGAACAAAAATAGATATGGAATCTTCATCATGGAGTTGCAACTTGCAAAAGGTCCAATGATTATTTTCCTAGTGCTCAACACATAATGTTCCTAAGTTAATTAAGAATTATTTAAGTTAGGTTCTTAGAACAATTTCAAAATATCGCAAGACATAAATGATGACGACGGTGGACAAATGACTAATACACAAAACGAAATATGCTTTGAAAGATTTTTAAATAACAATTAAGTTAGACCTTTGGCCTGTTTCTGATGTGATTTTTCTTGAATCTAGAAAACATAATAGAATAATAACTAAAAAATTGTGTTAAAGAAATAACGGAGTCCTCTTAAACACGAAAGAGAATATAATAATTGTTTTTATTGACCAAAGTATATGCATAAATAGGAATAAAATCTTATCACTAAATGAAAGAAAGAATAAAATTCTCAATTATGTATTTTGTAACATCGGTTTTAATGTCATGAATTAGCTGAATAATCAATCAAAGTTTGCAGTCATTTTGTTTATGTTGATTAAGATTAAAGAGAATTTTAGAATGCACATTCATTTGAAATGAGACAATCTCGGTATATACATAAATTCAAATTGTCTTCAGTGATAATAATATGTGGTAAAAAAATATGTGACATATTCTTTAAAAAAAGAAAAAAGATCAAGTTAATTAAACCTTGTCTTAAGCAATTGAATTAAATTTTTGCAAAAGAAATACAAAAAATAGTTTTTTTAGAAAAAGAATGAAATATTTCACAAACATAGTCATTGTCAATTTGTCATTCTATAAACTATAGCTTGAATTTTAATTTGTTAAATCAAATAAATAACCTTGAATAATATGAAACCGTACACCACCGAACTATCTTCGTTATATATTTTTCAAAACACATAGAATAATTATAATCCAATGTCAACGTTTAAAAGCAACAACGTAATTTTCAAATTACGAAACTTTACCTTATAATTAACAGAGGAATATCAAATGCAAAATTTATTCCTCGCAAAAATCACGTATACAGTTCACGGGCAAATGTTGACTTTTGTTGTTTATTGTTTATTAAACTGATTTGATTCATGTATTGTATAAAGATTATTAATTCATAGTATAAACATATATATATATATATATATATATATACATACATACATATAATATTAATCCTTACGATAAGCTTGGCTTATTTTATTTGGCTAAGCCTCCAACAATATGGCGTGGTGTATTTTTTTACGAATTTATGAATGTGGACTTGAACAAAAGATAATCCCGGTGCATTGATAAATTTGGATTTGGATCAAGTGGCATGATTAAAATACTATGCATTTATGATATAAGGGGTCATCGAAGGGTTATTAAAGAGATTTGCAAGATTTATTCTCTCACCTAAATAGTTCACATGATAAAGTCAAACTATGTATATCTATATAATAATACTTCTTCGTATATATGCTCTTTATTTCAACTTCATCCTCTTCAAGTGGAACTGAAAATATTGAGTGAAATAATATAGTTGTGATCTGGAGGCTACTTATGAGTTCACAAAGAATAAAAAGCTGTTCTAAAAGTGATTTATTCCCCCAATATATACTAAGATATCCTTTTGGAAAATTATCAATGTACTTTGATGGAAATCTTTTGTATACATAAAAAATTCCACATAAAACATATGTGTGTGGTTTAAATTTGAATTTAGGATGTTCATGCATACATATACATAATCATAAATCAATTTTACTTTTTCAGTTATTTTATTTTATATATTTTATAATTTGAGTAAAATTTCTACGATTGAATTGTTTTTTAATAATATTTTAATATATTTTTATTTTCTAATACTTACAAGAAAAAAATTAAAAACCGTAAAAACTAACTCAAATCAAAGATCGGTTTGGTTCAGATTTCATAATTAATCTAAATCGAATCAAGCTAAACATACTTAATTTTTTTTTGTTTGAAATCACATCATGAACATCCTTAATATCAGATAATTATTTTATTGTTTTATTATATAGTGTTGAATACATTAATATATGATTTGATTAATATATGATTTGCTTATCTTGTTTTATTAATATTGTATAACTGAGTTAGAATATAATAGAATATAATAATATTTCTTTTTTATTTATATCATTATTATTATCACATTTATTTTTATTGTTATTATAAATATTAATCTCATAATTATTACTACTGGTATTGGTATCACCATTATAACCTATTATTATTATCTTTTAATGTTATCATTTTTCTTATTATTAATATTAATTATATCATTATCAATGTCATGATAATTATTACCATCTTTATTATCGATGTCATTATCATTTTTATTACTATCTTCATTATAATATGAGTCATCATTATTATTATTATCATTATTATAAAACTTATAATTATTATTATTATCATCACTTTATTACTTGCTCATTATTGTTGTCACCACCATTGTTATTATTATCATCAATGTCACCTAGTTATTACCATTGTTTCTACCATTACTTTCACTCTTATCACCATCACTCTATTATCTCTTCCACTACTATTATCTCGTTATTATTAGTGTACCACTACCATTGTTACCACTACCATTGTTACCACTACCTTTTTCATTATTATTGTCACTGTAACTATACTAATACTACCATCATCATTATTGTTATTGTTACTCTTGTCATTATGGTTGTCACATTACATTCTATTATTATCTCATTCGTCTGTGCATCTAGTGGTGTACATGGGTCCAACCCAATCAATAGACCCGAAACTTCGAATCAAACCAATTACATTGGTTTAAATTTTTTTTTTCCAGTTTGGATCCAACCTGAACCAAACCAATGAAATCTGAAGGTAATTGGTTCGAATATCAGGTTTTATAACTACAATACGACGAGAATTGAACCGATCAAAACCAATTAAATTAAAAAGTTTTATTATATTATTTACGGCCTGAAAAATAATAAAATCAATGTTTCTTAGTCATAATTTTAAGTCCCTAACTAGTAACTAAGTTGTGGTGTGGTGCGATGTCATCATTTACTTTTATCCTTCAGCGTGGCTCTCTTGCGATGTCTCATTCACTCTTCTCTATCTCCTTTTGTCATTCATCTATTGTTTTGTCACTTTGTCTTCTACTCTAGAGCAAGTGTGCATCTATTATTGCCACATTCAAGAGATATAACATCAATCAAGATGAGGAAGAAGGAAATGAAGATGTAATGGAAGATTTTATTATTAATTTAAGTTAAATTTTTTTTAATTTATTTGAATTAAACTAATATTTAGGTTATGTTGGACCGTAAATGAATTTTATTTTGAAATTGTTTGTGGTGAATTGAAGATTTTATTTTAAATTATTAGTTATAATATTTATTTTAATATTAGTACAAATTTAATTTAAATAAATTTATATTTAAAATTTACATTTCATATAATTTTATTAATTCTTTTACTTGATAAAATTAAATCAAACCAATATGAACATAGTTAAATTGAATTGGTTCGGATTAGAACATTTTTCTTGCCAACCCGAATCAATTATAATTGAATAGTTCAGATTTTATTTCATATTAAATTCAAACCAATCCAATTTGTGAATATCCTTAAGTACATAAAATTAAGACTTTTTTATTTTTATCCTATTTATATATATTATGTTTTCTTATCTTAAAAAAAAACATATTTATTATTGTTTTTAATTTAAGACGGGAATTAAAACTTAAAAGGACAAAAATCTTATAATTATAATATTTTTTTACATGACAATCATAAATAATATTTATGATATCCAATTCATTCAACTAAAAATTATAATCCATGTATAAATTTTACCTAAATATATTTATATTTTATTATTTTACATTTATCAACTATATTAACAGACGTTTTGCCAAATATTTAAAGTCAATAGTTTTTTTTTTTTTTTTAACTTTACATTATCAATCAACTTTCTAGCTAACGTTTTAATTTCTAATGAACTTTAATTAGATTTGTGAAATACGAAACGACAGTTTGTGATTTACGTTTGAAAGTTTAATTTCCTTATCTAGAAGAAATCGTCACATATAAAGTATATCGCCTGATACGACAATCAGCTTAACGAAAAATGACCATACATTTCAAACCCAAACTTACCTTTGTTTTTCTAGATGAAACAAATAAGAAAAGTGACACTAAATAGTTTAAAATTTTATTTCTACATGATGTTAAGTTATAATATACATCCCAAACGATTTGTATGCATGAATTATTATCATCCAGAGGGCTATTGAATTTTTGACCAGTATTAAAACACAATAAGCACGGTCATAAAACGTTAAAGTTTCTTCAATATATTTATAGTATTTTTTATGCACTAACTCTAGAAAATGTTTGAATTTTTCAGTCTTCGATATTTCAATTTAAAGACCAATAATTAAAGATTCTAAAAGTAAATAAGTTATAAAAATACTTCGGAAATAAAAAATGTGAACGTGCGTGGGAATTCATTCAGGCCTGCCAAGTTTGTTTTAACATTTTTGGTGTGGTCTTTTTCATATAGACATTTTGACAGGATATTGTGATTATCATTGGTTCAATAAATTTTTGAATTAAATGAAAAAATTTCTATTAAATATCTTCTCTACAATATCTAAATTTAGAATATCTTACTACCACATCAACTAATACAGTGATATGAGTGTGGTTTGGTTTCTATTAAACAAAATTTTAAAACAATTCTTATAAAAATTATTAAAAGTAATATAATTATTATATATTGGTATAAAAAAATTATATAATCAATTAATGATATCTAAATAATTTTTCCATCAATTTTTTTAAAAAAATACATACAAAATTGCTGAACAGTCAATTACTAAACTGTAACACGCTTATATGTTGAAACTCTAGAAAGGAAGAAAGAAAGAAAAAAGAAATTGAAACGCCTTTTTCTTTTTCAACGAGTTATTCCAAAACTTTTCAAACTAAGTAACGCCCCCAACGGATAATTTTGTAAATTTTCAATGAAGAAAAAGAGACAGAGTTCGAGGTCGAAGACCAAGTCCGTTGTCTACTGTAAAAAAAATTCCATTCAAACTATAGACCATATCATAGTTATCAAATTTTTATATATAATAGTAATTTCTAAATATTTTTCATTAATTAGAGTTATGTTTTATTTAAATGAAATAAAAAAAATATTAAAAAAAGTGATAAGTCTTACCGAAGTGAATATATAACCCTCGTTCCCTTTTCCATTGCAAACTTCCAAACGCAGTCTCTTATCTCAGAATCCTTAAATGGCCGTGGAACTCATGGGGTTCCAAAAACTCGATGAACAAACAGCGATCCAAGAGGCTGCATCGGAAGGTATCAAAGGCATGGAACACCTGATCCGAGCCCTTTCTCACAAACCCAACCACTTCAACACTGATCTCGCTGACAACACCGTCTCCAAGTTCAAGAAACTCATCTCCCTCCTCAACCGCACCGGCCACGCCCGCTTCCGCCGCGCGCCGCTTCAACCACCGTCCAATGCTCCAACCACCGCACCACCGGTCATCGATTCGTTTACATCTTCTAACGTTTCCAAACCCGCACCTTCACCTCCCGTCGTCGATTCGTCTAATCTTATCAAACTCGGACCTGTCTCTGACTCTCCCAAGTTCCCCGCTCCGGCGCCGGTGAACATCCACCACGCGCCGACGAGCGTGACGCTCGATTTCACGAAACCGCACAACGCGGTTTTGAACTCCACTGCCAAATCGATGGAGCTTGAGTTTTCTAAAGAGGCCTTCAGCGTTTCGTCTAACTCCTCTTTCATGTCTTCCGCCATCACCGGCGACGGCAGCGTCTCCAACGGGAAGATCTTCCTCGCACCGCCGCCGCCACCGCCTCCTGCCTCCTCTGCCGGGAAACCACTGCCTCCGGCGTTTAAGAAACGCTGCCACGAACACCGTGAACACTCCGATGATGTCTCCGGCTCCAGCAAGTGCCACTGCGTCAAGCGAAGGTACACCGCCGTTACACCGTTTCGTAACTCCTCTGAGTTGTTGACTAATTTATTTAAAAACATTTAATAGAGGCATTAATTGGTAACACAAATTTTAAATTTTTAATAATAAAAATTAATTAACTATATAATTAATGCCTAGTTTATTATTTCATTATAAACTAACATAAGAATGAGTTTATTAATTTTATAATAATATTTTTTTATAATATGCCTAATATAAATTTAAATTAAGTGATGATATATAAAAATTTATATATTATTAAAAATATTAGTAATAAACAGCTGTAAAGAATATATTTTATTAAATAATCTCAAATTTCAATATTTGATTAAATAGACAAGCATAATAAATTATAAATTTGATTATATTTAATTCTTAATAATAGAAGAAATAATACAGTACTTGATCTAATTTAATTTAAGTTAGAGAAATAAATAATATTAATATTAAATAATGTTTGAAAGGGTGTGATTAGAAAGTGTTAAGTGGGGGGGAAGAGGAGAGAGATGAAGTGTGTTATTGAACTAATCACGTGAGTGGGTGGCGTGGGTTGGGGTAAGGCAGCGTTTGGGAGTCAACGATTTTGGGTAGTGGTGCAGTTAAAATTCATTAAACAGGTACACCACGCGTGATAGTGACAAAACAACATAGGGTTCCTGTGTGTGTTTGTGTCTCTATTGTCAATAACCGAGTTTTTAGAAATTGCTGTCTCATAGACCAGTCAGAGAAATTCAAACTTGCTAAACTCAACCTTCTTTCAATAATCAACCATCCCTTGTCGTTTTTTTTCTTCTCTCTCTTCTTAATTGCCTTTGACTCTTGACCTTCCCATTTATTTATTGCATCCATCTTAGCCATTCGATTATTCAAACTTTAATAATTCTAATCATATAATTATATAATCAATTCAACAATACTAAATATTTTAGGTCTATGAATTAATGAACGGTTGAAATGTCTAGAAAATGATACTATGCGAGTTTTAAAATTCTAAAAGACTCGAAAATATTTACATAAACAAAGATCCAATTTATAAAAATTAATTCAAGGATCTACCTGAAAATTTTCTAATCTTGCATATACTTAGTAATTTACTCATTTGTTGATAAATTTTTCTGATGATTCTTGAGCATTTAAATTAAATTCAATAACTAATAATTTATTTTCTCTTGGTTCAGGAAAAATAGAGTAAAGAAGACGGTGAGGGTGCCAGCGATAAGTTCAAAGATCGCAGATATACCACCGGATGAGTATTCGTGGCGTAAATACGGTCAGAAACCGATTAAGGGGTCACCGTACCCACGGTAAGTGTTTTTGGTTTTAAATTTTTACCGTGGTTTTTGTTGACTTTTTGAAGTCAAAGACTGAAATAGTGGTTCTCTGACGTTGATGTTATGTTGTTGATCAGGGGTTATTACAAGTGCAGCACGGTGAGAGGGTGTCCAGCGAGGAAACACGTGGAGCGTGCACCAGACGATCCGGCGATGCTGATAGTGACGTACGAGGGGGAGCACAGGCACGCGGTTCAGGCCGCGATGCAGGAGAACGCAGCCGGTGTTGTGGGTTTGGTGTTCGAGTCAACGTAGTGGGTGGAATAATAAAAAAAAAATGGAGAATAAAGAAAAATAGAAAATTGGGAAGTGGAGGACTTCTTTTTAAAAAATGATTATTTTTTTTGAAAGTGTAGTGGGAACTGTGGCTGCGTTGTAAATTCGTTTTATTTTTATTATTATATTATAATTATAATTATATAATATATTAGTGACATAGAGAGGTGGAAATTGGAATCTCAAGTTTATTTATTTATTTATTTATTTCTACCTCGTTGCGAAAGTCTTTGCAAGTTATGATTCTTTATGATTTCGTATTGGGAGGAGGTGGTATCCAAGGGAGGATTACTCAATTTTTTTTTAATTTTAAAGTGATAAAGTAATGATTATTTTAATTTTGGTTCTCTGACTCTGGTTAACATAGCAAGTCATTGATATTAAATGGCATGGTGACAGGTGTTATGCTTTTTCTTCAAAAAGCATTTACTTTTTTTTTTTTTTTCTAAAATGGATTAGACTTACTTGAAGGATGGAAAACAATTAAGAATATTAAACATTGAATATTTATTTATATGAACCGGTTACCACCGAGAGTGTGAACAATTAGTTTAGTATTATTTTTAGTCTAACCATTGATTTTTTATTTTTGAATTTTAAATTTCTAGTTAAAATGAATATTTAGAAAGTGAAATTAGGTATTGATGGCGATTTTTTCTAGTGGAAAAAATTGTTATTTTTTTTAAGAGTTAATGAATGAAAATTGGAAATTGTAAAATGTAAAATAAATAAATAATATATAACGAAAATAATTTTTTTTTTTGAATTGATATAAAAGTGTTAGACAAAAAACTAAAATGAAGCATATTTAAATAGATGTGCAAACTTGCCAAACTGAACCTATTTAATAATGATCCCTTGTCCTTCTCTCTGGCTAATTGCGTTTGACTGTTGACCTTATCATTTATTTATTGCATCCATGTTAGGAATGTGTTGCCATTAGTTTATTTATGTTTTAACAATTCAAAAATGATTAAATAAGATTTAATTATATTTTTAAAGTTTGTCAAGAAAGTATTATAAGAGATATAATGAAATATAAAATAAAATATATATAATGAAAAATGATTTATTTAGGATATGGAAGAGATATTAGCGTAAAAAATATAAGAATATGAAAACTAAGAAAGAAGTTTTACCTAAATTTTACTTTAGGGCAATACTTTTGTTTTCAAAGTCTTGAAAACATAAAAAGAAGTTGTACCGCCTTCTAGATTCCTAGTAGTGAAATTCAAAGGAGAATAACAACGCAATTCAACACAATTGGTACACAGGAGAACTTATATTTAATTATTGAATTCTACATTTTTAGATAGAAGATAAATTGTTGCAGTGATCAGGAGCTAGACGGTGATGACCTGTCCAAATAAGGAAGAGAGTTTTCGGTTTGAGGATTTTGCGTGTGAGGTTTTTTGATTTAATGTTTTTTAAGTTGTTCTAGAGACTCTTTGATGCTTAAATTAACATGAGAATTTAGTAATTTTATATAGTATAAATATAAGTATGATAAAAGTTCAGGGATATTTTGTGATAGCTAAACCTCTATTTATATGTTATGAAATAATTTTTTAGTGTATTTAAAAAGTTATAAGGAATTAAGTTGGTGTATTTAGATTTTGTTAGATAATGATTATTTAGAGAAGTTGGTGACATTGCAGGTTTAGGATATGTATCTATTTTTTATTCATTAGTGAGATTGAATCTAACTCTTTCACCTTTAACTCAGTGATAAATGCAGGTTACATCAAGTTATTGCGTCATCTCAGTAATGTACAATGAACATTAAATGTGTGGTGGTGTAGATGTTCAAGTTACCTCCAATATAATGCAATTTCATAAAAGAATCTTAGATTTAGGGTATAAATGAGTTAGGCGAGTTAGTATACTAAATCAATAAGTTAAGATGAGTTATTACTTTTTAAATAAGTTGTATTACATTTTTATTCATAAAAGATAATACACATTAAACTTGTGAGTAGAATCTATGTTCAATACCCACATAATATATTCTTAAAGAGAATGATGATACATTATAAAAGAGAAATGAGAAGTCAAATGAGACAAAACCTTAGACCAAGGCAATCAAATCAGATAGTCCAGATAACTTGATACTTACTCATCAAACCAATAAATAAATGGGTTAAGTTCGGTTAATTCATTTTTAAATTATACTATATTTTATTTAGCTTCCATTTAATTTTATATTTGTTTTTAATTTAAATTTTATAAAAAATAAAATTATGTTAATCTATTTTAGCAATATAACCCATTTAAACTCATAATTATTTCCTATTTTAGTATTATAGATTATTGAGTCAAATCAAATCTTTTCTATTTAGTTTTTATATGAGTTTTGATTTTTTTTCGAGTGGTCATTGAATTATGCTTATTTTTACACCTTTACCTTCTTTTAACATTTATTATTATATAAGTGGTAGCAAATTATTGTAAATTATATTCATTAATAAAGTTAATTAAAAATAACTTTTAATCTTTAATTTATTTGAAATTATTATTTTTTTATTAAAACTATTCTTAAAGCGTGGAAGGAAATATAATTGATATATGATAAAAATAATGTTTTTTAATCTAGAGAGAATAAATAAAGATAATATATATAGAAAATTATAAAATTTATTCATCTTCTCCAGTCTTGGTAAGAAAGAAAAAGAGAAAATTCATAATTTTTTTTAAGTAACATTTATTTTTTAACATATGAGTATTATATATAAATATTAGTGGTATCTAACTCGAACTAATGCATGGGGATCAAATTGTTAACTCATGTCATTCATCACATCAGTCATTTTAAATCTACTTTTAATTAAAACTTATGTCTTGATTAAATAAGTTTAAATTTCTATAATTATTATGATCAAATTTATAAGTTTATAATAATTAGTTTTGAATTTTGGTATATTTATATGATTTTTAAATTATAAAATTCGATAGACCATAAGGTATTTATATTTTTAATATAAATCGAGTCATGATAGAAGTCATCAGGTGATTTTTAAGTTGACCCAGTCTAATTAAATCGTGATAATATTAATAAAAATAATTATATCAACAAATTTTAAAATTTAATCTTATCTTGTAATTAATAATAAAAAAATATCAAAATAATATCTTATGATAATAAAAAGAAGGGTAGTATTAATTTAAATCTACACCCTTTAATATTTTCTTTATTAATATTTTATGATTTTTTTGACAATTTTTTTATGATTTGACTGAATAGTCTTAATAAATTTTATCTTTTAAAAATGATTAAATTTTTTTAAAATAAATATATTTTTAATTTAGATAAACTATTATTAGCGTTCTTAATTAAAAAAAATATAATAATAGCACTGAAATATTCTAGAGATGAGAATATATTTTTCAAAAATTAATAAAACTTTTGAAACTTGAATAAAAGTTTTAAACACTCTCTCACACACACAAATATATATATATATATATATATATATATATATATATTATTTTAGTTTTTATAATATTGAAATTTAGTCTTTTAATTTCCGTCGTCAGATCATTTGTTACAGGATGAAAACAATAAAGATAAAAATGATAATTTATTTATGAGAAAAAATATTAAAATTTAAATATTTTGGCCACAAAAATAAATTTAAACAAATTTTTAAAATTATAATAATTTAAACATAAATTTTATTTATTTTATGCCTCATGGAAATAATTATAATAACTCATTGTCATAAATAATTTCCCCCATCAACTTTCTGGAAACAAGTTGTGCATGTGGATTTACTCGTAGAGGGCTCAACTAAAACACTCACAATTTTTTTGCTATTAGAAATCATAAAAAATACACCCACTACTTTCATCTTTTAATTGCTGTTTGGTTTTGTAATCAGAATGTCACTGAACTAAAAAAGACGAAAATATTTAACACGTGTTTAGACTGAGATCATTTTAAGAAATAGTTTTTCTTTTAAAAATTCTCCTAAAAATTAGACAAAAGTAATTTTTGTTAAAACTGAATTAGACCACATAAGTTTCTTATTATGATTCTCTCAAATCAAACATTAATATACAGCTTATTTTAACATTAAAAACCATACTCTTACTGGAAGTTGTTGATTATTAGAAGAAAAAAAAAATTATTGAGATAGGAGGAATGATTTGTCTTGTGTATTATAGAACGATTTATACACGTGTATACAATTCTGAACCAATCTCTAAATCTTGAATCTACAAATACCCAGGAAACTACTAATAGAATAAAAATAAGTTAAAGAATTATAAGAAAATAAACAAAAATTATAGATTCAAATAAAAGAGTTTAATTACAGTACACATGGTAAAAGTTTTTTGCATAATTATTCTATTAACATTTACCATCTGTATGGTAACGTTGATTCTGATAATTGAAAAGTTAAATTCAAGGATGAAGAAAGGAAGGAAAAAGGTTAAGGTATTAACCATAAAAATAAACAAACCAATAATCAATATTAACTAATAAAGAAAAAATTCAATCAGAATTTATTATTTTTAAATTATTTATGTGAAATTCAACTGTCATACTATAAATTATTAATTGGATTACTTTGTAAAATTCCTTGACAAAGTAAAAAATTATCGAATCCAATAAACCTTTTTAAATGCTTGTAACTAATTTGAAGTCTGTCTACCCATAAAATAAAAGCTCAAAAACCACTTATTGCAATATAAGCTACTATTAAGTATTAAGTGGGTGTTTGTTTTATATAAATCTCAAATTTTAATGTATATTTAACTGAACAAATCTATTATAAAAATATTCACCTTGAACGTGATTGAATGGGAATACAAACACATTCTAAAAAGTTCCAAATGATAAGGTTTCAATCCCACGTAAACTTAGGATTTGGTTCATGAACCTGATTCTCAGATCTTTTTCCATGGTGCACTGCATGCAAAATCTCCAACCAGACAAGAAAATATGAAATAATATTTTTCTACAACTCCAAATCCTCTAACCCTTTAATAAACAAAGGTTCCCAACAAAATATGCCAGCTAATTAATATAGATTATAAATATTTATTCAAAGTCAAAAATGGTTGACAAAACCTGACACCTCCTAATATTCCACTAGGACTAATGAAAATTTTATAGTCCTAATCTTTTTAACGTGCATCCAATGTATTCGACCAGAAAATATTGACCTACAAGCCTATGTTAGAATTTCAAAAGATTTTGGTCAATTTATGCTATTTAGAGATATCCATAACAACCATGATCACGGCTTAATTAGCTATTTCCAGCCATGTGTATATCTTGATTGAAGCCCATTCAATGTAATCTTCTAGTAGATTTTTAGATCGGGTGTTGACTATTAATAAAATAAAGTGACAGAGCTTCTAGAAAACAATTAAAATAATTTAGATTAGAAGTAAATAAAGAGGAAAGCAAACAAGAAAAGAAAAAATTGGGAAGAGTATAAGTGAATGAGAAATATAGTAAAAACGCTGTATTACTAAATGAATAGAAATAAATAAAAAAAAACTAGATAAATTATCTTGCTTGTTTGGGTTAACGAAAGAGTGGATAAAAACAAATATACACATTATGTAAAAATCAATTTAAACCAGTATTTTCAAAAATATTATTTTAAAAAAAATATATAAAATAATTTTTCTTGAGATATATAAAAACACATTTAATAAATATTATAAATAAATAAAAAGTGATGTTTTTATTTTTAAGTCATGATATTATGTTAATTTTAAATATTATTTATTATTAATAGGTTCAGTTAAGTTTTTGATGCCTTAAGTTTCTAGGTTGGAGAATTTTATTGTCAAGAGGATGTTTCTTTGTCGGTCAAATTGACAGGTAATATTAAGTTAAGAAGAAAAACAAATTTAATATAACCCCTAAATTTTATTGTGTTCATAGATGCTGACATGCAATTGAAATTTAATGGGTTAAAGACGCAACTGAACATGAAGTTTCATATTTGAATGTAACAACACAGACATCTAATGAAGTGTATGTTAGGTTAATGGAAGTGTTAGAAGAGTAAATGAAGAAGATACTGAAGCAAGAAAAAAAAAAAGCTTGATACAAAGAGGAACTTGGAGATAGTCCCATATCTATTGCTGATAGAGTCATTATTGTGTATGTTGTTTTTTTGGTGCAGCTCGTGTCATTAAATGTATCGACTAAACTTAGTGCTTAATTCATTACAAATGTGTTAATTGCTATGTTAGTAGGTAGGTTAGAATGTAGTAATGACCTTTAAGAACCAAGTTCATGGCAACTATGATATTTGTTTGTAGTGTTGGACCTTTTTAACTTATGTGATTGTGGATTTTCATCAAATTCTTTTCCTCCAGGTTTGTAGTTTAGTGGCAAAATTATTTAAATTTGTACGTAATTATATCTATCCAAAAATTCCTCTCCATTCCTATTCCTATTAGTCATAGTTGATATTGCATTTGTAAGTTTAAAAGAATTAAAGATAAATTATGACTATAAATTTTGATAATTATATTTTATTTTTATGAAATGTTATAAGAAATACTTTTATTTACATAAAATGTAAACTTTGTTTGATGGATAAACGAATAGTACTGAAGAATCGGATTAACATATAGTGTGAAGTGTGAAGGAATAAATGAAGTATTCTATGCAAAAAGATAATTATTTCTTTTAATAATTATTTTTAAACGCTTAATTATTTATAATATATTTTATATTGTAGATATTGACTTGGCGTACACAAATCAAATGTAAGGAAGTACCTACTCTTTACATCAAAAGACATGTCAAATAGCAAAGGGAACCTCTTCAACTTAAAGATTTGCAGTAAAAAAGTGGAAATCTTTTTCAATATTCTTTAATTTTCAAAGAACAAAAGTTATAAATTTTAATGAGATGATTCACATAGAAGCATTTAATGCAGATGAACGTGCAACACATTTCCAATGTATGAACGAAGACTCAAAGCTACTAATTTTAAATGCTACTTCAAACTCATCATTTATATATAAAGACAAGAGATTGAGGATTGAAGTTAGAGATTTTTCTACAAACTGAAACTTTTGTATTTTTTTTTTCTCAAATCTCTCTATGCAAAGCCTAAACCCTGTACGAATTCTTGAACTTTTAATGGTTAGGTATTAGCTTGAAGAGAATGAGTATTAAAGAATACTTATTGTGTATAACCTAAAGAAGTTGTGTTAAAAAATACTTATGTATATAACGTGAAGAGACTGATATTAAATAATATTTGTTTGGCTTGAAGTGATTGAGGTTAAAAAATATTTATATTAAATTTTAATATTATAAAATCTTAATAATTATCATAAATTTAGAGATAATTTTTTATTTAGATAAATCAATATAAAAATAATCATATTTATTATTCTTTTTATTTTTTCTTTCTAACAATGACTATTTCAATATAAATTCTTTTATAAAAATATTTAAAAAATAGCTTTTGAAAAACTGAGTTTTATCTATTAGACATGAACTTTTTCGTCTGTTAGAAAAATCTTGCAAAATTTTTTTTAATTAATACAATTTAAGTTTTTTTATATTTGTATGTCAAATTTGTGAAAATTTCCGACTGATATGATCTCAGCAACCAATGGCCTCTAACCATCGTCTCTTCTTTATAAATATTCTTCGATATTAAATCTGTTGGAACTTTCAAAAGTTGCATACGAAAAATTAGTTCATAGGACATACTAGTTAAGCACCAAAACACAAAACTTAAGAAATCGTAACTATATTATTTTAAACTTATTTTTATTACAGAGAGTGTTCTTAACCTTTAACTTTATTAATGATTGAGTCTTTCTAATTATTTCCAAAATATCAAATCTTTTAATATTTTTTAATTTCTTAATAAAATATTTGAGTCATTTTATATACTTTTAAGTTTGGATATGAAATAGATTATATAAGACAAAAATATTTATACTATAAGATTATACAAGAGAAAAATATTTATACTATGCGTGTTCAAAATTTCTGAAAAAAATTATTATTATTGAGAAAATAAGATTAAAGAAAAGCATATGAGAATCTTCTTGTACATTTCTAAGCTACACATTTCAGCTGTTTCTAGCGTATTTTTACCGCAACTCCTTCAAATTACAATTTTCTTTACCTTACACCTTCACAACTTCATAATGGATGACTTGTTTAGAAAAATTTATTTATAACTTTTTTGCAATTTTCTTAAGGCATATTCACTCATCCAAGTGTTTTATAGAACTTAGGAAAATAATTAATGGTATCTCATAAGTTATATTTAATTTATTTAAATAAGCTTTCTAAGATAACTTATGAAAGTAGCTTATAGCTAATGTGAAAACAATTTGACTCAATTTTCTCTTTTATCTATAGAAAGAACTTATACATAAGTATTTATAACATAAAAACTTTTTCAATAAATTCTTAATTAAATTGTTTAGTAGCAGACTTTTTGCAATATAAATTTAAAAAAGAATTTTAGACTTAATATATATATATATTAATTTCAATAAATTATAAAATAATACTTATCAAATACTTATAATTAATCTTATTATTCAATCACATCTCATTAAAAAAAAGTTTAATTATTATGTATGGTCAATGTCAAATTGTTTATACAATCAATCCACCATAAATCATTGGTCAAGAGTTTTGAAATAGTTGGATAAGTGCTAAACTTTTTTAAATATATAATATATATTTTTTTATTAAGTAACAATGCAAAGAATATTTAAATCCTAAAATAACTGTAATAGCTTCCAAAGACATTATTGTGCTGTAAATGGATAAAATAAGCCCAAATTCTCTTATATGGGCCAAGTATATGGACTTAGTCCAAATTCTCTCTCCCACTTTCTCCATACTTTTAGTCAAGTTTCTCAATATTTACTCCAACCCTTTGACCAGATGCATTTCCACACTAATTTATGAAAAGGTTCAACAAAAAGGAAAAAGGAAATCCAAACTTGTTGACAAAGTTCTCATGTGAGAAAATTCCACCAGGACTAACCTAAATATATTATGTTGCCTTAAACTTTTTACTTTTACACATGCATCCATCGTAGTTCCACCTGAAATTCTTAACTAACAAGTTTTGCCAGAATTTGAAAATGGAGTTTGTTCAATTTATGCCACGTGCATGTGCATAATTCATCCAAAATAACCCTAAAGTAATCCACGCATTCTTCAAGTATAATTCATCATATTTTGAACTTTTCTTGGTCAATATTTTTACTTGTTCAATGTTTTAAAACTTCGTTATTAATTATTACTTCATGAATTGGATTAATTCAAAAGTCAATGGTTCATTAGACCATGCTATCATAGACTAAGTTATAATTTGGTTATCAAGTTCTAATAATATGGAATTATGAGCTCATAAAAGTTGAATATAAATCAATGTTTTTTCTTTCCCTTCATCTTCAAGTTCTCTTCTAATCTAAAATACAATAAAGTGACTTTTCGTATCGTAAATTAAAACCCTACTTATATTGCTCAGTTCTAAAGTTGATACTATAGCAATTAATAATAAATAATTAATGCAATGAACATAGCTCAGACAATGTAAAGAAAGCTTATTTAATTTCCATAAAATATATTCTTACAAAAGCTGAGTAACAAATAAAATACAAACAAATACTATATACAAATATATGCAAAATACAATTACAATGTTCAATGTTACTTCTGACGTGGATTCCAGAAGCTTATAATGAGTCTCACTTAAAGTGGTCCTTTTAAGACCTGTTTTTATTCTGTCTTTTGTGGTCACAAGTTTTTATTTTCTTGTGTCTTTCTTTTTAATCATTACAATAAAAAATTACAAGTATAATATGTTTAGTTTGGATTTTTAATTTCGTCCATTTATTTACATTCTAATGCTATATCAACGCATCATTATTTAAAATCCTTATAACTATGAATATATCTATGACAGTCATGTTTATCAACTAATAGAACAATATTTAATTAAATATTTATGTTTTTAACTGTAATGCATCTCAAATCAAGGAAAAGTTTGGTTGTCACAATCAAAACTTTTAGAGTGTAACTTTTATAATGATTCATTTGTTGATTGATTTTGAAAAACACATCTATATATACATGATTATTAACCCATCACTTTAAATTCCTCACTTAAAATAAACTATAAAATTAAATACTCAAACTTCGATGCCACGTAAATGAAATTTAAAATATTTTATT
The DNA here is from genome assembly GCA_026586105.1 of Hylodesmum podocarpum. Taxonomy (NCBI): domain Eukaryota; kingdom Viridiplantae; phylum Streptophyta; class Magnoliopsida; order Fabales; family Fabaceae; genus Hylodesmum; species Hylodesmum podocarpum. The sequence continues at coordinate 6,346,463 of JALJEV010001430.1, read as the reverse complement.
TTTCTTACTATAAATTTTTAATTTTTAATTATTTAAATAATATATTTTACCATTAAAATCTATATCCCATCAATTCTTGTTATTAGATTGAAAAGTCATGTTTTGATAGATAGATTAGCATGAATGACGCCCGTGACATCAGTACTATTATTTGAACTTCCGAAATATCATTTAGAAGTGGTATTTTAAATACTTTTGGTAATGTTTTTCAGATAATAAATTTAAATTAAACATCAATATGAATTATTTGAGTAGAATTAAAACACTTTAAAAAAATTATATTTAAATTTTTTATCTAATATAAAAAAGTTATAAACATTTACCTTATTTTGATGCAAACCGTGGGAGTAATAAAAGAAATATAAAAAGATAAAAATATTGTCAAGAGAACACGATAGATATTGTACTTTGGCATAGATAATATGTAATTTGAGGTCTAGATAATTTTGTTTAAGTAATATATGTTTATTATGAATAATAAATTTTCTTCTTTAAATATTTAACATAATTATATATTATAGAACTTTAAATTAATATCATTGATTAAATTAAAATATTTTACAATATAGTTAAACTACTTGATGAATCAGTATTAACCTAAATCAAAAAACTATAACTCATAAAAATTTAGTCAAAGACGGGTCGAACCATAATGCTAACCTAGTGTAGAATACACAAGCCTAAACGAATTATAATGTTACAGTGCTAAAATAGATCACTTATAATTTTATTTTACTTATAGAATCTAAATAAAATATATTAATTTAATCTACTTATTTACCTATTTAACTTGACCTAATATATCATAATGTCAAATAAAATAAAATAAAATATAATCTTCCAAATAATATAAATTAATCCAACACACTTGGTTTTCGTATGTTAATATTTGAATCTTCATTTAACCTATTTAATAATTCTAAATAAAATTAAATAATAATAAGAATAATTAATTTTAAAAATGGATCATTATTTACTCGATAACTAAATAATAAATGTGACATGTGATTAGAAAAATATACAATTTTAAAATTCAAATGCTTATTTTTTAGTATGTAATAAATATGTTTTAAAAAAGAAATATATAATAAATCCTTACATTAACATGAAGCATGACCTCCTTTCCCATGGTACTTCCTATTGAGGTCTCTTCAATCCACTCTCAATGTGTCTAACGGATCTGACAAAAGTTATAATCGATGTGAAAGTAGAGAAAAGGAGAGACAAAAAAATAAAAATAAAAAATGCAAGCAAAAAAAATAAAATTGAAAGATGTTGAATGAATGAAGAGAGAGAAGAATAAAAACAGTAACCAGCATTTTTCCCCTCTGTCATGCACTTTGCCACATTCCCCAAAAACTCTCTCTCTTTCTTTCTATATCGCACACTTCACACTCTTTTCTTCCTTATTAGGGTTTCTCTTTCTCAATCAAACAAACACAGATTCATTCTGATTCTCATCTTCCCCCATTTTCATTCCCTTTTCCACTCCAACTCGCTGAGTCAACTCGTCTCTCCCACACAACCCTCACTTTCTCTTCCGCAAAACCCTCTCTCTCTCTCTATTGTTTCAATTTATTTCCAACTTTTTCAACTCCAAACGCACATTCCTTTCACAAACTCAAATTTCCAAGTTAATCCAAACACAGTCTTTGGATGATTCCGATGTAACACCAGACAAAAAACCCTACCCTAACCGATCTCGAATAACTTACAATGGAACCTTCTAGAAGCGTCGATTCAGGAATATCAAATTTGGTAACCGCCACAAAATCCTTGAAGCTCAGCTTAGAGAAAGCAAACTCAATAGGTTCAGCGTTAGAGAAAGCCGGACCGCGCCTAGTCGAAATCCGGCAACGCCTGCCGTCTCTCTCGTCGGCGGTCCGGCCGATTCGAGCCGACCGCGACGCCCTCGTCGCGGTCGGCGGCCACATCAACCGCGCCGTGGGCCCCGCCGCGGCGGTGCTCAAGGTCTTTGACGCCGTCCACGGCCTCGAAAAATCGCTCCTGTCGGATCCCCGGACTGACCTCGCCGGTTACTTGTCGGTCCTGAAACGGCTCCAGGAGGCGCTGAGGTTTTTGGGTGACAATTGTGGATTAGCGGTTCAGTGGTTGGAGGATATAATTGAATATTTGGAGGATAATTCGGTTGCGGATCGTGTTTATCTTGCGAATTTGAAGAAGGAATTGAAGAATCTTCACGAATTTGAGCTTAGTGAGCTTGATGGAGGGTTGTTGGATGCTGCATTGTATAAACTAGAGGATGAATTTAGGTTGTTGTTGACTGAAAATAGTGTGCCTTTGCCAATGGGGAATGGTGAAGATCAGGCGTGTATTGCGCCTTCACCATTGCCGGTTTCGGTTATTCATAAGTTACAAGCTATTCTAGGGAGGTTGATTGCAAATGATAGGCTTGATAGTTGTGTGTCCATTTATGTTGAGGTTAGGAGTTCGAATGTTAGGGCGAGTTTGCAAGCTTTGAATTTGGATTATCTTGAGATTTCTGTGTCGGAGTTTAATGATGTGCAGAGCATTGAAGGGTACATAGCTCAGTGGGGGAGGCATTTAGAGTTTGCTGTGAAACATTTGTTTGAGGCAGAGTATAAGCTTTGCAATGATGTTTTTGAGAGGATTGGGTTGGATGTGTGGATGGGTTGTTTCTCTAAGATTGCTGCACAGGCTGGGATACTTGCGTTTCTTCAGTTTGGGAAGACGGTTACTGAGAGTAAGAAGGACCCCATTAAGCTTTTGAAGTTGTTGGATATTTTCTCGTCGTTGAATAAGTTGAGATTGGATTTCAACCGGCTTTTCGGTGGGGCACCGTGTGTTGAGATACAGAATTTAACACGGGATCTTATCAAGAGAGTTATTGATGGGGCTGCAGAGATTTTCTGGGAGCTTTTGGTTCAGGTGGAGTTGCAGAGACCGAATCCTCCACCTTTGGATGGTAATGTGCCGAGATTGGTGAGCTTTATCACTGATTACTGTAATAAGCTTCTTGGGGAGGATTATAAGCCGATATTGACTCAGGTTCTGATCATTCACAGAAGTTGGAAGCGTCAGAGCTTTCAGGAGAAACTTCTTGTTACTGAGGTTTTGAACATTGTGAAGGCTGTTGAACAGAATGTGGAGACTTGGATCAAGGCTTATGATGATCCTATACTGTCGAACTTCTTTGCTATGAACAATCACTGGCATTTGTGCAAGCATTTGAAAGGGACAAAGCTTGGGGAGCTCTTGGGGGATACTTGGTTAAGGGAGCATGAACAGTATAAGGAGTATTACTCCACAATTTTCTTGAGGGATAGCTGGGGAAAGCTCCCTGGACATTTGAGTAGAGAAGGGCTGATTCTTTTCTCCGGAGGGCGTGCCACTGCCCGTGACCTTGTCAAGAAAAGGTTGAAAAAATTCAATGAAGTTTTCGATGAGATGTTTGCGAAGCAGTCAAGTTGGATCATGCCAGATCGAGATTTGAGGGAGAAGACATGTCAGCTTATAGTGCAAGCAGTGGTGCCTGTTTACCGTAGTTACATGCAGAATTATGGTCCTTTGGTTGAGCAAGATGTTAGCTCCACAAAATATGCAAAATACACTGTGCAGAAGCTGGAGGAAATGCTTTTGTGTCTTTATCGACCGAGGCCTGTAAGACATGGCAGCTTGAGAAGTCCAACATTTAATGCAAAATATGGCAACGGAGTACCTGATCTTCGCAGAACAGCCTCTGCAGTGGTGTAATTTCCCCAGTGTATTTCTACATATTGAAAAGCATTGATAATTTTTCCCCCTCATGAGATGGATGGCTACTTGTATATAATTTTCATCTGGGCATTACAGTGCATAAGATAGGCTTTGCTTAGTTCCTGAGCACTGCCTTTTGAATATCTGATGTGTTTCATGAAAATGAAGTCTAGTTTCTCTATTGAGATGATAAACTGGTTACTATCTCCCTTGCATAGAGGTTTCTGCAAAAGCTATGCCATCTGTAAAACAGTAAGTGATGATCTTTAGATTAATAAGTATGACCTTGCTATCAGGTTTTTAGGTCATACTGCCAGCTGAAGTAATTTTAGTCGATCTTTATCTTCATCCATTCAGTTGTTTGTAGCAGCAGGATCATTTTAAATTTGCAAATTTTATGTACAACTTTTTAGTATACATGGACTTAGAAGATTAGATTAGCAGAATATTTAGTCACCAGTATTGGGGGGGTTGGGGTTAAAGTTGTTAATTGTAAATGGAGAAACCCTTGTGAGTTTCTTGTTTCCAAAATAAGCTATGTATTTGGCAATGAATTTGAGGGGAGACAAAGGAAACCAGGTTATATTCGATCATCTTTCTGCACTCATTGCATTTTGACTATTATGTTCTGTTCCTCTATATGTTAATATACTAGTTCCATTTATTAAAAGCTTTTTGTGAAACGTTGTAAAATCATGGATTTTGTAGAAACCACTCAACTAGTATCATAATGGACTTTATGTGACCTACTATAATAGTTAAGATTATTTTTAAGTGTATTTTATTGTTGTCAATATTGTGAAAATTTGTCATATGATCCTTATTGTAAATCATCTATGAGATGCATTTTCTATGTGATTCATCCTCTTGCAACTAGCCAGAACCATGGTTTTCAGAAGAAGGTAATGGACTGTGAATATAGCTGCAATTTTAAGGTTTTTGGGGATTTTTGTGATCACAGTTGTGGCTGTATCAGCTGCAATTTTCTGCAATATCAACGAAGGATTGTGATGAAACCGCCCTCCGAATAGAACAAGGGCAAGTTGGACAGAGAACTTGAGTGGGACTCCATCTTCAATCACAGCCAAGTCTCAGCTTGGCCATGTTCTTCTAGATCCCCGGCATCTACCTTTATTAGCTGAAACAATATTAGAGAAACTAAAGACGGTCAACACTTGTTCTGTTGTGTTTGCTGTTCCACTTGTGCCTAGTCTTGCAGAAAGTTTGTATTTATATTTTCATTTTTTTAAAATTTCTTTTCTTGGCACCTTTGTGACTGCTCTTTGATGCCTGATCTTATTCAAAAATGTTAGATATCCTTTTCCCTTCTTGTTGGGGAGACCTCTAACAAAAATGCCATTGGGGATATAGTGTCTTCACCAATTTGTCAATCCTATTATAAAATTCCTGTCATTTTTATTTCTAGGCAGAGTGTGAGAGACTGTCATTGTTCTTGGCATGTTCCTCATGTCGGCTTCGCCATCATGTGTCAGCATGCTGTTATACTATCTTCACCTCTGTTATCACCTTCAAAGGTTCTAGTGATAGATCCTGTTGAATGGTGGCTGTAAAGAGTTTAGGTATAGGCTTGGGGATTATTCCATTTGGTTGAAGAAGAGCATCAGCAAACACTAACAACTGAAACAGGATCAAGATTTGTTTGCAGTTTGGGTTCTGTATTCTAAGATGAGAAAGCTTTTGCTAATCTGGATTTATTTGCACAACCCTAACACTGTACCTAGTGGGATAAGATAAGACTTTCTTGTTGTTCACAAGGTTATCACTCTTAACCAATATAGAAGTTAAACTACTTGCATCCTCACTTTTTTTATTATTATTATTTATAGGTTTAATTAAGTTTTTAGTTGTTCAACTGTTTTAAATTTTAATTTTTTTTCTTAATTTTTTTTTAACTTTTAATCTTTTATTTTTTTGTTAACATTTTAGTCACTAACGTTAGATTAAATTGATAAATTAACATGGAAGTATGTGATGGTGTTAACACTTAATAGAGAGATAAAAATTTAATTATATTTGACTATTGATAATCAAGTGGACGAAGATCAATTATTAAAAATTTCATCTTAAATCCACCCATCTTTCCACTCTCTTTATTCTAATGTGTTTGGTCTCGTGTTTTAATCATTCGTTGCCAGTCTCTTAAAATAATTATAAAGCTAATAATTATAGCTTTTGCAGTTAACGTTATTCTATTGGTTGGATACGTGTGTCCAGACATATTATAGTTACGTAACAAAAGAAATGAAAATGAACTTTTGTTGTCATCCATCACACCATAGAAATAAGCTACTAATCTTTTTATTGCTTATAAAATTATAAATTACACATGATGGCTTCCAAAATACAAAAGGTATTTAGTTTTTCTTTAAATAGGAGATAAAAAATATTTCGTTTCAAAGATTTAAAATTGTTTTTGGGAGTTTTGTTTTGCTAGATGTTGGCATTTTCCTCCCAACTCTGACGCATTAATTGTTGAGACACTGCCAAACATGCAGAAAACATGACACTTTTGATGGGCCTTTTCTGTTTTTTTTTTTCCGGCTTTTACAAAATAATGTTTGGAAAGTGTTGATGGTAAACAAACATAATTACATAGTAATAGTTGAGGAAGGGGACTATTCTCCATGGTGAAAAGTAAATCTACTTTTCTGAAGAAAAGAAATGGCCGAGAACATTGCAGTATTCCATTACAAGATACAAGTATTTTATCTCCAACATTGATGACTTCTACTATTCGTGGTTTTCTTGTCAAGGTGAGATTCATTGAAAGACTTATTATATTTGACACTTGATTAAAACAATATCTTAGAATACTAATTTTCAGCACTTAGTTGAAATGCTTTATTCTAATCCTTGATATTTATGGAATGAGTTCATCACTTTCAAATGGCCTTAGACTACTGAACAAGGGCCACCAGGACTAGAGGATCTGATGTTATGAATTGTATGTTCAAGAACATTAAGTTGGATAGTTTGTTCATAACAGTGTGGAAACTGAAGTTCCCAACAAAGGTTATTCACTTTATATGGATAGTGTTTATTAACAGGACAGCTACAAAAGTGAAGTATAGAGAAAAAAGAGAAGTTGAGAGAAAGAAACTTACAATTTGCTGAAGAAAATTATCTGGGGTACTAGGAGGCCTCATATTAACCTTAAGAAAAATGATTTATATACACTCACTCTGTTATACAACACTTAGAGAAAGAGAGAAAAATATATATAAATATGAGAAATGATATGATTTAATACGATGAGATATAAAGAAATAATAAGTATTTAATATTTTAGAGTATTTAAATATTATTACTCCCAAGTGTTAATTGAATTTTCTAAATTCCCTCAAACGGGAGCATAGATTTGTCCAAGATTGGTCAAGGTTACATATTTGAAGTAGATTGTTACTTGATTGAGTCTTATAGGATTGGATGGAGGAGTTATCCAAGTGGATCAATGTCTCAGATCTTTCTATAGGTTCTACCGTAACGATGATATATATTAAATGCTTACATGATAAGACTCTTCTCTTCTTAATATTAATCTTGGCCAATAGTAATCATTTTTAACTGTTAAAAATACGACTAAATTAAGAGGGGTGAATTGGTTGATCCTTCATAAAGAAAGTTCCTAATCCCTTAAAGTTTTCTTTTAAGATTTCCTTTAAAGAAGTTTCTCTCAAATGATCGCAGGATTGAAACATTAGTAAACTTGGTCTTTATTAATCTTAATATGATGCAATATGCAAGACTACAATTCAATTAGAAATCAAAGATTATAAAAGACTAGACAAGGGTAAGAAGTAAAAGGCACACCAAATTTTATAGAGCAAGTCTTCCTTCCATAGGCACGTACCTAACAAATTTAGGCTCATCCAATAATAAGATGGCACATGTAAACTATTAAATAAAATTAGTAATTTTATTTTGTTTTCAACAAATTCTCCTAGTATAATCTATGCCACCATCAATTTTCATACTTTGGGAATGCTGTCTGTGTTAAGGCTGACAAAAATATGCATTTATAGAATAGTCCAAACAATGATGATGCAGTAGTGCTCAAAGAATTTGCACAATGGCTTCTAGAGGTGGGAAATGGAAAAATAGCTGAGCCAAATGATGGGGCAGCATCAAATACATATCCCTGGATCACTTTTAATACTAGAGTTAAAAAAATCTATAGGTGCTACAGTGCAAAGCACGTATCTTGATTTACTTCATCAATACAATAACGAAGCTTTCTGACAAATCAAAGCTGTTCTATCATCAAAACTATTGAGATTGTGGATCAAATTAATCATTATATTCTTTCTATGATATCGGGTGATGAAAGAGTGTATCTAAGCTCAAATTCAATTGATAAATAAGGTGCACTTGAATACTTGTCATTGAATTTCTAAAGATTATAACAGCACTAGTCTTCCGAATCATAGAATTAAATCAAAAGTGGGTGCACTATTATATTGATGAGGAATATAAACCAATAAGAAGGACTTTGCACTGGCAGTAGATGGATTGTTACTAGACTAGCCAATCATGTTATTTAAGAACATAGGAAAAAACACTGGGAATTCAATTTACCTTGCTCAAATGTCTATGTCTCCATTCCTATATGCTATCACTATCAATTAATTGAGGATCGATCTTTAAGCAAGTATTGGAATATATTTGTTGATTAGCCATAATAAATTATGTGATATTTTTTTAGACATCAAAACATGTTCGGATTAAAAATCCTTATACATGATAAAGAAAAGACAATATTAAACCATTATGTTTAAATTTTTATGTAAAATTTATATAATCCCTTTTGTACAGTACACATTCAGAAAATTATCATTGCGTCATATGTGTCAGTGAGTTGTTTAACATTACCAATATTATAATGACAATCGACCCACTGACTAGTCAATACGAAGGTGACATGTGTATGACGGTAGCTTACAAAAGTCATGACCCACACCTCATCATTATTTGGAGGATGGTTGAACTCCACCTTGTGCCGATCTTGTCCAAAGAAGAATGTTCATGTGACATAAGCAAACTCCTTATTTAATGTTGACACATGTCTCTATGTATGACCTTGACGTCAATGTCCACCTACAAATATCTAGAGAGTACCTCCTCAACTTAGCTCCATACTTTTACTCACTTAAGCAGTTAACATACTAAACATCAAACTCTCTCTTACTTGGACGTCAGAGTATCTTTGCAAAGACACTTCACCACCACGCAAGAAGACTGAACTCTCATCAGCAAGGATCCCTAGACTGAATCCCTACAATATCATTCGACAGTTCGACCTATCCGTACATGTGTATTTCCAAAACCTATGGCCCAGAAGAAGCGTAAGCTTGGAAAGGAAAAGCTTGGAAAGGAAAGGCATACCGCAATTGAACAAGAAGTAAATAAGATCTTGAAGGTCGACTTCATACGAGAAGTTACTTATACCATGTGGCTAGCCAATGTGGTTATGGTCAAGAAGGTGAACGAGGAAATGAAGAATATGCAAAGATTATATCGACTTGAATAAAGTGTGCTCAAAGAACACTTATCCATTACTGAGCATAGACTAGTTGGTTGACAACGCGTAAGGAAGCCAAGCTTTCAGCTTTTTGGACGCTTATTCTAGCTATAATCAGATCCAAATGTACCCCATGATGAGGAAATAACAACATTCATGATGGAAGGTTGTAATTATTGTTATAAGGTCATGTCGTTCGGTCTCAAGAACGTCAGAGCCATATACCAATGTTTGATGGACAAAATGCTTAAAGACCTCATCAGAGATATTGTGGAAGTTTATGTTGATGACATGGTGGTGAAGTCAATGAAGGCTAGGACAACCCGACCCATCTAGAAAAAGTATTCACCCAGATCAAGGCTCACAATTTGAGTCTAGATCCAAAGAAGTGTGTATTTAGGGTTGGTGAAGGAAAATTTCTGGGATTCATGAGTACTGAGAGGCAGATAGGGGAAAACCTTGACAAATGTGAGACCATCTTAAACATGAAGATTCTGGTCACGCTCAAAGAGCTACAACAACTGAATGGGAGTGAGCTGCCTAATGTCACCAATGTCATGATGGTTACCAACCCATTGATCGGCCAACACGTGTATGACAGTTACCTGCAGAAGCCATGACCCATGCCTCATCATTACTTGTAGAACAATTGAGCTCCTCCTTACACCGACCTCGTCCAAAGAAGGGTGTCCATGTCTGACATAAGCAAACCCCTCATTTAGTGCTAGTACATGTCTCTGTGCACGACCTTTGCGCCAAAATTAACCTATAAATACCTCAAGAAGTACCTCCTCAACACAATTCCACACTCTCACTCACTTAAACAATCAATACATTAAATATCAAACTATTTCTTATTTGGGCTGCAGGGACACCCCACCACCAAGTAAGTGTTGGACTTAAAGCTTGAAAACGTTTGAAGTTGGCCCTTTGATTTTTGCTTTTGATATGTGTAATTTTTTGTTTTCTTAGAAGAAGTGTATTAGGCCTTTTTTCTGGTGTATGGATTGTTTAGATTAGGCATGAGTTTGTGTTTGATCTTGTTGACAATACCAGTTGCTTAAGTGAGTTCATCTTATGTGTTAGGAATCTTGAGTATTGGCTTAGTAATCAACTACCTTGAGTGGGCAATGGATTATCAAGCCTCTATAGATTTAAATCTTACATTTCCCTCTAATTTTTTCCTAAGGTAATAGATTAAATCAATTTTCTGGTAACTAATTGAAGTAATAGATTTCCAGAAATGGTAATAGATTACCACAAATTGGTAATAGAGTGAAAATTCTTGATTTGCCTCCGTAGTAATTTATTACCATACGGGTTAATTGATTACCATACCAGTTAATCGATTACCATTGACCCAAGTCACATAAATTGAGCTTTGCTTGCTGGGATAATTGATTACCAACATTCAGTAATCGATTACCCTTATCAGAAACCATCTTATGATTGACTAAATGTGTTTTGAGTGTTTTCTATATATAACCCCTCGTTTTATTACATTGTGATTTCGTTCTAAAACTAGGTCGTGTTTTACATCAAGAAAATCCTTCAAAAAACTTCACAGTTTTCAAAGAAAAGTTTTCTTAAAGGCAATCATGAATGGAACTTGATGGTTGGTAATGTCTTTATGTTTTCTTTGTGATCAGAACTACACAATCATGTGTTTTTTAACTGATCTTTTGTATTCAATTTGTTGTGTTGATTACTCTAAGAGATAGGTCTTTCTATAAAAGAGTAAAGGTATCTTTAAGAAAAGTTTCTCAAAGAGTGTTTGTTTTCTAAAAGATATTAAGAAACAGTGGTGTTCTTGGCGTTACCAAGACTAAGGAGAAGTGTTCTTTAGGTGAAAGAACATTGTGTGCATGTGGTTTTGATTTCGATTTTGTGTAGCATGTGCAATGTGATTATAAGAACGTAAAAGGGATCACAGTGAAAAACTGATTGCAGCAGTTGTTAAGTTAGGACTGGATGTAGGCCGATAAAATCTCTTGTACATCTCTTCTCTACCTTTATCTCTTTTACTGTATGTCAATTCGTTTATTAAGAAATCTGAATCCAATTGAAATTGACTTGATAATAGATTCGATAATTTACTCGATAGTCAATAGAAATTTGATATACTTCAATATTAATTATATAATTATAAACAAATTCGGATTACTAACATATTTTTTAAATCTTCATTTTATTGTGATATATCTTGTTTTAATTGTTTACTCACGTAAGAAATTCATTACATGGTGAATAGCTTAAACAGGACTAAAATAACTTGAAAATAAGAAAAATTAGAAACAAAGTAAAATAAAAAGAAATAGAAAATAAAATCTATTCACCTCTCAGTACTTACTCTAGGGACCAACAATAAGAAAATCAAAATCTCATCAACAAGGATCCCTAGACCGAGTATCCATAATACCATCTGTCGACCCATCCGCACACGTGCATTTCAAAACTTAATTACGGTAAGAAAGCATTTTTGTTTTTGGAAGAACCAGCGTTCACTTTCTTACTTCTGTATTTACGGTATCATTTCAGCTTTCCTCTTTCACCTTGCTATTATTGTATTCACAAAAGACAAACTTCTATCGGAGGTTTTTATTTGCTATCTTTTAATGTAGTGCATGTTTTTTTTAAGATATTTTTTATTTCCTTCTACTACTATTTTGGAGGATTTTTTTTTTTTTGCTATCTTCTAATATAATGCATGATTTTTTGAAGATATTTTTTATTTCCTTTTCCTACATTTAATCTCTTTACCAACATTTTTCTAATTACATTTGTTGAAAATGTTATCGTACACAAAGTCAATTCGTTATTGTAGCATTTTTTTGATAAAATGTTGCAAAAAACTCATGGGCAATAATATTTATTCGTGTTTTAGCAACATTGTTTTAAATGTTGTCTACTATATATTTTGTTGAAATTTGTATTGTTTAATTCATGTATCTCATGTATAAGGTGCCTTCTCTAGAATGCATACTAAATGGTTACCATATATCAAGCTCGATGATATCACTAATTTCTATTATGTAACAGATTGCTAAGGTATTGTTGTTCAGATTTCTTCTTTCTAGATTTCATTCTGTATTCTGCTTAAAAGTTGCTTCTGGCTTAATGATGGGACTTTTGTCTGTTACTGTAATTTCTATACCTTAATTTTAGATCTATCACTTCCATAATTTAGAAGTTGGATTCATTTTCATTCTCAATCCTTCATTTGCAGGTCGTTTTTCACTTATTTAGCTAACAAGATTTCTATTGGTGTTCTTGACTGATTGAAACCTTCACAAACCTGTTGCTGAACATTTTATGAAGATTCTTCAATAGATGCTAATAACATAGGTATACTATTCTCTCTTGATTGCAAGTCACTAAAGTATCACTACTTATTATATTAATGTTTAACTTTGTAAATTAAAGTAGCTCAATCATGTGAAGTAATGCTCATAAGTAAGAGTTGGTATAAGAAATCTTATTCTTATTTTAGGAGTAAAATTTAACTAGTTTGTGTTTAAGTAATTGAATTTAACCACATTTGTTATAAATACAATTATATAAGTAGTTTATTTTTATTTTTTAATTTTGAATCACTTTCTACGTTAATTATGACCTGATGTGAAAACCTATTTTAATGTTGATTTAATAATTGACTAAAAAATACTTATTTTTAATATTTTTTTTAAGTAGGTCCATAACCGATATTAAAAGTCATTAACCACGTAAAAACCCTTTTTTTTACACTAGTGATTAAGTTTCTGTAAATTGGAGATACATACTTTGTAAAATTCTACATTACTGCAAAGGTGTATATTATCGGTTAAACTGAAACAGCAATAGATTAAAATAATAGAAGCTTATTTTCCAGGTTTCTAACCATGAATTATGCAATTACGATTATATGCTAATGGACTAAAATAGGTGGAATAAATTTTTTTTTATAAACTCAAATTGCTTAATAAAATTAATTAAAATGATCTCGTAGTTGATTTCAATGAACAAATACAGTTTTATGCTATTTTCAAAATATAACATGTAATTAATTACTTTATTTCAAAAACTATTTATACACAAGTTAAAAATATTTTTCTCAATTTTAAGTTTTCTCAAAATACTGAACTAAGTTCATTCACAAGTTGAGTTGCTTTTAACTTTAAATCAAAATCAATTTTCTTTTCAGAAATAATATATTTTATAAAGAAAACGTTAAAGAAACGATTGATATCTGAGCCAAATAAATATACTTTTAATGTGTTATTATATAATATAAATTCATGGTCACTTGAAATTTAACAACAATGCATTAAACTACTTTATTGTTAGTTCTTACACAAATTTTAAGGTTTAAGAACCATTCTTGCAAGAATTGCCCCCGTCCAAAAAGAATGATTCTTGGGATGGAAGAATGGTTACGGTAGAAAAAAAACTATGAAGAACCAACCAACTTGAATAAAAAAAATATTTTTTTATTAATTTAAGGTTTAATTACTTATTTAGTTTTATATTTTATTTTTCATTTAATTTCGTCTAATCATTAATGTTTATATTAATTTAATCTCTAATTTTTAAAATTAATTCAATATGATCCTAATGTCAATTCAATGGTTAACATTTGTTGAAATTTATATTTTTCAAGGTTTTATATTTTATGAGATTTTTTTCGGTTAAAATTTTGTTAAAAAATCTAGTTTTAATATAATTTTAATTACAAACCTTAACGATATCTCATTCAATTAAAAGGAATGAACCGCATTTATCCAATTTTCTAAATTTAGAATTTAATTGAAGCATAAAAAACATTGGGATAAAATTCGTTAATTCAAAATCAACTATTTTCACAAGGAAATTAACAAATATGAACCAACAACACAGATTCGTAACAATACAGCGTGAACTTTCCCATCCATAATTAAAATGAAAAAATTAAAAAAAAATAAATCAAGTAAACATAAAAGGATTCAATTTGTGGGTTCCATATAACAAAACTTACAGATTCATGCAACAGAGCTTTTGAAATGTTGAATTTAAGATTCCTTAAGTGAGAAATGATCTTATTTTCCATAAAAATGAAGAGAGGTGGTTATTTGAGGAACGAGAAGGAAGTTGAAGAACAAAACAGAGATGCAGTGATTTGTGACAAAGGAAATAGAGATATATTATTTTTGAAGAAAGAGACTTGTAAACTTAAATAAATAACACAAAAACTCTATGATGATTTGTAAGACTAAAATAAAAATGAAGAAAATTCATATCATCTAAAGTGACATTGTGGAAACATTTTTAACCAATAAAGTTGCTCTAAGTAACATGTTAAAATCCCACAATACTCTTAAATTGGTAATTGCAACTTTAGGTAGCACTCTGCCAAAGTGGAAGAGACTTTGAAGTTGTCGTTTGCATCTAACCTATCATGCACTTTGTGATCCAAGATTCCCACAAATTCTGACCTTTTTGTTCTTAAAAGCTAATGCTTTTCATGGTGTAGAAATAAGTGGAATCAACAAATTTAGAAATAATGGACAGGTGAGAATAGACCATACAGTGCATATAACTAAGGCTTCAAAAAAAGGAATCAAGAATAAGCATATAACTTAATACTTATTTTTATTTCTTTTGGCCAAATTTCTGATATTTAGTTTATAAAAAGTCGGCAATTTTAGAAAGCACTTGACTGAAAAAGTTAACTTACTTGTTTATAATTTGGATATGTAGTTAAAATTAATGAACTATATAGTTTATAATTATGTATTAATGTAAGTTATTTATCTTATATAGAAAATTGTAATTTTAATAAAAATTATTTCTATGTATAACAAAAAGACCCCAGTTTTTAGAATTTCACTCTTCTAAAACGAGGAAAACGCATTTTAAAGCACCAAGTAAATATAGATACACTCCACGAGAGCCAAATCCAAGTTTTTAATATATTGTAAAAACTGTAAATTTTTATGGTGGATTAAGTTGAATTATATTTGTATAGTTATTGGAGTGTTTTTGGAATTGAATCAATCTAATTAAGTTAATTGTCAAAATGCAACCCGATAAAATTGGTTCTATGATGGATCTAAATCATTTATTAATAAATAAAATTGATTAACTTAATATTAAAAAATAAATTAACACATTATTAAACATATAAAACAACAACTTTACTTTGTAGCAATCATATATTATTCTATTTCTCTGTTCATATTTATATTTTATACATATATAATATTTCTCTTTTCATATTTTATAATTAATTATTTGATGTAATCAATTGTATATCAAATATTTTTCATAAAATAATTGTGGTATTATATGACCCAAACTAACATAATTATACATAAAATTAACAAAATTTTAATTTATAGTTTTTCCTTTTCTTAAAGACTAAAATATTAATATATATCTAATTCAGGACTAAACTAATTATTTAATCAAGGTCCCCTGGCTCATTTGTATTTTAAAATTTTGGACTTGATATTGGGTCATACTCATTGACTTGTCTAGACACTTCAAGAAGATTTTCATCTTTTTTTAAGATAAAATAATAAAAATAATCTTCCTTCTTGCATTGTGACAATGCATACCATTTTTCATGCGGTCTTTAATCTTTTTATGTTTTAATTACTCATTTAACTATTATAACTATTTAAAATGTACTTTCCAATTTCTATATTTAAAAATTATCTACTTTAATTCTAACACATAATTTTCATTTTATTTTGAGTGATTATAATGATGTTATAAATAAACAAATATGTAACATTTATAGATAAAAAAAATCTTCCAAATATTTCTTTTGCAAAAGATTAATTGTGGATATTTATATCAATTTGATATTTAAGTATATAATTTATTTTTCTTAATTTTCTACGCAGCAAAAAAAAAACTATAACATTCTTTTTTATCAAATAACTTACATAATCATCTTATTTTCTATTCTTTCCATTCTCTTTCTAGCTTGTACTTTATTTTTGTCCTTGCTAAATCAAATAGGATGTTTCAAAGTATTATATTATATTCTCGGGAATCATATCCTCTAGCATATTATAAGAAGAAATATTACCCTTGAATATTTTTCAAAAAAAAAATATTTTATTACATTTTATATTAATGTTTTAAGAAATTTTTAAAATTTTGAAATAAATAAAATATAATTTACATGTATATTAAAAAAATAAGCTTATAAGAAAACATCATGTATCTACCTCTCTACATACGAAATAAAATTACGAAAGAACATAAAATTAATGGTGATTATAACACTCCTAAAATATAATAATACCTAAAAATAAATTTTAAAATCTTATAACAAATATGAAAACTAATACATTCTCATATTTATATATTCCTAAAAATAATAAAAAATGAATTAAGTATATATGATACTTTTCTTTTTTATATTTTACTAGTAGTGCGTATTGAAATTTTTTACTAAATATTTCTAGAGATTCGTTCACCGAAAAATTGAAATGAGTCGTTATAGCGTGTTATGAGAACACGTGTCATGAAATAAGAGTGGTGGCATCAATTTACTTGTTCGTAAAAACAAATTCATTGTGCGAGAGGATTAAAAAATAACAGTGAAAGGAAGTCAGTGTTGTTAGTCATAGTTATGTCAGGTGGCTGTCTCTGATTGATATATATATTTTTAATTTTATTAAGTTATCTACTGTATCAAACCGTAATATAGTTAGAAATATTACATCATTTAAAGATAAAGTTTTTATAAATCTAGAATTGAATATGGTATCAAAATCTATTGAACAAGAGTTTATTATCGTAAAAAAATATGTTGTTTCAAATTTTTTTTTAAGTAACTATGAAATGAATGAGACATAAAATTTTAAAGGATAAATTTTAATATTAAACTTTAAAGATGAAAATAAAAAAAAAATATTAAATTGTGTTAATTAAAATTTTTTATAAATTTTTTTTAAAACTTTGATAAAAAAACGTGTCTTTTAAAATAAATAACCTTTATCGTTAGATAAACACAAATAATAAAATAGATACAGATTTTTATATTAATTCGTCTTTCATAAAATTTTTATCCAGTTCCTTAATAAACATTAAGGTTCAATGATCTTTTAAAAGATACAAATATTTTTTAGATAATGTTTCTTCTAGCTAACACCTAAATGTTAAGGTAAATGATTTGAGTGTTTGTCTAACTTTAAAAGTTTAATATCTGTGCAAAGTGGAATTTACAGTGAGAGCAAGAAAGACTTTTATAAGTAATTGAAATTGAAAATTTCAAGAGTTTTAACTTGTTCAAAGTATTCTCTACTTCAAAACTTTAATCTATGACCTTTATATAGATGAGGAACTTGAAGTAGCCGCTAAACTTAACTACTTAAAGTCATTCATTTGTTGAAAGCGTGTTGAAGATAATTCACGGATATTAAATATCTATGCATGAGATGTCTTATTATAGTTGTCTTACTTTCTACATTGACAATTGAGAAGTACCAAAAAGGTGTAAGATCCTTTCTGCATCAAATCTTCTTGGCAGAGAAGTTTCTCTTTTATTTTAATTAGCTCATATTTAGAGTAAGAATTAAGTAGATATCTCATACTTGAAAGTATTTTACGAGCTCGTAATAAAAACTTCAAGTGGACGAAACAATTTTATTTTTAGACCATTAACTTAAGCAAAATAGTCCTTGAAAGAAATACTTATTTTGATATGGCCTTTCAGAATCGTTTTTTAGCTTTGTCCAAGTGATGGAAGATTGAACTTTTATGCATTTTTGCTAGCTTTGTCTGATGCAATTGTGTCAACATTGTCTGTCAGCTTCGTCTGGCGCACTTTATCTGCCAACCTCATCTATCTTCACATAGACCTAGATTTGTATGGTGGTTGATGCGAAAATTATTACTTAAAAAATTTTAAGAGATGAGATGTAATTATCAAAATTAAGGGTTTTGATTTATCTTCAATCTTTTCATACTTAACATTCAACAATCTAACTTGGGAGCTAATACTCATTTGGGAAATTAGGTGAGAATCCCTCGTGTTGGCTTTTTACCTACAGAGCTTCCTATTCCAAATAATAGCATAAATAACTCAGGTAATTGTGTCATACTTTAACGTTATTCATAAGAAAATTCAAGTACTTAGATATTAAACTCCAGGGTCATTGATCACATATATTTGCAATTTGTCGTGCATCTCTCATTATGTTAGGATTCAACCATTAAAAGTTAAACTTCCCAATAGTTCACATGTCATAGCAAATTATGTTGGAATTTTAGAGTTTTCTCCAACTTTATCAATCACAAATGCCTTGTTCTTACCTTAGTTTATATTTAACCTAGTATCACTTTCCAAACTAGCTTTATCCTTAAGTTGTTGCCTCACTTTCAAGTCTAGTATATGTTATATACAAGATCTAAAGTCTTTGAGTAAGATTTATTTAGCTAAACTTATTGATGAATTGTATTTCATGTGATCAACTCCACTAGCACAAAAACGTGAAAAAACTTTACAAATAATGTAACTGTCAAAACCACTCGAGCTTCTACCCTTGGCACTTTAGGTTAGGAAATTTGGCACATCAATGTTTGTCTTTGTTAACTTCTCAATTTCTCCTTGATTCAATGTAATGAAGAACATTTTTGTGATAAATGTCATTTTGTGAAATAAAAATGATTAGTTTTTCATATCAACAAGAATGATACTCTTTTTCCTTATGATATTGTACATGTTGACATTTGAGGTCCTTTTTCGATTACTTCTATCTTGCATTCTACTACTCGCTTACCATCTTAGATGATCATAGTCATTTCCTTTGGGATATATTCATGAAACAAAAATCTAAAATTGAATCCTATATACAACCCTTTATAAACATGATTTCTACTTAATTTAAAACTCGTATTAAAATAATCTACAGCGACCATGGATTTGAATTTTTCATGCCTACTCTCCATTCCCCACATAGGATTATACACCAAAGCACTTGTGTCGAGACCCCCCAGCAAAATGGGAGGGTCGAACATCGCCATATTATCAATGTAGCATAAGGTATCCTTTTCCAATACAATCTTCCTAAATAGTTTAGGTTCACGTTGTTGCTCATTCCATCTACCTTATTAACTATATTCCTACCCCATTCTCAAAGACAAATCTTCATACAAGTGCCTTTACGAACACCTTTGTAGCACCCTAATTTTCTCGCTTAAGAAAATGCAGGCAAATTTACCCAAACGATAGTCCATTACATAACCATTAAGTAACCAACCGTCCACGCTCAAGCGATGACTCACCCATGCAAGGTTGGGATCTATAAATAAGACTCATGGGCTGTTGTTATAACACTTTTGGAGTCTTGGTGAAACCTTGCTCTTCATCTCACTCATACACGCTTCTTTTACCCTTTTTTCCTTGAACACCAAGTCTGAGTTGGTAAGCCAGTAAGTTCTCGACTTCTTCTTTTTTTTTTTTTTTGCTTTTAACAGTTAAAATGGTTAAAATAACTCAAAAAGTGATTAGTTATTCTGTTGTGTTTTTGGTGCAAGCGAAATATATATATATATATATATATATATATATATATATATATATATATATATATATATATATATATATATATATATATATCGGTGCACCTTTTATTCTCTCTTCAGGTCTTTTAATCCCTCTCCCTATCTTTCATTTTCTCCTTAACCATTTGTCTTCTCCCACTCATTCACTTTGCAACTACGAGATGAATTACAAATTACTTGGCTTCACAATTTCTCTCTTAATTGACATATTTGTCATATGTCAAAATACAAAGAGCAACAATGAAGAACTATACATGTAGCTTGTTGCTCCTCACCTATTGAAGTGGATCATAGGAACTATCTTACATGGGTCTTCATTGCAGATCGTGAGCTTTTGGCTCAGCTTGACAACCCCATCAATAACAAATTTGTACCTAATGTTATAGGGGTCAAGGATAGAAGTGGTCATTTCAAGACCATTTTAGAATATGTTAACTCCTATCACAAGGGCTAATGTTGTAGGGGCCAAGGATAGAAGTGGTCATTTCAAGACCATTTTAGAAAATGTTAACTTCAATCACAAGGTCACAATGATAGATTCATCATATATATTAAGGTCGGTGTATATATTGATGAATATATCATTGTTCATGAGGAGAAAGTAAATATTCTTCTGTAAAATGATGACCCTACCAAAACAATTATCACCGGAAGTAAATCTCATGCAGTGGGTATATCGGCACAACGCAAACCTCTACTTCTACTCTTAATTAAACCAATAATATTTAGTTTCTTGAAATTTAATATTTTTTTAAAGATGAAAATATATGCAGTCACTGTTGCTACGGATTTCATTATTATGTGGACAGCGCTTGTAAATGCAGATGGTCTAGAAAAAGGACAAGAAGTGGCCCTTCGTGTGCAAGGTGGTCGTTCAACATTCTTCAATTGTTCCATTCATAGTTACCAAGACACATTGTTGGTGGACAAACATCGTCAATTCTACCAAAAATGTGAAATTGTTGGAACAATAGACTTTAACATCGGCTTCTCCACCACCTTGATTTAGAACCCAAAAATAATAATGAGGAAACCATTGTTAGGTCAGTCGAAACGTAATAGAGGTCAATGACACTTCTAACACATATTTGTTACGTGTCAAAATAAAAGGCAAAAATGAAGAACTAAACATGCAACTTGTTGCTGCTCACTTTTTGAAGTGGATCATAGGAACTATCCAACTTAGGTCTTCATTGCAGATCGTGAGCTTTTGGCTCAACTTGAGAACCCCATCAATAAAAAAATTGTACCTAATATTGTAGGGGTCAAGGATGAAGTGGTCATTTCAAGACCAGTTTAGAAGATGTTAACTCTAATCACAAGGGCTAATGTTGGAGGGGCCAAAGATAAAATTGGTCATTTCAGAACCATTTTAGAATATGTTAACTCCTATCACAATGTCCATAGAGGTATATTCATCATATATGTTAAGGCTGGTGTATATATTAATGAATATATCATGGTTGATGAGAGAAAGTAAATATTCTTCTTGTACGGCGATGACCCTACCAAAACCATTATTACCATAAGTAAATCTCATGTAGTGGGTATATCGATACAATGCAAACCTCCACTTCCAATCTTAATTAAACCAGTAATATTTAGTTTCTTGAAATTTAATATTTATTTGAAAATAAAAATATATGCGGCCACTGTTAGCGCCACGTTTCATTGCTACGTGGACAACATTTGAAAACACAGTTGGTCCAGAAAAATGACAAGAAATGACACTTTATGTGCGAGGTGATCGTTCGACATTCTTCAATTGTTCCATACATGGTTGACAAGACACATTTTTGGTGGCCAAATATAGCTAATTCTACCGAAACTGTGAAATTGTTGGAACAATATACTTTATCTACGACTTCTCCACCACCTTGATCCAGAACCCAAAAATAATAGTGAGAAAATCTGTTAGGTCAGTCGAACGTAGTGGTGGCCGATGGCACTTCTAACACATATTTGTTATGTGTCAAAATACAAAGAGCAACAATGAAAAACTAAACATGCAATTTGTTGCTCCTCACCTTTTGAAGTGGATCATAGGAATTATCCATCTCGTTTCTCCATTGCAGATCATGAGTTTTTGGCTCAGCTTGACAACCCCATCAATAACAAAATTATACCTAATGTTGTAGGGGCCAAGGATAGAAGTGGTCATTTCAAGACCATTTTAGAAGATATTAACTCCTATCACAAGGGCCAGAGAGGTAGATTCATCATATATGTTAAGATTGGTGTATATATTAATGAATATATCATTGTTGATGAGGAGAAAATAAATATTCTTTTGTACAATGATGACCCTACCAAAACCATTATCACAGAAAGTAAATCCCATGAAGAGGGTATATCGGCACAACGCAAACCTCCATTTCTACTCTTAATTAAACCAATATTATTTAGTTTCTTGAAATTTAATATTTGTTTAAAATTAAAATATATGCGGCCACTGTTGCTACGAATTTCATTGTTATATGGATAGTGTTTGTAAACGCAGATGGTCTAGAAAAATGACAAGAAGTGGCACTTCGTGTGCAAGGTGATCGTTCAATATTCTTCAATTGTTCCATTCATGGTTAACAAGACGCATTGTTGGTGGACAAACATTGTCAGTTTTACCAAAAATGTGAAATTGTATGAACAATAGACTTTATCTTCGACTTCTCCACCACCTTGATCTAGAACCCAAAAATAATAATGAGGAAACCCTTTTTAGGTCAATAGAAATGTAATAGAGGCCAATGGCACTTCTGACACATATTTTGTTATGTTTCAAAATATCAAAAGCAAAAATGAAGAACTAAACATGTAACTTGTTGCTGCTCTCCTTTTGAAGTGGATCATAGAAACTATCCATCTTGGGTCTCCATTGCAGATCGTGAGCTTTTACCTCAGCTTGACAACCCCATCAATAACAAAATTATACCTAATGTTGTAAGGGCCAAGGATAAAAGTGGTCATTTCAAGACATTTTAGAAAATGTTAACTCATATCAAGAGGACTAATGTTATAGGGGCCAAGGATAGAAGTGTATTGGAATTCAAACTAAAAAGAAAGTTGGTCAAATAAATGTTGTTGCCAAAGTAAGTCAAAAAGTGCTGCTGCAATTTTGTCAAAAGGTGCTGCTACAAATGTGTCAAAAATTGCTGCACCGTCAAGCAAAAATTTTGTCAAAAATTACTGCACAAAGTTTCAACAAAATACTGTTGTCCATTTGCATAAGGCGGTGAAAGTTATTTTATAAATAGGGTTGTTAGGAAAAGAAGAAAAAAAATGTGAGAGTGCAGAAGCACTTAAGAAAAACAGAGAAGTGTAGAAGTGCAGAAGCACAATTAGAGAGAGAAGTGCCGTAGCACTTAAAAAAAAAAATTAAAACAGAAAAGTGAGAGAAAAATATTTGTGAGAGTTGCTATTTTTGTGTTGTAATAGTTTGCTCCTTGTATAATAAAATATTATCTTTGGTCCATTACGTTTCCAACAAGTGGTATCAGAGCAGCAAGGTTCGTGAAAAACATCACAATGTCAAATATGTTTCAGTTACAGGTCACTAAATTGACAAAGTCAAATTATGGAAATTGGAGCATCCAGATGAAAGTCTTACTCAGTGCAATTGGTTGTTGGGATATGGTTGAAACCGGTTATGATATCCCAACAGATACAGCAGCTGAGGCGATTTTATCAGATGAAAAAAAGGAAGTATTACGAAAAAAACGAGAAAGAGATAGCAAGGCATTGAATGCAATTCATCAAAGTGTTGATGAATCAACCTTTGAAAAAATTGCTAATGCCACAACATCAAAAGAGGCGTGGGAGATTTTGCAAAAATCTCTTCAAGGAGCGGAAAAGACTAGAAAGGTACGCTTGCAAACCCTTAGAGCTGAGTTTGAGACGTTAAAAATGAAAACGTCTGAAAGCATAGACGAATATGTCACTCGAGTAAAATCAGTGACAAACGAGATGAAGAGAAACAAAGAACCGCTTGATGATGTTCGGGTGATGGAAAAGATTTTGCGGTCACTGACACGAAAATTCAATTATGTGGTTGCCGCCATCGAAGAATCAAAGGATTTATCAGAAATCTCCTTTGATGAACTTGTGGGTTCTCTTTAAGCCCATGAGCAAAAGATGAAGCAATATGAAGACTCTGAAAGTTTGGATAAAGCCTTACAAAGTAAGTTATCCTTAACTGAAGGCGGAACGAGCAGCAACTCAGGACAAAGCTTAAATAATCATGGAGGATATCGTGGAGGATATAGAGGTGGATACAGAGGTGGAAACAGAGGAGGTCGCGGACAACGTGGACGAGGATATCAATATGGTAGAGGACAATCAAACGAAGATCATCGTGGAGCAAATTATGGACAAAGAGCTCGAGGAAGAAACCGAGGTAGAGGTAGTCCTCAACAAGGGTTTAAATCTCAGGTGCAGTGCTATAATTGTGACAAATATGGTCACTACAGCTATGAGTGTAGATCGACTCCTAAACAAGAAGAAAGAAGCCACGTAGCAGCTGTTAAAGATGAAATTGGGGAATCTCATATATTCCTTACTTACAAAGGAGACCAAGGATCCAAGAAAAATATTTGGTACCTTGATAATTGTGCAAGTAATCACATGTGTGGTCAGAAGGAATTGTTCATGGAGATGGATCATTCTATTAATGGACATGTAACTTTTGGAGATGATTCACATGCTGATGTCAAAGGCAAAGGCAAAGTTATGATTACTCTAAAGAACGGAGAAAAGAAGTACATAACTGATGTCTATTATGTACCAGCTTTGAAAAGCAACATCATCAGTCTTGGCCAACTCAGTGAACTGGGATACGAGGTGGTCATAAAGGATTGTTCACTAACCTTGAAAAACAAAAACGGAGAGATGGTTTCCAAGGTTAATATGACAGGGAATCGTCTCTTCACAATTGACATCGAATCTGGAAAAGTGAAGTGCATGAAGACATCTATAAAAGATGACTCATGGCTTTGGCACTTGAGGTATGGGCATCTTGGATTCTTTGGCTTAAAGCTACTGGCGAAAGAAAATATGGTGAATGGACTGTCAAAGATAAATCCACCAGATCAATTGTGTGAAGCCTGCATCAAAGGAAAACAACACAGACAAAGTTTTGAAGTTGGAAAGTCTAGGAGAGCTAGAAGGCCGCTTGAGATTGTGCACTCGGATTTAGCTGGTCCATTTGATATACCATCGCTGGGAGGAAATAGGTATTACCTAACTTTTATTGATGACTACAGCAGAAAAAGTTGGGTATACTTTCTTAAGGAAAAATCTAAAACTTTTGATAAATTCAAAGAGTTCAAGGCGATGGTTGAAAAACAAAGTGCGTATTATCTGAAGATACTCAGATCTGATAGAGGAGGAGAGTATACTGCAAAATTATTTGAAAAATTTGTTAAGGAGCATGGGATAATTCATCAGTTGACGGTTAGATACACTCCTCAACAAAATGAAGTCGCAGAAAGAAAGAATCGTACCATTCTCGACAGGGCAAGGAGCATGGTGAAAGGTAAACATCTACCAAGAAATTTCTGGGCTGAAGCTGTTCAATGTGCAGTTTACCTGTTAAATTGTTGTCCAATAAAGAGTGTTCAGTATATGACACCAAATGAAGCATGGAGTGGTCAAAAGCCTAGGGTTGGACATCTCAAGATCTTTGGGTGTATTGGATATGCCCATGTCCCTGAACAGTTGAGAAAGAAGCTTGATGACAGAGGTGAAAAATGAATTTTCATCGGCTATGATAAAAGAAGCAAAGCTTATAGGTTGTATAATCCACTCACCAAAAAGGTCATCATCTCAAGAGATGTTGAATTTGATGAAGCTGATTATTGGAAATGGAATAAAGAAGAAAAGAAAATTGAAGAATTATTCTTCCGCGATGAGGAAGATGATGAATTTGGCGTCCAAAATGAAGAAGGAAATGGACAAAGTCCTCCACAGAGTCAAGGCGCGACAACTCCTTCAACAATTGCATCACCAAGTAGCAGCAGTTCAAGTGAAGCTCCCTCGAAAACACGAAGTCTTCGTGAAATTTATGAAGATACTGAACCAATTGAAAAAACACTCGATTATTCCTTATTTTGTTTGATGGCTGAATGTGATCCAATCACTTATGAAGAAGCAAATAGAAATATGAAATGGAAAAAGGCGATGGATGAAGAGATTACAGCAATCAGAAGAAATGACACATGGGAACTAACAAATTTGCCAAAAGAACACAGTCCTATTGGAGTCAAATGGGTGTACAAGACAAAGACCAACAAAGAAGGAAAGGTAGAAAAATATAAAGCGAGGCTTGTTGCAAAAGGCTACAAACAAAAATATGGAATTGATTATAATGAAGTATTTGTTCCTATTGCAAGAATTGATACTGTAAGGCTTCTCACGGCACTTGCAGCACAAAATCAGTGGAAGCTTTATCAAATGGATGTGAAGTCAGCATTTCTGAATGGTTATCTAGAAGAAGAAATTTATATTGAGCAACCGCCTGGATATATAAAGAATAGACAGGAGGACAAAGTCTACCGTCTGAAGAAAGCTTTATATGGATTAAAGCAAGCTCCAACAGCATGGAATACTCGTATTGATAACTATTTTCAAAAGAATGGATTTGTGAAAAGTCCATACGAGCATGCTTTATACACAAAGAAAAACAAAGTTGGTGACATCATGATTGTATGCCTATATGTGGATGATATGATTTTTTCAGGAAACAATCCAGGTATGTTCGATGACTTTAAGAAAGCTATGACTAAAGAATTTGAAATGACGGACATAGGTGAAATGTCATACTTTCTTGGAGTCGAAGTAAAACAAATGGAGGATGGCATATCTGTTTCTCAAAAGAAATATGCAGAGGAGATTCTAAAGAAATTCAGAATGCAAGATTGTAAACTGATATCTACACCAGCAGAACCAGGCATAAAGTTAAGTGTTAACTCCACAAGTAAGCCAGTAAATTCAACATTGTTCAAAAGCATTATTGGAAGTTTGAGATACTTGACTATCTCTCGACCAGATATTATGTATGCAGTTGGACTTGTCAGCAGATTCATGGAAAAGCCAAAGCAAGATCATTGGAGTGCTGCAAAGATAATATTGAGATACATCAAAGGTACTGTGAATCATGATCTATTTTATACACACTCAGAAAAATCGAAGTTGAATGGTTACTCAAATAGTGATTATGGGGGAGACTTGGATGATCGAAAAAGTACATCCAGTTATCTATTTCATCTTGGCTCGGCAGCATTTTCATGGTCATCAAAAAAACAGCAAATTGTTGCTCTTTCAACTTGTGAAGCAGAATACATAGCAGTTGTAGCATGTACCTGTCAAGCAATTTGGTTGAAGAATATTTTGGAGGAATTATCTTTTGCACAAGAAGATCCAATTACAATCTATGTTGACAACAAGTCTGCTATATCACTATCGAAGAATCCAGTATCACATAGCCGCAACAAACATATTGATACAAAATATCATTTTATCCGTGAGCAAATGAAGAACAAGACAGTGGAGTTAGTTTATTGTCACACAGATGATCAATTGGCAGATATCTTCATAAAGCCATTGAGAACAAAATTTCACATATTCAAAAAGAAGCTTCGAATGAGAAATTTGGTTTGAGGGGGAGTATTGGAATTCAAACCAAAAATAAAGTTGGTCAAATAAATGTTGTTGCCAAAGTAAGTCAAAAAGTGCTGCTGCAATTTTGTCAAAAGGTGCTGCTACAAATGTGTCAAAAATTGTTGCACCGTCAAGCAAAAATTTTGTCAAAAATTACTGCACAAAGTTTCAACAAAATGTTGCTGTCCATTTGCATAAGGCGGTGAAAGTTCTTTTATAAATAGGGTTGTTAGGAAAAGAAGAAAAAAAATGTGAGAGTGCAGAAGCACTTAAGAAAAACAGAGAAGTGTAGAAGTGCAGAAGCACAATTAGAGAGAGAAGTGTCGTAGCACTTAAAAAAAAATTAGAGCAGAAAAGTGAGAGAAAAATATTTGTGAGAGTTGCTATTTTTGTGTTGTAATAGTTTGCTCCTTGTATAATAAAATACTATCTTTGGTCCATTACGTTTCCAACAAAGTGGTCATTTCAGGACCATTTTAAAACATGTTAACTCGGCCACAGAGGTATATTCATCATATATGTTAAGGGTGGTGTATATATTAATGAATATATCATGGTTGATGATGAGAAAGTAAATATTCTTCTGTACGATGATGACCGTACCACAACCATTATAACCAGAAGTAAATCTCATGTAGTGAGTATATCGATACAATATAAACCTCCACTTCTAATCTTAATTAAACTAATAATATTTCGTTTCTTGATATTTAATATTTGTTTAAAAATGAAAATATATGCATCCATTATTGCTACGGATTTAATTGTTACGTGGGCAGCTTTTGAAAACACAGCTGGTCCAGAAAAAAGGACAAGAAATGGCACAGAGGACCATTTTAAAACATGTTAACTCGGCCACAGAGGTATATTCATCATATATGTTAAGGGTGGTGTATATATTAATGAATATATCATGGTTGATGATGAGAAAGTAAATATTCTTCTGTACGATGATGACCGTACCACAACCATTATAACCAGAAGTAAATCTCATGTAGTGAGTATATCGATACAATATAAACCTCCACTTCTAATCTTAATTAAACTAATAATATTTCGTTTCTTGATATTTAATATTTGTTTAAAAATGAAAATATATGCATCCATTATTGCTACGGATTTAATTGCTACGTGGGCAACTTTTGAAAACACAGCTGGTCCAGAAAAAAGGACAAGAAATGGCACTTTGTGTGCAAGGTGATCATTTGACATTCTTCAATTGTTTCATTCGTGGTTACCAAGACACATTGTTGGTGGACAAACATCATAAGATCTAACAAAATTGAGAAATTGTTGGAACAATAGACTTTATCTTCGGCTTTTGCACCACCTTGATGTAGAACCCAAAAATAATAATGAGGAAACCTTGTTAGGTCAGTCGAACATAGTGGTGGTCAATGGCACTTCTAAGATAAATAAATCCATAGGTATTGTCATCCAAAGTTGTCACATAATGTCTGATCCTATACTTTTCCCTGATTGGTTCAAAGTTAAGACTTACTTGGTCAGACCATAGATGTCATTCTCAACAGTAGTGTTCCTTAAAAATAATATACTAGACTTGATTCATCCTAAGAGATACATTCCTTGGACCTCACGCAAACCACACACTCAGCATTGTTATTCTTTTAGAGAAAAATTTTGGACAATGGTTAGACTGAGTTATTCTTTTGGAAAAAGGTTCGGACAATGGTTAGTTCCAGTTATTTTTTTGGAAAAATGCTTAGACAATGGTTAGTTTGGGCTAATTGACGTAAATAGTTTCGTTAGGGAAACTATTTACGGTTTTAGTAGTAGGTACAAACATATTACGAAAGTAGTGTACTTTTTAGGATCCGCAAAATACCTTGCGACGTGAGAGCCTCAAAAAAACTTGCGACTTCATAAGGAAGCGACACATGTCACATTTGGCTGATTTGTCAAATTGCAAAACAAATGAGCTACAGAAAATTCTACGGCTTCACCTGGATGAGACACGTGGTCGTTTAGGGCTGCGTTGGCACTCTGAGTTGGCAAGGAGTGGAAGAGTCAGGGACACGGCGAAGCCGCAGCTTCTGTTGCGGCTCATTCTGCGCATGCCACGTGTCGTGCGCTGGTTGGCCAAATTTTGTTGATGAACTTATGCCGCAGATTGACCTGCGGCTTCACTTTAGTCGCAATAAATTTTGCGGCTCCTTTTCCCCACCAATCACAACACTCCGTCTGTGTATAGGTTGCGGCTTCAAAAGTCTATATATGCAACCCCTCCCCCGCTTCAAAACATCACACTGAAGTAGAAGTATCGTAGGTAAGTTTCATTTTATGTTTTAATTTGAATGTGTTATGATTTAATTTATATATATATATATATGTTTAATATTTGATTTTTGTTGGTTTATGTTAAACATTTATAATAATATATTGATATTTTTTTTAGATATATTGAAAAGAGATGGCGTCTACAATTGTCGTTCTTGTATACATGCATGGTAGAATGAATGAAGGTAAGAAGGAATAAAGTTCGAAGGATCTCCTAGGGTTATACAAATTGAAAGAAATACTAACTTTAAAAGGTTAAAAACAACAATACGTCGAAAATTTAAGTTAGAAGGAAATCAATCTATTGGATCTATTACAACTAGATATTTTATAAATAATAGGTATGCAACATTTCAAATAGTTGATGATAGTGATGTGAATCTGATGATAACACATTTTGATAAACCGGGAATTGGGCATATAGAATTATGTTTAGAAATAGTTGTTGCAAGGAGTGCGTCTTCATATTATGAAGGTCGTGCATTTGAATCAGATTTTAATAAGTCATATGATGAAGATTGTGTGGGATTAAATTCTAACGAAGATGATGAAACATATATGTTCTCATATTCGTATGTTAAGTCATCTTCTAACTCTGAAGATTTTGAAGGGCATTTACCGGAATCAGATGATGATGAAATAAATGTTGGTAATAGCAGTTTAAGTTTGAACATGCAACCAATTGCGGTTGCTTAGTCTGGAACAGGTTAGAAAATAATTTTTATTCTATCATTTACATGAATTAACAGTTAAAAAACATATATTTAAGTGATACTATTTGTTGCAGTTGGAAGCCAACAATCGATTTGGCATAATACACCACACTATACTGACATAAATTGGGATTACCCTAATGAAGAAGATTTGTGGGGTCTAAATGCGCATTCCAACTGGGAGGATGGACAAGAATTATTTGTTGGTTTGGAATTTGATGACAAAAAGAGTGTGCAGAGGGGTCTAAAACAGTATTTGATGAATGTTCATCAAACTGCAAAAGTGGTCAATTCTCGACCGAATACGTATGTTGTTCGATGTAAAGAAAGTAGTACAGATGCTGCATGTCCTTTTTATATGCGGGCTATTCAGTCTAAAAGAACACAAAGATGGAAAGTCACGCAATGAGGAGGACCACATACTTATTTAAATCCTAGTCTGACACAAGACCACCAAAACTTGGATTTTGATTTGATAAGTACATGCATATTAGGTAATAAATCAATTTGTAATTAATTCGTTATTCAGTTATTATTTATTAATAAATTGTGGGTTATGTATATACAGGAATGATCAGGGAAGATCCATCTATTAAAGTCGCACTGGTACAGGAAAGAGTGTCTAGTATTTTTAATTATAAAATTTCATACAGGAAGGCATGGTTAGGGAAGCAAAAGGCAATGACTATGATATATGGTGACTGGGCTGAGTCATATGCAGAACTTCCTATATAGCTTGAATACATGACAAGGCACTCTCCAGGTTCTTCTTATGAAATTTGTGAGAATGAATATTTTGTTAATAACACTCTCAATAATGAATTTAGAAAATTTGAATGTGTGTTTTGGACGTACAAACAATGTGGTGATGCATTCCAATTTTGTAAGCCTATCATACAAGTGGACGGGACACACTTATATGGAAGATATTGGGGAACATTGTTAATAGCAACTACACAAGATGGTAATGGAAATGTCTTACCTCTTGCATTTGTTGTTGTCGAAGGTGAAACACAACCAGCTTGGTCGTGGTTTATGAGGAGATTACGTGAACACGTAACAGACAAATTAGGCATTTGTTTAATATCTGATAGGCATCGTAGCATAAAGGCCGTCATTGATAATGACCAAAATGGTTGGACACGATCATATGCATACCATGTGTATTGTATTCGACACATTGTGTCAAATTTTAATCACAGATTTAAGAACCAGAAACTTAAAACCACGTTGGATAAATTAGGTAATAATTAATTGTTCTTAATTCTCTTATTATATTTGATATCAATATTGAATATTGTGATAAAATTAACGATCGTTTTCTGTAGGGTATACTTCTTGTAAGTATATATTTGATAGAAATCTTGAAAAATTTTGTGAAGCGAGTCTCAAGGTTAGTACTTAGATAGAAGGGATTTCAAAGGAAAAATGGAGTAGGGCCTATGATGAACAAGAACGTAGGTATGGGCATATGACTACTAACCTTTATGAATATGTCAACAAGGTTTTCAAAGGTTACAAAATCTACCAATATCAGGCCCTCGTTAAGGCCATGTACAGTAGGTGTAGAAAGTATTGTGTTGAAAGGGGTCGTCGAGCACAACAAGAATTACTTGAGGGCCAAATCTATTGTACCAAAGTCATGCAAGTCCTTCGAAGATATCAAAATGAAGCTTCTACTTACACTGTTCGTGTATATAACATTCAACAAACAAGGTTTGAAATTGAGGAAGCTTTTAACCTAAGGACACAACGTGGGGGACAAAAGTCATTCTTAGCAACAAATATTGTCAATGTGATCGTTTTAAGGCTTTTCATTATCCATGTTCTCACGTAATAGTTGTATGCAGGTCTATTTCTATTGAATTTTACCAATTTGTTGATAATGTTTACAAAATTAAATATATCTTGAACGTGTATTCGGGTCAGTGGTGGTCATTGGGTAATGAAGATGCTATGGTACATGTTGAGCAACCTTGGAAACTAATTCCTGATCCAACAACTATTAGAGGGAAAGGAAGACCCAAGTCAACAAGAATTATGAATGAAATGAATTGGATTGAACCATCACAGAGGCGACAACGATGTCGTAAATGTGGTCAAGAAGGTCATAACAGAAGACTGTGCCCTACAAACAATAATCAATAAGCTTTTGTAATTTTTAGTTTTATATGTAACCATTGTTACTTCCTATTACTATTAAATGAAACATTATTTTTTACCTTACTTTACGATTAATATAAGATTCATAAATGTATATAAATAAGAGAAATGATTTAAGGTTAGCAAATAAAATAAGATATGGCATGATTAAAAGTCATAAAATGTTTTACATATACAATAACTCAAAATATAAATAACAGAATAAAGATAGAAATCCTAGTCTAGTGGTGTCCATGATGTCCATGCCTATCACCTATCCCACAAGGTCGACCCAAGTATCGTGCATGTCTATCTGGATTACGTCGAGGAGGACATATCTCACTAGAAGCAGCAGCATCAAACTGGGGGCGTAGATCACCACCTAATAGATCATCCATATAAGTCGGATCAGTAGGTATGATGTACAATGGGCCGGACTGTGTCAAAGGAGTATGGACATCAAGCGAATCAGTAGGCATTGGTGAAGTACCAAAAAGATCCAGCACTGCAACACCTGCGTCATCCTGATAAGAATGTAATGTCGGTGATGGATGATAAGAGCCCATGGGAGGTGTATGTGCCGGTGTGGAATAAGAAAACCCAGGATAGGGGTACAAGGGTGGCAACCGAGAAGGAGGCTGGCTAAACTGTGAAGATGTGTAGTACATGTCGTGGCTAACCCCTGGCACACGAGGAATAACATGGGGCTGTGGGTCAAGCATGATCTGGCCTCGGACTATGCCCGCCGTCTCAACAGTACTAAAAGGAATCTGCACCTCCTCAACAGCGACCCTATCTACACCAAGAGGAGCACTCGTAGCAGGCTTTCGTACTCTCGTTGCTTCAGTACTCAACATGGTCAGCCTCTCGCCCAAATCTCTCATGACATCCCCAATAATAATAGTCAAGCCATAAGGTGTGGACAAAAATATGATGTTCTCTGAAATCTCACCCTGAAAAAAACAATTGCAACAAGTTTTATAATATTCAACGTTTAAACAATAATATTATGTTTACGAAAGCCTTTTAGGACAATTACCAATGTAGCTGCTTGAGCGTTCTTTGGGTCGATAAACATGATGGTTTTCTTATATATTTAAGTATTTTACCAATAAATTAATTA
This sequence comes from Hylodesmum podocarpum, assembly GCA_026586105.1. NCBI lineage: Eukaryota > Viridiplantae > Streptophyta > Magnoliopsida > Fabales > Fabaceae > Hylodesmum > Hylodesmum podocarpum. The sequence goes on along the minus strand of JALJEV010001430.1, from coordinate 6,312,724 downwards.
TAAATGTTTGTTACCAACATATAAACAAAAAAAAATCTAACATCCTACTAATATAATTATATAAAAAAATTAACAAATTTACGGGCCTAACTAAAAATTACATACAAATCTATTGCTAAAATTTTTTTTTGTATCTAACCAAGTAACTTCAGAAAAATAACCACCTAACAATTTCATTATTTATTAAAGTATCTATTAAATTTTTCCGTCTTCCATACCTTTGCTCTGTCTTTCCGTACCTATAGCTTAGGTGTTTCCCTCGTATTTTACACGTGTTGTGAAATATGAGCCTTTTGTAACAGACAATGGTTAGTTTGAGTTATTCTTTTGAAAAATGGTTCAGACAATGGTTAGTTTGAGTTATTCTTTTGAAAAATGGCTCGGACAAAGGTTATTTCAATTAATTCTTTTCAAAAAAGGTTCGGACAATGGTTTGTCCAAGTTATTCTTTGGAAAAAGGTTTGGACATTGGTTAGTTCGAGTTATTCTTTTGAAAAATGGCACGGACAATAGTTAGTCTGAGTTATTCTTTTGGAAAAAGGCTTGGACAATAGTTAATGCAGGTTATTCTTTTGGAAAAAGGAACGAACAATGGTTACTCCGAGTTATTCTTTTGGAAAAAGTGTCGGACAATTATTTGTCTGAGTTATTCTTTTGAAAAGAAGTACGAGTTATTCTTTGAGAAAAAGGCTCGAACAATCGTTAGTCCGAGTTATTTTTTGGGAAAAAGGCTCAGACAATGATTGGTTCGAGTTATTCTTTTAATAAAAGATTCATTCAATGGTTAGTATGAGTTAGACAGTGGTTAGTCCGAGTTATTCTTTTCGAAAAAGGTTCGAACAATGGTTAGTCCGACTTTTTCTTTTTGAAAAATGCTCAGTCAATGAGTTATTCTTTATTGAAAAAGGTTCGCATAGTGGTTAGTCTGAATTATTCTTTTGGAAAAAAAGTTCGGACAATGGTATGTCCGAGTTATTCTTTTGGAAAATGGTTCAAACGGTAGTTAGTATGAGTTATTCTTTTCGAAAAAGTTTCAGACAATGGTTAGTTTGAGTTATTCTTTTAGAAAAAGGCTCAGTTAATATGAGTTATTCTTTTCGAAAAAGATTCAACCATAGTTAATCCAAGTTATTCTTTTGAAAAAATGTTCAGGGATAGTTATTCTGTTGTGTTTCGGTGCAAGTAATTAGGTGCAAGTAATTAGTATTTATATATATCAGTACACTTTTTATTCTCTCTTCAAGTTTTTTAATCTCTCTCTACCTTTAATTTTCTCTTTTAACTATTTATCTTCTCTCACTCATTCACTTTGCAACTAGGGGATGAATTACAAATTATTTGGATTCACAATTTCTCTTTTAATTGACATTGTTGTTATATGTCAAAATACAAAGAGAAACAATGGAGAACTAAACATTGAACTTGTTGCTCCTCACTTTTGAAAAGGATCATAGGAACTATCCAACTCAAGTCTCCATTGCAGATCGTGAGCTTTTGGCTCAGCTTAACAACCCCATCAATAACAAAATTGTACCTAACGTTGTAGGGGCCAAGGATGGAAGTGGTAATTTCAAGACCATTTTAGCAGTTTTTAACTCCTATCACAAGGATCATAGAGGTAGATTTATCATATATGTTAAGACTGGTACATATATTGATGAATATATCATTATTGATGAGGAGAAAGTAAATATTCTTCGGTACAATAGATGGCCCTACCAAAACCATTATCACTGGAAGTAAATTTCATGTTATGGGTGTATTGGCACAATGCAAACCGCCACCTTCAATAAGTTAACATTCTGCTTTTAGTTAAACCAATAATTTTTAGTTTCTTGAAATTTAATATTTATTTGAAAATGAAAATATATGCAATCGGTGTTGCTACATATTTAATTGCTTTGTGGACAACATTTGAAAACATAGTTGGTCGAGAAAAAGGACGAGAAGTGGCAATTTGTAAGGTGATTATTCAACATTCTTCAATTCTTTCATACATTATTAACAAGACACATTGTTGGTGGACAGACATTGTCAGTTCTACTGAAACTATGAAATTATTGGAACAATAGACTTTATCTTCGGCTTCTCCACTACCTTGATCCAGAAGTCAAAAATAATAGTGAGGAAACCTTTGAACATAGTGGTAGGCGATGGCACACTTCTAAGATGAATATATACACCGGTATAATCATCCAAAGTTGTGACATATTGTCTGATCTTATATTTTTTCCTGATCGGTTCAAAGTTAAGACTTACTTGCCCAGGCCATGGATGTTATTCTCAAAAGCGGTGTTCCTTGAAAATAATATAGGAAACTTGATTCATCTAGAGGGTTACATTCCTTGGATCTCACGAGAACCACACACTCAGCATTGTTATTCTCTTGGAAAAAAAATGTCGGGACAATGATTAGACCGAGTTATTTTCTTGAAAAAAAGGTTCGGACAATGGTTAGTTCAAGTTATTCTTTTGAAAAAAGGCTCAGACAATGATTAGTTCGAGTAATTCTTTTCAAAAATGATTCGGACAGTGGTTTGTCTGAGTTATTCTTTTGGAAAAAGGTTTAGACAATGGTTAGTCCGAGTTATTCTTTTGGAAACAATGATCAGTCCGAGTGATTCTTTTGAAAAAAGGCTCGGACAATGGTTAATCTGAGTTATTCTTTTGGAAAAAGTTTTGGACAATTATATGTCCGAGTTATTATTTTGGAAAGAGAGGTTCAGACAGTCATTAGTCTGAGTTATTCTTTTTGAAAAAGGCTCGGGAAATGGTTAGTTCGAGTTATTCTTTTGAAAAAAAGTTCATACAATGGTTAGTCTGAGTTATTCTTTTTGAAGAATGTTTGAACAGTGGTTAGTCCGGGTTATTCTTTTCGAAAAAGGTTCGAACAGTGGTTAGCCCGACTTTTTCTTTTTGAATAAGGTTCGGACAATGGTCAATACGAGTTATTCTTTTTGAAAAAGTTTCAAATAGTGGTTAGTCCGAGTTATTCTTTTAAAAAAAAAACAAGTTCAGGTTAGTCCAAGTTATTTTTCCAGAAAATGGTTCGGACGATGGTTAGTCCAAGTTATTTTTTTCGACAAAGTTTTGGATAGTGATTAGAACAATTAATTGTTTTGGAAAAAGGTTCGGTTAATTTGAGTTATTCTTTTGGTTAGTCCAAGTTATTCTTTTGAAAAAATATTCTGGGTAATTATTCTTTTGTGTTCCTGCAAGCGATTAGTATTTATATATATATATATATATATATATATATATATATATATATATATATATATATATATATATATATATATATATATATATATATTAGTACACCTTGTATTCTCTCTTCTCTACCTTTCATATTCTCTTTAACCATTTATCTTCTCTCACTCGTTCACCTTGCAACTACAAGATGAATTACAAATTATTTAACTTCACAATTTCTCTTTTAATTGACATTGTTGTTATGTGTCAAAATACAAAGAGAAATAATAAAGAACTAAACATTCAACTTGTTGCTCCTCACCTTTTGAAAGGATAAGGGGAACTATCCAACTCGGGTCTCCATTGCAGATCGTGAGCTTTTGACTCAGTTTAACAACCCCATCAATAACAAAATTGTACCTAATGTTATAGGTATCAAAGGTGGAAGTGGTAATTTCAAGACCATTTTAGAAGTTGTTAACTCCTATCACAAGGGCTATAGAGGTAGATTCATCATATATGTTAAGGCTGGTACAGTGATGGCCCTACCAAAACCATTATCATTGGAAGTAAATCTCATATTGTGGGTGTATTGGTACAACGCAAACCGCCCTTCAAGAAGTTAACCTTCTTGCTATTAATTAAACCAATAATATTTAGTTCATTGAAATTTAATATTTATTTGAAAATGAAAATATATGCGGGTCATTGTTGCTACAGATTTCTTTGCTATGTGGACAGCATTTGAAAACATAGCTGGTTCAGAAAAAGGACGAGAAGTGGCACTTTGTGTACAAGGTGATTGTTCGACATTCTTCAATTGTTTCATACGTGTGAACAAAACACATTGTTGATGGACAAACATAGTCAGCTCTAATGAAACTGTGAAATTGTTGGAACAATAGACTTTATCTTCACTTCTCCCACCACCTTGATCCAGAAATCAAAAATAATAGTGAGTAAACCTTTGTTAGTTTAGTCAAACGTAGTGGTGGCCGATGGTACTTCTGAGATGAATAAATCCACTGGTATAGCCATCCAAAATTATGACATAATGTCTAATCATTTTCTTGATTGATTCAAAGTTAAGACTTACTTAGTTAGGTCATGGATGTCATTCTTAACGATAGTGTTCCTTGACAATAATATAAGAGATTTGATTCAACCAGATGAATACATTCCTTAGACCTCACGAGAACCACACACTCAACGTTGTTATTCTTGAAAGAAGGTTCGGATAATGGTTAGTCCGAGTTATTCTCTTGAAAAAAGTTTCAGTGATTAGTCCAAATTATTCTGTTAGAAAAAAGTTTAGGGTTATTGTCTTTTTATTACTTTATTTTAATTTTAGTTTTGAGTTTGATAAAAAAAAATACTTTATTTTTATGTAATTAATGTTAAGAATATTTTAGATTAATTTCTCTAAAACGAACAAATTTAAATTTTGATTTGAATCTTACAATAAAAAAAAGAATGGCTTAATTATTTAATTATTTGGTCTCATATTTTTTTAATTCAATTTCGTCTAACCATTAATATTTATTAATCTAGTCCTTAATATAAAAATTTAACGTAATTCAAATGTCAATTTAGCAATTAAAATTTGTGTTTGTAATGTTTTATGTTTTATGATATTTTTTCCGGTTAAAATTTTGTTCATAAAAATCTAAATTTTATATAATTTTAATTACAAATCTTAATAATTTCTCCTTTAATTAGGCACAATAAATTACATTAGCACAATTTTATCAAATTGAAACTTAATTAAAGTATAAAATAATAATAGAAAAAATAAAAAATAAATAAATAGTAAAACTTAATAACTATCTAACCCAACAAAAAATCATAACACAGTGACACGTTCAATCTTAGAAAAAGTGATAATTTCGTCTTTAGACCATTTGGTTCAATTTTAAATATTTAAGACATAAAATAACTTTTTTAACGGTTGATACAAATAGTTTTAAGCACAAAACATAGTATAACCTTTTATGTACTTTTAGTGTTTCTCTAATTAAAGTTTAAAAAATATGATAACTTCTAAAAATAGTTTTTTAGATATTGCAAGCACCATTTATCGGAGATAATTTTGTTCTAAATCTATTAAAAATATTAGAAGTTGCAAGGTTTCTCTTACTAGTATTTGATATAAAACTACATGACAAAAACTATAACTAAGACTACGTACTATGTTCTTATCATTTGATAAATGTTAATGAGTGTTCTAATGACACTTATTAAAAAATCAAAAAAATTATTAAAACACATAAAATTATTCTATTTAACATTTTTATTGTACTAACCCATAATTTATATATATGAAATAATATTTTTTTTATTTTCTTAACTAATTTACTTAATATGCTTGTTAGCACAACAAAAGTTAGGTAGCGATATATATTTTATAAGGGAGGGAAGATTTGACTTACTTTACGATAGAGTATAGAATAGAATGGCGCCCACAAGTATATTTCTAAGAATTTGAATGGATATTGCTCTTTGTTTTTAATTATTTATTTATTTATTATGATTATTACTAAAAAATATACATACAAGAGAACATGGGTGTATGTTGATCTTGACGTGATTAAATTTTATATTTTTATATAATCAAGAAAATGATGAAGAAAAGAGAAATAATACGAGAAGAGTGAGGAGTAGATATTTAATTTAAATCAAATTAAATTGAATAGAGAAAATGAATTTGTTACTTTTAAATTTTCAATAAATTTAATATAAGTAGAATAAAATATTTTATAAAAATAAATACGAAATCTGAATTAATTTTTAAATTATATTAAATACATTATAGAGACAAAAAATAATAATTTAAATATGAAAAATAAAAAAAAATTATAGATTTAAAAAATTAAAATGAAAGTAATTAAGAATTTCCTTAATTAATAATTATAGATTATTATTATTTTAAATTATTATTATTATTATTGATCTTTTACGTGAATGAGTTAAGAAAAGTCAACATGACCCATGTCATCCTTTTAACCAATAGACAAATGGGTAGGAAAGTAGGAATTTTTTTATTGTTAACTAATATACAAATGAAATGGCTTAGGAAGTAGCAAGTACAACATCACTTCACATTCAAATTCAATCCTTATTCCACTTGTGCAGTGACACCATGGATGCAACTAGCAACCAATCTTAATTTAAAATGAATATAAATTAACTCTATCTTTTAGTAATACATATTTATGAATTTATTAGTAGTGCAATTAATTTTTATCCTATCAATTAATCAAAATACATAATATTGTTGACTTTTATGATAATTTATTGCTATAAAAACGGCTCTAAATTTATTATAAAAATTTGGAACAATTTATTGCTATCATTATGGATATGGAGTTTATTTTATATGTGTCAATAAATACATAATGCAAAACTGTTGAATAAATTTTATTATATAATTTAGATTATTTTATTTTTGAAGATGTCACAAATAAAAAAAAAATAGAAAGTGTTATTTATATCACAAAAATTTTAAACTTTCTAACCATGACATCTACTATTTTTTATTTATAATAAGTATATAAAAATATTTACAAATTAAAAATAAATATCTTAAACTTTTAAATGAATAGATACATGTGCACAATGTTTTATTTTTTAAGTACTTAGGAAAAAAGTGCGTACAATAACTAAGGATTTGACACTATTAATACAATAAATAAGGATTTAATTCATATATTAATAATATAAAAAGAGTTTTAAAACAGTCATTCAGTTACAAATTATTATTTATGTCATATTTATTGATTTTTATATGAATATCTTAAAAGTGATTTATGACTGAATGTACTAGTAATGTTTTAATAATTAAAGTCAATAAATAATGTTCATATTAATTTTTTATTTTTTAATTTCTGAAATTTAATGTTTATAGATTAGAACAATTTAGTAAATAAGAATAATAACATGATGATAAGATCTATATATCATCTAATCTTATATATCAAAGGACTAAAAATAAGGTATAAGATATGAGCAGGACCCTTGGTGATTATTGGACCCACTTAACACAGTTTCATGGCCATTGGAAACCTTACTTACCACATTTGCCAGAAAAAAAGAAATCTATGAAAATCTAAAACGTATAATTATTGAATCTTTTGTGGCATTGGGCCAGTTGAATGTTTGTCTTTCCCTCTCATGTGAATGTAATTCCAACATCCATATCTAATTGGCTAGATGAGGCACCCATGTCCTCTCACGTCATTATATCAACATTTTACTACTTTTATTTCATAGGCCTACAACACATCCTTTTCCTTCAACAATATTTCACTTTCAACTTCTATTTGCCAACCCATGCATCAAAAGGAGACACTTTATCTTTTTGTGTAGTTGATAATTCTATTTATCCTGCTTAAAACAAACCGGTAAAATATAGGTTAAAGCATTCTTTTAAAAATGAATTTTATGAGGATGTAAAAAGAAATTATATTATTATGTCTTAACTTTTTTACATTTAATTATAAAAGAATAACCTAATTAATTATTAGAGGGGATATATGTGGCCAACCAAATTAATAATTGATCCATTAGCTTAATAGATAAAGTTATGACATTTTGTTTTTTTATTTTCTACTTTCACTCATTAAGCTAAGTTTAGTGAACTGAATAAGTTTTTTTAATTATTTATTTATTTAAATTTTAAAAAAGAAAAAAAAAATGTGACTGGATCAATTTAATACTATAACTGGTAATCCAATTTATCTTTGGTGTGATTCTCATAGGTTATTATTTCCTATTCCAATCTTTCTCTCACTCATCGAACTATTAAATTGATCCATCGGATCAACCTATATTGATAACTCTTTATCAATTATTTTTGTTTCCTCTAAGAGATTTTATGACATTTGTAGGAATTAGATTATCTCTTCTTAACAAATTAGAATTCAAATCTTTAACTTAATATTTGAAATTATAACTAATAACATTGACATCAATTATTTATTATAAAAGATAGGCTATCTCTTGCTAATAAATTAGAATTCAAATCATTTACTTAATGATTAAAATCATAACTCCTTATCTTCATATCAACTATTTATTAATCATTATTCAATCACATATTTATTATAATATATATATATATATATATATAAAATAAAAGGTGTACATATTTCACACAAAAAATATTTTACGTATTGAAAAATAAGAGCTTTTAATCATGACTGTTATATCATAATTAAAAAAAATTGTAATTATAATTAGTTTATTATATGTTTTAATTTTTAAAAATTAATATTCTCCTTTATCGTATATTCTAAATTATCTTATATTTTATTTTTAAATTAATGTATTTTATCATTAGCACACAACTACTTTATTATTTTTATTATTAATATTATTATTACAATCATTATTATTATTATTATTAAAATTATTATTATTATCATTATTTTTACTATTATCACATATATTATCTTTATAATTATCACAATCTTTCCCATTATTAATGTTATTACGATGATAACAATAATAAAAATAATATCGTAATAATAAAAATAAATATTTAATATATAAACATCAATGACTATTAATTGTAAAAGTTGTAGAATTAATAAAATAATAATGATGAAAGGAGGATGCTAATTTTAAAAAAAACTTTTCTTCCAAAAATATGAGGATATTTTTGTCATCTAAGACATTAATTTATCTATTGAAATAATACTGGATAAATATAAGTTTAAAATATAAGAAAAGATAAAAAAGGAAATATATTTAAAAGAGAAAATAATAAAAGAAATATTTATTTTTAAAACTAAAAAGATATTTAAATTAATCTAATCATAAAAAATTCTTAATTATCATTCATTATAATCATTTTAAGGTTATGTAATAATTTATTAAAAATCACATCTATCACAACTTTTAATTAGTTAAAAAATATAAATTTACACATACTTTGTAAAATTACACTCACTCCTCAATTTGATATTCATCTATCAATACAAAATTTGTATCCTTCCGAATAATTAAATATAATACATAATAAATAATATGACCCCCAATGAGTGATTCTTACGAATAAATAATGTCACACACCATTAGTGACTCTGACTAAATTCTTTTAATTTAGTTCTGATTACAAGATAATTTGTTACTGTCCCGACACGATAAAATTAAAAAATAAACATCAAATACAACTATTATATTTTAATCTGTACGCGTATAATTATCACTTAATTTAATTATTCACCAAACGTTGTAGTCATCTACATGATCTCACAGTATTATATCAGCTATCAGAACAATAATAATAATAATAACCCAAATTGGAATCAATGATCAGTGTCATAGTACTAAAATAGATTTTCCATTTATGTTAGATATATATTTTTTTCTTTTAGACATTTTTCATTTCAATTTAAAAAATTCTCTTTATATTTTAAAGAGTGTCGTTTTATTTATTTAAATATTTTTCTCTTCAACACATTAATTTTACATCAACATTATTAATAATCTAAATTTTATTTAAAACAACAACAATTTTAACTATAATCATATACACCAACTAGTAAGAAAATTATTTTAGAATGTTTAGAATTCACTATTATTTTACATTAATTATTTTAAAATTTAAATTCTAGCCATATTAATATAAAATTAGTATTGTTAATAAAAAAACCTAAAAGACTAAATTAATATATTTTTAAAATAACTAAATTTTTTGAAACTTAACAAAAATGTCAAAACAGAAAAAATGTACAATTTTGAAAAGAAGAAACATTTAAGTGACATTTAGCTTGCTTTTATAACAAAACCATTAAGCTAAATTAAAAATGGGTATTTTAATATTTACACCGAAAATACAATTTTTTTTTAATCACAAACACTGTTCATCAATCATCATTATCATCATCTTCATTTTCTTCTTCCTCCTCATCATGTTCTTTCAGATCCGAGAGACTCCTACACTTGAAGCTTCCTAATCTGTGTCTCATATGAGAAACATAAGACATAGGCACTTGTGAAGAAGATGATGATGAAGAAGATGGTGACACTTTTTTTGGCTTCTCTTCTTCTTCGTAATCATCTTCATCTTCATAAACTGGTAAAAGGGGCATCGATTTTGGGTTAGACCAAGCATAAAAAGAGGATCTTTTTGTTAACTTTGATGCCATTAGAACCCTTCTTCTTTTGTTGAAAGGATTCTCTTGCTTTTGCAGTTCTTTCACTGTGTTCACTTGAGATAAATCCGAAAATGACTTTGATTTTCCAATAAAATGATTCGATAAACCCCTTCTGCATAGAATTAATTAAATCAAATTAAATACCTCAAAAAAATTAATAAAAATAAAAACAGAAAGATAACAAAATTATCATTCTTCACTTGCATGACAACTTTATCTTTTTCCTTAACATGTTACAAGTTAAAAATATTTACACTGGTTTAGTTTTACTCAAACTTTATTTATGAGACTTAAAAATAATTTCATTCGAATCAATTGTTCAAGAACCTTTAAAGAACATAATATTATTAAAAAAAATTGAGAAAAAAAATTAAAAAAATATGAAGGATCTAAAGAGGGGTTGAATAAAAATACTAACTTGATGGGAAGAGCTTCTTCTAAGGAATCAAGAGAGGCCAAACTCTTCAACTTGGTGTGAACCTCTTCATGTTCTTCGTCGTTTTCAATGTTTTCGTTTCTTTTGGACGAAACGGCGTCGTTTTCGTCTTCGTCGCTGTCGTCGGGGGTTCCGATCGAGGACGAACTCTCTGACGAGTCGCCGGCGAAGATGGGGCGGTCGCCGTCGTACGGCGGAGAGGACGGGACGTCGAGGGTGAAAGTGGGACCCAGCAGAACGTCCATTTTGGTGATCGGAGAAAACGAGATCGGAGAGAGTAACGTTGTTGGGGTTTGGAGTGGAGACGCGGAAACTCGTTCACGCAGTGGTTTAGGATTTAAAGGGGTGAATTTGAGAGAGGAATGAAGAAGAGAATTGAAGGAAGAGAGAGAAGAGTTATTAGTGGAGAGAGAGAGAGAGAGAAAAAAACAGAGAAAGAGAAAGAGGAGATGAGATAATGTTCGCCGGCGGAGAAATAGTGCTAGAGAATTTGGTTTCACACGGAAAGAAAACACTCATCAGAAGTTTATGGAGTATTTAACTTGAATATGATTTTATTTTCAATATAAAATGAAGGAATTTTTATTATATTTTTGTATAAATAATAGTTTTATATTTTACAATTTGAAGTTGTTGTTGTCTATTAAAATTAAGTTATTGATTTTTAGTTTTATTTTTATATATATGATATTTTTAATTATAGAATTTATTTTAGGAAAAAATATATTTTATTGATCATGTAAAATATGAAATATTTGATCTCTAAAATATTTTATCTTATTTAAATTTTTAAAATTTAAAATTGTATAAAGAGTGATTTTCAGGTGATTTTTATAACTTCAGCTACTCAGCATTCGTTGAGATCATAGGATATAAAATGATATATTAACAAGATAGAAATATAATATTTAGTGCATATCTCATGATTGGAATGGACGGTGACTAAGATATGAAAAAAGTAACAATAACAACAACGAGGATAATAATGATATTAATCGTTATAAATGTAATGGTGGGGACAGTAATGTAACGGTAATAGAGATAATATTAACAATAATGATGACAGATGATAAAGATGGTGATAACGATTGTAATAATGATAAAGACTATTGGAAATCTCTCATGTTGAGTAACAATCTTCACCTTACAACCCGATTTGTAGGATTGAGTTAGACTCATCATCCGCATTTCTAACATGGTATAAGTGTTTAGGACCCTTTGCACTCCATTGCAGAGAACCTTTTGCATCCTATTGTAGAGGATTCTTTGTAGTTGTGGGATTTATGATACTTTGTTATCACGCTTGTCGTGAGCGGGTGTGTTGGAAATGTTGGAAATCCTACATCGTCTAAAGATAGAAAGTGTTGTATGCATATAAGTGAGAAACAATCTTCAACGTGTTTGTAAGGTTAAGTTAGGTCTCTCACCAAATTTCTAACAAAAACAACAACGATGATGAAAATAATTATGATGGTGGTGACGGTAGTAGGAACGACGAGAATGATGGCGATAGTGGTGGTTTTAATGAATGTATATGACAAAAGTAATGACAAGATATGGAGATGTGGTGGTAATGTAGAATGATGGCAGCAAAACAGTGATGATGATGGTGATGATAATGGTGATACATATTATGATAAAATAATGATGATAATAATGGTGACAATGACGTTGGTAGTGACAACGACGACAATAACAATAATAATAGGGTAAATTATCTTATTTTATTCTTGTAGTCATCCATAGAACGTTAAAAGTGATATATTTTTAAATTAGAAGGACTAAAATTTGTTGAAAAAAATAAATTAAAAACATATATTTTAAAATTTAGGAGGAGAAATCCATATTTTATCTGTATTTTTTTTAATTTATAAATTATATTTTATGAATATTATAATATCATATAAAATATAGAAACTCTTAAATATTTTTATTTAATGAAAAAACTCATTAATAATAGGAATTACATTTTTTATTTTTGAAATAAAACCACTTCGAGTAATCTTATTAAAAAGTAAATAGTAACCGGCAAAAATCAATCTTAATGTCTAAATCTTAAGTGTACGTTTGATATGTAATTGAACTTAACGTCAATCAATTTTTAAGTAAAAATTATAACATGAAATTTTTAAAATTTATACTAAAACACAATTTCTAAACTTTAATTCAAATATGCGCTTAATCGTTTGTATTTAACGTAAGTTCTAAGTGATCTTTTAGTATCACCAACTAATACTCGTTTATAATGTAATGTTTCTAACCTTTTAGTAAAGCTCTAAATATTTATTCATTATAAAACAAAATTGAGATTAAAAATAATTATTTAAAATTAGGATGGAAATCAAATAAAAGCATTTTACAAGATCGAAATGAAATTTATTCATTTTGCTAGTATCTAAATAGTAATTATATTAATAAAAATAAAAACTTACTCATTTGACTAAACATTTAGACATATTTAAGTTTCTATATTATTATCATTAAACATGATTTTGACCCTGTAAATTTTAATACTTAATTATTTAAGAAAATGTGTTAAATTTTCACTCGATTACTTGTTTTATACAAATAACTTTTATATAAGTTATTATTATATATGATGTAAATTATATTTTTTTATTTTAATTATTGATAAAATAATATAAAAAGGTTTCATTAAGATTAATTTTGAGACATTTTATAAAAAGAAAAACAAAAAATAGAAAATCTCATATTAAATGCGTACTTTTAAAAACAAAGCACATAATATATTTAATATTTATTATTATTATTAAATTTAATTTTTAAATTTTAATAAATAAAAATATTTCCTCACGGTAACTTTAGTCTCTTTTTTTTCTTTTTTAAAACGATTCAAATAAGATATATGTCATGAGTTCCTCGCAATAAACTTTAAGTGAGGTGTATGTTATGAGTTTTCGCGATATACTTTAAGTTAAAAATTGTGATATTAATTGGACGTCAATGTGAAAGTATAGGTTAAATAATAATTTTTATAAAGATTAAAGTTATCACATCTTAAACTATCCATATTATATATATATATATATATATATATATATATATATATATATATTAATTTATTATATAATTAAGTTAATTCAAAGTCCTACATCAAAGAGTATTAAAAAGAGAGATGAGTGAAAAAATTATATAAGTGAGAATATTAGGTTTTATTCACTTGCACCACATCCTAGAATCTATAATGGGTGTTTTGGGTGTTAGGTAGTGTGTGTCAAACACTATGGGAGGGTTTGTAATTTTTGCCAGAAAAAATTACACATTGGAGTATTTGTAATTTTTGCCAGAAAAAATTACTCATTGGAGTGTTTATAATTTTCGCCAGAAAAAATTACATATTGGGGTGTTTGTAATTTTCGCCAGAAAAAATTACATGTAAAGAGGGTTTGTAATTTTTCCGTTCAAAAATTACACATAGTGAATTTTGTTCCCGTGGACTAGGTCTTAAGGCACCGAACCACATTAATCTTTTTTGTGTGCTCTTTTTCTTTCTCCCTTATTATGTTTTGAAGCAGGCTGAATTCCCAACAGTGGTATCAGAGCTGATGGTTCGACTTGGCCAGAGATGGATCCATGAAGGTCAGGTGGACCTATCTTGAGATGATTTCCTTTGTTGAAAGTCTTCCGCTGCGAAGAGGGAGAAAGTATAATGGTCCTTTATTTGAAGGGAGGATTGTTGGGATACAATCAAAGTCCCACATCAGAAGATGCAAAACTTGAAAGAGAAGAATGATTTTGCCAGTTAGAAGATTCTGCTGTAAGGGAGGATTGTTTCAGAAGTCAGAAGATTCTGTTGCAAGGGAGGATTGCTCCAGAAGTCAGAAGATTCTGTTGCAAGGGAGGATTGCTCCAGAAGTCAGAAGATTCTGCTGCAAGGGAGGATTGTTCCAGAAGTCAGAAGATTCTGCTGCAAGGGAGGATTGCTCTAGAAGTCAGAAGATTCTACTGCAAGAGAAGATTGCTCCAGAAGTCAGAAGATTCTACTGTTGCAAGAGAAGATTGCTCTAGAAGAGTTTTGTTAATTTTGATGAAAAAGAAGGATTATTGTAAAAGTGTAGGACTTTGAATTAAGGGGAAATTTGTTGAGTATTGTGTTAATTCAAAGTCCCACATCAGAGAGTATTAAAAAGAGAGATGGGTAAAAAACCTATATAAGTGAGAATATTAGGTTTTATTCACTTGCACCACATCCTAGAATCTATAATGGGTGTTTTAGGTTTTATGTAGTATGTGTCAAACACTATAGGAGGGTTTGTAATTTTTGTCAGAAAAAATTACAGATTGGAGTGTTTGTAATTTTCGCCAGAAAAAATTACACATTGGAGTGTTTATAATTTTCGCCAGAAAAAATTACATATTGAGGTGTTTGTAATTTTTGCCAGAAAAAATTACATGTAAGGAGGGTTTGTAATTTTTCCGTTCAAAAATTACACATAGTGAATTTGTTCCCGTAGACTAGGTCTTGAGGCACCGAACCACATTAATCTTTTTTGTGTGCTCTTTTTCTTTCTCCCTTATTATGTTTTGAAGCAGGCTGAATTTCCAACAATTATTATATATGATGTAAATTATATTTTTTTTATTTTAATTATTGATAAAATAATATAAAAAGGTTTCATTAAGATTAATTTTGAGACATTTTATAAAAAGAAAAACAAAAAATAGAAAATCTCATATTAAATGCGTACTTTTAAAAACAAAGCACATAATATATTTAATATTTATTATTATTATTAAATTTAACTTTTAAATTTTAATAAATAAAAATATTTCCTCATGGTAACTTTAATCTTTTTTTTTCTTTTTTAAAACGATTCAAATAAGATATATGTCATGAGTTCCTCGCAATAAACTTTAAGTGAAGTGTATGTTATGAGTTTTCGCGATATACTTAAGTTAAAAATTGTGATATTAATTGGACGTTATAGGTTAAAAAATAATTTTTATAAAGATTAAAGTTATCACATCTTAAACTATCCATATATTTTATATATATATATATATATATTAATTTATTATATAATTAAGATTATTAGTTAATAAAGATTTACAACTTTAATTTCCAATAAAATATATATTATTTAATTTAAATTAAATTTTATTTTGATATTACGTATTAAGGGAGCATATGTCCCATGTTGATTAAGATTGGAAATTAATATCCTTTTCAACATTAACAAAATCATGTCAAATTTTACTCTAAAAAGATATGATCAATCTAAACACAAATATAACACATGAAAAAATGAGTTATATATATAAAGCATATAATTCATTATATACACAATTTTTATATAATAAATACTTCTAACTCAAATCTAATAATGTCATATGATACCATTTTTGAAATCACAAACGAGTAGCTTAAGGTTACATATAAATTATTTTAACTTACAAGGAAATTGTCACTCTCGCTGATTGAAAATACTAGTAATGAGTCCGGGTCACCTAATCTTACAAGGATATTCCAATCATGGATCTACATGAGCTTAAGGAAATGCAAACCAAAATGTAATCTTCAACAAAAATTCGTCATCATACTTTAAACAATTCTTTAATAATACTCTTATCTGATACATGAATTCACATTGTTCACGTATCTTCGATTTTTGTGTATGACTCGATTTAATACTTTAAATTTGTATTTGTTATATTTTAATATATTTCAAGATTTGTCACCATTGAAAAAAGGAAAAGAGAAGTTGTCCCATAGAAGAGAACCATTGCCCTCATAACAAATTTTAATAACCTTCAATGAAATCTAAAACTAGGTATGTTTCTCACAAAGTTTACGTAGAACGTATTTGAACCCATGTACTTGAAGATAAATGTGGTGGTTCCTCTAAAAATTATGTCTAGAAAATTTATTTAAAGATAAATTATAATATTTAATTTTAATAATTAAATATAATAAAGGTAAAAAACATAAGAAGAGATTTTTATAAAAATTTCAAAAGCTTTTTATTTATTTTTAAAAGTTGAGTCTAATAGAATTTAAACGTAAATTCTTTTTATAAGATAAATAAAATATTATTTGAAATAGAAATAAAAAACATAATATAACTCAAATTAGTCAAACAGATAAATAAATAAGGTAAAATTTATGCTAATTCGTCTTTTTATAGTATGAGGAAAAGGGAGAAATGCATGTAAACTATGTATTAAATGAGATAAGAAAAGGAATTGTATTTTCAAGATTTGGGTGGGTAGAAAATATTGCTCGATAAGATAGTATATTGATTTATTGTTAGAGTTAGATAAAATTAAAGTCATTTAAAAAATGTTTTCTATAAGAACTTAACGAGTCATCTAATATATGAGAATTTGTTTTAATATTAAGTAATTATATTTCTTAAGAATTACATATATTTTGAATCATAATTTTTAATGATTATTAATTTCTTCAATAGAATAATTTGAGCACGTGATATTTCGCTCCCCCTCACATTTTATTTGTAATGGTATGTTTGATTTAGGAAAAAAAATAGAAAGAAAAATAAGAAAAAATAAGGAAGGAAAGAAAAAAATTTATAATTTAAAAGAAAATTATATTCACTTTTTTGAGATTTTTTTAATTGACATTCGCATTCTCTTTAATTTTAAATTAAACACCAATATTTTACATTTCTATTCATGTAAGAGTTGTCTCTCACTTGAAAAATTAAATAAGAGAAGTTAAGTATTTAATTTAAAATTAGAGAAATTAAGTCTCATTTAAAAATATATTTGAGAAGAAATAAATGCAATTCTCCCTAATTTTAATAATTGACATTTGAAGTGATAAAATCCAATAAAAATCTTACATGAAATTGTCCATTCCCAAATATTGTATTTTATTAGGACCCACAGTAAGTTTTCATTCTTCCCCTTTTAAAGTAAACAGTGAAAAGAAAAAAAAGTTGACACTTACTTTTCCTCTACCTTCATTGGATTCCTACCACAGTTATGACATAAAAAATTAAAATAAATAAAATAGAAAATATTTTACTGTTAAACCACCAGCATTTGTCAATGATAAATTTACTTGATAATCGTAAAATAAATATTTAATTATTTTTAATTTTAGTAATATTAATAATTAGTTGTTAGTTTTGTTAATAAGATTTTATGTATAAATAAGATTTTATAAATAAAAGATATTTACAAGTTTCTATAGATTATTTAAAAGGTTTTATTATTTATTCAGAAAATTATAAGGGAATTAATTTGTTATTAGCTTTTGTTCAAGAAAGAATCAGTTATTGAAATGTACGAAGAACCTAAATTTTTTGAAAAATATATATTTATAAAAAATATCATTTTAATGAAAACGTTATTAATGAAATTACAAGTTCAAGACTCTATTCCTCCCCCGGATATTTCATCCAACAATTTTTACGATTCAAAATTACTTTGTCTTTTCTATTTAAATTCAAAAAATCTTGATTTATTTTCATAAAATAATATTAAAAATATTTTAAAAAGATTAAAATCCAATAACGACCAAAACAACTAAAAAAAAATAGATTTACTAAACAATCAATTTTAATACATAATTATCAATCAATCAATTACAATTAGCAAACTCTCTTACAATAAAAATATATATATATATATATATATATATATATATATATATATATTTCTATATTACAATTTTCACTGTCAAATATTTTTTTCTACTAGATTCATATATTTTATTAAATTTTTTACTATAAGTTCAATAAAAAAATTCCTTTAATCCTCAAATTACCTAGAAGAGCCGAAGAGATTAGTGAGGACTGAGGAATGAAGTGCTTCGAATTCAATAATTGAAACATTGTTGATTCTACTATTCATAGTGATTTGGGTGCAGATTTTATGATGTGTCCTTAAAGTATTTTTCATTCCAAAGAATTAAGAACATAAAAATTATACAAATTTAAATGTCCATGGTACAAGTATTTTTCATTAAAATTGTCACTAACATTCATACAAGTATTACAAAAAGATGAGTAGTCTTCAACATTATACAATATTTTCACATACTCACAAGTATAATTAAAAAAAAAAAAAAAGAAGAAGAGAAAGTTAGGATGAATCACCTATTACCTAACTTCTCATTAAGAAAAAGTAACAAAAACTTAGGTACATAAAAAAAAAAAGTAAAAAGTTGTCACTTGACCTCTAATCTTCTTGTGCACATGGTACAATGGTACCTTGTTTTGGTCTTAAAGCATAAGGGTAGGAAACAGAATCTCCACTGGCTCTCTACATCAATAGCCTGAACCATACCTCCACAATAAGGGCATGCCCCTGGTGCTGTTTGCCACCCCAACACCCTTTCTTCCTCGTCACACACAAACACCAAACACATCGATCACACTCACACACTTTCTGTCACTTACTAGGTTGTGTTTTGATCTCAATATTGTCTTGCTTCGATTTGAAAATCTTATGATGAATGCAATTGTGGTTTTAATAATAAGATTATGGAGGTATATATAGAAAATGAGGGAAAGAACATTTTTGAGGAAACAAGAGTCTGTGTGTGGAAGAAATGAGAATGTTCTAGAAGAAACGAGAAATCAACTAGTCAAAACTTAATGGTCTTGGACGGAACAAGCAAGCGCGTGTCTAGAAAATTCTATTCCGCCCAAACTCAAGTTTCGTGCGTGTTGTTGATTTTAAGTCTATTTTATTTAATTACTACATTGATATTATAATGCACGTTGATAAGGGTGTATTTTTATCACGTGTGTTTGAGATGATGATAAAATTATAATTCATATTAGTTTCATGGTTAAAAATTCTATAATGAATTATTTGTTAAGTATCAATTTCTCAATCATTATTTTTTCATTTTTATAGTTAATAAAATTTAAAAATTAATTAAATTTTATATTTATTTCTACGTATTATCCGATTCTTTATCATATCTATTTTTTTATGATTTTTTAATTCATTTAAAAATTAAAATTAATAAATTTATTATTTTTTAAAATTTTATTTTAAATAAGACATATATGTACAATTTAATTTTCTCACGTTATTTTTCTTTTTTCGTCATTTCTTTTCTTTTATTATTTTACATTATGTAAGTAAATAATTTAACACTCCCAATTCAACTTGTGTCATCCAATGAAGATCCAGTATATCATAAGTGGTATTTATCACAAGCACATGGTGACTTAGAGAGAATAAAGTAAAGCATTGTGTTTGAATAATGGGGGGCAACGTGTGTAAGAGGGTTAAAATGAGTGGTTATTATTCGTTGACGAGACCTCCATTGTCAAATGAATTATTGTGTTTTTCTTTTTTTCTTTTTTTGGGTGAGCAATGGAGGTTTGTTTTTATGTAAAACTATTTTTGAGAATACCATTCTTTGAAAATATAGGAATGAAAAGAAGAAAAAACACATATCACATATATAAACCTTCTATTAAAATTGTTATAAACAAATCACCATTTTCGTCACGTGTGAGAATAATTTAGTTATTAAATGATAAAAATAATAAAATAATTTTTAAAATATAATAGATTTGTCATCTTATTTTATAAAAATTATCTACTGTTGTTTTATTTTTTAAATTATATTATTTAATTTTATTTTAATCCCTACTTGATGACACTAAAATAAGAATAAATAGTTAAATTGAAAGAATAAAATATATAATTTGTAGACTAAAATTATTATAATATCTTTTAAGGATTAAAATAATACACTCATAAATATTATTTTATTATTTTTTATGGACTAAATTATTTGATCTAAATATTTTTAGATATTAAAATGATAATTTACTCAAACTTATCTTATATAAACTTATTCAAAATCTAAAAATTCATAATAAATATATTAAAAATGTATGAAAATAAAATTAGCAGCAATAATGGGAGAATAAAACGTACAACTGTTATCGGGAATCTTGCAGCATGCTACAAAGAGATCCATTGCATTCAATTGAATTGACAAATTGGGTGGTCCACCTTCATAGATAAAAAAGAAAAAAAAGTACAGATTTAATTATATTATAGTTTAATTAGTTATTTAATTATTTAGTCCCATATTTAAAAATATATGTCTTGTATAGCTCGAAAATAAATCATTTTAATATATTTATTTTTCAATGTTTTCTATCATACTTTTCTTGGCACTTGATTATAGACTTTTTTTTAAAATTAATAAAGTCATATGTAAGTTTTTTTTTTCTTCCATATCTTTCCAATATAAAATTACACTGATTTTCTATATTTTTCATTTCTCTTCTTTGACGATTTAACCTTATTTTTACATGATTGTGTTCTTGATTTCTCTTCTCTACAAATTTTCTAAAACATAATTATATATAAAAATAAGATCAAATTGTTTATGTAAGTTTGATCTTTAACTCTAAAGAAACAACTAGTTATTGCATAATTAATCTATTATACCACAACATAAGCACTAAATTATGGGTGTTAATGCATAAAAATGTAGGTATCAGCATTGTTGACATAGATATAGAATAATGGGCGTTGCACAACCAATAGATTGGATTTTATAGGTTGTTGATTTTCTTATAATTCTTTTTTATTGGATTGGATTAAATTTGAATACTTTTAATTATATTTGTGTTATTTTTTTATTCTTATACTTAAAACTTATATTTAATTTTTATATATAATTGTTATATTTATTTACAACAAAATGTCAACTTATATGAATATTTTTTCATAGCTGGCTTTAATGAAAAAAATATAAGGATTTTTTGTTTGGACAACACATATAAGGAATTTTTTTTCCTTAAATCATATTTGGTTATTGCACATTTATAATAGATTTGGATCCAAAAACTTGAATATTGATCTTCTTTAACCTAATCCCCAAATGTTAGTAACACTAATAAATAATGCATGCACATGAGTTGTTGTAGCTTGAATAGTGATATCGAATATTAAGCCTCGAATGTACGGTTATATTAAATATATATAATGTTTTTATTTGGATTGAGCAAACTTGTCTTTAAAAAAATTACTTGTAATCTAAGTAAAAAGAAAAAATACATATTCATTTTTATTATCTGCTTTTTCTTTATCCATGATAATATTTATATATAAGATAAAGGCTGTGTTCAATTCTTACAAATGTAGTTCAATTTGATTTCAATCTTTTGAAATTTTCACTAATTTTAGTTCTCATACATTTAAAAATATTATCACCATTGAGTGAGATATATCTTATATCAATATCATCTTCAAATAGTGCTTGTCAGAAGACATATTTAGTTCACATATTTCAAATAATCATATCAAATAATAAAAAATATATCCATTTTCCAATTTAGAACCAAACATGCTAATAATCATTAATGTAATATGTCTATGTGCATGTTATCTACCATTAAAGAAGTTGTATGAGCTATTTTTCAAAGTTATATAAAAATTAAATTGGTCAAAGTTTTATAAAACTTAAATTAAATTTAAATACCAACAAAATTCTTAGCATAGATGAATTCTTTAAGTGTATTCACAATGTTCAATTTCTTAATTATAAAGATAGATAAGACTTTGTTAAGAAAGATAAAATCTACTTTGATGATCTCTACAAGTTTATTTAAGTAAATTTTTCTAAAAATTTTAGAAGAAAAAAATATAATTTTTTAAAAGTTAAAATAATTTTTCATTAATTAATTTATAAAAAGTCTCATATAATTTTTATTTTATTCATAAGATTTGAAATAAAAATATATTTAAACCTACCCAGCAGGAAATCTGGATAATGTTCAGTTGCAGTGGAGGAATGGGCCCACCTACAGTATTGTCACTGTTTATTGGGCCAGATAAGTAGGGTCAACAAACTCTCTTACAAAGCCCAAACCCAATGAAAATGGACCCAACCCCATATCCACTACACGCACATCTAACACTACTCACAGTCACACATATTACACACGAGAGAATTGGTTCTTCTACTTTTCACATTCGAATTCCATGGCGAATGGATAGCGAAACCAAAACCTTACCCACAACAACCCTCGAAAATGCTTCGCACTCATCACATTCACGTTTTCTCTTCCTTCACCGCTCCACTTCACTTAAAACCACTCTATTCCACGCGCGTTCGTTCCTCTTCCGCACCTACGCGACGTCGTTTATCGAAAACCGCATCTCCTCACGAAACGAATCTCAAGCACCTCACTTCTCGCATTGTTCTACTCACTCGCCGGAAACAGCTTCGCCAGGTATGGATGTTCCGATAGGAAAAGAACAATGTCGATTATTTTATTTGTTTTTTTAATTTATTTTTTTTTGTGTGGAATGTGTTTGTTTTCGTTTAGATTATGGATGAGGTTGAGGTTGCGAAGAAGAATTTCGGGAAGCTGAATACGATAGTTATGAACGCGGTGATGGAGGCTTGTGTTCGTTGCGGTGACATCGATTCCGCGCTTAGGATTTTCGATGAGATGAGAAATCGTGATGGTTGTGGTGTTGATACTGTCACCTATGCCACGCTTTTGAAGGTATTAATTGATGTTCATACTTTCTGCATTTCCCTTTTTCTCTCCAGAATTTGCATTTTTTGTTTGTTTGTTAGGATGTAGTTATTTTTTAAATTAAGTTTTAGTGAATACTAAATAGTGTATATACTGTGAGTGTAAAGAGATTTGACACGATTATGTATGATAAGTTAGTTTATTGACTTGGAAAAGAGTAAATTAGAGAGTGTACTTGATTGTACAGCGTTGTCACATTATTCTTTAAGGTTCCGTGTCGAATGCACGGAAAGAGAACCAATGAAAGCAGTGGGTGCAAGAAATAGTAGAGAAAGTATCTATTTTACATGAAATGAATAGAGAAACATCTACAAAATCAGTAGGTTTCATATGTCTATCTTTTTTCTCATTACAGCGGTGAAAAGCTAAGAAAGTTTAACATAAATTACATTTATATTATTGTCTTTTTAGTTGATAACCTAATTTGGTTAGTGTTATTCCTCATGCTCTGAATGCACAACACCAATTTTTCATGTAATTTTTGGAAGCTCTTAAAGGGGTGTATTATTGCAATTGTCTATTCACCACTATAAATTCATTTGTGTTTGATTGCTCAACTGAGTTTTATTGCAATTGTCTATTTACCACTATACGCCACATTTGAAGAAAGATCATATCCTACGCCTATTATCTAATATATATTTTTCTTTTTGATTGTAAATAATAGCAGGTCCTAAGCAGTCAAATTCTCTTGCTAGATATTCTAATTGCTCAAATTTGAAAAAAATATATAATAATATTTTGTTCATTAAAAAAAATTACTCAAATAGATTTTGTTCATCAAAAAAATTACTCAAAGTAAAATAAATAAAAGGACAATTCAGTAATTGTAAGTAAATTTCATTACACTTTCTTTCCTTTTCACCTCTCTTCCTTCTCAAACATCAAAACTTTCTACTATTTTTTTTTTTATTTCTTTCTTTCATTTTCTTTCCTTTTCATTCTTCACAATTTCTTTGCTTTTCCTTCCCATCTACCGAATGGACCCTAAATGTGAGAAGATTTCAAAGAAGTGTAATATTTCAATCATACAGTAGTCCAAAAATAAAAAAAATTGTGTGACTTAAAGTGATAATATTATTAGCATAATGTGTTTAGGGACTAAAATAATAGCAAGTGAATGAATTTAGGAACTTAGATGAAATGTCAGGGGCTCATGTGGAATTTCCATAGGTTCAAGACTAATGTGACAGCATCCTACACATTTAGGACCAAAATGATGGCTTACTACTTTTTTGATAACTTCATTAAAAGTTATATCTATATAATTTCTGATAGTGTAGAAATGATGAAGTAACTAAATATGTATTCTGGTTGTAGAATTGATGAAGTAAGTGAATGATATCTTTACTTAAGGTATGTTTGAACTTTGAATGAAGTAAAGGTATGGTGGCAGATTTTTCATGTCAAGTGAAATCTTTCATTTTTAATCAAACGATTTTTCTACTAGATACCTGTGGACACATGATAAGAAGTCAAGGATAGAAATTTTTTATTAAAAACGAAAATGCTCCTCCAGTTTCCTTTTATTTTTTCTGTCCACCTACGTTGGGACGATAACATGAAGGTTTAGGAATGTAATTAAAATTATTTTTAACAGGTTAATATGATTTTCATTATTATTATTATTATTATTTATTTTTTTTTTGTAATAAGTGTGAAAAGTATGTTATGATTAGTCTAAACAAGGATTAGGGGCATAACTGAGAAGATAGTAATTACATTTGTACATAAATTTTAAGTGGACAAAATGACACGTAAATAGAAATGAAATTTTCTTTCAAAGTGGACTGATGGAGAAAAATAGAATATTTAAATATTGAAAAATACAAGAGTCATTTAATTACTCTTATTATCTTAACATAGGCCTGTTTGTGGTTCAGGTTCAGATAAGAACTTAGCTGAACTGGATATAAGGTTTGTTCAAAGCAAAGACAAATCTAGATGAGAACAATTAGAATGAACCTTAACTAGAGCATAATTGCCAGCGGGGGCAGTCACAATGTGCAAGACATTCTCTTTGAAAAAGAATCATGACGAAAGGGCTTAGCATTTTAAAAATGGATAGAAAAGGGGGGAGTGAGGTAGAGAGAGCTCACTGAAAATAATAAATAATTAAGACCTATCTAATTTGTATTCAGAAAACTAAGATAATAAGAATACCATACCCATTTTGGGATTTGATTCTTTTGATGAGATTAGGCTTCTTGCTTTGGGATTTGGAGTTCCTACTTTATGGTTCTGATCTTAGGATGAAGATGATTGATACAAGTTGAATTACTTTTGGTATTCTGATTTTTGTGTCTGTTTGATTTATTACCTAAGTCTGGGATTTGGAGTTCCTACTTTATGTTTTATTTTATTTCATTGTTATTAAATTGCCTTCTGTTGTTGAATTTCTTAATAGCAAACAGTTCCAGTTAATGGTCTACTTTAAACCAAACAGTTCAGTTTGTCAACTTATTTTAAGTTCTTGAATCTTGTGTTCAATTTGGTACGCAATATGGTTTGGTACACTGTGGTTCTCTGAGCAAACATTGAATGTGGTGTCTTTAATGCATTCACACTGTGTTCATGGACACATAATAGACAACCCCTTAATTAAATATTCTTTCATGTGAGGATATTTTGAAATGAAAGGATTCTTCAATTTATCCCTTATAACCATTTTATAACATTTATTTCTAAAGTGGAAAATTTAACTTCCCCTTTCCTTTTCCTCCATAACCCTCCAAAAGTACCCTTGTAGTCTCACTTTTTCAATCTAACTAAAGTCAGTGCTGCATGATCTTTAATTAACTGTTCTTTCTGAGTTTGAACGGAATTTTATTTTAAATGTTATATAAAGGGGTTAGGTGAGGCACGGAGAGTTGATGAGGCTTTTGAATTGCTTGAAACTGTGGAAAATGGTACTGCCACAGGAAGTCCAAATTTGTCAGCTCCATTGATCTTCAGTCTGCTAAATGCCTTAATCAAAACAGGTTAGTCAGACAGTCTGGTTTTGCATGTAATATACCTGATTTTCTGGAACTGTAGATAAATTAAGTGTATGGGCAACTGGTTCTTGGTATTTATCATGTAGATTGTTATGGGAATTGCCATTATTGTCTTATTGATCTTTGCTGTTTTCCGCAGTATAAAGTTTTTCTTCTTTGGAAAATTTCTAGCCTTGTGAAAGTTTATGTTTCTTATTTTCTTGTGATCTTTTTTTGATTAAAAGTTTTGGTTTTGGTTTGCACTATAGTATTGCTTGCTCATACATGTGCAACC
Source organism: Hylodesmum podocarpum (assembly GCA_026586105.1). Classification (NCBI taxonomy): domain Eukaryota; kingdom Viridiplantae; phylum Streptophyta; class Magnoliopsida; order Fabales; family Fabaceae; genus Hylodesmum; species Hylodesmum podocarpum. The sequence continues at coordinate 6,286,151 of JALJEV010001430.1, read as the reverse complement.
GTGTGTAATCGCTAGAGATATAAGGTGGCATGCTTGATTGAAATTTTTAGGTGCTAATTGTTTGTTTTTGTTTTGAGTATTTCAAGATATTTGTAAAACTTCATGTTGACTGGTGATGTTTTACTTGCAATGCTATAGTGCAGGAGACTTGCGTCGTGCAAATGGTCTCCTTGCCCGTTATGGTTTTGTGCTACGTGAAGGTGGCAGTTTTTCAGTAACAGTATACAACATACTAATGAAGGTTTTCCTCTGATCCATAATCTTGAATGCTAAAAGCTTCATTATGAATAGCATGTTGCAGTAGTAGGGATTGGAAGTATTATTCCTAATGGTATTTAATCTTGAATTCTTCCTTTTTCCAAAATTTAGGGTTACATAAACTCAGGCTGTCCTCACACTGCAATAAACATGCTCAATGAAATTTTACGTCAAGGCATAATGCCTGACAGGCTCACATATAACACACTAATTTTGGCATGTGTTGAGAGTAAAAAGTTGGATGTTGCAATGCAATTTTTTGAGGAAATGAAGGTATTCAGGATTATTTGAAATTTAAGTTCAATCTTCTTTTAGTAGAAAAATATGAAAATGTTTTGAATTCTCAATCTTTGACATTTATAGGGAAAGGCACAGAAACTCGTCAATGATGATCTGTTTCCAGATATTGTTACATATACAACGATGCTTAAGGTTAGATTTCTCTTAATTTGTTCACTTGTGATTTGTTATAATATGCAACTGTAAATTAATCAGTGCAATTTTTGCTTTGTTCTGAAGTTTTTGATAAGTAGTTTCTGTAGTTGTTTTCAGTATTCACTGATTTCAGTTACTTCCAGTTGTTTCATTTTAATGTATATTTATGTTCTCTTATAAATAGTCATGTAACCAATGCGCTTTGAATAATTGCTTTAGTTTTGGCCTATTATTAATCCTATTGCTGTTTTGGGTGTGGGAGGGCTCTCCAGCAGCATCTCTCTCTCAGTTTGTCTCCCTCTTTATTTAATGCAGGGTTTTGGGAAAGCGAAGGATCTTTCTTCAGTTCTGAATATAGTATTGGAAATGAAATCATGTCGTGAATTATACATCGATAGAACTGCGTACACTGCAATAATTGATGCTTTACTAAATTGTGGCTCAGTTAAGGGTATGCTTTCATCTGTTAGAGTTTCTTCAGTTGCATAGTGATGGTTTCAGGAATGAGTGAAAAGTTTAATGTTTATGGTAGTTCCCTTTTCTATTGACAGGTGGAGTAAGATATTCCTAATCCTAAGGGTTGCTAATAATTGAAATTATACCTATGGAATTAATGGATTCTCTATGTTTCTCCTCCAATTGAAGGAGAAAATGTAACAGTCATGTTTACTGGGATCATGTATATTCACTAAGATAGTCAAAATCTTAGGTAACCAAAATGCAAAGCTACTTTAAACTTAGAGCTTTCTCTCTCCTCTGAATCTTCCTATCTGGCACAAAGAAAGAACAATTAAATTGCCAAAAACAGAGGGAAAGACTGCAGTTTTTCTTCAAATTTGTAATGTCAGGCAATGCTACTTGTGCTGAATGAATTTCAACTGCTAATTTGTGCTGTACTGTCTGAGTAGATCCCTCATCTTCTCCTTCAAAAATTGGATGTCCAATATTTAGATAGAGTGAGGTAGAGAAGAGAGAAATAGAGTGGAAGGAGATAGGGTGGAAATATGGTTTTCTATTATTCTTGAACGGGGAGAGGAATGGGAAAGGAGAGAAGATTTTTGGTCTGGGCCTCACGAATTATTTTTTTCTCCTCACATGGAGAAATTTCTTTCTTGTCTTTCCTTCAGTGTGGCATTCACAACTCTTTACATTTTTATCATCCATTTCTCCCACTCTTCCGTACATAGCATAAGCTCTATTTCTTTTTATTCACTCTTTCTCTTATCGAAACAAACCAGAGACAAATTTTCCATTTCTGTCCATCAAAACAATACATCATCTCCACTATATTTTCCTGTGTTTCTTCCACTCAAACAAAATGTTACTCTTTGTGCTTGTGCCCCATCCTTTTGTTTCATTAAATAATTGATGAATTTGAATTTTGTTCTTCTGATTAAATCATCTTTGGACATGTAGGTGCTCTGTGTATTTTTGGAGAAATACTGAAGAAGGCTAGTCTGAATCCAGAGTTGAGGCCCAAGCCTCACCTCTATCTTTCCATGATGCGCACCTTTGCTTTTCTAGGAGATTATGATCTAGTTAAAAATTTGCATAAACGGATTTGGCCAGATTCGGCAGGAACCATATTATTAGTTGCTCAAGAAGAAGCTGATCACCTTCTCATGGAAGCAGCACTGAATGCTGGCCAGGTATTCCCCCCCTACTATTGGTCATTGAGATGGAAAATTTATATTTTCCCTTATGATTATTTTAATATAGAGAAAGGATCTAGAGAGAACCTTTAAAAGGAGCTAGAGTTCATAAATACTACTTGTAGTACAATATAAGTGATAGTATGAGTATAACTAATAAAGCTATGCCTAGTAAACAGTGTTATCTGTGATGTATGGTACTGAGCCCAAAATCTGTTATACATAAATGTGGATGTCATTCCGTCAAATGGTGGAAGTATTGTGGTTATAGTAAAACCATAATATATATACAAAAAATGCTAAAATTTCAGTGACTATTCACGAAAAAATTATCTGAATATATAAACAATAAAACTAATAACTTATATCATGAATAATAGTCATTGAAATTTTTTCTAGGAAATACTCTTTAGTAAAAGTATTTGAAATTGAAGATAATAAACACAAAGGCAAAGTGTAAAACAATATACTATTATACCATAATAATGCATATGGATGTGCTAACTACCATTTGAACACTTTTCTTGAAATGTGGGTTATGAGCCTAATTTAGCTCTAGAAATTTGTTTTGTAATGTGAGGATTGTCCTTCACTTGTATACACTATTACTATTTGTGAATATTTATCGCTTAATTTTAAAGAATAGTAACCTACATGAATACATAGGGAGAAGGTGTAAATTACTTTCTTAATTCTAGGAAAAATACAACCTCTGGTGAGATTCTGTAAAGATAATATCAAAATCTCTTTATTCTAGGAAATAAATATGGAAACAAAGCCTAAATAACAAAGAGACAATTTATAGTAACTACTCTCGAAAATCAGTAACTGGATTATGGATTTCATCACACCCCCTCAAGCTGGGTTGTAGATGTTGAAAAGACCCAGCTTGGAGTTAATTTCATCAAATGACTTCGTAGGTAGGGTTTTAGTTAAAATATTTGCAGTTTGTTGGCTGGTTGGAGTGTATATGTGATACCCAGCCTGTCTCTATCTTCTCCTTGACAAAATGCCTGTCAATTTCCATGTGCTTTGTCCTATCATGATGTACTGGGTTAACTCGAGCTTTCAGCTCAGTTAGTAACCTTTTCAACCATATTCCCTCGTAGAGACATGTGTTAGAGCTCTTAGTTCAGCTTCTGCACTACTCTGAGATACCATTGATTGCTTTTTGCTTCGCCAAGTGACCAAGTTTCCCCAAACATAGGTGCAATAACCCGAAGTTGAGTGTCTGTCAGTTGCTGATCCAGCCCAGTCTGCATCAGTGTATATTTCGACTTCTCTGTTTGCTGTCTTTTTGAAAAATAGTCCTCGACCTGGTGTCATCTTCAAGTATCTTAAAATTCTATATACAACCTCCATGTGTTCTTCGGTTGGACTGTTCATGACGACTGTTCATGAATTGGTTTACTGGGCTTACAACAAAACTTATATCAGGTCTAGTATCAGAGATATAGATTAGGTTTTTAACCAACCTTTAGTACCTCCCTTTGTCAACAGGTGTCCTGTTATCTTTACTTCCCAATTTAGGGTTGGAGTCCATGGGAGTGTCAGCTGGTTTTGCATGCCAGCATCCCTGTTTCTTTCAATAAGTCTAACACATATTTACGTTGTGATACTGAGACTTGCCACCTCCATGCCAAGGAAATACTTAAGATTTCCTAGGTCTTTGATCTCGAATTCTTTTGCCAAGAAGCCTTTTAGTTTGAGTATTTCCTCTTCATGATTCCCCGTTAAAATTATGTCATCAACATACACAATGAGTATTGCCTTTTTTCCAGCCAATGAGTGTTTGACAAACATAGTGTGATTAGTCTGACATTGTTCATACCCAAATTTCTTCACAACTTTTGTAAACCTATTAAACCAAGCTCTCGGTGACTGCTTGAGGTCATACAAAGACTTCTTGTGTCTGCAGACTTTGTTGGTAGTAGCTGGTGAATTAAGTCCAAGGGGTATTTCCATGTAGACTTCTTCTTCAAGATCCCCATTGAGGAATGCATTTTTGCATCTAACTGATACAGAGGTCAGTCTAGACTTGAGGTAAGTGAAAGAATCACCCAAATTGTATTGAGTTTAAGGAAGTGTTTTATGTCTAACAACCCCATTTTCATGGCAGAGTTGGTTTAATTCTGTATTGCAAAATTCAAGGCCATTGTCAGTTTTGAACCTTTTAATTTCCTGACCTGTTTGATTTTCCACCAATGCCTTGAAGACCTTAAACTTAGTGAGGGCTTCATTCTTGTGCTTTAAGAAATAGACCCAAACCTTCCTTGAGAAGTCATCAATGATGGTCATCAAATATCTATTTCCTCCAAGGGATGGCACTCTTGATGGCCCCCATAAATCTGAGTGGAGATAGTATAGAATGTCTTGTGTAGGGTGCTGCCCTTTCGAGAAACTCACCTTTTGTTTCCCAAGGATGCAATGCTCACAGAACTGCAACTTGCTGAAACTTTGATAACCAAAAGAACCTCTTTTGCTTAGGATTTGCATCCCTTTCTCACTCATGGGCCTAATCTCATATGATACCACCTTGATTGTTCCTCATTGCTTGCTGAAATTGCCTGGGCAGCAGTGCCATGATCAGTAACAGTGGAAGCAAGAAGGAAATAAAGATTACCTCTTCTTTTTCCCCTCATAAGAGTGAGTGAGCCCTTAGAAATTCTGATTTCTCCACCTTCAGCAAAATACCTACATCCCAAGGACTCCAAAGCTCCAAGGGAGATTAAATTTCTTCTTAAATCAGGTACATGTCTCACATTTGTGAGTGTCTTGACTGCTCCATTTTGATTTGCACTGGCCTCTGCTTTTAACTTTGCAAACTGCATCATTACCCATCATAATAACTCCTTTATGAACAGGTTCATAGGTTGAAAACCACTCCCTTTTGGGACAAATGTGGTAGGTGCATCCAGAGTCCAGAATCCACTCTTCTCGATCATCTGAAAATGCTGTTGCAGCCACCAAAATATCAGCATCAGACTCTGAATCTGAATCTGCCACAACAGCTTCTTGTTTAGGATTCTTGCACTTTTCTTCCTTTTCTTTCTTGTTCTTGAGCTTGTAGCAGTCATTTATCTCATGCCCATCGAATTTCTTTATGTCAAACCTTGTAATGGATGATATCTTCTCTGTTCTTGCTTGTTTCTTGGGGATGGCTCTTGATACCACTTGTTAACCCTAACCCAGGATTCACCAAAAAACCAGAAAAGCTGAATCTTGATGTTGAAACAACTAGATAGAAAGAACCAGAGAGAGAGAAATAAAGAAAGAGATGAAAGGCAGAGAGAGAAAACTGAGAAAAGAGAGAGATGAATTAAAAGAGGCTTGCCAAATGAGGCAATGACCCAGGTATTTATAAACATACCTGGGTAATACAATCAGTAACCTAAACGCCTTCATAAACATAGGCTTTAACAGAAAAATACACTGAAACAGAAAACTAATACATTGTAACATTCCTAACAGTCTTTCTTCAAGGAGAAGGTCAAACTTAAATCATCCCACATTTCTCGAGCAGAGGGATAAAATATATAAGTCTGACTTACTTTCGGAACCATAGAGTGTGACATTCAAGTCATAATGAGCGAGTCCTCGTTATCCCAAGCCTCAAACTTTGGGTCATCCTGGAGCAGACCTTGCCTTTTGATATGATTCTGTTTTGAGTGACCCTTAAGAATTCTCCGAATATATTGGGCCTGCTGTAGATAGTTCTGACCATCAAGTTGGTATGGACCCATCACCTTGGGCAAGTCATTGGGACCCAATGGAACAAACTTCTCTTCAGCCATCATTCAAATCACCGTGAACACAACCACAAAAAAGATCTTTTTAGATTTGTGGAAACCAGCTCATATCTAGACAACACTGTCCCTTGGAAAAGGGAGAAGAGGGCCTGACAATCTTGTCTGGGCATTTTGCGGCAAGTGGGCCTTGCTGGAACAGGGTGTGTGGACTACATGCGCCGGCCAGTAGGTGGTGCATGGTGGAGTTTTGCTGTCAAACTCCCTGCATCTTGGTCGTTTGTGTGAGACGCACCTTTCTGACTCGTCACCAGCTTCAAAGGCAACGGCAGCTTCAATGACAGTGATGACAGCTTTAACAGTGGCTATAGTGCAGCCCTTTTGTTCTGGTACGGCAGCGGAAAAAGAGCTTCCTGGGTTGGGAGCTCTGATACTCTGATTAAAAGAGAACAAATTTATTAATTTCTTTCACACAAATTACATTCTCTATAATCTTCCTCTTATAGGGAAACAATTGTCCCTAAATTAGGAAATAATAAATATGGAAAATAAAATATATCTATCTCTAATCTTGTAAGATATTTTTATTATTTTCAACAAAAACAAAAAATATTTGGAACCCTCTTACAGAGGTTTTCTAAGCTATTTAAAATAGTGGTTGAACAAAAGTCTAGGCTCAATTACACTAAAAATGCACATTGTAGCATAACATAGCAACTGGCATGCTCATGCATTTGGACGGCACGCCAGTGCCATTTTTTGTCTTTATTGAATTTTGACAGCATTGGAGTAAATTCAAGGGGTGTGTCAGAGCTCACTTCTTCAACGGCTGGAAGAGCTGCAATTAATTCCAAATTTCTAAGCAAATAGCTCCTAAAAACATGAAATAACCCAAGGGTTTGACAAAAAGGGTAAAATGCAATGCAATGGGGGAAACAAAGTCTGAAATGACTAAATAAATGGAGATCTTAATCAAAATGCTTCCTAAACATAGACTAAATGCAACGGATCAATGGTCAAGAAAGGCTTCAGTTATTTAGGATACTCCTTGATGTATTAATATGATTTTGCATCCTTATATTTCATAACCTGTATTATTAGTTTTTTTTATGCATGTGAAATTAATAATTCTCAACTTGTAATGTTATCTGCATCTGTGTATCTTTGCCAGGTTGATATTGCCATTAAAACACTCATTGAGATTGTTTCAAGATGGAAGGGCATATCCTGGACAAGTCGTGGGGGCTTGGTATGTAATGTAGTGGTCTACCAATATCTACCATTTAATCAAACTTTTATTTGTATATCTGGTGTTTTTTCTATCATACTATATTTCTGGATCAACTGGTTCTTCAACTGACATTGGTGTTCTTTTAAGAATACAAAGAAAGTTCTTGCAAAGCTGTAGCTCTTGGTAACTTTGGGTATATCATGATGTTCCTTTTACAAACATAACTTTTGGTATATCATAATGTTCCTTTTACAAACATAACATTTCCATGGATCACATGTAATGCAGTTGTCAAATGTTGTCATGAAGTGAATTTTTCTGAACAGTATATTCATTTAATGTAAATTTTTTATTCCTAAAATGTAAACACTGTAAGTAGTTCAGATCGTTAACTGAATGACCATTCTTTTGCAATATAGGTTGCTTATCGAATTGAGGCCATGTTGGGATTCTCACAGTCATTATTCAGTCCTCACTTACTTCCTCAGGTACTTGTTATATGTTTCACTGACATCCTTTGCACAGGGTGGCTTAGAGCTAATATTAAATAATGAATATGCTTTACTTGTTTGTACATGCATACAAAGATGTGATTAAAACAACACTTCTTTCTAAAAGACAAAAATATTGCAGGTTTTCATGCATTTATATCTGCATGTATGTTCACAATTTAACATGTTTATCATGTCTTTGGCTAGATTGTTATGATTTTGCACTGCGTTGTATTTTTGGTAGTTTATGCACGGAGAACTTAACTTATATTTTGTCTGATTGTGGACCCTCTTGGTTTAGGTTTCACCTTCTGAACCGGTTGAGAATTATATGATACAATTTGAAGCAACACGACCACTACAAGGTACCATAAAGCTGAGGGACGTGGTTATGCGTTTCTTAGATGAAGCAGTTGTTCCTATTGTAGATGAGTGGGGCAGTTGTACAGGGCTGTTGCACCGTGAAGACTGCAACCAGGTATTTTTTGTCAGCTTGGGATATCTGCTTTGTGAGATACCATTTCATTAAATAGTGTTTATACACTTATACTGCAGAGGTTTGCATGAAAATCCTAAATTCTTTAATTGATGAACTTATTACTCAAGTAATTAACATGGAGAGAAGTGAATAAGTTTGTGTAAAAGTCATATACCTTCTTCAATGGGTTGATCATATCAGGATTAACCCAGAAAAAGCTGGTTATCTGGAGCTGGATTTCGGCTTTCAATACCTGCTCGAGTAATAATTAGTTCAATTTTATCTATGATTTTATAATTTAGGCTAGATCTGTCATTTTTCGTGGATCTTCATTACTAGTATAGTTTTTATTATCCAGAAAAACCAAAGAAATCGCAATGGGTTCAAAAGTAATTGAAATAGTGTTTTTCTGGTTCCTACTGTAGTTTTTGTAATATTTTAAAGTTTATATTGGTACTTTTATAACCTCTTTATGTTGAAACAGCTTTTTCAAGTGTGTTTATAATTAATTATATATGACCATAATTATTATTGGAAAGTGTTTATATAATATGATTTCGACCATTTCAACTATTGATTTATTCTGTTGCCCAAATTGATTTTTGACTAAACAACTTCTCGAGTCATTTGGCGTTTTGGTCTCCCTGTCTGTGCTTCTGTTGTATTTGTCCATATGTGTAACATGGATACACAGTACATTGGCATTACTTCAAATTGAATCTCTGTTGTTCATTACATCGGATTTCAGTCTGTGTCCACTTCTACTTTTTAATTATTGGATGAACTTACAATGCAGTTGGATGCTCCACTTTCAACTATGATGAGAAGCCCTCCCCCTAGTGTTACGACTTCAACATCTGTTGGTCATGTAGTTGATTTAATTTTAGAGAAGCGATATCAAATGGTTATCATTGTAAATCACACAAACTCATATGCTACTACTCCATACAGCTCTAGAGCAGTTGGAGTTTTTACATCAGAACAGTTGAGTAGGCTAATTAGACCTGTATCTCAAGTAAAAGGGATAGGCCCTTCACTCTTCAAAAGGTAAATATAACATATTTAGCTTTTACCCAAATGTCAATTGCAAATTTGCCGTGTTTAAATTTTTTCTCACGGTGTTGAAAATGAGTTTTTCTTACTACAACTATATGAACTGAAAATGCTTCGCAATGTTTTGCCCTGCATGGCCGCACATAATTTGTGTTAATGGGGTTTTTTTAGTGAGTAAAAAGGATTTGTGTATGCAGTGATCTCAGATTATACTAGTATGCATTTTTGAATGGGCTGCTTTTCCCATGTGTTTATAAATAAAGACTAGCCAAGTCTTGCTGAGTTTAATGGTTATGTGCTTTAGAGTATGAATTAATTATCACCGTGATAAACTTATTACAAATGGTAGAATGTGCTAAGATGATAATGTAAATAATGTTATACTGTTAAAAGAATCAAGGTTTGTAAGGTCTGAACTTGGCCTACATTAAAATACAAAATCTGGCTTAGCTTTTTTATTTATTATATGTCTCTTTTATAGGTCTGACCTAATCTACTTGAAAATCTGCTTTGACTTGCGAGCTTGTTTAAAAATCATATTTAAAGTGAAAATCATCTACATAATTTGAAGATGTTATTTAAATTATGAAGATATTTACTTATAGGATATTTATGTAGGTGAATGCAAGTTATTTTTAATTAATAATTCCCTATTATTAAGAGAAAATTAGTGAAAAATATGAATAATTACAATTATCTGAGGTAATTTGGGTAAGTTCCTATTATAGTTTATTTTTCCCATTTATCTTGTTGAATAATTATCTTCTAGACTGAGCCTTGCCTACCAGAGGTTGCCAACCAAATAATGTATCATCTCTAATAAACATTTTCCTAGCCAATAATATCTATCACGATCGTCAAATTATTGGAGCTGATAGCCATGTCTGGTTAATCAAACGCATGTTTTTAACTCTTACATAAACGAAAAATACAAGGAGGAGAGCAATTAAATTGACGAAAGACTGAAAAATATATGCATTTTAAAATGGCTTTAATTACATATATATTAATGAATTAAAATTCAGTTAAAAAACCAACCAAGTTTAAAGGAGAAAACTGTGTACACATTAGAATAATACGTGCACTTTCTGATTTTGGTTGCCTTATTTTCCGTTATTGTTTCCTTTATATTCTTAAAGTGTCACCAAAGAGGTTTCTCACATGAAATACATTACATGTAATATGCTTCATTATGGTGAGGTCTGATGATCAATTACAGTTTGGAATGCCCCAGCCAATGCTCTCACCTTGTTCTTCCTTTCCTCCAAAAGCTTGCTTGCAGTTTCCTCAATCACATCATTGGATAGAGACTCCTTCTTCTTGTGCTCTTGTTTCCTTTCTCCTAATTGTTGCTTTGATGTTGTTGCCTCAACTTTGGCCTCTTCTACTTTTGCAACTGGTTTCTTTCCTCCCTCTTTATTTTTCTTTTTCTCACTTTTGTGATCTTCTATTACAATTACCCCACCTCCACTTTTACCTCCATCTTCCTTTCCATTAACAACTTCATCTTCATGATGATCTCTCTTATTTTTGTTGCCTCTTTCAACTTGGTTTTTTTCATCTTCCTCTAATTCATGTTCCTCTTCTTGTGGCTCTTGTTCCGCTTCTGACACCGTAGAAATCACCCTCTCATCATCGACTTGATCATGGGGTGGATCAGAGTCCTTAAGTCCATGAACATGTTCAATCTCATTCACATGTTCAACCTTGTGTAATTTGTGTTGTTCATTCTCCACCTTTATCACTTCAACTTCTTGACTTGTAACTTCTTTAACTTGTTCAGTTTCAACATTTAATGTCCTTGTAGCTTTAGGAGTGCTCTTTTTTGAGCTAATAGAAGCATGGTCCTTATTACTTGCTACCTTCTTAGTGCATGCAGGACTAGTAGGGGGGGTTCTCTTTGTTACCAGTGGCTTAGTTTTTCCATCACTTTGGGTCTTTGGGGTCCTATCTTTAATGGGTTTGGAAGGGTTAGTGCTTTTAGTAACTGGGCTTGAGGAAGGGTTAGTCCTTTTAGAAAGTGGGCTTAAGGGAGGGTTAGTGCTTTTAGTACCTGGGCTTAAGGAAGGGTTAGTGCTTTTAGAAAGTGGGCTTAAGGGAGGGTTAGTGCTTTTAGAAAGTGGGCTTAAGGGAGGGTTAGTGCTTTTAGAAAGTGGGCTTAAGGGATGGTTAGTGCTTTTAGTAACTGGGTCTAAGGAAGATCTACGTGGCGTAGTTGTTGTCAAGTTTGAAGAGGAAACTGGTTTCTCCAAAGATCTTCTTCTTATTGGAGAAGGCTTATAGTTGGGAGAGTCACCTTTAGGCTGTTTGGAAGAGGGTGATTCAAGGCGTGAGGTTATTGTGGGTTTGAGATAGTTGGGGGTGGTTTTCTCTGATGGGTTTGAGTTGGGCTTGTTAGTTGAGTTAGTAGTTTTTGTTGTTGTGGATGCTTTGGTGGTCCTTTTGGTGGGTGTGATGGGAGAATTTGAAGATGAGGCCTTCTTCTCCTTCCCAACAATAGAGCTTTCTTTTGCTTTTGTTGCCATATATCTTTAGGTATTTCTCAGCTAAGAAGTTCTTGAAAGAATTAAACCCACACACTGCAATAGAAATAAAATACAATGTTGTATTAGCTAACTAATATCTCTTTCTAGTTCTCAAAATTGTATGTGTTGGTTACTTTCTAGTTTGATTTGTGAGTCTGACTAATTTGTGATTAAGAAGTAAAATGCACACAAATTTTGTGAATTCATACTTAGAATCAAACTCACGACCTTGATTAAAGGACAAGAGTGTCAAATTACTCGTGCTAAACAACATATAGTTAAGTGTTGGCCCTCTTTAATTTATAATTTTACTAAATCAAAATATTAAAGTAAATAATGCTCTTCAATGTTGGACATTAAAATGAGAATATTTTTATTTAAAATTAAACGGACCAATGTTTATAATTTTAAGGATTATAATGATAAACTTTAAAGTGCAACTCTCCCTTTTGAAGAGACAAAATCCTTTACAATATTTATTTCAAGACATGTTGAACTGTGCATTGGAGAAATAGGTAACCATAGTTGTATTATATTAGTTTCATTTTACTTTATTTTGTTATGTAAGACCCACAAATCAAAAAGAAATTCCTCTCGTTAGTTCTTCTTGTAAATAAATTCTCATGTATATGTACTAGAAATCAAAAAGAAATTGTGAATAATTCATTGAACTTTCTGTTTAACACAAATAAAAAAAAATTGTTTGAATGAGTTGTAAGACAATGTTCCTATATATATATATAACACAAATAAAAAATAAATAAAAAGCTTCCCCCAAATAAGGAAAGACATTGAGCATCTAATACCAACGATTGTAGGAAAACATCAAATTCATTATAAATATTGTTTGAATGAGTTGTAAGGAAAAAGGTATATAACTAAAAAGAAAACTTAAAAACTTAAAAGGAAAGAAGCACTTATATTGCCTAAAGTACTAGATAAATGATTATGATCATCACCTATAAACTCTTTTAAAAACCAAAAAACCAATGTTCCTTTGTCATGCAAATATGAATAGAAAGAGAAAAGCAACCAAGAGACATGAGACATAATGATAAGTACTTCCACCTGTTTTGAAGGCCCAGGAGAAAGAGATTCCTAAACAAATTAGACTTAAAAGAAATATAAAATCAAAGAAGTAAAATAGAAAGGAAACGTAAATTCACAAAAACACAAGACAAAAAAAAGGCTTAGATAACTTACCTTGATAAGAGAAAGTTAACGGAAAAGTGAATTTTTGGGCACAAAAGCAAAGGAAAATTGGTTTGGAAGGAGAAAATATATGAGAAAGCAAATGAAGAAGAAAAAAGGAGAGAAAAGGAAAAGATTGATTGGAAGAGAAAATTAAGAAAATAAAAAGTGTTTTGTAATAAGATGATAAAAGAAGCGGAAATTACGCACAACTCAAAGGAGCTGTAATGCAGGCCATGGAATCTTAACAAATATTTCGTTTTATATTTTTATCATACGAGCTGTGAATGACCTATACTTATGGGATCCACAATTGACCTTTTCCTTTCCACTTCTAATAAAAGAAACATCAACAATACTAGTTTTTTTTTTATTACTATTTTAAGAGTTTATTTCATTCTCATTCCAGTTGTTTTTCTCTTTATTTAATGTTTAATTGTTCTCTTAATCTTGACATTAAAAAAATATATTTATTTTAAATAGAGGCACATCATTCTTTATCATTCTATTCAAATTATTTAATTCATTTAAATGACTTAATAATTCTATTTAATTATTTGATTTATTTACATGATTAATTATTCTACACAGTTATTTAAAGTACACTTTATAATTTAATCGACTTATAAAAAAAATATCATATTACTTAATTATTTGAGTCACGTAAGTAATTTTATTTACGTGAGTGATATATCTAACTTGATATCGACTTATGAAAGAAGTATTATATGTTAATTTTAGGTAATAAATGAAATCTCATTTATTATTGTTAAAATTTAATAATTTAATAATTACGTGTTAAAATATAAAATTTGGTCCGTGGGTTTTCTTCTTTGTTGATTTATAATCAAATTTTAGTCCATTTTATTCATTTACCGTTAAAAGTTTAGTTTTTATTAGCCATCGTGGAAAAATGTTTCAAGTATAAAAAATTACTAAAGTAAATTGATAAATTACACTTTTGAGATTTCATTACTTTTAGATAATAGTGAACATATTTTAGAAAAAACAATAATATTTTATACTTTTGAAACTCAAGTGATAGTTCATTTGGAACAGAACTACTTATGTAGCAATTTTATTATTCGAACTTATACACGCGTGACTAATCGATAAGAATATAAAATACCTGTGACTACATTGTGCTTAAAAATTTCATTACTTTAACCACTCTTTATGAATTCAATTCTTTTAAAACTTTTAACACTTTCTTTTGTATAACATTCATTCAATTGGGCAAAACTAGTGGAAAAGTTAGTTAAAACTGATAAGTTAACTAAAAGTTAAAAAGTCAGTTGACAAGAAAAAATTGAAAACTAACAAAATTAGCTTATTCAATTAGAAGTATTTAGTAAATTGATTGGTTAAACTAGTTGATAAATATAAAATAATATACATATTTGTATGATATTTTTCTATAAATATAATTTTTGTTTTATTGATAATTTCTTTTAGAGTATTTACAATTTTAGTTTTTAATTTTTGTAATTTTATTTATAAAAATGATTATTATATTATTTAGTTTTAATTATTATAATTTTTAAAATTATATATTTTATAATTAATTTTTAATTACATTTTAAAATATTTTCAATTACGTTTAATAAATCTCTCTCTTATTATATAGAATCCTGTTCTATTTATAAAGATAATAGAAAAATTTAATAAATATTCTAAGGACGAAAAGGAAATAAAATATAAAAAGCTACCCGGTAAAAGTTATTTTTTTTTTTAAATGCTACATCAACAAACATTTAAAAAGTATCGAAACTACATAAAAAAACTTATTTGAAGTTTGTTTAAATATGAAGTTGTTTTAATATATGGATCATTTACAATTTTTAATAAATTTCAGAAAATATAAAAAAGTCAATTGAAGAAAAATATTTGAAAGCATGTCACTAATATTCTCTTCATCAATTTGACAAACTAATAAAATGTAGAAATTATTATGATACTAATATTAATGATGATTTTTTTTTTCTTTAAAAAGGAGCATCAACTAAAAATAGATTATGTAACCTATTATTGCAAAGATAACCTATTGTTTTTATTGCAAAGTCTAACCACAATTTTATTTATTTCTAACCACAGTTTATAGTACATGAATTTAGACTCATATAATGAATAAATACATTATCTATTATCTATTACAAGTGATTTTTGGGGTACCCATCAAATCTAAATTTTATTGTCATCTTTAATTTTAAGTTCTTTGTAGACTTGTTGTTTGTTGACTCTATGGCATTTAATGATACCATATAATTTTTTGATTTTCATTGGCTTTAAAATACAAAATTTTTTAATGTTTTTTTATTACTTCTTTCTCATTTTGACGTATGATATGTCATTGATATCGACATTACGTGAAAGCTCGTGTTTTTCTGATTTCTCATTAATTTAGTCTTTTGACGTGTCATTGCTGTCTACATTATGTGAAAGATCATGTTCTTGAATAATTTGTCATTTTTCATACGTGTGTGACACATTTCAGGTTATCATTTCAAGTTTTATAATATTTAGTTAATATTTTAAGAGTGAGATTCCCTTTTAATCTCATTATATAAGTATAGTAATTATGCAAGTTTGGGTTCCCAAATTTTAATTGAACGTACTTTTAATTATTATAATTGTGTAACTTTGTTCCACTTAAAAATTTAATAGATTTGAAACCTACCTTAACATCAACAATAATATTTAAACTTAATCACTAAATTAACGTGTTTGTTTAATAACTAAAAGAAAGTTATAGTAGATAGACCTTAATTGTATGTTCGGAAAAAATAAAAGAAATATGTAAGAAAATATGTGAGGAAAAAAAATAGATTGTTAGCTAACTATTATGCTTCATAAGTAGTTGCCTCACCATGTCAATCCTATGATCAATGGAATGTTGATCAATTTCTTCCATCGGTTTGAATATTAACAAGTATTGTAAACAAGAATAAATGATTATGTGCAAAAATATGATGGTCAAACTACATGGTATTCCAAATTATGTATTACTATATTTTTTATTTGATTAATTGATAAATAGGTAAGATTATTTTTATTTCAACATTTAACTTAAACCTTATATAAATATGTAATTTTTTTACATTTTTGAAATTATATTTGCTTGCATCATATTTTTTTTATCTAATTTAAGTCTTAATTTGGTACTAACAACTCAATAAAACAATATTGACCACTAATTATCATAATAAAAATAAAAAATTGAATCACACAAAGGCTTTTATAAAATTATTTTCTATTATTCTAATATATTTTATGGACATTAATATCTTTGAATAAGAAATATTTTAAATTAAAAGTACACTCTTTTGCATAAATCTTATTTTTTATTAGAATTTATTAGAAATTATAAACGTCTTTATTCTTATTTAACAATTCTTTCTTAATTTTATGTGTATATACACACATCATTACATGTTCTTATATGGATGTATGAGATGAACTCGATATGGATGTAGATATACATCTATATCTGTGTAGTAATATAAATAACTTGAAAATCTTATGAGAGGGTGAAGATTTCGTAATGAACCTCTAAGCATTTGTGTTGTGTTGTGTTGTGAGGGAGTGATATTTGTGTGGAAGCTAGAGGAATATGTATGTGATGGAACTACACGTGACTCGAAGGGTGGTTCATGCTCTAGAAAGGATTATTTAGGCAACATGACCCTAGAGTGGACATGGTTGAAGGTTCAAGATGGTCTTACTAAGGTGAACATAGCAAAGGTAACTCAATTTGATGATTGTAGTTTGATATGTTATGCTATTATTGAAAGGTAGATGATTGTGGATTTTGTGGTGTGAAAGCTTCACCTTACTAGGATAGTGAAGAGATGATATGAGCACATATTCTAAAAAGTTCTAGGTATGACCTAGTTGAGTCAAAGTCAATAGTACTTTGCACCCATTCCAGCTGCTATCTAGTACTGTATGTATGGAAGTTTCCTTTCTGCAAGTTTATATAAACCTTGTAAAAGAGCGAGAGGTTGGTCAGTCTTTACTATATTGGTTGACCACAAAATAGTACCTAATGAGATCAAGTCATAATTATTATTTAGGGGTATGTTTTCCAGTGGGTCGAGATCGATCCTAATTGACTATGCTCATCATCGATAAGTGAGAACCCAATACTTAACTAAAAAATACACTAACTATTAGATCGGTATATCATCATTAACATATTTAGTTATCTTCAATTCAGATTCAATTTCTTTTATTATCCTTTGTAACTAGTTGTCAAGTCCAAATATGTTTTTTGTATTATCTTTTCTATAACACCTTGAAATTTAATTAATAAGTATTAATTGTCTTTAAAGGAACTTATTTGATTATGTTGACTAAGAGTATAATTAAGATCTCTTGAAAAATTAATTCAATTAACCGAGTTTGGAGTGAAATGAAGCTTATAATACAAATTAAATTATAAATTTCATTTGGGTTAGTTGGTTTAATTTTTTTATGTTGTATAAAGGATTAATTTAATCTTCACTTTAAGTTTTATAACTTTTAGGAATTATAGAATTGAGAAAAATATTTTAATAATATTTTTTAAAGATTAAATTAACTCTTTTTCTTTAAAGTTTATTTAAGAAAAGAATGTTGAGAAATCTTAGGATATTAAAGTTGTATGTAAAAGTGTAACTTTAAAAATTTTATTTAGGATTAACAAAAATACCCTTAATATGTAACATCCTAAATTGATGATATATTATCCAATACTAAAACACGAGGTTCATTTTTAATTTTTGAAAATGTTAATTAGTTTGATTAATAAAATCATGAGACAAGTTGCCATACATAAAGAATTAGAATTGGGAACAAGCATCAATATCAAATTATAAATAAACCACACATCCAACATTAGTTATATGTTTTCACTGTTCTCATTAATGATACAAATATATCTTCTTAATCCATAACATAATATCATTAGATATAATAAACCATCTCATCAATATCTCTTCTTAACAAACAAACACAAAATATGAAACTAAGGTCTTCATAACATAAGGAATGTTTTAGCCCAAAACATCTCTTCTTAACGCCTCAAAACCACTAAACATGCTAGTCATCTGTTCGCCCAACAATCAAAGGTCATAACAAGTGTCAAACGTTAGCAACAAAAAGGGTTAACTCATAAAATAAAAATAAAGATAATTAGATCATATAAGCATGTAATTAATTCAATCGTATAAATATAATTTCACTATACTACGCAAAACCCAAAATGATGCATGAAATCTCACTTTACTCAACCACGCAATGTGGTACTATCAAAACCATTTGAGCGATATCTAGAAGTACATATTATCTTAAACAATTTCACTAGAGAAAACTATACAATAACAATCAAAACCACTACCTATTCATGGTAATTGGTCAAAGTGGTAGCATTCCTCACCAAGTAACAACCCTCTAAATCCTAAGGCATCTATCTCTCAAGAGCCCAATCAAGGACATATTGTATTAGTTTCATAACATCCTTATTTTCACAACATACTTTTTGAGAAATTATAATGATCTATTTTAAAATTTTTCATAAACACATCACCATGTCCCATGGACATATTTCAACTTAGACAACTCAACTATCTCTACATAGTGAGCATATAAGCCCTACAATTCACAAAAAAATAATCATCATAATCCTCTAAGGCATTTAAATGATGCAATATGTCCTCAATAACTAATCATAATCTCTACTCACACAAGCAACCTATCAATATTCAAACATGAGCATAAACAACAATACATGATGAAAGAAAGGCCATAACAATCATTAAAATCAAGAAACACTTCACAAAAGGTCAAACAAGACATCCTAGGTTCAGAGGACTCACGTTGAGCATGAATTCCATACTAGCACGTAGGTCCAGTGACTCCTACTAAGTCTTTATTACTTCATGCTCAACTTCACCATCATATGACATTCGAAATGGGACTCTAGAGACCACCTCAGCCTTTGAGCTTTCACGCTGAGCATGGCCTAATAGCACATTTAGTGATAACTTCTAAAGACACTCCCGAAGTTCTCTAAACTCTCACACTGAGCATCAACTTAAGCTTACACTTAGTGTGAGTGCAAGAAATGTTTAAGGATCATCAAGGACCTCAAGCTGAGTGCCAACACATGATCACGCTCGGCGTGAGATGATAAAACTATAATGTAGAACTTTTTTTTACATTTAGTGAACTTTGACCCTCTTCCAACATTCCAATTCTCACTACCACTCACCCCAAGTATTCTAACATGTCTATGCACCTATTCTAAGAGTGTTTTAAGGCACTATTGATTTAATATGCCTAATTCAAATTTTGATTCCCTACATCTCAAATTCACTAATATACAAGTTCTATGGGAGATTCTTAATCAAATTTCAGAGATCATTTTCCCATTC
Source organism: Hylodesmum podocarpum (assembly GCA_026586105.1). Classification (NCBI taxonomy): domain Eukaryota; kingdom Viridiplantae; phylum Streptophyta; class Magnoliopsida; order Fabales; family Fabaceae; genus Hylodesmum; species Hylodesmum podocarpum. The sequence goes on along the minus strand of JALJEV010001430.1, from coordinate 6,266,678 downwards.
AAAATTTTATTTTGAATTTAAAAATATAAATTATTTACTTAATAGACGACTCTAACACACTCAACTTATACTGAAAAATATAAAAACTTATTAATTTAAGTAAAGAGAAATATAATTTCAATTTAACTAATTTAAATTCTAAAATTCTTAAAACAATTAATCAAGACATTTAACATATATAATTACTTTTAAATTAATTTAAATCACATAAATACATAATAAAATAAAGGAAAACATTTAAGAGCATTACATAATAATTCACTTTCACCTTCTTTTCCTCTCTCTTCCCTTTTATCTATTTCCCCTATCACTTTTTTTTTCTCATTTTACACTCATCTTCTCTCTCTCTCTCTCATTTTTCACTCATCCTTTCTCTCTCTCATCTTTCCAATTTTTTACTCTCTTTTGTCCTCCATGTTTCTCTCTCTCATCTTTCCAATTTTTTACTCTCTTTTGTCCTCCATGTTTCACGACCCTCATGATCTCCTTCTTCTTTTCCTTTTCCTCATTTTCTCTTACCCTAACCTAGCACCACTACACCACCATCATCTTCTTCTCTTCCTCCCCATTTCTTCTTCTTCTTTATCTTCATTTCTATGTTCCACCATGAGCTGACAATTAACACTCCCTCATCATTTTCAAAACCCCATTTTCACTTCACTAAAGAGCCTTTGAGGAGAGGCATAAACTCTCTTTACATCATCTATGCTTCTTTCGTCATCTTCAGTTTGCTAATGTACATTTTATATTGTTTTGTTAGTGTTCTCTTTTGACTAAATGCATTGGATTGAATTTCAATATGAATTTGGTAAGCAATTGATGATTGTGGTTGGTATTGGGTGAAAATATGTGTGTAGTGTTTTAATAAGTTGATTTTAGAAAAGTAAAATGTTTTCATATTATATGGTTTATGAATATGAATTGGTTAATGTAAGTTTGAAAGTGATGATATTGTTATGATAATTGCTATGGAAGATTTTATTTTAAAAACCTTAACCACTTAAAGTGATTTTTAAGAAAATTATAATGTTTTCAACTAGTTAATTTTAAAAATAGATCAAAGCTAAATAGGCATCTTTGAATTCTCAATCCATAAAGCTAGTTTCTTCCCTAAGTTTGTCAAGACATTAAGAATCTAGTTATGGAATTTAGGTTCTTCCACCAAAGACATTATAGTTAGAATAAATTAGTGAATTGATGATAATAACTAATTAATAATTGGATTAGTAATTGAATTAATGCACGAAAGAAGTAGACCGATGAAATTCAACCTCGAACTCACCATTATTCATTACAACCCGTTTAATTCTTTATTCACAACTTTCTTAACCTTAATATTTCAAACCTTTATTACTCTTTACTCTTTATCAAATTTCTTTTTAACATTAATCATTACTCTTTATTGTAACAAAACCATTTTGAGATAACAAGCTTTAATTTTACAACTAATTCAATCTCGTGGGATACGATACTTCGACTTTCATCTATTTTATACTACTTGGAAAAAATTTAGTATGCTTGCCATATTTGCACCAAGAAAACACAATGGCGCAGGGTCAACTTGTGTTCATAAAATATACTTCAACAACAATGAGAGGAACAAGACAAGGCTAGTGACGGAAATGTCTTCCAACATTTTCATCTTTTTTTTTTGGGTGTTATTCATTCTCGAAAGTCTTAAGATTATTGGGATAAGGACAAAAACTTATTTTCATTCCAACAATTACTTAAAAAACTTATGCACTATCCTCGAAAATTCTGATTTGGGAGTTTAATTTTGTGAGGATACAAGGACTTAGAATGAATCAAGTAATGAGTGTGATAGAATTAGACCATCCTCCTCTACTAGATAACTGTCTTTTTGTTCAAGATCTTCAATATATAACCTCTTTAGTAATACTTTCTATAGTTTGTTTCTAAATTAATTAGATTATAATAGGAATGTGAAAATTGTTAGATTAAAATTCCTTCAAGCCTAGGATGTTGTTAAACTTAAAAGTTATGGGGAGAATAATTAGTTAATTTAGAAAAAAAATAATTTAAAGTAAGAGATATTATGTGGTATGTAAAACAATCACAAATATAGTTAAATACAAATGTAAAAGATGAATGGTATTTTATAACTATCAAAAGTCCCTACAAATAAAAACTATATGTCAAGTGTTAATAACATTTAATCAAATTAAATAAAGGAACAAAATTGAATAATTTTAAAAAGTTAAGACTTAACTAATGAAAAAAATAATAATAATTAAGTTAATATATTTATTTTTCTACTTTAGTTCATACGATATTTTATTCATTAAATCAGTCTTTTGACAAAGAGTTGAAAACAATGACGAGAACAAAAAGTATATTAGGACTAAAATAAATAACAAGGATAAAAAAAATAAAAAATTGACATCATCTATTATAATTTTTTTTACAAGGACAAAACTAAAAAGAAAAATGGTATATCACATTAACTAAATATATATTTAATCTGTTGTAAATATATATGGCTAAGCTCCCAACCAAATTAAATCTATGTTGTGGACAACATTGAACATATAGTGGACATAGAAAATTTATCCATTATTAGCTTGTTTGATTTATTTATATATGTTTGAGGCACTAAGTGGTACCACTCACTTATTCATTTCCTTCTATTGCTTTCATTCTTAATCATCTTACGTCGCTACCTTGCCACCTTATCCAACACTCAAGGACAAAAACAAATGGAATATTTTCTTAATTGATTTCGTTATCACAAGCTTTTCATAAGCATGTGCATGGATTAAATAAAATTAAATTGTTAATTAGCTGTATTTTTTAGTTTTTGAAAATAATTCAAAGTGTTGTCTTTCTTAACTTTACGAGAAATTCAAGAAATGAAAATGTTATGAGTATTATTAGTTGAATTTTTTTTAAAAAAAAAATAGCAAAAGACCTATTTGAATGTTTTTCCGTTAAAGGATCCGTAAAAGAATAAAAATTAAAATTTACTTCTTCAAAAATTAAAAATAATTTCTCATTAGTTAATTTATAAGAAGTTTTAACATATTTTTAAGAAAGTTAAAAAATTAAATTTTATAAATTCAACCGCAGTCGAATTGGTTTCTATAAAATAGTATTTTAAATTTTTTTAAATTATATATAAATTAATAATAAATAGAAATTAAAAATAATTATAATTCGAAGACCAGTGGAGAAGGAATATGTCAGGGCTAGAAAGTAGGTGGTTAATAATTAAAAAGTTATGAAAAAGAGATATAAATCGTGCATAGAATTGAAGGGAAATAAAGCGTGAAAAAATAAAAGAAAATATATTTAAAGTTAAAGATGCTTATTTAAAAAATGTAGAGATTAAAAATATATTTAATCTCATTATATATATATATTATATTGATTAGAACATATTTATAAATTAATCTAATGTTGTTTATATAAAAGTTTAAGTTTGAGTTACGGTTACGTTATGTTCTAATTAATATTTACTTTTACGTTACATTAACTGTACAAAATTTATATATGCTTAACCTTTGTTTTCATCTTTTTAACTCCTTTCATCATAGCTATATTTTTACAGCCTTAAACTCGTTTAATATTCTTAAACTCATTCATAAAATACTATTTATTTTTTATCGCTCTAATTTTAAACTACTCATATGTCTCTCCGCTTTATCTTTCAAACTATTTATAAGTATGTTTGGCCCAATCTTTTTCCCTTGAAAGATGCTTATAAGTTAAAGACACAGGAAATAGCTTAAAAAAATAAGTAGAAATTGTTGGTTAGTTTTCATTTTTCATAGTTTGAAAGGTCCTTTTAAGCTGAAAGTTATCTGCTATTTTTTTTTTAAAAAAAATTGGATTTATATAAAACTAATATTTTGTCCGATAAAAATGTATACTTATGAAATATATATTATGTAAAATTAATTTAGTCCACACAAAATTATTTTAATAATAATAAATATAGAAAGAAAAATGTCAAAACATAGATGGTGAAAATTTTCAATTTTTAAGAATATAAAAATTACTTTAATTAATAAACTTTTATTTTAATGATTATTAACGAATAATATATAATATTAATAGAAGAAACTTAAAATAAATGATTTTGACGCAATTCAATATTATTAATTTCTAAAGTGTTTAATAAATAATTCACCGCTAAGAAATAAATAATTAATGTATAAATAATAAGTTAATAATTTTTTATTTTTTATCAATATAAATGTTATATGATTTCAGATTCTATTTATATATACACATCTATTACTCTTTGACTATTCCACAAATTTATTTTTCCTTTCATATTTTTTTTGTATCTAGTATATATTTTGGAATTTTATTACACTTATCGAATTCTTCATCTTTCATATCACATATTCGAATGAAATTACGTAAAATTATTTTTTGCAACTATGATATTTTATTGCTTAATCAATGGATATGACCTAATATCACATAATATATGTCATTTTTTCTTCCTAACCCTAATTGTTCTTTTGATGATATTTCTTGATGAATAATGTGTATATTTATATAGTTCTTGCAATTCTTCTACTTAACTACCACTTATAAAATCAGGAATGTGACATCCTTCACCCTTGTATGGTGCTAGATTTATGAGCATTTTAGTTTTATATATATATATATATATATATATATATATATAATAATAATAATAATAATAATTTTACACAAAGAATTTAATGTCATTAGGAGGTTATGGGAACACATTTTTCATTTTATCAAGTGCACTTGAAAGAATACGTGTATCATGCAAAGTACCGGACCATCTGACAACAACAAAAATAATTAACATGTCAAAGTTGCAAACTAACATTGCAATTTGTGTTGGGTATCTTGTTCTAACAAACTTGCATCTTTTAGTAAGAACAACAAGTATACGTGTCTCGTTTATAACACCAATATATCCTTCAAAATATGAAAAACATTTATGATCATCTTTAATTTTGGATAAATCTTAGCAAATATATAATCTAGAGGCTTTACAATCTCTTAAGCCAACAAATAAAAACTATTTAAAACTTCAATAAACCTTCTATTTACGGTTTCTCCTAGTTTTCTAAATTTGTTGTGGATTTCGGAATTGCTTGACTGTATGCACAAAGTGAGTGTCACTAATGATGTCATTTCCTTAGATGAATGTAACCATCCTTTATTGACCAATAATTTTTCTAGTTTGAATACAACATAAACTTCCATCCTAAATATGTTGTAACTTTCATATAGAATGTTGAGAGTTTGTCTAACCCAATTCCATCTTTGAGAATTAATAAATCTATTGTGTTGCTTCATCAAATACATCATGTGATACTCACAGGCAATTTACATTGTACCATAAGTTATTTTATAGTACTTTGCACAATTTTTTTTTTTAACTTTTCTTGATTATTCATTAGTTTGACTAAAATTCATATGTGAAAACAATGAACTAATAACATAATAAAAAGAAAGTACACATTTAAACTATTAATTAAATTCACAAACATCAATATAAATACCAAACTAATTTTATTCAATATGTTAATAACAATTAAAAACTAAATCTTATTTTACTTGTTATATTTTTCGTAAGTTATATTTGTATAAAATTCAACCTACTACTTCAATATTCATTGAATCTTCTGTGTACGTGAATATGATTCTCTTTTGGGGCTATTTAATTAAAACTAAAGAATAGTAATATTGATGAGAATTCAAAATTTTTCTCCTTTAACTTTTTAAGACCTCAGTGTAACCTTGCATATAAAATTTTGCTTGACATTAGACTTGCCCTAAATTTTAGCACGTCACCATGCAAGTTTAGCGTCAATAGTTCCCTTCTCATTACTCTATCACAAGTTAGTTTCCGTACTCAACAATTGTTTCTATGTAATGCAATCAATTCTTGAAATATCCATCTTATATTTCAATTATTTTATAGTATAATGTTTACTTATATTTTTCTCAAATTTCTTACATAATTCTTCTCATTTCTTACATAATTCTTCTCATTTCTTGCTTTTGAATACATTCTCTGATCTTCCATATTCACTAATTTCATGCAAATATCAATCAAAACTTTGATGCTAAATGAATCCCACTTAAATTGTCATTTTTCAACTAAATTCAATATTACACCTAATACTTATATAATATTTAAATTTGTAAACTATCTCCACGTATACATAATGATAGGAGTATATAGTTTGACTTTAGTTCCACATCGCATAAAAGATGAAAGTGATTATTCTTATGTTTCTATATAAACAACTCCTTATAAAATTTCTAAAAACATCAAGAATAAATTGTTTCTTAGTGTAGTAGTTGTGTACGTAAACAATACAAATTGTGTGTTGAACCACGTCAAATTTAATTCTGAGTCTTTTTTCTCTATCTCGCTTAATTTCTTCAGTCTTTTTTTCTCTCTCTTTCTCACTTAATTTCTTCTTTTATTTTTGTTTTGTTCTTAATCGTTGATATTAGGGTCAATATCTTAGTATAGTATGTAGTTATAACTCTGTCTAGAGAAGGGAAGATAAAGATTGAGAAGTTTAATGACATACTCAAATTTAATGAATGAAATTTTTCACAAAGATGAGAGGGGTTAAGTGGAATAACAAGTAATATATTTTCAAACAGTTTAATACAAGGATTTTGTAAGACAAGTAGTTACCAAACACCTTATATAACAAAATTTATAAGGATAAATGGTTGTCATTACAAAAGTGTTTGAATTCATGGACATGAATACAAATATCTTAGATAATAAATTAATCTTAACCTTATTTTCCAAATTAACCAAATCATGTATCTTAACTATCTTTATTGATTTCTACTTGAATAACAATAAATTTAATTTGAATGATAGGAAAAATAGGTGAAATACTATTATGTGTTAAATCAAGATACAAAATTATTTTGGCTCATATAAGTTTTTTCTAGCATCATAAGTACTCCTACAAGGAACATCGGAAAGAAGATTTAAATGATAAATGCTCTCTTAGATACAAATATTTTACTATTGACGTAACATAAATCATTTCATTATGAAAATCTCGTAATATTTATGTTGTTGCGTTTTTAAGTAGAGATCGCTATACTTTAATTGTAATTTTTAATCTAATAAAATATGTTTGATTTAATAATTGATACTAGAATACATGTTTATTATGATATCTAACGATAGAATTGTTAAGATTAGAATAGATGATAAGTTTATGGATTTGATGGACAAAATGCTAGTAGCATATGACAAGGAATGCATTTTCAGAAACCAACCCCAATAAACTCTCTTCACAATCCATTCTCTACATATCCATCAAGGCAGCCACAACAATTGCAAGCTAAGACAACCCCCTTCCCTCCTCCCTCCTCCCTGAAAGGAAAAGTGACAGGGTTTATGTTTAAGGATCACGAGGGCTATATGTTGTATGTAATTTGTTCGTTTCTATCTCATTGTTCCCGCCAACCATAGCAGAGGAATGGCTTTCTAGTGGAGTATTCAATTAATTAATTAGTAATAATTGGATAATGTTATTTTTGAAATTGATTGAGAAGAATGAAGAAAAAAAAAGGATTTCACTTATCTTATTTCTTGGATAATATAAAGGACGATGGAGATCTTCAGACTTGTCAATGTTAATGCATACAAATTAAATATATAATTTAATAATAAAATTCTTTTATTATCAAAGATATGAGTTGTTGATTTGATCAATCTCTTATTTCTTATGATATTATCTTTTAAAAAATCAACAATTATAAAATAAATGTTAGGGAATTGATCACACTTTTTTAAAAATAATAATCAAATAATATATTTTTCCTTCTTAGCATTACATTACGTCAACCCAACATATTTACACCGTTTATAAAATTATTAAATAACATTTTATCTTCATAATTCATTTTTAAATAATCTCAAGAATTTAATAAAGAACATAATTATTATCTACTGTAAATAATCCTTTTAGATAATTGATTAGAATAAAATTTACGTCAGTTTCCACTGTGTTGAACAATTATTTGATGTAGGTCATTCACACACGTCATATTCTTATGAAAAAGAAATAGAAAGATCACTTATCAACTCCGTGATAAGTGCTACTGGGATAAGAGAATTGTGAGCGTTGAAAAAGCGATTTTTGAGGTAAAATGTTGAGGTTTAGTTCTCGCCAAATTTCTTCTGTTTTTCTTTTATTTTCACGCACCACAAACACAACTTAAAAAATGAACCTTACGTTAGTTATTATTCATTTAAGATATACTCTCCATACTCAATCCAAATCATCACGTTTCTTCGTGGATAAGCTTCATTTGTGATAAACTTATTTTCAGTAAATGCATAAATATATTTGAGTTACATTTAATTTAAATATATTGTAGCATATTAAAAATCATAAAATTAAATAATAGTATAATTATGTATAATAAATAGAGTCAATATATAATAAAAAAAATCTACTCTTATAGAAAACAGTAAAATCAAACGATAAAATAAATAAGGTGTTAAAATATTTTAAGGAAAAGAAACAATTTATTTTATTTCATTCAATTCAGGTGTAGAATGCATTGAAATTAACACTAACAAAATATCTTATTAATAATCATTAATTATAATTGTAAAGCTTTAATTTTTATTCTTTATTAACGTAAAAATTTACACTACCAGGTTACTAAAAAAATACACGTATTTATGTGTTTATATTTTTATGTAAAAAAATAATAAATATAGAAAAAATAATGATTAAAAACAGAAAATAATAAAATAAGAGAAGGATAATCATAAAAGTGAATAGTCTTAATTCAAAATAAAATATAATTAATTTTAAATTTTATTAAAAATAACACGGAGATAGAAAAATGATTAAAATATTAAATTAATAAAAATTTATAAGTTTAAAAGGATAAAATTATTCAGTAAATGTGAAGATTAAAAACAGTTAAGAATCTTTTTTATCAATAATTATAGATCATAAATCATTTTAGATATAATTTTTAAATAATTATTATAAATCACTTTAGATATAAATTTTAAATAATTATTATAAAAATAATATTTTTATTATACATGAAAATTAATAACCACGTGATGATATTAAGATCTTTTATATTATTTATATATTAAATTTAATTCAAATTTATTTTAAAAGAGATTAAATTTAATAATTATTAATATAATTACATTGCCAACTAATTATAAATAATTATAGATATAATTTTAAAATATATATCAAATATTATCTTATATTTTCTTTAATGATAAGATCTTATCTTATATAACAATCAATAATTATATTAAAATGGAAAGTAATCACTTTACTGTGCAAAAATTAACCAGAGTTGATTTATCGCCCTTTATATGATTTTTTTCTTTTTTGACGAGAGTGAAAAATATATCATCAAAGCATATAAACTTAAATATTTATAAAATATAGACATGAAATCATTATAAAATATAGACATGAAATCAATAGATAATAATAATAATAATAATAATAATAATAATAATAATAATAATAATAATAATAATAATAATAATAATAAATTTCGCGTATCACGGGCCGGCACACCGAGCTCTCTCCCTCTGATCTAATTAGAATGTTAGTACTTCAATCATTAATATATTTATTTTAATAATATTTATTAAAAACTATCATATTAAGATACAGATTCACTACTTCTAAAATATCATTATTAATTAATCAATTAATAATAAGGAATGAATTTAATTGTTATATATAATTTATATAAATCCTTTTTAAAAAATCATAATTTATATAACTTTTATGATAATTAAAAAAATAATACTTTAAATATATGAAAATAAGTATTTATACAACTTGTTCATTTAATTATAGAAAGTACACACACACACACATATATATATATATATATAAAATTAGTTAGTGCGTATATAGTTAAATCCGGAAAAGATATATTCATTAACTTATTTTCATCATTAAACTTATTAAGTTTATTTGGAAAAGATAGAGATTAAAGAAATATCATAATATAAACATAGCATTGGTCCATTCACACACGTTTAGCACTTTTTCCCCACTCTCTCTCTCTTTCTCTCTTTAAAATACTTTCTTTCTCTTTTCTCTCTCAATTTCTAAGCCAAAAGAAGAACACCACAAGGTAGTCACAATATACGAAGCTATTCAATTCACTTGAAATTTCTCACCGTTTTAGTTTTTCTCAACGCGCTCTCTGTTTGCTCTTCCTCGATCATTCTTTTTAAAGCCTCAAATTCGGGTAATCATCGTCGACCCGAATTCAAAACAGTAAATAATATATTGGTTTCTCGTGGCGATGATCATCGTTATGCCCTGAAATTGAAAATATGAGTTATTGAAAATTTTTGATTCAATTTTAGTTCTTTCTAGCTCTAATTCATGGGTAAGGTTTATTTTTCTTTTTTAGCAAAGATTTTTTATTGAAAAGGATTTGCTTTTTTTTTTTTTTAAAAAAAAAATGTTTTCTTAGCGTCAAGGTTTGGTTATTGTGTGTTTGTTAAGCTTATTTTAAGTTCTGAAATAACGGGAATGCAGGTTTTTTATTTTTATTTATTGATTGAGTTTTATTTTTATTTTTGTATTTGTGTGGGTATGTGCGCTTGTTGTGCGGTGAAAACCAAGTTATACCCTCCTTTGGGGGATGAAATCATGGGTCATGTGTGTATCAATCAATTTTAACAAACAGTTTTTTGTTTCTTTTTTTTTTTAATTTATTATTTTAAAAAAAATAAAAATTGAGGACTCTCATCTCACAACTGAGTTTGTTGGTTGGTTGGTTCTCATATGATGATCAATTCATGAATGTATTTTTGCAGTTTGTTTCTGGTATTTTCTGTTGATTATCATCTAATCATGTATTTCTGTCTGCCTTTATGATGTGTGTGTTTATTTTTCCTGTTTGAATTGTTCCTTTGAGCTGAAAATTATTGTTAATGATTGAAGTTCTGGTTGTTCCTTGAGAGTACTAGCACCTGAATTAAATGGTGTTACCACTTTATAATGATAATATCGTGTGCAAATATTGCTTTGGTTGGATTATATAATCAAATTATGTATACATGTTGGTAGAGTTTGTCACATGAACAAGAGGGGATGGAATGGTTTATGATGTTTTTGGTGGTTCTACTAAAGGGTTATTAGAGTTTGGTAGAACCAAAACTAACCATGTTTTTAACTGTGTGCTGTTTTGTTATTTTTCTAAAAATACATGAAACAAAATCAATGTTAGGTTTTGTTCTGTTCTAACGTGTCTATCTAAGAGTACCGTTTTGATAATGGTTATCTTATTGTTTCTGAGAAGTTAAACAAGGAGCTCCTTGTCTGAGAATGGCATGTGTTATGTCAATGTTGTTGGACTCGAGTAATTTATTGTTCTTCTTTTGTGTTATATATAGAACAAAGTCTTGATAGGTTTTCCTTGGAGATGAGAGAAACTGTATAGATCCGTAAGTACACTGTCTTGTTTGTAGATGCTAGGAAGTCATTGCAGTGAGTCTTCCAGCCACCAAAGTTGAAGCTCTAGAACGCATTTTCAGGCAGCATGGAAGATTCAATAACAATAAATCAATTTAGCTTCTTACTAGAAGTGTTGAGTTTTTTAGTGAATGCTTGTTGTTGATTTACTTCTTAAAAATTTAATCATTTGAGTGTGGTGTTTTTTTT